>JBAMCJ010002194.1:0-639922 GCA_037075205.1 Drosophila prostipennis | reverse complement strand
GGGCATTTGACCACTTTTGTTGGCCAAAACCCATTTTTTAAAAGTCGTTAAAACAAAAAATGTTGTTTGAGGATGTGTTAACAGAAGATCATTTAACAATGTAACGTTTACAGAATCCGATAGAGGTCGCCTTTGTTAAGGTAGAAGCTGTTAAACCAGCTGTTCGAAATGCAATTCTCCGGCTGTTGTATTTCGACGTTTCGCTTGCAGTTTTAAAGTGCTTTAAATTTGAGTTTTTAAGCAATCTAAGTAAACTTTTTGGATTGGATTAAAAGGATTGCGCTGTGTACTAAGTATTTGTGTGGTTAAACGACAAAAATCAAGCGGTTTTTTCTTATAAATGAGTGTTAAAGGGAGTGGTCTAAAAAGTAAATTTTTGTAAGAAAACTAAATTTCAAATGGAGCAACAAAGTGAGTCCAGCGGAGTCCACTTCTGAAACCTATTGGGATTTGTAGATTATTTAATTTTTGTTAAAATGTATATGGTCAGAATCGCCACTTTTTGCCACTTTTTGAGTAATTTGATTTGTTAGACCATAACCTCAAATTTCACACACTCCTATCGTTTGCACTGGTGGCGAAGGAAGTAAGGACTTTTCTGGCTTTAAATTATTATCAAAATAGAGTAGAATTACTTAGCTTTGTTATTAAATAGCTTAAGTAATCTTTAGCGGCTTTAAAACGAAAGTTCCACTACAACTTAAACAAAAAGTCGTTCAAATGTAAAGTAAATTTTTTTTATTTGCCCTTTTTTTGAGAACTTTAGGATATAGTCGTCCGATTTGTACGAAACTTTTAATATTGTTATAAACACATTAATAATAGATATTTATAAAGTTATGTGCATTTATCTCCAAAAACCGCAAAGTTAATTTGATCGTTTCTATGGCAGCTATATGATATAGTTGTCCGATCCGGATGATTCTCATATATAATATGCGTAGGGATAAAAAATGGCGACTGGTAAAGTTTCACGTCAATATCTTTTGAATTGGCCGAGTTATTAATTTCGGCCAACAAAAGTGGTCAAATGCCCCATAGTGCAGTGCAGGAACCGCATGTTGCAAACTCTTCGTATTTGCGCACAAACAACTCAATCACTCAACTCCAAACGGTGGCGACAGACCGATTGCCCTTCACTTGGCACCGCCAGCACCGCCAGAAACACCAGGAACACCAGGACCACCCGGACCACCGTGATCCGAAATAGGATCCACCAGAGCCATTCTCGTTTACGATTTTTGATTAGAGAGGACGGCTGGCAAACGCGATTTAACCGTCTACGGTTGGTTTTCTGGTCGGAGTTCTGGGTTTTTACGGTCCGGATGTCGGACCCCTAATGCGGGTTATCAAGAGCAGACGCAAACAGAGAGCCAGACATGCTGGCCAGGTCTGTTTCTGTGCGGATCCTGTTCCCTGGAACTGCGACTGCCAGGCAATGATTGCAGCTGATTGGCCACGAACGGCGGGAGATTCACCCGTTTTCGAAATCTGGCTGCTGTGTGTGGAGGTGGAGGTGTGCGGAGGAGGTGTGGCCACGGATTATTAGATTTCGCTCGCAGCATGGAAAATTAATTACAGCGCGGTAGGGCAACAAAACCAATTGTGATTTTTGGTTTACATGGGAAAAGAGAAATTGGGAACGAAAAGTTTGGCTGTGCCATTTAAAATGGATGGTGTGTGGTCACAAATCTAAAAAAGGTTACAGAAAAATTGGTTCAGATTTAAAATACCTACTTTTAAAAATTATTATTTCACTAAAATCACTTTTAAATTTCTCTTAATTAAATTTATACTAAATGTTTAAATAAACGAAACGATAAAAGCCATTTAACAACCATTAAACACTCCTTTAAAGAATTTGTTTGACTGCATTGCTTTGTTTTTGCACTTACATAAATGCATTAATTGTTTGAACATTTATGGTGAATATGCAAAATATTTTCACATTGGTCTATTATGTAAATTATTATGTGAATTGATTTTCATTTAAATGAGATATTTATAAATTATTTGTACACTGGAAAATAATAAACTTTAATATTTAAATAATTAAATCTTATCACTTACGCTCTCGAACTTATCCTTGTTCTTCACGTGCTGCGCTATGAAGCGGGACCCCTCGATGGTCTTCTCCATTTCGCGGGCGTAGGGCTTCTCGAACGTCGGACTGAGATCGGCGGCGGCTGCGGCCGCAGCGGCAGCTGCAGCGGCTGGACAGCAGCCGGGACTGATGTCTCCGTTGAGGCCCGACGGGCTGAACAGGTCGTCGTCGGCGCCTGGGAGTGGCAGTGAGGAGGGCAGCGGCGGTTCCGCGAAGCAATGGGCGCTGATGCCGCCCGCGGCGGCCAGATCGAAGCGGTGCGAGGCAGGTAGAGCTGAAGAAAATAAATAAATAAATATAAAAAAATTAAAACAATTTTCATTTGGATTAGCGGCGAGAATAAAAGATCAATGGAATTGTTTTTGGCTTGCCTATAGTGCGGACAGCAACACAAAGAAGAATTGACGTGTGCCCAATGCTAGATAGGCGTGTGACCGTACATCCCAGTCTATCTAGATATCCAACGGGACCTCTAAGAAATATTTAACATCACTAACGGAAGCTATGCTTTGCAAGTTAATATACAATTTGGGTAGCAATTTTTTGCTAGTGTTTCGCCAGCATTAACAGCATTAGCCAAATAAAGTTGTAAATGCAATTTGCAACTTTTCTGCTTTGTCTTCGTCGCACAATTCACAATTCTCCTTGGCACAATGTCCCCGAAGAAGGAAGTGGAAGTGAGTGGACAAAGGACCCTTAGACCCTCAGACCCTCGAGCTCGAGGGCGGCCCAACAGAAGCAGGACTTCAGGGCCGGGGATACAATAAGGAAACTCAATAAATAGTTTTCTGTTCTGCATTCTGTTTTCCATTTATTTCGCTGGGCCATTTCAAAGTTTCAGGTCTTTTCCTTTTTTGATTTCCCTTTCTTTTTCGCGCGCTCGCTTTGAAAGCCACTCGAAAGGAGAAATCATTAAATTCTTAGACCGGAAGCTTTAAACAAATGGCCCTCTGGTCGTATACGTAATATTACAAAGTCTGTATTGAAAAACTCTTGCTTTTGACTTCCATTTAATGAGGCATCTAAATGCTGTTAGTTAGCGGCGACAAAATAATGCCGAAACCCATTTCTCCGAACTTATAATGCCAGGACCAGACGAAACTTTCCCTTTTTGGGCAGGCGTCCTTGCAGTTGCACTTGTTAATTGTCATAAATTATTTCGCCCTCCGCCCGCCGAACACAGCGTCATTATAAAGTGGTGTGTCCAAATGCATATAATTTCCATGTTGTTGTGCATATTTAAAATGGAATATAAACTGGCAAGTTGCAAGTTTCCCGTTGCTCGCTGCATGCACCGTTGGTAATGTGCCCACTAAAGCCAGTTGAAAACATTCATAAATTTCCCAGCTGCCGGGAGGGGAAGCCCCGCGAAGCCCACGAAGCCCACGAATCCCAAGAAGCAAAGTTCTACACAAAAACTTTCGCCTCAAGCGGAGCGGGAAAAGAGAAGGGGAAAACTTTTGCCTGCTTTCTCCTCGAATGGCTCCCGGCAGAGGGGGAAATACCTTTGTTTTTATTAAAGGAGGTTGAGCAGTCTTAGTGAATCCTACCTGGAATGCCGTAGTCGCCGCTGAAACGCTTCGAGTCGTAGTTGACAAACTTGTCCACATCCGGCGGCAGGTGATAGACATCGGTGAGCACCTCGGGCGGCTGATCCTCCTCGGGCTCCTCCTTCTTGGGCCGCTCGATGCAGAGCAGCTTGGGCAGGATCTGGATGAAGAGGCGCTGCACCCAAGGCGCCATGCGATGCGTGACAGGTGATCTGGGGGATTCAAGAATATTACAATGATTAATATAAAAGCGGCCACTATCGATACTATCGATAAACATTTTTCAAATCTTAAAATATACCAAAAAGCATGAGTGATACTATCGATATGGGCACTATCAATGTTTCGTAAATTAAAAAAAATCGATAGTATCGATAACTCTACCGATAGTTTTACCAAACCCATTAAAAACCCACCTGAAGTTCACATTGAGCACGGCGATGGTTACAACGACGGAGAGCGTGACCAGCATCATGGTGAAGAGCAGATACTTTCCCAGCAGCGGCACCGTCAGCGAGGTGGGCGGAATGATCTCGGCCAGCAGGAGGAAGAACACGGTGAGCGACAGCAGGATGCTGATGCAGAGCGAGATCTTCTCGCCGGAATCGCTGGGCAGGTAGAAGACGAGCACCGAGAGGAACGAGATGCCCACGCAGGGGATGATCAGGTTGACCGTGTAGAAGAGCGTCTTCCGTCGCAGGGTGAGATTGAACACTATGTCCAGATAGGGCTCCTCGCAGCAGCTATAGAACTTCTCGTTCCGCACCGCCGGCACCCGCATGATGTCCCACTCCACGGAGATGTAGTAGTCCTGCAGGTCGATGCCCACCTCGATGTTATCCGAGTCGGCGGTCTGCTTCAAGTGCCTCAAGTCAACCTGCAAAGATGATATTAAATATTTTAAAAAATATTTCCCATATATAAGTTAAATTTTCAATAACTTTTATCTGATTACATTGTTCTAAGAGTGAGATAATCAATATGAGCGAGCAGCTGCTGCCTTTTGGAAACTGGAAACTTGCTGATTTATGCCCGGCAACTTTGGCAACTGCTGCACCTGTTCGCCCCGACACGAACCCAAGCCAATCATACATCTATTTATGTTGATTTGTTGGCCCATTTCCCCCAAGGTTCCCCCTTCTCCAACTCATGCCATTTTCCTTCTCCTTGCCAGCTACAAAAATCAAAGGTGATGGAAAAACGTACTTTCTGACAAATTTTTGACAATCGTCAATTGCACGGAGAATTGTTTGGCAGGAAGGGGAGGGGTTGGGGGTTCGGTTCCTATTCCTGTTCCGGATCCTAACTCAGCGACAGATGGCAGGAATCGAGATAAGTTCGGCTCACGTGCGTCCCGAAACGCAAATGACATTTACGCTTGTAACCATTATTTCATTTCCATTCGGCTTGATTTGTCATTTGTTGTCTGTTGCTCATTTATCAGTGGGTGGTTTTCTTTAGTTGAATGTGTTTTGTTTCTTTGTTCGTTTTCATTTGTAACTTCCATTTACTTCAAAAAGTACAGCAATAACAATCAGAATTTATCTTAGTTTGTGTTTATTCCCTTCAATACTTTGTTTTCTACTGGTCAAGCTGGATTTGAACTTTCAAGAATCATAAAACACTCAACCAGCTGAGACAGTCGTCATTAATACCTCGTCCTGCATTTGCGCTGAGTTTGTAAAATGCCCAAAAAACCCATCCACATCCCATACAACTCGTATAAGGAAGTCGAAAGTCAATGAAGCATGCTCGAAATTTGTGATGCGTAAAAGGGAGGAAAACGAAAATTTATATGTAGAATAATGTGCTGTCATTTTTCGATTTTTTCCCCCACTTCCGATTTCTCTCTTATTTTATTGTTGTTGCCCATAATGAACACAAAAACAACAGGAAAGAGGCGCCATATAGCAGCGCAACAGTTGTGTTGTCCTCGAATCAGTTACCCAATACACTTGAAATAAATATGGTGGGAAAGTTGGGAATTTTTTGGAAATGGAATTAGTTTTGAAATATTTTTTAATTGAATAGGAACTAAAAAAAACAGTGGTTAACGTGAGTGCTAAATTTAAAATACTTTAGACATTTTATAGAATTTATTTTAAAAGCCAAAAAAAAAGTATTATTTTATAAAAAACATTCAAAAATATTAACTTTTATTATTTAAATTGTAATGCATGGAATGCTGTGATACTTTGTGTTTCAGTCTCGCTGGTTTTTGTTTTCCCTACGCATTTAACAATGCCAACGCAAAAAGTTTTCCAAAAGGCGTGGGCGTGGCTGGTTCATTAAACGCAGCTGGCAGCTGTTATCTCACCAACACACACGCATGTGCATGGAAAATGTGGAAAATGGGGACTCCACTTGATTTATCACATGACAGCAAGTGAAACGTGTCAAGTGTACGAAAAAACAAAGTAAACATTAACGGCAGATTCCAAATGAAAAGCGCACCAACACACACACACATATTTAACCATGAAAATCCACCCGAGAGAATCCATATAAAAAACGTTCAATTCCATTATTTTAACATGTTTAAATAGTCGTTTAACGGCGGGGTGTCAGTTTTTTTTTGGGTTTGTTTAAATTAATGTTTTTTTAATCGAGTCAAAGCAACGTTTGATTAGCACTCCGTCAGATCGAATCCAAACCGAGTCGGAAGCCTCGTTCTGGGTTTTATTTTTCTTCGATTTTGATTGATGGGCTGTGGGGCATAATCTGTTCGTAGCCAGGGTTGCCAGCTGTTGCCGGGCCTCCTCACTCATAGGGTGGGTTCGGGGTCACCCCCCATTCTCCCTTTTACCATCCCATACTCACCATATAACCGTCGTAGGTCCAGGAGCCGAACTTCATGAAACATGTCTGCTCATCGAAGGGAAAGTATTCGACATCAATTTCGCAAAAGGATTTGTAAATGGCGGGCGGTTTCCACACCACTTTGCCCGTGTGATGAAGAATTGCTTTTGTCATTATTGTCACTTCATAGTTGCCATCGGCGCTGCAAGGAAAATGTGATTTGATTTATAAGGTATGTTATTTTGGAGAATATTACATTTATCTCTTGAAGGGAAGATATATTTAAGTATTTATTTTCTAGTAATTAGTTGCAAATATAAAAACTAATTATTACTTTACATTTTCAGGCTGTTTTCCTCTTACATTTACTGTATTTTCCCTTGAAGCCCTTTTGCCCCACAAAGAGGTTTCACCGCCCTCGTTCGACGGAAAGTGCCGAACTAATTAAAAATACATTTTAGCTTCTAATTACGAATTCATTTTAGACTAGAAAAACAGCGGCTAATGCTTCGGTTCTGGTTCCGATTCCTCTGGGAGGGGCCACGCCCCCTTTTTCGGCATATAGCAGATAGAATATAGCTGTGGACGATGGTCCATTAGCAGCAAGGTCCTTTTCGGCTCCTCTGGCCATAGCCACTGGCCGCTGGCCACTGAGAGACGTACACTAAATCCAAATCCAAATCCGAAAGCAAAGCATTTTAAAATGTTATTACAACAACAGCAGTGGCTGCGGCAGTGGCAGTGGCAACCATTAATGGCTAAAAACCATTTAAAATGGCTGTCGGCAGTGCAAACTCACTCACATACACACAGACACACAGGCTCAGGGGAGCGAGATGGAGATAAAAAAGGGGGAGAGCGAGAACAGGAGTCTGGGGCGACAGAGAAAGAAAATCAACAAAGAGAACAAAAGTTTATAACCGAAGCCGAAAAAAAGAGGCAAAACCACGCCTGGGGGTCACCGCAATTGCAGCCATTATCTTAACGGTGATTCACACACAGAGCAAGAGACAACCACACACAGACAAATACAGATATATATATGTATACGTATATAGAAGCCGGACAACGCGGCGTATGAGTGTCATCGCTGTGGTCTTGGCAGTTATCCTGGCCAAGCCGACGGCGCCTGCCGCCTGCCGCCTCTATCAGCGCGTTAATCTCAGCGCCGCACAGCGAGCGCCATCTTTGTATCTCTGCTCTCTGGGCGCAGTCAAAGTTTGCGGGCCAGAAATCGAAGCGGTTTACAGTGGGGCAAATAACGAGGGAAAAGGATCTTAACGTATCATAGTTGTTCCCTTGAAAAGGGTTCGCAGGTAAGCAGTTTCTATTTTATATTGAAATATTTATTTGATTCAAATAATTATAGTTTAAAATGAGTGTTTATGCTGAAAAACAGAAATTAAAAATCTCAATTTGATATGCTCGAAATGTAAATAACAGGTCAGTTTGAATTTTATCTTGTTTTTAACTTTTAACTTCGAACTTTAAGCGCTTTCTCGCTCTATTTCGAATTAAGAGAATCTCAGAGAGAAAGAGAATTTGGAAAAATCATATCATTTAATGTCAATTTTACCAGTAAGGCATGGAAAAACGATATGCGTACAAATAGAATTTTACCATGGAATTTAGATTTAATCTAGGCGTGTTTTTTTTTGTATGTAGCTGTAGATAAAAACTTTTTCATATAATTGTATTTATTGATTTATAAAGCAATAAATAAAAAAGGGTTTTATTTTCCTAAACAAACCGGTTTATAATAAATCAACTAATCTGTATTCTTTAGAATTGATTGATTTAGCACTTGAAGTTTCTGGATTGGGATTTCTACTTAACGTACATAAGGAAGTGGAATAAATTATTGATGGCTGTTGGCTGTCGGCTCCACTGTACCGTAACAGAATCAAGGGAGTTGGCAACCCGCTGGCGGGCAAGAAAAACTTTTTGCTGACTTTGTTGCCGCTGCTGCCGATTCCCTGGCCATGTCCCTTTGGATCCCCCCTCGCACTCCCCCATCGCCTTTGTACTCGTACTCAACCCATCCCCCCCACCCCCTTCGTCCTTCTCGTATTTCTCCACGCCATTTTTATTTTTATAAATCTAATGAAAGATAATGAAATTTTATTTCGTTTCTTTTGATTTCAACGCAGTTGTCGTCAGCTTTCATGCTAAAAACTAAAAGCCAACAGCAGTTGAAAAAGAATCATAGATAGGGAATGGGTGGATGGTGGACTGTGGATAGGGGATGGTAGTTCTCGGAGGGAGTGGGAGTGGTGGATGGTGGACCAACCAGACGCCCATCTAGCAACATACAATAATAGAATTAAAGTGGCTGCGGCTCCTGTTCCTGACTCTGATTCCACTGTGGGTGTGGCTCTCTGGACGAGGCAAGGGCCCCGCAAAAGTTCAGCTGATAATAAAGTTGTCAACAACATTCATTTAATTAAAGAAAACAAAGCCAAAGCAGAGCACTTTGGGAATAGCAGGGCCAAATGTGGCTAACGGGTGGTCCAAAAAGAGAGGAAGATGGGGGAACCTAATGCCCAGGCAGAGATTTATGGCATTCAGCTAATATGGCATCTCAAAATGGTAATGCGTTTTGCCCATGACTGAGTGGGCGAGTGTGTGTGTGTGTGTCTGTGTGCCGGCTTAGTGGGATTATTTTTCCTGCCAAATAGGGCATATGGGTGCGGACCTAAATCTGTTTTAAACGCGATGGCCAGAACTATTTCCGCACAGAAAATAAAATTTAATTTGATCATTTCCACGACACTTTTTCGTAAAGAAGGGCTTCTCATATGTAAATGGGATCTAATGGGATAGTGGGTAACATAGTTATACGTTTATGTTTTCGGAACAATGATGTTCTACAATTTCAAAGTTTAAGTGATGTAAATAAATGTATTTTTGAGGAAATTTGTGATTAAGGATTTATGCGAAAAATGGACAAAAATTAAAGTTTCCTGTTTGTAATGACAATCGATGGGGATTTTTATTTCGAATTTTAAAAGGTATTCCATATTTTTACACTTTTTGTTCTGTTTTAGACAAAATTCTGATTATTTTTGAAAGAAAATTACTAAAACTTTGTTTTTTCCTCATAACTCTGTTAAAATATATGCCCCAGCTTAAGGGCCGACAACTAATTAAAGCACAATAGCTAATTTGGTTAGCGATGTCAAGCTGAAGTCACTCTATTTTGCCCGCCATGTAGACAAACAGTAATTATTGGAAATTCCCCCGAATAAGCTCATATGCGGAATGTGTGGAATGCCGGCTAACCAGCATAATAACCAGTCGCATAAACCACTAAGTGCGGCCAGGGTAAGCTCGGTTATGGGGCCAAAACCGAACCGAAGCTGGAAGCTGGGGTCTTGAGTCAGTCGAGTGCGATTTTAATTTCTTGGATCAACATGAAAATTAATTGCTGGAATTAAGCGGCTTTCACAAATACAAACAGTGGGGTAATCAGAGGAACCAAGGGTGGTGGTTTGGGTTTTACTAAGTAGGCAGCCTATTTAGAGGACTCTCTAGTCTATTTTGTCACGTCTGCTGGGTGTACAGAATGTGCATTTGATGAGCTCACACGAATAGTCGGGTAATTAAGCCAGGTCCCAGGACTGAACAAATGCAAGGGATAATTGCAATTAAAAATTAACAAAATGTTGCCTGCCCCCCAAAAATGTTGCAATTCGCTTTGGCTTTGGCTGTTTCTGTGGCTTCGAAAAACAAGACCAAATGCCAGGCCGCGAGCAATAAATAACAACTTTTGACGCTTGTTTTGAATTCTTTTGTGGCCCAGCATGTTGGCCCTGAATGCGTATGTCCCATGTACATACGTATGTTACGCAGGTATTTGTGTCATTGTGTATTTGTGTTGGTGGGCCCGGCACAATTTCGGGCCATTTACAAAAGCCTGGCGAACTATTTATTTTGCTGCCATTGCGCGTTTAGCAGACAATTAAACATTTTTCATTGCATACAAATGGGGATTCCCCTACCCATTCCCATTTCCCAGCAGCACAAAAAGTTGCATCGTAAAATAGATTGCCATCGTCCTTGTTGCACATGTGTGAGAGTGTGTGAGTGCGCGACAATAAACGCGCTTTCCTCCTCCGGCGACTGCGGCACATGTATTTGCATTTAAAATTACAGTTCTACCTCTTTTTTCCTTCTTGGCGCTTAATTTGTGCATAAATTTTCATGCCTGCTTGTTTGCTCCAAGGCTCCGGAAAAGGTAAACAAATCAAAACGGTAGAGAGGATATTGATATTGACGTTGGACTTACGTTTATTATCCTTGCGGCAACATTAAAAGCCGACAAGATAAATATTTCGACTATCATTCATTTAATTTTTATGAATTTCCCTCGGATTCTCAGATTCCAACCGAGATTCTCAGCTTGGAATGCCATAAAATGGGCCGTAAGCCATCACCTTAACTTGGCCACTAAATTAAATGGACTTTGGCCAGGCCGTTTCGATTGGCATTTGGCGAAAAGAAAAACACGAGCCGCAATTAAGTGCGACGATGGGCTACACAAAGGACACAGAAGGACACTTGAAGTTCAATTTAATGCGGCATCAAAAGGATGGGAGAGAGGGGCGAAAGCCAAAGCATGGCTTCATTATGGCGCGTACAAATTATTTGCAGTTTAAAAAACGTCTCAACGACCAAAGCCCCGGCCATATAACACCCATGGCGTTCGAGTAACACCCGCTCCCAAGTTTCTATAGTTACAATGCCTTTGTCGTCGTCGTTTTCGTTTTCGTTGGCTGGCAAATGAAATTTAAGCTTTTTCCAAGCAATAAATTACGACTTTTTATGACACTGCCAACGAAACAGCCCGAACGTACGCTATGCGTATAGTTGAGTTGGCTCAGATACTCAGCCTTTGGCCGAGAATAAAAAAGTACGTATTACGTATATCCAGCTCCCTGTTCTCCCTTTAGTCTCTCAACCCCCTCCCCCCTCTACACACATAAAGGGCCCATAAAGCGCGTAAGCCGATCTGCCGCAGCAACAACATTTACAGCAGCCAATAGCCAAGATATCCTGACCGATGTCCTGGGCATTTGTTGGTGGAAAAGCGCTCCTCGAGCAGCTTGGCAAATCGACAAAGTCAAGTGTCCAGGCAACCAAAAATGGAAGGCGTACAGTGGGCAGAAAGTGCTTGACAGGATTTCGAAAAAATATGGTTAGCAAAAAGGAAAAATCGATTTTAATTTGGTAGCATAAAAACTTATTAAGTATACGCCTGGTATATAGAGCTTAAAAATTATCGATATTTTCGATATTTTTACTATATCGATTCGATAATATCGATGTTTTGAAGGGAATACACAAATTATATATCGATAAATATCAAACTGTCAATATTTTCTCACTGTTGTAACATGGGAATTTATAATAATATAATAATTTCAGCAAAATCAGTCCATTTTGTACATCTCAATCAAAATAACACAAATAACTATATAAACTCAAATAAATTTCCTTAGCTTGCTTTCAACTCCTTTTAAGTTTTAATTAGTTAATTGTTAATTGAGGCTGCCTGGATTTTATTTTAATTTCTCGACATCAACCATCGTTTCTGTTTCACTGGCTTCAATTCGTCGCTTGTCCCCTAATTGGCTTCACTCCAGCAAATTATAATAATTATACCAAGTCAACGAAAACGAAACGTTCAATTTGAGAGCTGTGGACTCGGAACTGGGAGCCAAAAGGACCCCAGGACATCCCACCCCACCCCAGGACACTTAGCCAGCCTCCAGGGAGAGCCGAAACCCGAAAGCCGAAAAGCAACCGCAACGCTCAAGTTACATTGAAATAAAAATACGTTAATCATCGCCTGATAAATGGCCGACTAAGGGAACAGTAGAGTTCGAGGGCTTTGATTTATACCGCCGCCCATTCGGGGCAATTATGCAAATGGCCAAGAGGCTCCAGGCTCTCTCAGAGGAGGAGCCTTTAAAGCCCGCAGGCAAATCCGAAGTCGATGAGCTGGGCGAAAATTAGTTTGGCACTTACTTGTTATAGAGCACAATATCCGGCAGCCATATATGCTCGGAGGGTACGTGCAACGTGTCCACGCCGCCGTAGTCATCCGGGTTCCATTTCAATTTATAGTCGTTCCATTCCTGAAATTGCAGAGTGCACATTGTTAAATGGTAAATGGTAGATGGTCGATGGTACTGAACAACAGAAGATGCAACCATGCAATGGGCAATTATTTATGCTCGATTGCCATGAATAATGGAAAAATAAACAAACGTATTTGTGTAGGCGTAAAAAGTTAGAAAATATGCGAACATCCAGTTAAGGCTTTTCATTCTGTTCGCCAGCGAATGCTCCATAAATATTTCATTCTGCGGTTCGGGGCGTTTAACTCGCGCATTGCCGCTATTTCAATTTCATTAATTATGCATTAATTTATTGGTCGCTAAGCTGTTGGCATTAAATTACATTTTCATAATACAATTGTACTTGAATGTTTGGGTTCTATGTTTAAGCGAAAGGGTACTAATTGCCTGTAGGGCATATATGTTTGAGGTGAACTTTAATATGAAGATGGAAATTCCAAAAAACAAAAGAAAACGCTAATCGAGCTAAAGGAAGTGCAAGCGTGATGAAGTTAAGCAAGCAGTAAATCGACTGCTTGCACTGCTTGCAATGGAATGCACAGGTTTTTTGCTCA
Source organism: Drosophila prostipennis (assembly GCA_037075205.1). Lineage (NCBI taxonomy): Eukaryota > Metazoa > Arthropoda > Insecta > Diptera > Drosophilidae > Drosophila > Drosophila prostipennis. The sequence continues at coordinate 626,772 of JBAMCJ010002194.1, read as the reverse complement.
TAACATTTTAATGAATGGTCCTGTTTTAAAGTTTTCTTCTACATTGTGTGCGTGAGGTATCATTTATTCGTTACTCCTTTCACCCCACATTGGATTCCTTTTTTACTGCTTATACGCATAACTGTAATTATGTTGATTGCCACTTTCCATATACATATACGCATAAGTATATATATATTTATACGGCCACGCCAAGTGGGAGCCATCACACTGGGGATTAAGCGAGTTGATATTGGGTTGAGGTTTCATGGTGGCCAACCGAGAACAGAGCAGGCTCGCTTTCGTGCTGACCAAGCATGAAATTCCCCGATAATTGCAAATATAATTGCAGAGTGGGATTCCCAAACGGTTTAATATTGATCCGACTTACACATGAAATCGGGTTTCAATTGTGATTACACGAATTTAAGGAATTATGGGTTTACCGAAAAAAAGGGGAAAGTAATGTATATCTTCCAAAAATAGAATTAACGACCTACAAGCCAAGTGAATAATTTTAATTCCCCGGAATAAATCAAAAATAAATTCTTTTTTAAGTATGGAAATATATTGCCCATTTAATTGCGGTCGCCCATCTGCTTAAATGCAAGTGCATGTGCCAAATGCGTTGGCCAAACACACAGAAGCTTTTATGGTTCTACGTGCGCAAGCGTTTGCGGCCTTATTGACAGACTGCCGCCTGTTTATGGGCGTGGCATACCACTAAACCAAATGTGACAACAAACACATGGAGCTCTGGTTCTGCGAAACCGCTTTGTCTGTCATTTTACTGCACATTAATAGAATTTATATATTGCCTACAATTTAGGAGCCTCATACTAAATTTAATAATTATTTTAGAATACTTTTTCGGAATTCTAAATTATTTCAAAGTATTTGTTTTTAAACGAAATGCATGGGAAATAATTTTCGGGAACACGAAATGCCATGCATCGCCCCTCATAATGAGGTCTAAAATGTGCATTTCCATTTGGCTAAAACAAATACAGATGCACACAATGCACAATGGCAAATTGCTCGGCAAATGCATAATTTATATATCATTTTGAATTCCGCTTTTGTTATTGTTTTCGGTTTTAGTGAATTGTCAAACCGAATACTTGGGATAAGCTGCTCGGCACTATTGACTGCAATTTGTGTGCGAGGAATTTGCTGTGCATGTTTTATGCAAAACCGGAAAACTTTAAAGCCCCCTTTGTTCTGCGCACCCCCCGAAAACGCGTGAGTGTTTAAAAGCAGCTGGGATAAAAGTCGGATTTCGGACCAATTGATATTCCTCTTGTGCGGTTTTTTTTATAACTTTTTTTTTTAGGTTTTTTTGCTCGAACTGCTGCCCGCCGCATTAGTGAAAAGCCAATGGACATGTAGAGTGGCAAGCGGACAGGAAGGGGAACTGGAAGTGGGAAGTGGGAATGGTCCTGGGATCCCGGATCCTGGATCCTGGGAAATGGAGCCAGGCCACTTGGCCAAGTTAGAAGTTTGGCATAATGCGAGCGCGTCGAAATTGGCTGGGCACAAATTATTTTGCATTCGACGGCAGCGAGGCATGCAAATGGCAAATTCATGTTCCTCGGAAGCCAAATCACAGTTGAGCAAACCTCAACTGAATTACGCAGAAATATCCAAGGTATATGTATGTTTTGTGCACAGTTGGGTTTTATATCTCTATAGTTTTTTTGCGAGTAACTTACCTGCTCCACCCAGACATTGGTTGTCATAATTTGATTCTTCAGATTCTGCAAATAAACGGGTACAAAAGCAGAAGGAGATTTGTTAGACTCTAATGTTAACAAGAGTTTTATACAGTTTCATTAATTTAACGCTGACAGTTTGCACTTGTGCGAGAATCGAGAGGGAGTGGATTTTGTGACGGAGACCATCAAATAGGAATCGTCGCGCCGGCAAAATGTTGTTTTAGTGAAGTGAACTTGTGCTCCCTCTACAGTTCGACAGCTCCACTCCTCCCCAACTTGCAGCTCTAGTCGCCTAACAAATCTATTTTAAAGTGCTCAAAAAAACAAAAAAAAGTAGAAGGCGAGGGTGAAGTAAACTGGGGCGAGTGGAATCATTTCTATATGTCGTCAAGTGAGCTGCAGTCTGCCATAACCATTGAGTTTTAATCAATTTATGGGCCACAGGATACCATCTTTTTCCCCTGTTCGGTTGTACAACAGGTTTAACAGCAGCTAAAAGTTTTCTGATGCTTAAACAACCATTGCGGTAAGCCGAAAGTCGAGAGAAAACTTCTTAACTATCAGGATTAGCTCGAAAAAATCGAAGTTCTGGGTAACAAAAAACAGTATTTCAACCGAAGGAGCAAATATAGATAAGATTAGAATTAAAAATTGGTTTTTTAAGTTTTTCTCAAATGATTCATCCATTTTCTAAATTTCTTAGGCCCCTTCCTCCAATACCTTGCTCATCTCTAAGCATCTCTTTCCCCATTCATATTTATTTGCTCGGCAGGCCAAACTCATTAAAAGCGGGAAAGCTCAATAGAAAAAATTAGAAAACGATAAAATTGCGGAATAAATCACTTAAGCGCTGAAAAATGTAATTAACGACAGAATGATAATGACGCGCCGTAACGCGTTTTTCGCATTTCTTTCCGCCGCAGAGTTAGGAGCTCGGTTCTGTGTGAACGGGGAAGCCTTTGGGGACCGGGACCACGGCAATATGTCGAGGCACGCAGTGTTAATAGATTTTCCCAGCCACGCGAGCGACTCCCGGATCCTGGCTCCCTACCCCTAATCACCCGCTCAGAGGGCTCTTAGCCTCTTAGCCCTTCTGTGGACCGAGCGGCAGCGGCAGAGGCAGCGGCAGCCCGTGGAAAGGTCATTAGGCGAGGGCGACGCGGAAAACCGGCAATAAAACGACAAAGCCAAGAACCAGGCACAATGACAACGAAGGCGATGAGTGCGGCATAAGGAAGAGATAAAATGTGCGGCAAAGCCGAAGGATAAGGCGGGGAGCGCCGGTATCCTTTATGCTTTATGTGGGGCATCCGCTGCAACCAGTGGCAAAAGCGAAGTACGTTAAAAAACAGGGTATTAAATGGGGTACAATGAAGTGTGTATGACAATTAAATAATATTAATTTAATTGCGTTTTAATTATTTTGAGAAATTAATGAATTTATTTCGGGTGATTTAAAAATTGTTAGTACTATACAATTTAATTTTGAATATAGCTACCTAACTACCTTTTAATTTTCTATACTCTTTCAAACTAAGTACACAGAAAGAAAATTCGATATGAAATAGGATCATTCCTACCTTATTTAATGTCAATAAAAACCGATATAAATCAAACATATCAACTTGATATTTTATCATTTTTCAAAAGTTATAAAAATTCTGTTTTAAAATACCAAGTGTAGTAGTTTTTGAACAAATATTGCAAAATAAGGTAAACATAATCTTTATTAATGACAAAATGATATGAATAATTTGATCTTGAAAAATATGCAATTAACCTGCCCTTATCAATCGGATCTTTTTTCAAATGTTTTTTCTGTGTAGCTAAAATTATAATTTACTTTCAATATTTTCCTTTGTGTAGCTAACCCATCATCACAGTGGTTGTGTTCCGCAGCTTATCTCATAAGAAATTGAGAAATTTGCAATCAGGATGCACAGGACTTGCACAGTGGAGGCCCTCGGGCAGTTCGCACCTACAATCTGCATAGGACTGTAATTGGTGTTGCTTTTGTCGTTGTTGCACGACCCGCTTACCCGCACTTAGGCGGGGTGAAGGCGAAGGGATATTTACTGGATTGCCCCCGCACAGGATATACAGCATTTAAATTGCTTAAGCCAAGTGCTTTAAGCAGTCGTCCTGCAACAGGATTTGCATCCTCTGCGGCTGTGTGTGTGTGCCTGTGTCTGTGTGACAGTTTGTGCCCACTCTGGGGATCCTGGGCAGGAAGAGGACGGCCCGGTGCCCATGACTTGCCCGACTGGGCTTGTTTACAATTTAAATCGAATTTCCTGTGTGCTGTAAATAAACTTTGCAAAAGGCATTCCACTCGGCATACAAAAAAGTGTCCTGTGACCACAGACTCAGCAGCATCAGGAGCCGCATTTGAAAGGCGGTGTAAGCTGAATAAGCAGTAAATTAATTTCCGAAAATATCATGAAATACCTACGGTTGTATTTCAAGAGGCCCCTCTAATTCTGGTCAATTAACAGGGGGAGACTTTGTCAACCATGACTTTTGGAAATGGAAATTTGGAAGATATTTTATTAAAAGGACTTTATTTAAATTTAAGATTGGTTTTATTCTTAGAAATAATATTGAAGTCAATTAATTTGTTCCAGCTCTAATGATTTTTATTGAGGATTTTTCCACATTTTGGGTTATTATTATTTGTTAAAACTAGGGATCGTAATAAGATAAAGCCTAGCTAAAGTAGACCTACTTGAAGTTCGATGACTTGCAATTATGTGTTAAATATTTTTCGAATGATCTAGTTTCTTTATTTTTTCCACAAAGAGTTTGAGCTTTAGAAGTGCTTGGTCAATTAAATTGGAATTCGGCCATTTCAGCAAGCCCTTTGTCACACATTTATGCACCCTTACATGGCATGTGAAAAGTTAATTTTCTCTCGATTGGCACGGTAGCTCACAAAAGGCTTTGGAGTGGCCACACGGCTGAAAAGACCCAATTTCGGTCTCTGTTTCAATTTCCCCAATAATATGTGAAATTTATGGGCAACATGCAATTAACTGGCTCGAAAATGTGCAACATTTGCCATTTGAATGCGTTTCGGGCTGGCAAAATGTAAGCCGGTCTTACATGGCAAACAATGCTACTCTGATGGGCCAGCCGGAATTGCCTTTCTCAGGCAGCCCGAGTATAGAATGTATAGTATGGTATGGTATGGTATGGTATATGGTATAGTATAGGATGTCACCTGGCCGGGCGGGCAGCAGTTATGCAACTAATAAGCCCAAGGTACTAAGGTAGCCATGAGCCATGGATCAGGTGACCGAGGAGCAAGCAGATGGAAAATTGCAAATTACAAATTCTACAGCCAAAACGCACGGCTGCTTTGTTGCTGCCCTCACATACTTTTCCCACCCCCTCCCCCTCTGACAGTTGATTGCAATTTCCAGGACAACAACAAGCAAAAAAAAAAGGAAAATAGTGTACAAGCACTGATTTCAGTGCGGAGAATTTACAAGCAATTGTATGCCAATAAGGAAAAGCAGGCAACACGTGTGTCCCACAACAACAGCCACAGGGGGAGTCAACAGGACAAGAACAGGACGAAAACAGGAGTGGCAAAGTGGGCGGGTGAAAAAAACGTGGACTACCAGTGGACTATTGCAATAAAAGAAATTCTGCGAATATTTCAAGCCAGTCAGCAGTCAAGCGCACACAGGGCGGCTGTGCGATATTTCTGTGTGCAGCAGCTCGCATACACAGAAAAGCAATTTCGATATAAGCACCTTATGCCAGATGCCCCGATGCCCAGATGCCTGCCTGGTTCTGGTTCCACAGTGGAGTGGAGCCAAGCGAAAGGACCGTAAAGGGTTGATTTAACCGAACAGCCTTGGCTTTTTCTCGATTTCTGGACGATTTGTGAGATCAACTTTATTTGCCGGCATTTATTTCAAATGATATCAAAGTTAAAACTTTATGGAAAAAGTGTGAGCTATGTGTTAAAGCCATAAAAGATATAATCTTTAAACAGGAAGTTAAGCTGGACTAGGAAATAAATCTTTTCTATTTATTTATTTTGTAAACTAAACTTACAAGTTATTCTAATTTCCTTTATTAAATCCTGTACTTTTTCCCATTAAAATAAAATTACAAAATTATTTTCTGTTAGCAAAAAAATATTGCTGTTTCTATCTATTACTTAAAATTCGTTCAAATATTAAAATAAAATTTAAAGAAATTAATTAGAAATACGATTTGTAAGGTAACTCCTTTATTTTATTTAATGGGATTTTTTCGAAGATAATAATATTACTTAAAATTCGTCCAAATATTATGTTAAAGTTTTCTTAAAGTGTTTTTATAAATAAATAAAATTAAAAGGAATTATATAAAAATACGATTTCTAAGGTAACTCCTTTATTTTATTTAATGGGGTTTTTCCGAAGATCGGTTCCAATGTGCTTTGGTATTAGAGCTCTGGCTTTTGCTTCTGCAGCTGACTTCTGCTGCTGCTGCTGCCTGGCATGCCCCTTAGTGGTCTTGGTGCTTAGCGCGTGATTTATAACAGCAGGGAAAAAATGGAAAGTCGAAAAAACGTAGCCAAAGAAGTGGCATCAAGGCAGCAGAAGGCAGAGGCTAGAGACCATAGACCAAAGCTCGGGAACAACGGGGGCCCACAACCCAGAAGCATAGTGTAAAGCTCGGCTACTGTGTGGCCAACAGCACGTAACTGTTAGTCGGTTCCCCATTTCCGGCTGTCATGTGCAGCCAAACCGAGCAGAAGATTGTGCTCCATTTGCCTGGCCCACAAGCAGAAGCGATCTGGTTTTGGCCCAGCTGCAATTTAAGCCAGCGCCTCGATATTGCCACCAATATATATTTCCTATATATGATATATGGGCTGCTCAGTTTCGAATGCCGATGCCCCCTGGCAACTGGTAACTGGCAATAGCATAGTTAATCAAGAAAACAATCAACTGAGCCAAAGCCATTGATTTATTATGCAAACAACAGTCGAGACAATGAAGCAGCTTAGTTGCCTGGCTTTTTAATCGCCGGGTAAACAGTTATTAATTGTGCGCCGATTGTTGGCTGCGGCTTAAACAAATGCCATTGCCCACTTGCCGGCGTCGCGGGGCTTTGGCGAATTAATCTGTTATGATTGTCATTCGATAAGCCTGCCAAGCGACTGGGGGCATACTTGTCAAACAAATGGATTGCTTAGTTGGGCAGCATCGTTAGCGGGAAATTCACACGAATTTGCTAGGCAATTTGCAAGGGGATAAAGGGGTGGCCTACTTTACAATTTTAACCATTAATCTAAAATTTAATTCTAGTAGGAAAAGGTAAAAAATAATAAACTACACCGAAACATTATTAGAATCTAAACTATTAGTCTATTAATTTTAAACTATTCAGTTTCACAAATGTCTTAATAAGATAAGAACAAATAAAAGATGATTTAACAAATAAATAAATAAAAGTAAAAGTATTAAATTATTATATTAGAGTATATAATATTATATTTTGGGGTCGTCTTTTGTTCCAATTTATAGAGAGCACGCTTTGCCTAATTATTTCTGAATTTATGTTACATTTTTCAGATTTTAATGTCAATTCGTTTTGGGTGATTTCTGCTAAAGAATTTTATAGAGTTGCTTAAATTAAGTATATTTTTAACACAACGGTTTTTGAGAGTTATGCAATGGTTTTATTTTGAGTGTAATCAAAGATAAAGGAATAATAAAATAGTTCCTTCTAAGTTTTTCAACCTTTTTCTTAAAAAAAGAATAAAACGTAGGTATTTCCTTCTAAGAGCAATGATATGAAAAGTTTTTTGTTTTAATCCTGAAACTATCAAGACAAATGGCCTTTTGATTTATGTTTAATACGTGTTTTCAGGACTTTCCTTGAACCCAAGGGGAAACTTTCGTCTGAAAGGGATAGAGGTATTCGAGTACTCACCACATCGATCAGCTGGGAGAGGCGCAGACCCATCTTGACGGTCAGGCGGTCCGAGTTGTTGCCCACGGGTCGGATGAGGCGATTGTAGTTGCTCAGCAGGTCGTCGTAGAGTCGCTTAGCATCTGGGTTGGCCAGGCCGCCGGTGGCAAAGTGTAGTGCTATGAATACAGCTGCAAAGAGCACGCTACCCATCTTAGGCCAGGTCCAACCCTGCAAATATAAAAGACATAGAAATAGATATAAAGCAAGAGCAAATAAATATGGAAATAAGTTGCGGATAATGTCTTCTGGCAGTGCAGCTTTAGTTCTGCTTGCATTAGCATTATTTCAGCATAAAACATAAAACTTTTCTCGCTGCAAAATGGTGCAGCAAGTGGGAAACAAGAAGCGGAAGGCGCTAAAGGGGGCAAAGAGTCGTAAATTTTGCAAAAGTGTCAAAAGTCTTAGAGCTTTGTTCCCTTTTTGGCCAGCAGCTTCCAGCAGCAGCGTGCAGCCATAAACACCATTTAATCTTTGGCTCAAACACTCAAGACTCCATCGCAAACATGCATGTCTGGCTGCCTGAATGAGAGTGTGTGAGTGTGAGTGTGAGTATGAGTGTGAATGTGCTGAAGCATCCTTCCGTTTCCTGCGTCTTCTCTCAACATTTTTGTTATTGTGCAATCCCCGAGTCCAGCCCACACAATTACCCATTCACCCACTCGATATGCGTTTCTGCATTTTATGCATAAAAATCCTTGCGTTCTTCCAGCTGACATCCTCGAGTGCTGTCGTGTACAGCTACATTAGGCGCAAACAAGCAATTATAATCAATTCCTGGGCACTCAAGCCAATTAGAGGAAGTGCCGGAATGCACAGAAAAATGTCAGAAATAATATATAACAAGTAAATATTGGTCTCTTGTAATTGAGACAAAGCCATAACTGTTTGCCTAGGCAGAAAAGGGAAAGAATAAAACCGAAATATATGGCAAAAGTAACTTTTCAGTGCCATAAACACACTGCACACGAAGTGAATTGTTATTTACATATAATTTCAGGGCCATCTCGATGAATTTCAGCTCCTTTGGCTAACTCAAACAGCCACTTGACCAAGTGGTTTTATGCCGACTCAAGATTTGCCCAAGCAAAGCGGCAAAAACTTTTAACTGAAAAACTGTAAACTCGAAACTTTTCTGTCTTTAGTTTCGCTTCAACTCCGTGAAAGTTTTGCGCAAAAGATTTTATGTGTCAGATGGAGGGAAAGTTTTCCATAATTTGGTATATACACACATGTGGAGAATTTAGGTGGAGGCCAATTACATTTATCAATTTGACGGTTTGTCGGCAACGAGAGGCCAAATTCATTATGCTAATTTAATGTGTAAATTGTTCGTAATTTGTGCATTGATTTCATAAAAATGCGTCTCGTCTCTCGCTCGCCTCCAAATAAATCAAATCACACACCGACGTCTGCATAATTCAGCACAAAACACGTGTCACTGACCGCAGAACAAAGCCAAAACAGCAGGGAAAGAAATAATATTAATAATAATAATATCAGCGGAGAGGGCAACATGACACATACAGAAAATGGCGACAGGGCATAGAGAACAACGAACTGCGAACAGCCAAACTGCCAAACAACGAAAATGGCCGACGATAAACAACGACAACGAAAATGAATGTCATTTCGAGGGCTATTTATGCGCCTCTTAGTTGGCAGATTATTTCATTTTCATTTCCATATGACCATTTATATTTATTTATTATTTATACTTCCCTCACACACACACGCACACACAATTCTGGCCACAATTTGGCTTGCTGCGGCTGTCAACGCTGCGTATGCGCAATATTATTTGCTGACTATTTATTAATATATATATCAACTGTGTGTGTAAACTTTTTGTTACCATAAAAACCAGACGATGACGTGTCCTGCCCCCGAAAATAGCTCGCATTGCCATTAATGAAAAATGTAAACTGCAAAACTTTCTCATGGAATTTTCGCTGGTTTATTGTTGGTAAAGTTTTAGAACGACCGCGAGTGCTAGTCAACCGCACAGTGGTATATTATCTATTAAAAAAGTTTAAAAAAATATTATATTTTTTTTAACCAATTATCTTAAGTTTTTAACTGTAATTGTGCCTTTGAAAATTTTTAAAATATTGCATTTAATATTAGTTAATTTATAGTTCAGAATATATTTATTTTTCAACCACTGTTCCTCATTTTAATTACACAAATGTTCCTCTTCCACTTTGGTTATTCGGAGTTGGCAGCATAATGAAGCCAAAAAACTGACATTGACTGCGGGCCACAGTTTTAATTGCAATCAGGAAAAGACAGAAAAAAAGAGGCATGCAGAGGGAGAAAAGAGACCAGTTTATTGCAGAATGAACTTGATATTTGAGCACTCCCTTCTCCAAAAGGGGAACTGTGAAATAATCGCTCGGTGCTTCATCCTCATTTGGCGGGGATTGAGGACCACTACGACCACGATTAGTTGCAGCAGAACAGCAGAACAAATTGTTATGTAATTGCCCGACGTATATAGAAGGATATACCCCGGCAATCCACCTCCGAACAAAGCAAACACTGCTGTTCTGTCCTGTCCTGTCCTGTCCTGCTTTCTTGCCATTTTATTAGCACTTGTTGGCGGGTTGGTGGGTTTCCAGTGGGGTGTTATAAAAATAATAAGTATCAAAAATAACTGACCAGCTCTATGGCCGTAAAGAGAACGAGACGAACATTGAATGCACTCGACGTGTCCGACGGCGGCTATAATTTCAATCACTTCCCCGGCAACTGCAACTGCAGCACCAGCAAAAGCAAAAGCTGCAATAGCAACAGCAACAGCAGCCAAAATGTGGCATTAAAAACACTCGTAAACGCTGAGGGGGAAAAGCGGAAAAGCTGAGCTGGGGGAGTGGATTTTAGTGTATCTGCTTTCCTCTTTTTCTTTTTTTTTCTTTCCCCTGTTTGAGTGCAGCGGGCGAAATTGCAGCAAATATTGAAAGAGAAACTATTTGTTAGCCAGCCGTCAATTTGTTCGTAATGAGCTGCGGCTGAGTCCGAGTCCCAGTGCTTTGGGCTCTTTGTTGTTGTGTGTTGCTGTGTGTTGTGCCACAAATGAAAATGTCTTTCAGCGTGGTAAATATTTTATGTCATTTCTGTGCTCGTCTTTTGTGCGCTTACTTGTAGTTGCTGTGAGGCTCTCTGGGTGCTTTCTTTTTCTTTTTTTTTGGTTCCCCCGCTTGTTGTTCCTCCTTTTTTCCTTTCTTTCTTTTTTTTTGTTTGGCATTTTTAAGCGCCAGTAAATTTTTTAGTAGGCAGAGCTGCTGCGCAGAGCAACCGCAGCAGAAGCAGCAACAATAACCAAGTGGAGCTCTGCCGGAAACGGCGTCGACGGCAACATGGCTGGCGAGTCAACTTCCGCTTGGTATATGGGTATGTGTGTGTGGGGGTGTTTCGATGTGTGGGTGCTTCCATGTGTGGGTGCTCTGCGCGCGAGAGCTCTTGCAATTTTCCAGTCGAGTTCGTTTTTCATTTCCGTGTTATTTGTTTTGCATACGCCACTCCGTCCCTTTTCCCTTTCCCTTTTGCCCATTTCTTTGTTACTTTCTCGCTGCCTTTTTCGCTGCATACTTTTCGGGGCCTGATATATTATGGCCGCAACGGCAGCTGCCATTTTTGGCATTGTTCTTGTAATTGCTTTTGTCTCTGCGCCCCCGTAATTGAATTTCCCCTCTCTCCCCGGCAAAAAGACCCAACATCATCGCACTTAATCCGTTGGTTCCCCATGCGAATAAACTCCTCTCTGTGCCGGAAAAAAGTAGCACTCAGAATAAAAAATATCTGAGGAAAGAAATATTCAGTTACTACGTTACTTTTGGTCATTTGATTCTATAGATTAAAATGTTTTTTAATCGGGTTTATATTTGTTTAGTATTTTTATACTAGACCTTTTTATAAAAAGATTTTAAATATCTTAAAAAAATTAATTTCGGTTATTTCTTTAAAGGTCTTCTTTCTTTAAGTTTAATAAAAAAATCTCCAAAACTGAGGAAATAAATATTCAATTACTACATTACTTTTGATGATTTTGTTCTATTATTCTATATTAAATCATTTTTCTAATTAGGTTTATACTTATTTAGTATTCTTTTTTATTGTAAAAAAATTAATTTTGATAATTTATTTAAAGGTGTACTTTCTTTTAGTGCTCTATCTCTCGACCAACTCAAGCCATTCGATTGCCTAATTTATTCAAATATGCTCTCTGTAATTGCAGATGGTCTGTCCTTCTCACTGATTGGCCTGTTATTAGCTGGCCGACTATCTGGCTGAGTGCATTTTTAGCAAATTATGCAAATTTACCCGAGAATTATGTGCAGAATCTGATGCATGCATAATTTGTAGATATTTTTCAGTAATTTCTTGGCCAAATGTTGTGCGAGTAGTTGTGCTGGGAAAATTCATAGCCAAAAGCTAAAAGTCAGCACACAAATCGGGGAAAATTGGAGAAAGCTAAAGGGAGATAGATGCTGAGAGAGAGTTAGAGGGTTGTATAATCAAAGGAACGCACACACACACACACAGCCATAATCTGGCTAAAGGTGGGCCAAAATACCTGGCCGAGTTTTTACGTGTACTTTTTGTGGGGTAAAAGTAAAAGCAGAAATTTTGTTATTTGAACTTTTGCTCATGAGCGCCCTCAGGTAGCTTGTTAAACATTCTTGGGTTGCCTATACATATTTATATATACCTACGTAGCTGTGTGTATATTTTCTTCTTTTTTTTTGGGAAAAAGAAAACTTCAACTTGAAACATGAAAATTTGCATATGATAAGCAAATAAGCAGATGTATGCCAGGTAGCTGGGAAAAGTTTTATTAGATTCTTGATTCGTGAAAGTAAAAGGAGAAGGAGTAAAGCAGGGAAAAGGGAAAAGGGATTGGGAAAATGGGTGAATTCGTGGCAGGGAGCTTTTTGGCGCTTTTGTGGCTTTGGGCTGGCCAACTGAGGTTATGAATATGCGGCCCGAAAACCTTTGCAAATATGCGAAACATTTGAAAATTATTTTTGCATAAATAACATTGATGTAGTCTCTTTAGCATGTGTGTGTGTGTGTGTCTCGCACCCAAAGGGTTGCAAATGAGCTGAAACATCTGAGCATTTGGCCCAAAGAGGCTTACCAACTACCACTGCACAGTCGCTTGAGCAAGGCAAATGATGTGCAAATATGCGTGAACCGCACACAAACGACGGAAACTGTGAGCCGTACAATGCGGCGTATGCGCAATATTTAATTTCAAGTGCTTCGAGCTGCTGCCACACACACACGCACACAGACAAAGCTAATTTTTTGCTCAAATGCCAGGGTATTTGAGTTGGGGACCATGTGTGTGTGTGTGTGGGGAAGCATGAAATGCACTTGCTTTCACCATCAGCGCTTTAAATAAAATATTAGCATTTATTGCCTTCTGCACTCAGCGGACTATTTAGGCGGAGCGGGAGCGCACAGGATGCACATGATGGCAAGGATGCGAAGGCTGCGGGGTGCTGAGATGGAATATGGAATATGGAATGGGAGTCGTAACTTGCTCTAAGTGCTATGCAAAAGGGTTGCTGCCCCGACCCAGGTGAATTGCTATGGCTGCTGCTGCTGCTGCTGCTGCCGAGCAAGCGGAAACTGAAGCTGCAGCGTCGCTAATGTTATAGGGAGACAAGGGGTATTTGCCACGCATTTAACTTTGATCGGAAAGCCTTTAAATAGTTAAAGATTCCAGAAAGATTCCAATTTAGACAAAGTAAAAACTTTCCATGAAACATAGGCAGTCAACCATATTAAGTCAAGCAAATAAAACCATGGAAAAAGTAAAAAAACCAGCACAATTAACATATAAAACAAACAAAAACAATTTAAATTTGTAATCGCATTTTTCCCTTAAAAACTCCAATATTTTTTCCAAAACAAAGCCTAAAATGGTCAAAATAAAGAATGTCATACCGCGTTGAGCTCGTAACAAAAGAGTAAACCAGTCGTCTATTCAACTGGGACACCTATTTTAACACCAAAAAAGACTATTTTTGTCATAAATCCAAAATGCTAATTTACTGTCCAAAAATAGTAGTAGTTTGTACAAAACTATTCTTATCTTCTCAAACTCAAATATTAAATATCAATAAATCTATTAAATTCAATCAAAATGAACTTAAGAAAAGCAAGACCGAGATGTAAAGTGGGTGGTAATACTTGAATAGTGTGGCGCCTCCTTGATTGTCAAGCATTAATAAATTTAAAAGCTGAGCTCTTGAAGCACTCTCAATAAGCGTAGTAATATATGCAATCCGTCCAGAGTGCTCGAGCTGACTTATTCTGCCAATTACTTAACAGATGATGTGTCCAGCTCGAGTGCAAGCTTCATCAGTCAGCCAGTGAGCCAAACGCAGGGCGTTGCTGCGGTTAATTTGGCTTAAAGCCACACAAATTGCTGGCAGTCGAAGTACTTCCACTTGCGTTGCACTTGCAGCGTAAAATCGCAACTCATGCAGGAGTAAGCGGAGTAAGTTGGGGTCCCGGGTCCACAAATGCTCGCACTTAAACCAATTGAGCTTTAAACGCCAAAGTGACAGGGGGTTCGGCGATGGCAACAATTTCAGCAACATTTGCGGGGCAACAGGACAATCGGCAGCAGTGACAGCTTAGCTGGATGGCGCAGACACAATGGGATATGGGATGTGGATATGGATTGTGCTGGCAATGCATCTCACTCATGGCCCGTTGACTCCACTTTGAGAGCCATGCACTCGGGCATTGTGTGTGCCTGCATGGCACTTGCATTATCCCATCTGCTTATCAATAAACAGCAGTCCCCGCTGGGGCGTGGAAATGCCAAACTGTTGCTTTCAAACTATATAAATCCTCGAGGATATAGTCGGTACATACGTATATACACGGGCAATTGGCCGGGGACCCAGGTGCAAGATTTTTAACATTTTTTTATGGCCAAACTTGGCTTGTCTTATGCCAAAGCCCTCTCTTCAAGCGCTTTTTTGTATGGCCATCAAAAAGTTTCATACGCCACGTAGGCCGTGCCGAGTTAATTATGTTTATGCAATGCCATTTACATAAGAAAGACGAAGACCAAGCAGCCAGACATCAAAATTTCCGACTCTCGGTGCACAAGAAGATGTATGAATAATAGCCCAAGGTGTTAATTTAATAAACGAATTACGAAAACATGAAGTGCCCCGGGCAGGAACTCAAATGTCACGGTTAATGCTAATTCTCAGACGAGATATCCTTCGCATAATCTCAATTTCTGATGTACAATTATGCTAAGTAATTTCGGGAGGGAGAGGGAAAGATTTAGCCATAAATCCAGCCACTCGGGGGGAAAGTGAAAGGAAATGTGGTATTTAAAAAGTTTGCAACCTACACATTTACTGGTTTGGTTCGATTTTAAACTATTTAAACTATAATTTAATTATCCCCTAATCAGTACAATAATACTCATGTGAGGAAAGGATATTATCCTTAAGGATAATTTATCCAATTTGAATTGAATAATTTGCGTAATGCGAGGAAAACATGGATATATTATGGATAATGCCGAAGTTTCATGATAATTCCGTTTTGTTCTCTCGAGTTTCCAGTAAAATTGGAAGTAAACAATCATAAGGTGTCCTAAAAACCCGTCACATCCAGAAAGAGTTTACATTTTCTTTGATAATCAATCTTGTGATTGTTAAATGCAAAATATGACAGGTTACAAGAAAGGCATCACGACTCACTTCAAGTTTCCTTGGGAACATTATTAAGAACCCAGTTAAATGGGTAGTTAAGGCTGTCAAAACTGTAAACATGGGCAAGGTAATTCCGCGAAATGGTGATATACCTATGTATATATACTCCCCTCTCTCCTTCAAACGATCTTCCGAGAAATAGTTTCATGCACGCAGCTAAAATTCGTGGCATACTTTCAGAGAAACTGAAACTGCTGCTGGAGAGCAGAGCAGAGAAGCTAACAACTGAAGAATGTTGGGACTTGCGGCTATGAAACAGCATGCCAAAAAGCAAATAGACGGGCCGGGGCCCTACTTCTGCCACGCCCCTTTCTCGCTTTGCCCCTTTGCCCAAAACTAGCAAATATGTAGGTTGCGAACGCCCCTTCTCAGCCTCAGCTACCCGTGAACTAGTTTCGCGTTCGCTTTAAATTATCTTTGATGCGAAAAACGGGGGGCTGGGAGCTGGGGCGCTGCGAAAATGTGGGTGTGGCAGGGGAGGGGGAAGGAAAAGCGAATTGCCGCAGGTGTCAAAAACACACAGACAAAGTCAATTTGCGCTGGCAGACGACAGGACATGCCGGCGGATGGTATGATGGTCTGATGGGATGGGTATGGGTGTGGATCCATGGGTGGGTAGTTTCCAGCGGGAGGGGGAGGGGCAGGGGGAGGATCCACGAGCGGTGAGCGTGTGCTGCTCATTACGCGGCGCCTTTGATGTGCAGCAAGCCGTCGTAAAGTGCCGGCAGCAACAACAAACAACATTACAAGCGCCAAGTGGCCCGCTTTCTGCCTTCTGCCTTCTGATTATAATCATCATGATAAGTACTCTATATACCACGGGCCACGCCCACTAGTTGGCTGCCTAACAATGGCAAGCCGCAAGCCCTCGCTTTCCCATTTGATGTCGCATTTACCGCCGGCGGAGGGGAATGGACATGGAAATGGTGAGAGAAATGGAAATGAGTACCCCTGATTTTAGGGGGAATTTAATGTTCACCTGCACGACGCCCCTGCCGCATGTTTATCTTTAATGGACACAAATAATGCACAAACTGCAAATGCTGATGGCATTCGGCGATGCGATGCGATGGCTGTGGCGATGGCGATGGCAACTCGACACGCCATAAAATCAAGACACACGCCAACTTTACAGCCACCAGCAGCAATATCAGCCATATCAGCAGCAGCAACTGACAAATTGGGGACACGCCCAGGCCACAGGAACTTCCCTCTAATCCAGGCAAATGCCAGGCAAAGCGGTGCATTAGGAGAAATTATCTGGAAGTCGATCATCGGTATTTGGTTTAGAATGCGGATCATAACACATACTAAGATTTTTAGATTAAACGTACATAAAGTAAATAAGTTTAAAGGGGATAAATTGTAATATTTTTAGCCTTTGAAAACAATCTTCAGCGATTAAACAATTTATTAAAAAAAAAAAAGTCAAAGGACCATATTAAAAAAAATAATTAAGTATTTTTTACGTGTTTTTTCTTAATATTTAATTTTAGTTTTTAAACATGTTTCCAAAGACTGTATAAAAATCAATCAAATCATAAAAAGTTTCTATTAAGAAATAAATTGTAATATAAAATATTTTTATCAAGAAGAGTAATTCAGAAAATATTGATACCTATTTTCAGAACATTTCTTATTTGCACTAAGCTACAAAATCTTGCGTAAAATAAACTTACAGTTAGGATATGTTGATAAATTAGCAATGGGTACGTTTTACAAGCAGTAGGATAAGTGTTCTCCGTAACAGCTCCTTAATACCGAATGGCAATCTAAGCCACCTAAACTTTCATAAGTTTCCATCCAGCTCCCGTCATCTTTCAGGCGGTGTCAGAATCAAATTGATAGTCCCCGAGTTCGGTTTTCAGCACTCGGAGGAAACAAAGCATAACCGGCTGTTGAAATGACTTTTACCCATTTTGATAGATAGATAGGAGCGAAGACTAGAGGAAAAACAATGCCGACAGCTGCCAAGGCCTGTCAATATTTCAGAGTAGCGGCTACATTAATCAAACGGCCAAGTCCGGCTGCTCGCTCACCTATTTCGAGTGATTTGGGCAGAAATAATTGGCTGTATTTGTGGAATGGGGTGTATGTTCAAGGGGCATTGACCAGTTGTTGTTGGGGTTTGAGGCCCTCTGCCAATTTCTGTCATTCGATATGCACAAAAGATTTATGAGTTAATTAATGTAGCGAAGTGGAGTGAATCCGTGGAGCGGATTCATTGTTGAGTATGATTAATGCGTTTGCCGTTTTTTGTCTGCGCCGGAAGCGGAAACGGAAGGGCAGTTGTTATTGTAGCTGCCGGGGGTTTAGTCTTAAAGCATCAACAAAGTCTGCAGCTGGCTGCACTTTAATAGTGCATCAAATTGGGTCAGATGTCTGCTCCACTTCGGTAGTCGTAACTCATTCATAGCTCATAAACGGTGCTAATATTGAGTGTCGATTTTCCACCGCACTGGCCCAGGACATTGCACCAATGTCTCTCTTTCACACTTTCATAGCTTTCCTCGCTTTTCCTCGGCTTTCCCCCCCTCACATCTGTGTGTTTGTGTGTTTGAGTGAACAATGCAGCTGTTTTCCTCGGCTTCTCTATTTTCTGCGACCCGCTTTTTGTGCTCAGCCAACGAGGACTACCGACTAAGGACTACGGACTAAGGACTACGGACCACGGACTGCGGACCACGGCGGCAGCTGCTTCATTACGGAAGCCAGTATCCTGTTAATAGTTTAACATAAACTGTGGTAAAAAGTGCACGCCGCCTGCCGCCGTCGCTTTTATTGATTATCGCTACAGGGACACTCCTACACTGTATTCGCCATTCGCCATTCTGCGCCGGAAGTTGACACACTTAGCAAATGGCGACCAAGATGGCCTACAAAATGGCGGGCAATTCATAAAAAATTCATCTCCCTGTAGTTTGATCGGCGTTTAAAATTAAATTCCAACACTCGTTTCATTTAACCCTTTCCATGGGGTGTCGTTTGTTATTATATCTCCCCGTTATATCTCTTTTCACGTTATAACTGCAGCACCATAATTCATCTTGGGACTGCTGGCCATAAGATTGCGATCCTATCGGTTGGGAAAAGAAACCTACAAATGTCCAGGAAAAGCGGCCATTTTTATACCCTTTATTGGCAGTATTATTTAGTTAAAGATATAAGAAAAAGTTTTGAGATGAAGATTTTATTTTGATAGAAAATGATTTTCGGTTAGAAAATTTCTTCATAAAAATTTAAAAAAAATCCTATTTAATCACTATAAATTCTAGAGTATATCTTCGCATCTGTCCTCTTCGCAAGTCCAACTCATTTTTTGTAGCGCCGCCTGCTTCGGACAAAACATAGTCATAAATTTAAATCAAATGTTTTGACAGGCGACCGAAAGCGATTGCAAATTTATCTATAAGAAGAGGGGCAAGACAGCAGTTGAGACTTGGACAACAGATGTCCGCTTAAAATTATTTCTTGGCACACGAATAAGACAGAAATTTCTATATAAATGTTATATAATAATATTTAGGTTTATGGGTGTGGCGGAAATGTATATTTGTGATTTATGTGCCAAGGTTTTGCTCTGCTTTGACTAATTATGTGCGGAGTTTTTGAATGCTCGATTGATTGATTGATGGATGGGTGTTTGTTCGTTCGTTTGTTTGCCGCTCATTATTTGCAAAATTGATATTGTAAAACAGATGTTTCCGCTCCCACTTCATTGTTATTTAATTACCCCCGATATCGGGGCCACGAAGTTTGGCGCTTGATTAATGTTTGACCATCGCTCTCGCAGTTTGCTGTTCGCAGGTAGGAAATGAAATGAAATGAGCGATGCAATCGATAAATGAATAAATGACAGCTAATTAATCCAAACATGCACATACACTCGGATAATTATTGGACGGCAGGACATTCGCTGTCCTTGCGGCATTTTAAATGCATTCGAAGGGCGAAAAAGTGAGATGTATTAAAAATTCATTAGCATTTAACTGCCTGCCCAGCAAAATACAATGCAATTCCAATTAGCCAGCAGATCGATTGCTGTTTTGGCCGCCATTGTCGTTGCTTCTCTCCGGGGCGTCAAATTGGTTATAGCTCCGGGCCAAGTTCATTCAAGTGAGAGCTTTATTGACTTAGCAGCCGCTGTGGTCGCTCTAGCTGGGTTTATAGTTGGCTAGATAACCAGGAGTCTCCCCCGAATAGAATGGATAAGCCAGCCACACCCACAACAACTGCAATCTGCAATCTGGATGCAGTCGATGTGGATAGGTGGGTGGTTACGTGGCTTGGTGGCTAGCTGGAGTTCCGTTCGTTCGGTCTGACTTATGCATTGCCACGCATGAATTATTCAAATACGATGCCCATGCTATATATGCATAGCTGGGAGCTGGCAAAAATGAAAACGGAAACCAGAACTCAAACAGCATAAACTGCAGCCACTCGAATTGGATTGAGTTTTCTGCTGCTGCTGCTGCGGCTGCTGCAAATGCAACTGAAACTGAAAATGCAGAAACGCAAATACGACATGGTAAAACAGAGAGTTATGATGAAAAACATTGCAATGCATAGCCCATTTAAACGCAAGGTTAGCAAACCAACATGTTCATTTGAAGTTCGTCTATGTAAAATCCGAAAAAAATTCAATTTCTGTGCGGAATCTGGCACAAATTGTGAAGTAGAGAAAAAAGGAAAGGATTTCCGTAAATAAACTAGCACACATAACGGGTGCATAACCAGCCACAAACGCGATTACGCCAACATCCACGAAACTCCCATCGAAATCGGGGATTCGCAAAATCCCCTCAATTCCGCAAGCATGGAAACTAAATTATTGTGTAACTTTTCGGGGCAAAGGCAATTTGATAAATTGCCGAAATCGCAGCGGAGTCTCTCCTCTCTCTGGATAAGGCCAAAATGATGTGATTCCGGCCGGGAGTAGCACTTAGCCAACTCAGAGCCCCGCATATTTGCTCAACTTAATGGCTAAAAAGCAACAGAAGCGCGTAGTTCGATTATTTAATGCAAATCCAATGCATTGTCAATCAGCCAGACAGACTCCTCATCGTCTCATCCTCTCATCTCCTCATCTCCTCCTCGACGGCACAGTTGGCAAAGCGACTTCCAATTTCCAATTTCAAATTTCAATTCTATGCAAAGTAGACGATGACTATGCCCCCAGTTGCCCCTCCTCCACTGAGCAGATTCGAATGTATGTATGCCAACTATTGACACAGAACTCTCGCTCACACGCTCATCCAACCACCCATACAGCCATCTAGCCATTCACCAGGATACCCACACTCACACACAGAGCACTTGAGCAAATACCCGACGATCCGAGACCCAGAGACAATGCCAGGACTCGCTCATGGGCGGGGAAAGGGGGGTAAGGGAGGAGCTTCGAGGATTCGAGGGGCTCCTGGCTGTTCCGGCATCTAAACTCGCTCCAATTAATGCTGGAATTTGTGCTAATTTTGATGCGATTTTCATCACAAAGGAACGTGGGAATCTACAATACTTTTAGTTTTAGAATTAAATTCAAAAATGTTTAAATCATAAAAAAAGTATCAAAATTGACTTAAAATGAATTATTCTTATTTATTTAATTACCTACTATTTTTTAATTTTGTAATTTTTAATGTAAAAATTCATAAATTTATTAAAAAATGTAGTTAATTTAAATTAATTTAAATTTTGTGTTCATTAATTTTATTTCCTTAATTTACTAAAATAATTATAATTAATTAAAAACCTTTTTAAGGTTTCATATGGAAAAATAAAATATTTAAAGCTTTTGATTTACCTAGTGAAATTGAAAAATAAGACCGATTGAGAAACTCCTCTGAATGTCCCGCCTTTGTCTATATATATACCTATACCTTCATATATCTGGCTTTATCTGCCTCGCACCATCGCCTATAGTTTACTTGCGCTAATAGCATTGAACGAGCTCGAAATCAAAGCAACGACATCCAGCTGAGACTCCCCGTTTTCCACCACCTTTCACCCCCTACCACCCCCTTACAACCCGATATCTGCCCCTTTTGTCTGCTGCCGCGTGTCGCAAGTGCATTCAATTACTTGATGTGTCTATATGGCAGCTACAATGTCTCCTCGCATTCCCGATTCCCCTTCAGATTTCCACCCCCTCGTTGTCGAGCGCGTTTAATACAATTGCTATTTTGTAGCGAAGGCAGGCAGACATTGCCAATGCGGCAGAGAAAGCAGAGGAGAGAGACAGGAGAAAGCAAATTGTAAAAGGTATAAAATTGATGGATAAAATGATGCAATGGCACTGGCTTTTCCAGCATCCTTAGCATCAGCTACAGGATTTTCCCGTGATTCGGCTTATTCCTCCCATCGATCGAGGCAGAGGGTAAAATGTATATAAATAAATATGAGTGGGCCATTTAAAGGGCTATAAACTGTCGAAAGATATTCTCATACTAGTTCGCAATGGAAATTTAAGCACTATTGCTGTTCAATTGACAACTTTGCTTATTATTAACTTCGATTTTAGCCCCAAGAAATCAAGCAATATAATCCAACAATATGTTTTCAATCTCTAAGGTATACTTAGATTTTCCATCTCACCCGTGTCCTGTCAATACACTGATTAACTCACCTGCAAGAAAACAAATGAAATTTTCAATTAGCAAATGGTTAATAAATACCATATCCATGTAAATAATTAAGTTTTGATCCCAGGCTACAGGCAAAAGTCAAGTCCACAATGGGTTTTGTGACACAAAAAGCTCGGAAAATGTCCGGAAAGCAACAACAACAACAACAACAACGAGGGACAACTATTACGTGCTCTTCGGAGATTATCAGTACAAATGTACTGAATATTATCCCATACATCGCACACATAATCTCTTCACAAAAGGCGAGTTGAAGTTTAATAGCCTTAAAGTCTGCTTATCATTTGGGATTTAATTGAAAATTTCTGTTGACCAAAGAGCATGGACATGACGTTTGAGGAAATGAAAAGCTCGGGGGCGAAAAGGGAGCGCCGAGCAGATGGCAGCTGTCACAAGCTGGAAAACACGCTCCTGTCACCCATTCCTCAGTTTCATTTTCAGCTTCTGCTTCTGCTCCAGCATTTGGCCAAAAGCAGGTGGAAAGTGGAAACTTTGCACATGCGGAACCGCATGTGGTTCTATTATCAAAGCGTAAAAATGTTTGGCCAAGCTGCACTTGACCAAAAACCGAGCCCTAAATTAGCCAGTGGTCCGCATTTAAACCGCTTTGGCACTGCGAAAAAAATCCTAGTTATTTGACTACATTTTAAGGAAATCGTCTCCTAAAACACCTCTTATAAAAATCTCTTTATGATCCCTTTAACATCAGATAAATGGTACACTTTCTTCCATCTCTTATTTATAAATCATACACATTTTTCTCAGTGCATCCACTTTGGACTGTTGCTTCCTCTCATAAATTCTAATGCGGGTGTGAGTGTGTCTGTGTCTTTGGGAATTTTTTGTTATACTTTCGGCGCTTGGTTTTTGTTTATGTTTTGGGGTGGTGGGTGGCCTTTTTTCCGCTGAAGATGGGGGCGTTTGATGGGTGGATACGGTGAGGTGTAATGGGGGTGGTCGGGGGTCTCCTGGCTGTTAATAATGCGTTGTCGGTGGGCCCCGGCTTTTTGTGTTGTCGCAGCTGCAAAACTCATGCTTTTGATATGGCAGATAAGCCCAGCATAAAATATTTTATTAGCCAGCCACTGCACTCGCCGGGAAAAAAGCAAAAAAAGAAAGAAAAGAATGAAAAAAGAGAGAGAGAGCTTCAGGCAGAAAAAAGTGCCACTCAACTCAAACACTGGCATTTTTCGCGTTTTTCTTTTCGGCAGCTTAGACATAAATTCCTTGCCGAAAAACGGGTTCAGGGGTACGGAAAATTTTCCATTTTCCCACCAGAGGATAATGAGCGTGTGGGTAAGAGTGTGTGAGTGAGGGTATGCGGGGTTCGTTGGACTTGCGCCTCTTTTCCCTTTGCGAAAATGAAAATTAATGAATGCGAGCAAATGCTTTTGGCATTGTGCCAGGCAAAGGCAACACACCAAAGACACTAAATTAAATGTCATATGTCAACTTCTCCCGCTCTGTTTTCCTCTGTGTTTCTCTTTTTTCGAGCTTTGTTTTCCCGCTTTCCCTTCCAGTGTGCGTTTTCCTTTAGCCATTTCAGCTTTTTGCCTATTTTCCCGCAAGTTCATTTAGCCATCTGCCAGCAGACTGCCGCCTCTAATGCTTGATGTATTTTAAATTAAATTTCAATTTCAGCCGCTTCTCGCGCTGCGTAATTTAATCCAATCCAAGCCGTCTGAGAGTCCAATTCGATTATGTAGCCAAAAAACCCCGAACTCAGGCTCCGACCCCATGGAAAGCCGGTGCTAAAAGCTTTGTAAGTAGTTGGTAAAAAATATTAATTTAATTTCCGGTTAACACTCACGTGTGCCAGGTGTCATCAACTCACCTTGCCTCTTTTTTATCTGCCGCGCAGCGCGTAAAATTATTTAATGGCTCGTGTCAAAGGTAATAAATGTTCGCTCTGCGTGTCTGCCTTTTTTACCTTTTGGCCCACAGACTCACAAACTCACAGACCCACAGGGGTATAGGCCATAGGTTCTCCTATAAAAATCGCTTTTAATGCGCTTAATAGTTCGCGCATCATTAAGTTGGCTGTTGGATGCGGAAAAGGGCGACCGCATAAAAGAAATATTCTTATGGCTGTTTTTTCGCCGCGCTGCGCTTAATTGCAAATCAATATGGCAAGGGCATTTTGGCCCGCCCGCTAATTGCACACTTCGATTGCCCTTCTCCAGATCTCTGCTTGTATAAATTTCATTTCTATTTTTTTCTCGCTTCAAATGGAATTTTTTTCATACCCCTCGAAAATTTCGAGTGTCACCCAACACGAGTAATTTTCAATTTCCATGCAAAGCAGAAATTCCACTCATACCAGAAATTTATCTAGGCCTCAACCGCAAAAAAAAAACACCCAATAGAAGGCATGTGTAAAAGAAATATTGTAAATAATAAATGAGATCGGTATTCTACTGCCAGAAGTTCGGACAGAAAGTTTTTTCGCCTTAACCGCATGACTTTTGGTTTTATTGCTAACGTTTTCCTTTCGATTTTCGCCATTTCACACTTGCCAAAATGGCAAAGGAAAATTGCCAGAGCAACAAATAATAAAATGCGGCTGTAGCGATGACTTTGAAGTGCTCATCTAGGAAGAAGAATCATCTAGAAGCAATCAAATTTACGGCTTGAATTTTCAGCTGGCCTAAAGAGTTAGGCCCTGTGAAATTATAGCTGAAATATGGATTTAAACACACGCCTCCCCGGGATGACAATTCAGTTCCGGGGGCCAGTTTCACCCCGTATAACTTATTTATAAGGCTTTTACGCACAAATACACAAAAATGTGCATGGAAATACGGAAATACGGAAATCGAGGGGATATTCTGGGGGCTTTTGTTACTTTAACCCGCTTTCAGCAGAGAATTTGCAAATGGACTTGGCGAAAGCGAAACTTGTCCTTTGTGTGCGCTTTACACACGTTATCGCAGGGGGACTTTATACATATATACGTAGTAGTTACATGTGGAGTGGCAAGGGATGCCCGAGATAATTGCGTCTTTGTGTGGGAGTACGAGTGTATTCATAAACATTTCCACAGACCCAAATATCTGTATATATATGCCCAGGATATCGCACGACTGTCAACTTTTCTGTGGCAATGTGGCCATGTGGCAATGAAATGGCCCTGGCAGCCATTAAAAATGTAAAATAGGAAACAACACGAGCCGCAAGGAGCAACGAATACTAATATTTTTTTACGACTAAGCATTGTGCAAATTTGTCCATCTATGACATAAGCATAAATTCCATTTCTACTGGCTCTTAAGGGTTAAGCGAGAAAGTTGGGGGAGTGGTTGCTAAAAGAAATAAGTTTCGACATCTATTGTAAATTATTTTTTCGCCATAAAGCAGCTTAAATAAATTCGTAATTATTTTAAATGTGCCCATGGTGCCCAGGCGAAAGTTTCGGCCAAAGTTTCCATCGCTTCCATCGCCGCTCATTAAGTAGCACAATTTCTGTTTTCTTCGCCAACTTTTCGCTGGCCAAGTGGGCGGCAGGGCAAGAGGGCGTGGCTGCTGGTGGGCTGAAGTGGCGCCGCATCACACGCCAAGTAATTATGAATATTTTAACGAACTTTTGCCACAGGCAGCGGCAAATCAAAATATTTCATTCGACTGCACAAAAGTTAGAGCGAAAAATAATTCCATTCCGAAAATAGAAAGGCGACCGAGGAAGAGTAAGAGCCGTAAAAAAGGCGAAAAAGCACAAAGAATAATAATTAAAATTGCATCAGATACATTCTGGGGATCGCAAAGATAAATTATTCGCTATTTAGCGCATCTCGGGTCATTTAAATAATTAATTAAGCAAACTTAGATAGTTTTTAGGGTGACCCAAAAAAGTTTCTCAGCTATTATAAGCTAAAATATGGAAAACCATAAAAGAAATTAAATTCAAAAATTGAAAACCCCCAAGTGTCAACTAAACTTGGCCTTCTATCGCTAGTTTAAAGCCCTCTCCGCCTTGATTAACTTGCACACTGCGTACACACTGCGTATACGCAATCGATCCGAGTGCCAGATGCCAATCACTCTGAATGGGGGCTTTTAGCTCACTGGCACTAAGCTGGTTTTTGTTTGGGTGCATAAATTGATTTTGGCCTTAAAGCCAATTAAGTGGGTCAGTTCCCCTCTCAGATTTTCCCACCCCCTCCCCACCACTCAATTCATCTCAACTTGGCCAAAGTTGCGGCTTTGTTGGCCGAAGTTTGGGATGCTCTTAAGCGCATTCACTTGCAGCACTTGCCGCCACCAGATATTGTGGCCGAAAACCGAGAGCCGAGGGAGTTGGGTGTCTAATTATCATAAAAATAATAACGTCCGGGCAATCTTAATTGAATTTTCCAACAATGCAACACAGAAAGTGCTTGCAAATGCAGGAGGGCTAAAAAACCTGATGAAAAAACTGAGCCGAGACACAAACACCTGGGCTGCGCATAATTATCCAGAGAGTCTGTTTATTTTGCTTTGACATATTCCATTCGACGTGGAGTCGCCTAATTTTATGCAGAATTTCAATGACTTGGCCAGCTTTGCGACGGACTTTGCGGCACTCAGCTACTGAGCTGCATGGATTAGCATCAAATCAGCGACAACCACTCCCCATTTTTTTTCCTAGCAGGGCCAAAAGTCATTTCGGTTTTCAATTAAAAGCCAGCCAGCTGACTTGGCCATACATCAGGCGAGGGCTGCGTAATTCACCTGCATCATCAATCTAACACCCGAGTCCCAGGCTCCCAGTCTTTCAGGCTTCCAAGCTCCAGGATCTCGGGGTCCTTCGTAAAATGCGCGGCCAGAAGGAAAACAGGAAGTGGGGTGCTTATAAATTTGCAAGAACATGGCAGCTCTGACTAACTTCGGGCTCGTAATTCTTTGTGCCAGCTCGCAGGAGCACTGGCCATCAGAGATTGGGGCTCTAAGTTAAGTAGGGAAAGCAATTGGATAAAAAATCGATATATTTCTTATCATATTACTACAAACAGGTACCATTTTGAATTACTTAGTTATGAAACTCTTGTTCTTAATTTTTAAAGGAAAATTGGATCCATGGATTGTGGGATAGTTAAAAAGTTTCAAACTTAGATGCAAAAAGTGTTATAAAGAAAGAGATTTCCTAAAAGTTTCCATAATATTACAAAAAAATATTTTAATTCAATTATTATTAAAATTTAAAACAGTTTTTCATTATGTTTAAATATATTATAGTCCCATCTATCTATTATTTTATATTTATAATAACTTTCAAACATTATTTCTACAAGTTCTTACAAATTTTAATAGTTCGTTAAGGAAGTTTTTGGTTAATTTTGCCTCAGTGTAGCAGGATCGAGCACCTCGATTGCCAATTCGATTTGTAAACCCACTCGAAGGGCACTCGGGCGGAAGTTGTGTTGGCCGGTGTAAGTAATTGCCTGGCGGGTGGAACTACATCCAGTCATTCATCCATTCGTTCATCCATTCATTTGCGCCATCATAGCGTGATTTGTTCGTGTGCAAGTGCGGGAGATTTATGCATGTGCCCGTCGAAGGGAAAAGGCAATAAAACTAATTATGAAAGTTTACCTGGTGGGGTGAAAGTACCTGTACCACCAGTAGCTGTACCTTGTGTTGTCATTACTCCGGGAGCTATGTAGATAATAATCGTGGCATTAATTAATGAAACAAGCAGAAGGTTCTGCGCCCTTTGTTTGTGCCCGTGCACGTTTTATTATTTTTTTGTTTCATTAAAATTAGTGCGAAATGCGGTCTCGGTGTCCCAGAACAGGGATGGAATCTCTCCGACTCTCCGGCACTCAGACTGTCAGACTGGCAGACTGACTGCTTTTTCGGTTTTTGTGGCCATTAAATTGCCCCATAAATATGCCCCAAATGGCAATGGACATTGTGTAGCCTTTGTGATTGCAGCGAGAATACGCATTTAAATTTCATTTTCATTTTCATGGAAATTAATTAGCTACGAAGCCGGAAAATATGCTGGAAATGCCCGGTCTGATCTGTGGAGATACAATTGCTGCGGATGGCTTCCGCCATTCCTCATCCTGTCCGTCGGGGTAATCTCACCCTTACTGCTTTTCTCGTCGAAGGACATTTGATTCGTTATGATTATGTATTTCCTTGCTGCCATTCGGTTTTGCACAACTTTTTTTTGCCTCGGTTAGTTGGCCAACATCATAAATATCATGTCTGCCTTCGTTTTTACACACAGGCCAAGCTTACAAGATTTATGTGACCAGGCACTCAAATCGGAGCGGAAGATTGGGGGGAAAACTTTATTTCCTTGAGATACGAAATAGTCTCGAAAGTCTTTGGAGTCTTCGTCTGTGACATAACTTTGATTGAGTCGGGCACTTGAGGGGCTGCCTGTGGAAAGGGGAGAGGGCGGATAGCTATTTGCAGATACTCGTATCTAATATGCAAACTGACAACTTAAGTACGCACATAAACGAAATCTAAGACAGGCATAGACAACGCTCAACACATTGGGGCAAACAAACCGCACAGAGATTACCCACCCACTATCAAGCACCCACCACCCAATAAACCACCCATCACTTGACTCCTCTCCTCTCCTCTCCTGCCCCTCGCCTGCCTCAAATGACAAGTTAATCATTTATTAACGTTGACATGTCATTGCTCAAGTATTTATTTACTGCCTGGCTGTGGCAACTATACTATACGCATTCATGTTCGGGGGTTCGGGGGTTCGGGGTTTCAGAGGTTTGCTGGGCCATTACCTGTGCTGAAAATCCATTCCCGGAATCCCTTTCACCTGGTTGCATCAGGGACTCACAAAAGCTCGATATAGTTGGGCACACAAAGAGAAATATCAATTGTATTTGTGATAAAAGAAATCAAATAATATCATGTACCTTCTTTTTAAATTTATTTTTTTACGTTTTTATCAAATTCATTAATTTTACAAATAATAACTGACGTGCTCACTTATTAAAGAAACATGTTTGCATTTTTATCATAATATTTTATTCTGGTATCATAGGCAAAAACTTGTTTATTATGTGAATGGTATGCAAACATAACCTCACAAAAAAGGCATATTTTTTTCTCTCTCTGCAAAACTCAACTTAAAGGCAGTTGCAATATAATAATGGCTGCTCACAGCTGCAAAATTATTTATAATAAACATAATAAGCGGGCGACAGCTGTTGCCGATGGCTGTCACAGGATGTGAGGTCCTGGTGGTTTCTGGTTTCGGGTGTCGGTTTCCCGATGACAGCGCCGGCGACAGGCGAAATGCCTAATCCTTGAGACATTTTCGAGCTTAATTACGTGTTTACCGCGCTCTTCAGTTGCCGCTCTGGGTTTTCAGGTGGGCTCTACGAGGTCTTAGTTTTGTTAGCCCCCTCCCCCCAAAAAAGGACCCAAAACTCACACACACACAGAGGACAGAACGGGGATAATATGTTGCCCCATAAAGTATGCTACAAATTTTATACTTTCTAGCATATTTGCCGCGCATAGCACAAATTTCTGACGGTTTCGTGCCCAGTGAAAATGTGAAATATTTTATGGTCTACCCGGAATAAATGAAAAAAACGAAAAGGAAAGGCGCAGCAGCGATGATGATGAAGCCGAGGAAGCTGGAGGAAGGATAGAAAATACCAATCAGCGTGACTGTTGGCTGAACTCGTGCTTATCGCCGAGTTTTTGATTTGCCTTAAACTTTCCTTTCACTCAGCTCACATCCCAGCCCATCCCACACACAGATTTCACCAGGCCTCAAGATGAACTGGGTTTTCTTTTGAGGCAGGCTCATCCTTTCCGCGTGTCCCGGCATCCTTTTTATATTTTTTCAGTATATTTTCTGTATTTTTTGTGGCCCGCTTTTCAGTTAGGCGCCTGCCGCGGCTCAATTATATAAATTTTTATGGGGCCCCCGAAAAGGAGAAATTTATGCGAACGTTCGTTTCTGTTGTTTACACAACAAAAACGTGGCCCCCGCTCCTTTTCCTTTGGGCTAACAAGTGTGGCGTGAATATGTCCTGAATCGCTAACTGGGTCTCTGAATAAGCCTTTTGCTTGAGTTACGGCCCCTTGTCTGCCGCTCTCTCTCTCTGTGATTAATAGTTTTTTCATCGACATTCGGAGGTCGGTTGTCTTGGGCCAAAACAAAAAATTATACAACCCGAGTTCGAACAGCAGCCACGCTTCACTGAACTCAAAAGTATAAATAAATTCCATCAAGTTGAGGGTATAAATATATGTGTGTTCGCCAACAATTATCCCTGTGAATGTGCCTGTGTGAAAAAGTTTGTGTGTTTCAACTGGAAACCGAAACCGAAACTTTCTTCCCCCTTTCAGTTAGTTTTATTGGCTTTGCCTGTCGTTTCTCACACTGCCCTTGACTGATATTATGCCAGGGGGATTACTTTGATGGCAGCACATGAATTACAGCCACAGTCGGCCGCATAAAACTATACCCATATCGATCGGAAGGTGAAGCTGCCGCTGCCGCTGCACCGTGTACATCAAGCTGGGACTAGGCTGAAAGGCGAAAAGTTTTATTACCCCATAGCCTTAGCCATGGCTCCTCCTGGCGAGGATACTTTCGGGTTTTATGCTCCGGCCAGAGTCAATGAATTGATTGATGTACGCCTGGTGGCGAAGCCGAAACCGAAACGGCATCAAAAGGCAACAGCAGCGGAATAGAATGCGCATAAAAAGGGCCCAGGTTTCAGTTTTCACCCCTCTTCTCCTCCACTTTTTCGGGGCCAAAAACCGAAGCTCACACATGCACATAAATTACAGTTTTACGCTGACATTTTACTATTTGCCGTCGCTGGCTTTTCATTTTTCGGCGGCGAACGCACTAAAAAACCGAAGCTAATAGCCATGGCCAACACACACAAATAAAGTACACGACTTTATGTTCTATTTGCGGGTTTTACTGTTTTCCCTACTCTCTTGGCCGGGTCAAAACTTCAAACAAGCTGAAAATTAATTTAATGCGCCATTTCCATTCGGGCAGGGGGATATTTTCTGGGGAGCAGGGAGCGGAAAAAATGATTGTAAACGGCAAAAGTCATTGGGGCAAGCAAATGAAAATGTAAACTTAAGTGGCACACACGCATTTTTTCCATCCATTTTATGTGCAGAAACGAAAGCGAAAGAAAAATGCGGGGGGAAAATGCGGGGAAAGCGGGGGAAAGCGGGCGAAAGCGAGGAAAAAGTAAACGAAAGCCGAACAAGCGGCAGGCAAACAAGCTTGAGCGCAGAAAAAAAAGGGCCAAAAGCTCGAGAGTCTCGACTCTGCTGCCGCTCACTCCATATTTTATTTAACAGTCGCTGTGCGAACACTCGACACACATTCGGCGCTAGTTTCGGCCACCATTAATTGGATGTGCCAGTTACAATGGCCTCCACATCCCCCGAATCCACAGTCCACCTTCCGAACCCTCCAAAACCTCCGCCCGTTCGAGCGGGGCTTCAATTAAATTCAAATTAAGGCCCGACCTAAGCCCAAAACAGATGGGCAGAGATTTTTGCAGCACTCGCTGGCAAACGAGAGAAATACTGCACTGCAACAAAAAAGGGGCGACCATTTCTGATAAAGAAAATAAATACTCGTACATAAAAGTGTCGTTTTGAAATCGTTAAGAATGGTGTCTAAAAGTATGCTGCAATAAGCGAACAAATACATTACATTTATCACTGCATACTTTTAGACGCCTTTAGAAATGTTTTAAGAACTCTTACTTCTTTTAAGATATTAAATAAAAATACACTCAGATTTTTTAAGCTTCACCTGAATTTCCTAAAAATATAAATATAGATTTATAAATATAAAAGGATTCACCTTTGAAATCAATGAGAAAGGCATCTAAAAGTATGCTACAATAATCTAATAATTACATTTATCACTGCCTACTTTTAGGCACCTTTATAAATGTTTTAAGAGCTCCTACTTCTTTTAATTTATTAAATAAAAATATATTTTTTTTAATAGAATAGCTTTTTTAGGCTTCACCGGAATTTACCACCTGACTTCTCTCTCAGTGCTGCAGATATTCCGGCACAAACGACTTAAATGATGCCCCAATGACGTCGCATAAATATTTCGTTATGGCCCGTCTGCCGGGGCGAACAGAAAAAAGAAAACGGCAATCGAAATGTGGCAGCAAATCGATGCCACTTGCGCCGCTCCACGTGGCGTATGCGTAATGCAGACACGGCAAAGGGCCAAGAGTCGTTTGCCATTATGTCCGTGGCGTTATTTATGATATCTCCATACGACTATCGCGCGGACCCTTGAGTTCCGAGACGGGACGATGATCTGCGGTTCAATTAAGTGGAAAATAACCATAAATCAAGGCAACATCATATCTCAGCAATTGAGTTTCAACTTCTGCACTGATTCCATGGCCCCTCAGGTAGTGAGTATTTCTGGTATCTGATGTCCTCTTTCCTGTGCGGTGGTTAAACCATTGAGTCGGGATCTGAGTCTGAAGTTGAAGCTGAAACTGAATCAAAGGCGTTAGCTCGTCACACACACACACACACCCATACTCGCGTGGCATTATTCGATTCTTATTGTAATCGCATGAATATATTTCTCGCATTATAATGCTCAGCTGAGCTTCAGTGGCTTTTTCCTGCGCAGTCGTTGACTTTTTGCATTTTTAATGTGTGCGAATCCCTTCCGCCGCTCGCTCTCTCTCTTTAGCTTTTCCGATTTTCCCTGCGTATCGTGTGTGAGTGTGCGTGTGTGTGAGTGCGTTCAATAATTTCCGCCACGGCATTTTGAGTTGGGTACGCTGCCAAATAGAGTGTAACGTGTGTATGCCTGTGTGTGTGTGTGTGTGCAGGCGCCATCAACTTGAAAAAGTGTCAGCAGGCAAAGCCTTAAATCTCTGCCTGCCACTTTGTGTATGTGTATTTGTATTTGTATACACACACACACCTCTTCCGCCTTTGCGTTGCCAGAAAATCGCATTTGTATCACTGCATTTGGCATTTTCCGTTTGCCCGTTTTCCCTTTTTTCCACCCGGCCATTTCTGCCGCCTAACAAACCGGAAGGAAGTAAGTTTTTAAACGCAGCCAGCCAGGCCGAGATCCAGAGATTTCGAATCGCCCCTGGGCACGAAGCTGTGATGCTGACTGCGGTTTTCCAGAGCCCCTTTCCCCACCTCGCTTTTCCCCATTTTCCACCTCGCTTTTCCCGCTCTCAGTCAAGACAGTTTATTACGTTGCACGCGCGAATTGCACTGCTTCCAGCCAACGAACCGAATTCAGGCAGCCCAAAAGCGAAATTGGCCATTGTAACCGGGAAATGGGGAAAAAGGGAAAAGGCTTCGTTTTAAAGGCTTGGCTTTCGTTTATAAAATTCACCTTTTGGCTAACCGAAATTCAGCCGCCAGTCGATACGTCAAGTGCAAGTCTCGTTGGGCCTTAACCGTTTTTGAGAAACTTTTTCGGTAAGGTCCTTATAAACGTGGCCATACAATTTGACAGCTTCTACAGCTTTCAGGTTCTTCTTGCCAACGAACTTGTTGGTCTTCAGTGGGAAACTTTTGCCTCTGGGTTCGGTGGTGGACGAGAAGCCACCCCCGAAAACGAGCTCAACTCATTACTACAACCCCTTCGAAAGCAATTTGTGCTAGCCCTTAAGTCATTTAAATTAAATACACTTTAAACTAAAGGCTTAGAGGGACAAGGCAAAGGGTTTTCCACGGCGAAATCATTTCGAGAGCCCGCATGAATGCGAATGACTGTGACTGGTGCGAAAGATATATATTTTATATACAGAGACCCGGGGCCCGAGGAAATTAAAGTGGTTTTTCTTTTTCGGATTCGGGGGTTGGCTTTGCTGTGTGTGAGTATCTGAGTACAATATTTCGGAAATTACTTTGCACCGTTGGTGGTGGTTGCTGTGGTAACGCTGACACCGCTCTGGACTCCGGCTTTGAAGTTGGTTTCGGTTTTTCCGTGCTTTACTCTTACCTGCCACCGAGGGCAGGGAGTATAGACTTCCGTTTGCCGACATTTGGCAAATTGACATTTTTATTTTTGGCACACAATACTTTTTCACTTGTTTCGGGGATTTCTGGTCTTTCCGGGATTCCTGGGACTCAGTCGCCCGCCCACCTGCCCCAGAATATTCGTCTAAATGAAAACTCGCAGCCACCTTTTGTCCGGCAGCGGGAGCAAAAAAAATGAAAAGCGCCCGGAAAAACAAAGAAAATCCGATGGAAATTTGAAAGGGGTTCGTTTCATTTTTATTCACTTTTTTTCTTTCCTTTTTTTCCGCTCTTGGCCTTTGTCTTTCGTGCGTGTGTCGATTACTCCTCTTTGGCTCCTTGGATCCTCGGATCCTTTGGCCCATTCATTCAGTACGGTTCAGTTCCACTTTTTGGCCTCTGTGTGTGTGTGTGAGTGAATGGCTTTCATGCTGGCGCCATTTCATGCTGCCGCCTAAAAAGTGTTGAATGAAAGCGTCTTGAGCCTATTATGCCA
This sequence comes from Drosophila prostipennis, assembly GCA_037075205.1. Classification (NCBI taxonomy): domain Eukaryota; kingdom Metazoa; phylum Arthropoda; class Insecta; order Diptera; family Drosophilidae; genus Drosophila; species Drosophila prostipennis. Next base: position 592,226 of record JBAMCJ010002194.1, on the reverse strand, counting down.
TAGCCTATATTTAGATGAGTGTGCTCTTGGTGCCGTGTTATCGTGCAATTTTCGTTTCAAAAGAGGAAAACATTTCCTGAGATTGGGCTTAAAGGGTTGCAAAAACATGACACCATCACAGGCACTAATTCTGCTTCTTTTTTTCAGCTGCCAGCAGCACCAAGATTGAAACAAGCCAATTTGTAAAGTGGCAATCATTTAAAGGAAAATCCGATTTTAAATCTTATGTAATAAATCATAAATCACAAAGCAAATTGTTATATTTATATGACTGAATTTTGGAATTTTTCCTGGGCGTCTTTGAATTGTTAAAAATAAAATCATTTACTACTATCTAAAGTCCTGACACGATGTGAATAATTTTTATAGTCACCAAATTCAAGCGAGCCATTTACATTTTCATGGCTCCGCTTACATAAGACATGTGGAGCCAATGGGCTTAGGAGCAGCCACAAAACTTCCACTTGCAGGCCAATTTGATTATGGTTTATGCATAGACATACGCTTGCCACATAAGACAGTCGACCAATATGGCTCACATAGCCCAGAAGTTGTAATAGATATGCACATAAAAGTTTTTAGAACACGAAAGGTCCCCTTTTCATCATATACACATATATTTTTTCGTCAGTTTTCCTTTTTATATGCAGAGCGTTTGGAGTACTTGTTTTCTCTCTTCTTTTTTCGGTGGCTGCATACATTTGCGTATAATTTTACAATGTCATTCAAATTCAAGCAACATCAATAAAATCTTGGATCGCTTCTTGAATATATTTATATACATGCTTGTGCCCTATTTATTTTGTCCTTAAAAAGAAGTGGCAGAAGGAAAACGAGGAGAATTGCATGCAAAAACAAACAGAGAGGTTGCATATGGGAAATGGCGCAACATTTTATAGCGCCAACTTATAAGAACCAAAAAAAAAAGTGGCATTCGCAGTAAGGACCAACTTATAGTTGATATGCCACCGAGCGGCCCTATAGTTTTCCAGCGCCAAGTAAGTTCGAGTCCTTAGATTAACTGCCAAGCACACACCGAAAAAAAGGAGACAAAGAAGAAGGAGCGAGAGGAGGAGAATGGGGAGTAGAGAGCACAGAGAAGAAGGAAAATGGCGCAAGAGGACATCGACGGAAGTCTGGTTGTCCTTGTCATCATTTGGTGCTGGCGCAAAAAAAGAGGAAATTTTTGGCAAAATGCGAAAAACAAGTAAACGGAATTTGACAAACAATTTCAATAAATTTCTGCAAATAACTGACAGAGAAAGAGACAAAGACAGAGAAGAGATAGAGAGAGCGAGAGGGCGCACAAAATGGCCGACGACGAGGAGTTCAAAACGAAATTAAGAAGAGGAAGTCAGGCGAGCGGAAGGGATAACAAGTCGAATGTTGCGTTGACAATATTAGTTGATGTTCCGCACAAACACAAATACAGGCGCACACACACACAGCAAATGTTATTCCAGGAAGCAGCGGAAGGAGCGGGGTAAAATGGCGGCCATGTCATATCGTAGTTCATTGGTTTGCCTGTCAGCTGTCAGCACGTAAGCCGCTCGTTCGAGCGATTCTGCCTCTCTCTCTATCTTAGTTTCTTCCTTCTGTTTCTCTTTCTCTTCTTCCCATTGACCGGGAGCCATCTTTCGGCCAGGTTCCCTAGCCCTTGTCTATAAGGCTAAGGCTCTCTGGAATGTCATGACATGTCAACATTTAACACTTTGTCCTTTTGCTAGCCGAGGTCCTCGGTCCTCGCTTCCTGGCAAACTTTTCCTGTTTCTCTGCAGCTTTTTTCCCTATTTCTTCTTTTTTTCCCCCTTTTTTTCGGTTGCGACAAAAATTTGTCACACGAGCAAAATGTTATCGAAGGCATATTACATGCTGCTGCTGGCTTATGAATTACGAGTTGCGAGTACATTGCATAACAGGGGATGGAAACGGGAAGGGGATGACTAAAACCTAGATTGGATTTTGGCCGGGCTGTAATGCGAATTCGGGATTGACTGCCATCCAATGACAGGCCAGTGAAGCGAACGTGAAAATATTTAACCCAAAATCATGGCTTTTTATCGAAGGCAACTACTCCCTCTCTATGATTTTATTTCCATTTATGTTATGGAGCGGGTTGCCTTTGCTTTGTACGTCACTCAGTTCGTGTGTGCCTCTGGCCAGAAAGCCACCGCCACCCATCGGAGCAATTTCTCGACACACCGACTGCAATCAGAGATCCAGAGAACTAGCCAAAGGCAAGATGGCACTCCACTTGATTGCCAATAATAATCGCTGCTTCCTTGGCCCCTGGCCCAAACGTGCCTCCAGTTTAGACGCAATCACAGAGGCTAAGGCACTTGGAGAAAATGTCTCTTATTTCATATTGAAATAAAGCTTTCTTCTCTGTACTTTTTGTACTTTTAAGAGACAAATATTTGTTCTTCCTGTGCTCCTGATAAGCAGGTCTCCACTAACTATACAAAACTTGAAGTACGCCCATAAAATGTTGAACATTTTATTACGATACCTAAGCAGAAGCACACACAAACACACACAACGTAATTATGATACAAGTCGAGCTCAAATCATATAAAAATTTATAACTCAAATGCTGATGATGGCGACGCCAACATTGGGGGCATTATGCATGGTTTATTCTTCGCTTAGCCGCAGAACCGAGGGTTCGGATTTGGGTTCGGGTTCAGCTTTCGGTTTGGCATCTATTTTTATGCGACAACGTTACATTTTTTATGAGCGCCTAATAGTATGCAGCGTGTGTATATTACGTATACGCCCCGTTTTGTAGTGTCAAGGTGTAGTAGGCATCGTTCGCTTTGGCTGAGGGACCCCAGAGCACCAAACCGGTGCTAAAATTAAACCAGACGCGGTGGCCTGCGTTTCGCAGCACCGCAGCAACACGTGCACTTTGGGCCATTGTTGCCATCGTTGATGAGCGCGAAAATCACAATTTTCCCTGCAGTACAATTTGTCAGGGGCTTTTGCTTTCGTTTTATCTTTTTTCGCTTTTTTTTCATTTTTTTTTTCGATGCAGTCTCTGGCGAAATTTGCCTACAATGACAATGTTGCTGACAGCCAACGGCTTCGATGTGGGCCTGTGGTTTGTCGGTAGCTTGGTAGTAGTAGCGGCTGTTATCCTTTTATGCATTTTAATTTCCACCAACACAGGCTCACATTCGCCAGGATATGGGATATACGATATAGTATATCCTAGTAGGCAACAGTAGGCCGGTACACGTGCCAGTGGCAGCACCCGTGGGGGTTTTTCACCGAGTGTTTGTGTTTGTGTGGGGCGATCATAAAAGCATCGCATTAGAAATTATACGACTGTCGCTGCCACACAGATACGGGTACAGATACAGTTGCAGATTCAGATACACAGATACACATAGATACATGTACAAATACAGATACAGACAACGTGTGCTGGGGAATTCATTAGCACGACTCTCGCTGAAAGTTTGCCCACGTCACGCTGTCGCAACTTTAAAGTGCCTGTTTCCCATTCCTATTTCCATTCCAAGTCCCCCATTCACATCCTCATCCCCCTCAACTTTTTTGCCCCCTGCGTGTGCTTATCATAAATTCATATGTGCGCCGCTCTGTTTGCGTGTGTTTGTGTTTTATTAACATTTTGGGTGCATTAACCTGACAGCTAATGGCCAGGCGAAGGCCCGCGTCGGGGCACAGATTTTCACATTTTCAGATTTTCACATTTCCCCTTGGTTCCCCGACTGACTGCTTGGCTGGCTGCCTGTCGAGATTGACACGAGATCACGTAATGGTCGTGGGAAATTCTCGGAAGTAACTTGTAAAGATGCGATAATTGAGTTTCGCGTCGGAGGCCATCTTCGCAGCTCCTTGCGGGCTGTGCTCTCCAACTTCCCCAACAAATTATTGACAATTATTACAGCGTTTTCAGGGTCTACGAAAAAAAATTAAACGACTTGCTCTGTAAGCTGCCATTTTAAAATAATTATTTCTTATAAAAATAAATATGTTTTATAAGCGATACAACAAATTGTTAAAAAAAATCTTGTTTTTGCCTATAAATCATTAATTCTATGTTTCCTCAATAAAATCCATATTTTGTACAAAACAAAGGAAAAAATTGTTCAAATATGGAATGGCATAAAATCTAAATCAATTGGCATTAAAAATGGAAAACTTTAATTTTTCACTATTTATAATAAATTCAGAAATATGAAAAAAAAAAAATAAAAATGAGTTTATGTCTACCCGAAATGTGTGATGTGGATCGTTAGATGTGATTCTTAGGCTTTCAAAACAGTCATTCTCTCAAGTCAGGCTCTTCATTTAACCAAGTTACGACCAAAAATTGATTTTTGCAATTTAACCTTCGGTGTTATTTTTTTCTGTGATTTAACGCCCTCCGAAATCGATATATCATTTTAAAAAACTCACCGTTGCTGCACAGCGCGTTGCATTGCCTACAGATGACAGGCCGTCGTAGCGTCGCCGTCGACCACTTGGCTGATGTTGCTGGTTGCAGTGTTGCTGCTGCGTTGTTGTTGCTGCTGCTGCTGCGCCGCCGTCGTCGTCGCCAGTGTTGTTGCTGCTGCCCGGTTCGTCGATTAACTGCTGAGTGGCTAGCAATGGGCAGCTGCCGGCCACGCCCACTGCGCCCAACAGCCCGCTGACGGTGCTGCAGCTGCTGATGTTGCTGGTTGCAGTGTTGCTGCTGCTGCTGCCGCTGTTGTTGCTGCTGCTGCTGCTGCGCCGTCGTCGTCTGCGATGGCGATGATGCGGGTGGTGTTGTCGCTGGCGTTGATTGTGACGACGGCAGCGTTGCTGTTGCGCCGCGGCGTCTATTTTAATGGCAGCTATGGTGCTGCTTTACAGCAGCACACCACCTATCCACGGAGGTTGCTGGCTCCTTTTTCCTTTCTTCCTTGCCTTTGCCTTCCTTGTTGCCAAGTGTTGCTGCTGCCGCTCAGTGTTGCTGCTGCTGCTGCTGATGTTGCTGTTGCCACATGCCTTGAGCTGTTGCGTCAGTTGCTCGCTAACGATGACAATTCCATAAACATCCTTTCGGTTTCCTGTTCCTGTCTCTGATGTTGCTTCTTCTTTTTTGGTTTTGCTTTTTGCTTAAATTCCTGATTACGTTTTTGTTGCTGGCAGCACTTTGTTGTGGTTGTTGTTTCGTTTTTTGATGGTGATGGTTCGAAGCAATTCCAGTTAGCAGTCTTGAGTGTGGGAGTGGCTGCAAAAGTTAAGGGAAAGGGTACACTTAGTTGGCATAAAATTAAATAGATATAGTCGGGTGGGTGTCCCAGCTATCTGATACCCGTCACTCAGCTAAAGGGAGTGCGAAAGAGATGGAGATATAAAACTTTGATCGGGTATAACTTTTTAACGAATTGTCCGATTTGAAAAATGTCTTCTAAATTTCGATAGGTATAACTAAACACAAAAAATTGCATTTATACTTCTCCGAAATCTTTAAAAATAGGGTCGGAAAAGCTTCCTTCTACCTGTTACATACTTTTGCACAATAAACCCTTTTACTCTACGAGTAACGGGTATAAAAACATGGAAATAAAAAAGGGATCGTGGCCAAAAATTAATGGAAATTATACTATCAATTAGCCTGAAAACGGCTGCTGGCATCGTAATACATAAATGGAATTAACCAACAACAGTTGCCAAGTTGTCGAGTAGCACTTGGTCATTTGGCACACTTCCTATCGAGAGGGTTGGCTAAGGTCGCCAGTTGTAGGGGATTCCGATTATTTCCATATCTCTGGCGGCATCAATATGAATTTGTTACAACTTATAAACGATGCAGAATCGGTTTGGGAACGGGGAACGGGAACAATTTATATTGGAAAAGCGCTCGCAGGCGGAAACGAATTTTGTGTAAATTATAGATTTTTTTCCTCTGCCTCGCCGGCTGCCGTTGCCTGGCAATTTATCGTATTTGAGTTTTGGCTGGCAATGATAATTTATATATGTATGCAGCGACTTTTATATGTCCCAGCCAGCTGAGAGTGTGTGTGTATCTGGGCCCGGGCCTTTGAGGGGCCACACCCAGTTGACAAATTGCCAGGGGAAAATTAAATATTTTTTGCACTCGTTAAATTGCAATAACGATGAACGAAAGAATTTCGTTTTCGGGCTAAACTTTGGCCATAGTAATTTAAGGAAATTTAAGGCAAATCACTGCACATTGCAGTTAAAGTAATCGCACAAAGTTCATGTGGCGTCCAATTTATTATTACTTTCCATTCAGTAATTGAGGACTGCAATTAAAAGTCACAAAATGCACAACAGAGCGGAAAATGTTGGGCCATTTAAACGAACGAACGAAATGTGCAGTGGGAGCATTTGAAATGCTAAAAGGAGTCGTGAGTCCGAATGTGAAATGCAAATGACAAAGCCTGGGATAAAGTGCAAATGGAGGAAAATGGGAAATGGCAAAAATGTGGGAGAGAAACACAAAAGGGAGTGGAAGCTGGAAAATGGAATGAAAAGCTGGCAACTTTTAATGAGTCCGCTGACATAAAAATAATTATGAATTAAAGCCAAAGTTGCTCGGTTATTTTTTGTGTGTGTGTTCTGCTGGTTTAGTATTCCTTTCAGTTGGCTCATAATTCAGATGCATGTTAAATAAATAGAAAAGAGGAGTGGCGAAACAGGACGGGGCAGACACAGTTGTCAACGAACTCGGCTGGGTTCAGTTTGTTTCATTGTCTCCAGAAATGCGACGTCATCGTCAGACGTTGCTGTCGTTTGCTGCCGATGTTGCTGTTGCTATTGCTGATGTTGCTGCTGCTGTTGCCGCTGTCGTCGGTTGGCGCCCGTTGTCTGTCTGCATTTTCATTTGTGGCGCATAAAGGCAGGGACCCGGACGACCGACGAACCCCACGAAGGCACAAGAGCTGCCAGCAAATGTCCATCAGCCAGCAGCATCACCACCACAGCAACATCGATGTACACGTATCTGGGCATCTCTGGTTGCCTGTAGCGGCTTTTTTTGTGTGTGCGTGGAGCATAAAGGACCAGCGGCCGACTGGCAACAGTAAACAGTCAGTCGACAATGCGGGCAGTTGGTTTAAAAATAAAAATTGAGGAGAAGAAGGGGTTGGTAAGGGGGTTGGGAAAGGTGTTGTAAGGGGTTTGTAAGGGGGTTTGTAGGGGGGGAGCACTACAACTCCTCTTTGGACACTGCGGGTCGGCTAAGTGCATCCCCCAGATTTCTCGCATAATGCACTGGAGTTCCAGTTGAAGTTCGAGTTCGCTTAAAGCCCAGATTGAATGCAGCAGCACGTTCCGCTGGCCAAGCGCTGCTCCCCGGGGATCCCACCACTAATGAGCTGGCTTAAATGTTTAGCCAGATTTTGCTAGACGGCGGAAAAAGAAAATTGAATGCTATAAATTCCCCTGCCCAGCGACAAAGCAATTTCGACTGGAAACGAAGACTCTGACAACTGCAACCGCAATCGAATGGAACTCTGTCGCAGATTTCTCAGTTAAATAATAAATAACAATTGTCTGCCGGGCACAAAATATTTGAATATAAACTTTAGTTTCCCCCTGTTGGCGTTGATTCATTGGCATTTCGATCGGGGCAGCTGCAGTTTTAATAGGAATATTTATACACCCCCTTCCCCAACCCCTTCTCCTTCGTCTTCGTTTATTTTACAAATTGTTTGCTCGCATTTTCTCCTCTTCGCTTCTGCACAGCGCTGAAATAACAATTGTGACAGAAACTTTTGTGCCACCAACTTGCAACTTGCTTAATTTTGTTTGCGCTGCACAAACTACTTAAGCGTGCAGCTGAACAAAAGGAGGACTGAGACAATCGAGCCACGTTCCCCTTCGAGATAATACATCAATTTCAAATTATTTGCAGAGCTCGAGCTGCTGGACAAGGGAGGTGGTTGGCTGACTGGCGGGCGTGACACTTGCCGGCCAATATAAATAAACACTCGATATTTAATTTAGCAACGATTCATCAGCATATTGCAGCGGTGTGGGTCGCCTTTTGGGGCCAGGGAACTTGGCAACTTGAGAACTTGAGAAGGCAACAAAAGGCGCTCAGACGGAGACCGAAAATCAACTTCAAAAAAGGCAAATATTTGCGCAACAACAGGACGATGGTTGGATATAAATATATATATATTTTATACATATATATATCGCTACATTTGTGTGTCAGGACAAAGACAATGGCAACAACCCAGAACAGAACAGAACAGAACAGGCAACTAAGCAAGTGGGAATTTGCGTTAAAAACAATAACAACGAAAACAAAAGCGAAACGAAAAACGAAAAGCAGGGAAAGCTGGGAAAGCCAACCAAAGGAGACTGTCTGACTGGCATACCTGGCGTATGGGTAATGTGCTACCTTTCAGGTACCAGGTGACCGCCAGTGGGCGGGGCCAAAGGAAGGCAGCTGAAGGAGGCGGCTGGCGAAACTGGGATAACAGGTCGCAGCGTATTCATTAGAGCAAACGAGAAAAACGTTTGAGGTAATAATAAAACGAGAAAATCAACACAAAGGCAGCCCAGGCAGACATGTGAGCCTAGCGAAGTCAACATTTGTTTACACGAGTCACTGAATTGTGATTAAATTAGCAGGCATATAATTACTAGGCAGCCGAGAGCCATTTAATACCAACAAATTCAGATTTTAAAATCGAATATTTTAGCGCTCTATGCAGAAAAAATACAATTTAAAAGCAGGAAATATTTTGTACACCAATTTAAATATTATAACCATACAGTTTGAATACAAATATTGTTTTTGGAAACTTTAGAAAAAAGTTTGAAAAGTTTTTAATATTATAATATCTGAATAATTTGTATATATTTTTAAAAAAATCTCTCTAAAAATCACTTAACCATTTCAGAACAATGCGGCTGGCATAAACATGGGGCTTGCCTTCGCCTCAATACTCAAGTACAGTGAGCTCGCACACTGACACACATTTCCGATGCCCCTGTCAGTACGTCTGCCTCTTTGCCTGTCTGTCTGTCCGTATGTCTGTCCGTATGTGTGTCCGTATGTATGTCTCCCTGGCTTTTTGTGTCTGCCTGCCTGGCTGGGGCGTTGAACGTAGTCGCAGTTCGGAGCAACAGTTAAGCAGGAATCATATAGCACATTTTAAGGCAGGTTGTCGAAAGGGGAGGAGGGGGGTGTTTTTTTGGATTGAAACGCCGTAACTTACATTACAGGGCTGCTGCCGCTGCTGGCATTAATTTTTGAGTCTGAAAATGGGCGAACGACCGACCGGAACGGAACGGAGAGTAGCGGACCAACCGACCGACTTGGCCGAAAAGGATTGGGCGACGCGCGGCGGAAGCGGAAACGCAACTCAATTTCAGATTTAAGATGAGACACTCGACACTCGACACACTCGTGGCTTAGTAGTTTTCTGCTGGAAAGCGATTAACGGACGCCGAACACTGGCGGTCCGCTTGAGCTGAGCACTGGCACACACACAGGGAGACGCGGATGCGAAGTGATGATGCGGATACGGAGGCGGATGCGTATGCGGATGCGAGTGCGGATGCGGGACCGGGCTCGGACTCGCTGCTCTGCAGCAGCCGCAGATGGGAGCCGTTGGCTAGCGGGCTCATTTGCCTGCGATTTGTGGCAGCATTTTGTTTTTAGCTTTTGGTTGGTGACTACAAAATATTCGTTGGACTGGCTCTGTTTTTTTTTTCTTTTTGGGTGTGAGTGTAGCGGGTTTTCAGTGTGTTTTTTTTTCTTATTTCAGTTGTTTTAATTTTGTTTTCTTTTTTTGTATGTTTTTTTTGTATGCTTGCTTTATTTTTTGGGGCTCTGCTTTTGCTTTTTTCTTTGTTTGGTGAGACGCGGCGCTTGTCACTCGCTCGATGCGTACGATTTCTTCAACCCGCGGGCTCTGAGGCAACTACTGATGGCCGCCGCTGCACGGCAGACTTTTTCGCAGCTGGGGCCGCCGCCGCTGGTCCTGAGGAGCGGATGCTGCTCGGGATGTGGCCGTGTGGCAGTCGCCGTCGCTCTCGCCGGCTCTGCGCATGCTGGGCCACAAAGCGACAAAGTGGAAGAGCGCAGCAGCCACCCTTTCCGAATCTCTGAGATACAGGTCCTTTTTTGGTTTCTCTTTGAGTGTATGGTGTCCTTTGGCTCGCTAAGTAGGCAATGGTTTTTGGTTTTTGGTAATTTCTTGGGTGAGCCTAGAAGTAGGCAATGCTTTTTGGCTAGAGCGCTTATAAGTAGGCAATACTTTTTGGTATGGGAAAATAATTATCTTGATTTTAGATCTTTTGATTAAAAGTTCTTGATTTCATTTATGAAATTTAAAAATTTCTGCAATAAAAATAATAAAATTCTCTTAACCTTTTACTCTCTTATCTGCAACTCCAAAAGGGCGTTTTACTTTGAGCCACATGGCAAAAGTCTACAAAACGGAGAGCATCCCAACCCAAACTCTCGCTCTTCCGCGTGAGTGTCTCTCTTTTTTTTTAGGTTTTTGGGATGTCTCTCCGGGCTTTTGGCCACCATTTCTCAGCCGCCCGCAAATCGTTAGCCAGAAACTCCAGGGGACTTGTGTCGCCGCGCGTTGGGCGGACAAAAAGCGGCCTGGCTAATAATTTACATATAGGGCGTGGATTTTTCTCCGGCCGAAACTCTCCAGCGGCGATGGATGCGTGTGTTTAATCGGGGAATCGGAATGGCAATCGCCAACCCAACCCACCGCCCCTCTCCCCCTCCCCCTCCCCCTCAGGCGTCCAGTCACATTTGTTTGTTTATTTCGAAACATTGTTGTCCTTATTTCGGCATGCCTTTTGTTAGCCCTCTGCAGTTTCAGCCCAAGAGAACGAAGAGAGAGAAAACAGAGAGAGGGAGAGCGAATTTCATTATGCGTGTGAATGAATTTTATTCGGCAACTGTGTGTGTGCGTGCTTGTACATATGGGTGCAAATGGATTTGATGTAAATTGCAATTTTATGCGTATTTTCATTTCGCTTGCGTTTCTCTTCCTTTCGGCTTTTCCCCCATCTTCCTGTTACTGTTTTTCTCTGTATGTGTGTGTTTTTTTTTTTTGTTTTTTTTCTGTTTCTGTGTCCTGCCGCCGTGTCCTGCTGTGCGTGTAATTGATAATGGTCTCGATTGTGGTTTCTTCTCCCTCTTTCCTTGCCTTCCCCGCCTTTGGCCAGCCCTTTTCTCTTTATCTTTGCTGTTTTTGTTTCCCCTTCTTGTTTGGCTTTCATTTGTCTGCTTTTCGGGGGAATTTTTGACAAAATGTGTGCTCCTGCCACTTTGTGTTGCTGTTTTCTGCCTCGGCCGAAACTGAAACTGAAACCAAAACTGAAATGCATTCAAGTCGCATGTGGCCAAGGCAAATTGGCCAGTTACCGTGCATATTTATTTTTATGCCAACACGTGCCAATATTTACAAGTGTAATTTGTTGCTTTCAATTCGAACGGCTATTGAATAAATTCAATGCGGTTTTGACACATTATTGTTTGAGTCTATGAAGCGGGGAATTTTTTATCTGTGTTATACAGTCATATTTGATTTTTACTTTATTAAATGTTGTCCGAACTTACTATTTTAAACATCTTACGATCTCATAAATTGATCCCCTTCACTTTCTGACTGATTTGAATCTTTATTTTTATTGTTTCGGCCTAAATACCTTATTATTTTAAATAGAAAATCAAGATTATTTTATTTTTTGGTAAAAATATAATTTTTTGCCGTGCTTTTTTTAATAAAAAATAAAAAACTGTGTTTTTTTTGGGTAAAAAATCTCTTGTTTGTTTGTTATTTGGCTGTAAATGGCCATAAATTATCTTGAAATAAGAACACACACTGTTTGGTACAGTTACCCAGTGAAAAAATAGCCATTTTAGTCTTTAAATAAATTTGTATATCTACCAAAATGTTGCAAAAGAATTTAGTGTGTAATATTGACCCATTGTCAGCAATTGAGTCCCGGCAGTCAACCTGCATATATTTAAAGGTATTTGCACACGCACATATATTTGAGAGAGTGCGTGACAATATTTACAAGTGCGGAACGACCTAAGCTAACTTTATTTTATTTGTGCAACATTCGAATAAGTTGGCCCAATTGCTGCTGACTGTATCCGTTTTGCTCTCGGCCAACTGTCCAGAAAGGGTTATTTCCATGTCTGGCTTTGATTATTTCGCTGAGAATCGTGCTGGGAAATTTAAATGAAATGAATCCAAATTAGGGCTGATGAAATTCTTTTCCAAGAAAGCTGGGAACACTTGTCGATTTATTTGTCTTCCTTGGCAATTAAGTTGTTAATTTTAACGTGTAGCTATTAGTCCCCAGCAGGCCACCGACTACGGTTAGAAAACGCCACATCCCTTCGCATATCCGGTGGCTACAGCATTTCGCAATTTGGCCAGCACCCAAAGGTATTCGTGTCGCACTGGCCGGGACAAATGGCAAACGGCGAACGGCAAATGCCAGACATCATGGCCAATGGATGGCCGCTCATTTGGCGCTTAAAAATTATGGCCACATGTGGGCAGTAGGGCCAAAGCAAAGGCAAAGGCAAAGCTTCGTCGCCTTGGCCAACGTGTTGACCGAATTTTGTTACGTTTGCAAGTTTATCGCGCCCACTGCTGCCGCAAGGACCTCCTGCCTTACTCTCGCATACCCCTGAAGTGCGTGTGTGGTGGTGAATTAGGGGTGGAACAGGATTCAGGGGTTTAGTGGGTAATTGGTAGGCAGGCTGCATCGCCTGTGAGTGCCACAACGCATCGGCAGACGAGTACACAGCACACAGCTCAGCAAAGAACACCTTGACTCGGGCTTTCATGTAAATAAGTAAATCGCCCGGCCAGGGGGGCGTATGCGTAACATGCCAGAGAGCAGGGCAGTAAGGGCTCCAGACTGGGTCTGAATCGGAGCCAGTCTGCTGGGCACATTTCATTGTTCACTTTAAATGTTAAACAGGCCCCAGCCAAGGCATTGTTCTTGCCTTTCAGCCAAATACCGTTTGCCAGCAGGTTCGAGCAAGTGTTTTAATGCTTTGTCACCAAAGCCTTTCAGTGATGGTCAAGCCTAAGCCACAAAAATATATATTATCCAAATTATTATTTATTTTTTATTCCAATTAAATATATTTAAAGTCAATTTTTATTTTTTCTAAAAATCAGGTAGGGGGCTTAAAAGTACAAATAAATACAGAAGGCCAGAAAATAATATTTTATCTAACCTAATTTTTATTTTTAATTCCAACTAAATGTATTTCTTATTCTTATTCTTCTGATTCTTAGAAAAAATAAGTATAGTTCATACCAATTATATTTGTTTTATTTATTTTAGATTTATATTATACGGCTTGAAAGTAAGAACAAATAAAGAAGGCCAGAAAATGATATTTTATCCAAACAAATTTTTTATTTATTATTCCAATTAAATATATTTAAGGCTCATATTTATTTTTTCTAAGAATCAGACTTACTATATTAGTTATACTTATTTTAGCTTTAATATATGTAGGTCTTAAAAGTAGGAATAAATGTTTAACTGGAACAGATCCCTTTCAATCGATTCATGAACTCTCCTTTAACTGCTCTCAATTCTTTATCAATTCCTTATCTCTACCTTTCACCCTCCATGAGCTTTTCTAGCCCAATTATTTATATCCCGATTCATAGTCCCAGATCATGACATCACTAAGCCAGCACCTGCATCTAGTTACCTTCGTTGGGGCGTCCGAAAAATTGTATGGCTTTGGCTGCTGCCTTCACATCCTTTGTTTGCCCGAGTGTGGGTGTGTGTGTGTGGCCTGTGTGTACTTGTGTGTGTATTATTGTTTTGGCTCTGTGCGAAGTGCGCTGCTTGAAATGCTGCACATGCCTGGCTAACCGCATGCCAGGCTTAGAGGACCGCCGCAAATATTTTGGGGCTGCTTGCCCACAGAAGGCCCCCCAAAAGCCCCTCTCTACTTTCTACTACCACTTTTTCCCTGCTCAAATTTATGGTACTGAGCGGCGGCCGCCCCACCTGTCCCTGCTTTCAGAGGCCGCCGAGGCAGCACAATAAAATATTTTTTGCATTAGGCAAAAATTTGTTGAAAATATTTGCAGGTTTTTGCTTCGGCTTGACCAACAAAAAGCTGTGGGGGTGTTGTAAGCACTGGGGTCTCGGCAATTAGGGCTGCTTAAGGGTTAACGTTGTGGAGAGGACGGGAAGTTGCACATTAAGCGCTTCATTAAATATTTAAGTTTGACCTGCCGGCGCGCGTACCACGCTGCGTATGCGTTATATGAACGAGCACGCTGCTTTCGCTGTTGTTTTTGTTGTTTCTGCTGCTGCTGCTGCTGTTGCTTCTCCACAAAAGAAGTGGATTCTTGTAGCTGTTGCAGCAGAAATAATGTTAAGTGCGGCCGCGAGCATGAAACTGACATGGTTTTCAGCGTTCTCCCCCCATTTTCCTTTTGGCCCGAGCAGTTTTCTTTTGCATTTTCCCCGTGTAGCACTTGTGCGACGCTCGCAGCGAATCTTCTTGGCTGCGACTTTCAGTTTCAACGGGCTGTGTGTTGTATCTTCTGTATCTTTTTTCTTTTCGCTCAGCTTTTGGCATTGAACCAGTTCGCCTCTATCAATTGGTGGTTCTGTGTTCTGGGATTTGGATAAGGATGTGGATGTGAGCTCAAAGAGACTTCTGCTTTGCCGCCCCTGACATAACTTTCGTTTTGAGCCGAGGCCCTGCAATCTGCATATTAAAATGCCGGGACCGGGACGGGCTCCCTTCTGTCTGATTGCCACTGCACAGGGCCTGGGCCCGTCTGCCTTTCACTTTGTCACAGGTCCTCTCACCTCCCAGAAGTCGGTCGCAAATTAAAAACCACGGCTAACGACTAGGTGAGCAGGCACCCCCTTATCCTAGATCCCCGGTTTCCCGCCTTCCGCTTCCCGCACACATCACTCCCCTAAAAAACATCTCTCATATTCCGTGCTCAGATTTCCAGCACTCCAGACGAACAGGCGAACACTTAACCGGTTTCTGTGGCCGCTTCCCTGACTGCCGCCGCCTACATTTGCTCATTTGCCGCACTGACTTTTTGGGTCACATCCTTTGGGAGCAATGCGTCAAAATCAGTGTCAACGCGCAGCGGGCTTCTCCTTTGCTGTATCTCTTCCTGCACTGAGAGAAAAAATTATTTGGAACTTTAATAAATTTTAGAAATTATGCTTGAAATTATAAAAATTAATTAGTAATTTTAATTTTACCAAATACTTACAAAGAACTCACTCTAAATATATAAAAAAGAAGTCTAAGACTATAGAATCAACACACAAATATTTTCTTGATTTAAGTATTTTTATGTTTAAATTTTGTATAAAATAAACAATTATTAATATTTATTTTGGAGAAAAATTATTTATAAAATTAAATTATACATTTTAAAAGTGTTGAGGTGCTCCAAAATTCATTTTTAAAAATGTTAATTACAAGGCCCAACATATTTTTTTCCTGTGCACCTCTTTTTATCTTATTCTGGCAGTGTGCGTGTTAAAAAATTAATTTTTGCCGTTATGCAAACCACTTTTAGCTTGCACTCCCTTTCCTTTCCGCTGCCAACTCGCTGGCAGAAATTGGCATAGTTCGCCTTTTGAAGGTTGGCAATAAATTGCCGAAAAAAAAGGGTAAAGCGCGGAGGAATAGGGGTAAGAGAGGGAAAAGAAGGAAGAGGTGAAACCTGCTGCAATGTCGTTACCTTGGGGCTTATCGCGTAATGTCTTCATGGGCGTGGCTGGCAAATGGCAAATGGCAGCCGACTGCCAAGCGTTTATCGCAGCTCGCTTAAGCCAAAAATCCAGAAATCCCAAAGAGCCGAAAAGCCAAATTTCATAAATAGTTTGCCCATTTGGATCGACCGTTTTGGGGTGATTCCGCTGGGTCGGTGATTAATGCTAGAAGCGAAAACGAAGACGGAGCCGGCAATCCGAGCAGATAGATTTAATGGGTGACGAAGGCAGCCTCAACGATCCTTCATAACCGTTGGCTGGGCCTCCGCCTCGGCATTCCTCTCTCCACCATTGCGTTTTTGAAGTGCAAGTGCAGCGACTGCACTGCACTGATGGCAGCAGCTCCTTCAAAAACTTGCTTTATGGCCGTCGTTGATGACTTGAATAATAATCATAATAATAACAAGGACGAGCTGTGACAAAAGCACACCTGCCGCCCACACTTACGTACACTACACTCACCCACACAGACACACGGACACGTGCTCTTGTGTTTGTGTTTCGTGCCTGTTAGGCTGCCACTCCCACTGTCACTCCCTCCGCCCCCAAGGCACTTGAAGTGTGTTTAAAGATAAAAATGCAGTTTATCCTCTTTTCAGTGCAACTAACTGGGAATGTGAGTGTGTGTGTGTGTGTGTGTGCCGTGCCTATGTGTGTGTATATCCACGCTTTTTGGGCTCTTGAGTGCTTTAGAAAGAATTTTTGTTTTTGTCCACATTCTTGTGCTCTCAGTATTTTTGTGTAGGCCGTCTGCCACGCCCATCTGCCCACCACACCACCGCCCACTTGGTCCAACGCCCAGCTGAGCCTTTCCTGCGCTTGAATACTTTTCAATAGTTCTTCAATAGTTTGCCGTCAACACTCTTTCAATCTGCACCTTCGCCAAGCACTTTACACCGTCCTCTTAGATGAGGATTTCTCCCCCTATTTGCTTTGTTTGGACCTCTGAAAGGATACCTCCACTCTTTCAGCTGTTGTGAATTCAGAATAATCCATATTTGGGTTATGGGCGAATTTAATTGATTTAGAGCAGAATTGACAGGGGTATCAAGGTAAGCAGATGGAAAGGCTTACAAATTAAATCGATCTCCTCTTAATATAATATTGAAAATTAAGAGCTTTTTCTTACAAGCAATTGAATCTTATTACAATTTTCTACAACATAAACTTAGGAAAAAAATTATAATCTAGATTTAATAGTAGCAAATAAGCCTACCTTCCTTTAAATAATATTAGATTAAATTCCAGAGAAATTTCTAAAATAAAGAAAGGTTTCTTACAATCAATTAAAGAATATTACAATTTTCGAAAAAATATAAAAAAGAAGAAAATCATAAAAGCAAATAGCATGACTGCCAAAAAATAAAATTAGATTAAATTCCGGAGAAATTGCTAAAATAAAAATATGTTTCTTACAATCTATTAAAAGTAAATACTTATTTTATCGATTTCCCACCTTCCGAGAACTGCAGTCCATGATTTGGATTACCAGCCTGCTAACTTGATGGTACATAGACTAAAGAACATGAAGCAAACAACTCGGAATAATCAATGGCATCCCATTGCGAATCCAAAGACGGCATAATAAAGTCAGCGAATTACGGGACCAAGACAACAATCAAACACAATCAGCGAAAGTATACAAAAAATTGAATTTTGATTTGGATGTTGGATGTTAGCCGGGCGGCTAATAATGAAAATCAATTTGGGGGCGCATGCCATTTTAAGCGGAAGTCCAAAGAAAAAGGAAAACAAGAGCAATTTAGAATGCGAATGGGATGGATACATTTTGCTTATGCGCAGCAGGCATAAAATTATATGAAATATAAATAACAAAAAGTTGTTATGAATATCAAATGATTCCGTTCCGTCGGCGCATAAATGAGAGAAGTTTGTTGTTGGATTGATGATGCTTCTACTACTACTAGGCCCATCGCAATTTCGACAATCAAAATAAATATTTAAACATAATCGGACCCACAATTAGCCAGAGACTTTACCCTTTTCGCCCTGGCTGCTTTTTGTCCGTTTTTGTGGTAAAAATAAATTAGACTAGGGCCGCCGCCACCCACAGTTGCAATTGGCCTTCATTTGCGAATGAGCAAATAAGTGAGTTAACTGTAATTTCGGGCTAGTAATCATTAATAATTTATGGCCAATAGGCCTCGACTCTGCCGGCTCTCTGTCGCTCACACACACATACACTTAAGACGCCCCTGGAGGCGGGAGAAGGGGCGTGGCCAGGGGCCAGAGGCCAGAAACCAGGGGTTAAGTTGAACCGAGTGGCACTTTGGCCTGACTGCCGTTGCCAGCCACTTGACGTTTGGTAAAGCAAATTTTAAATAGCACAAATACTTGTGCTACTTTCTGTTGTTGTTGTTGTTGCTGCCGTTGCTATTGTTGTTGTTGTGCCAGTTTTTGTTTGACCGGCAACAATTGACTGGGCCTTCACCCCCCCTCTTAACCCATTGAGTCAGCAACTGACTGCAGGCACAAATGAAATGTAAATAATTTAACAGGAATAAGTTTAACGGCCATCGCCTGAGCCTTGTTGATCCTTCAATTTGCTAAAGAAATGGCGAGAAATTGAAGCAATCAGAGCCATGAATACAGAAGAAAAGTTTGCTTAGAAATCGTAAAATCAAAAATAATAAAATAAATAAAATGCAAACATTTATTGTAGAAATTTTCATAATATTTATTACAGAAATTTAAATAGGTGGTTATATTTTATTTAAATTTAAAAAAAATCAATCATTTCTTATTTAAGAGCCCATTAAATTAACGAGCGATTAATTACAACATAGTCAGGCCTTATTTTAAGTATACTTACAATATCAGATGGTCTGTTAAAATATGATTAAATTAGAAGCCAAGTTAATCAGCTGCTTTCATTGTCTTTCTGGGCGTGGAATTCGCCATATTTCTGCTTTTGGCTGGCATTACTCACGTTCACGTTCATTGCAGGCGTACGTGCTAATGCCGGCATATTGATAGAAATCCTGTAAATATCCTGTCAACACGCCGCATCGAGCAATCGGCGGGGGAGGAGGAGCACAACAGAGCAGCCATTTGGCAGGACGAAATGGAATGGGCACTGGAAGTGGGTGTGGATTTGGGTGTGGGTGTGGCTGTGGAGTCCACGGCAGTCGCACGCTAATAGCGACAGCTGCACGTCGCCAGCGATAACAGGATACAACATTAAAGCACCGTCAGATTTACTTTTAAAGAGACCCCTCTTCGCATTCGCCCCACCCTCCGTCCAGCGGCTTAAGACATCAAATTATGACAGGTTGTGGCTGTTTTCGAGGTATTCTACGTGGTACGTACCATGCGTCGTTCCATGATGGATTCTCCCGGCTTTTCGACTTGGTTGGCATGGCGCCATCAAGATGCTTAAACACTCTAAACTGAGGGAGTGACTACTAGGGTTGCTCTTTTCTTAATTCTAGGATACAATGGGTGTACAATTTAATTTCCTCTATTTACTTGCAAAAATATTTGATTTATCAAGATACAAATTTGTATAAATTATTGAAATATCATAGACCACCAAATAGACAGTGATTAATTTCAATATTTATTTCAAAGAATTTAAAATTTTTATTGGGTTAATAGAAGTATTTTTATTAAAAATCCTTTAGAACTCCAAATTGTTATGATATATTTTTAGATAAATACAAATACTTATATATATTTTCACTCATTGTACTATATAGCTATAAGTTTACAGTTTGCAAGTTTTTCATTGTACAAAGGCGGACGAGGAATCGTTAACATCTACTCTCCACAACTGCAACAATATAAATTTAAGTCTGGCTTATCAGAGAGGAAACGAAGTAGTCTAGTGATTACAAAAATAATATTCTCTCTGCTCCAGGCCCTCCTTCTGTTTTAATACTGCAAATTTCCCTTTCTTTTAAGCTGATCCCAAGCCTTATCAGCACACTCCAGTAAGCAGCGAACCCAACTTTCTCCCCCTCCCCGGCTCAACTTTAGCTGCACATTTTTGTATTCCTCTTCCTGGAATTTCACTTTATTATAAAATATTGAAGATGTACACAATACAACGCAAAAAAAAGGAAGCTGCGGAAAAGAAAGAAAATCGCAGGTAGGGCCAACAGAAAAAGGAAAATCCCCTCCCCATTCCGGGTAAAAACTGGCGGACTAGCGTTTTCCGATCTCCCGCTTTTCCGCTTTCCCCCCCGCGACTTTGAGTAATGACAGCAGCTGCTCTAATCGAAAACGTGTTTAAGTAGCTACCTGAAGCATTTAATAAGGCGAAATAAAAATGAAAAGGCGCTGGAAAATGCCAAAAGTCGTAGGCGTGGTCATAATTGCGTGGCCACGACGCATCGCCATTTTGAAGTTGGTTACACAAGACAATGGCCGCTGCGGAACGGAACGGAAGAAGAAGCAGAAGGAGAAGCGGAAACGGAAGCGGCGGCTTCATTTTGCTGTTTGGTTGTCTGTCATTTGCCGTCAGCCCCTTTAAGTTCTGTACGTGCGGTTGCTTTGCGGTTTGGCTTGTAGTTGTAACCGCCCTCAGTCTGGCTGTGTGACTGTGTGCGTTGCCAATGCAAGCGTGTGCGAGTGTGTGTGTGTGTGATAAACATAATAAACATTCTTATCCCGACCGGAGAGGCATACACGGGCTTAGTGTCTAACAAATGTGCGCCGTGTGACAACGCCAGCGACATGAGTCGCAGGGCAAGGTGCCGCCTGCGGTCTGCACATAGGCATGCGTGTATAGACACTGGAAGAAATAATATAGAAACTAGAGTTCAAACATTACAAAATTATTTAGAGAAACCTGGAAAAACATTCGATCCTTCGAGGAATTTTAGGCAATTTAGTTTTACAAATATATACAGCATTTTATGTAGATTTTTTACCCACATTTTGTACTTACTTAAATTAGATTTACAATTTGTAAGCTAATTTTTAAGTGTTGTAAATATAATAAAATATGTTAAATTTTAGAACTGAGTACTGAGTAAAGATTTTATTTCTGATAATTAAATATTTAAAATTATTTTTAAAATTTGTTTAGTTTTGGCCAATTTTGATACAATAAAAAATATCAATACACTATCAATAAAACCCACTTCCGTTTCGATGCTCTATATATTTTTTCCCAGTGTACTCCCGGCTCGTCCTTTCCAAATCGCATGTGTGTGTGTGTGAGTAAGCGGAATGAACGGTAATCCGTCGTGTTTTGAATAACAAAATTTCCCGTACGAGATTGTTGCACACTGGAATTCGCCCGGACCGCTAACAAACCGCAAGCAATGTCAAGTGGCACGAGGTGGAAACAAAAGACACGAGCAACAACTACGAAAAAAGGAACTGCCGTGTCCTGGGCCACGCCCAAACCAAAACCGCACTCACACTCATGCAGGCTCCCTTTTTGTGTCCTCCAAAAGAACCAAAAAAAAACAGGAGGAACACTCAAAGGATAAGGTATATCCTGGGCACAAGTCGCGCACGCACATTTCGCACAAATTCTCGTCGAGTTTGTCAATAAAAGTAAAGAACCTTGCAGCCTTTAGGCCAGCTGCCATTGCGTGACAATCACCACCTGGTGTCGAACACAGGGGCTCAAAAGAAACGTAAGAAAGCGCCCCAATAATTGATCATAACATATAATAATTCCAAGCATATCAAATAGAAATCATTCAGTTTTATTTTAAATTGCTTATTAAGAGGCAAAAAAAACATCTTCTTTATAAAGCCAATAAGCTATAAGCTTATGCATCAGTATTTTCTTTGAACTGTTTTTGTTCTAAGAAGCCTAAGAGGTCCAATCATTTATTCGATATTAATAAGGTCGAAGGTGTAAGTTTCCAGGGTTGAATGTAGAGCTTGAATCGACAGGTTGCTATTTCTTGATATTTAATATGTGCTTTCAATTGAAATCATCGATATTATGGAATCGATATTGTGAAAATATCGAAAAAATCGATACATTTCGTTTCCGTTTTTTGTAGTAATTATTTATTTTATATTTAAGATTTTTTAAATGAAATGGGATATAAATAAATAAAATAAATAAATAAAAAGTATAGTTTACTTAGGGTATACCAACCTTCGGATATTCTTTCCCACAGGATGTTTAAACTATGCTCTTCGGCTTTTCAATTTCATACTCCATTCGTTTTCATCTGGCACGCTTTCCCTTTCTGGCCGCCCAGCTGTCTGTCCGTCCGCTCGTCCCCCGTCCCCCCTCTCCACCTGCTGTATTAATGGCATTTATTATTTTCTCGTTACACGTTGACTTTTGTGCGGCAATTTCTCAAACCGAACGCGTCGTTCGCCGGAGAAGCAACAAACGATAACAGCTGACAAGGATAAAGTGCAAACGCTGTCATCGGTGGCCGAGTGGAGTGGAGATTCGGGGCCAAAAACAAGTAGTTGGCCACCTGGACATCCAGGACATCCTTAGAGATCCTGTCTGAGTCTGAGTCTGGGTCCTCGACCTACGGATTTGGCCTGGCCAGGCAGTTTTTCTTCATTTCGCCGAATCTGCTGGGCCAGCAGCGATAAAGCACTTGGCATCGCGCCTGTTTGGCCTTTAAATTTAAATTTATAACACCCGACAAGTCGCGCCGCCAGCCGCCTCGCTGGGGAAATGGGTCGCGCTTAGTTAATTGGACTGGCTGATGAATTGTTGAGCCGTTGGCAAATTAACCCTCATCAGGTTTGGAGGGGTCGTCCGCCCCCTTCACCTTCTCCGGATCCCTCCTGCACTCCTGCTCACATGAACACGCACGTAGGACAGGTGACGGGGCAGATAAATTGTGGCTGATATATTTTCACACAAACGAAAAAAGAAAATGGAAGTGCTGCCTCCCAACTTCCTGGGGTAAATTTAATTTTTAGGTGAAACGGAATTGCCTAGCAATTACACTTTTATCTCCAGCTGCTTTTCAATTAAATGCAATCTATTGCTCAACCTGGTTATCCCCAAATAATTTTTAAAACAAGAGAGAACGCTATAGTCGGGTGCCCCTACTATCAGACACCCGTTACTCAGCTAAAGGGAGTGCGAGGGAGATGGATAAATAAAACTTTTATCGGGCATAACTTTTAAACGAATGGTCCGATTTGAAAAAATTTTTCTACATTTCGATAGGTATAACTAAACACAATGCATTTATACTTCTCCGAAATGTTTAAAAATTTGGGCCACATATTTACTAAAATTAATTCTGTGATTTTAGAAATAAAATCAACCCTTATGCTAATGAGATTTACAAAATAAAATTAAAAATAATTTATTACAATTTAAATATATTATATTTACGAAAAATTTATTGTGTTTCATTTTTTTGACAGCCTCAACACAGAGTCAACTTTCAAAAATACACCTTATACACTAAAACACATCGTAATTAGAGATGCCCACCGTAAAATGCGTGGTGACCTGTCTAATTTTGTTCTCTTTGGGATGTCCGGGACTGGCGGTTCACCTGGTGGAAGATCAAGAGGAGCCAAGGTGCACAGACTGCAAAAGCATACAGTCGAAATGTTCCATCTCGAAGTCTGGCATGTTTTGCCCTAACAAATCGGATAAGCTAAAAATTCAGTTTTCAAAGGGATTTACGGATGATGCCTACGATCTAAAGGATTGTATACCAGAGAAGTACACTTTAACGGGTAAGTAGATCGGAAAAGAAACTCAGTGCTCAGTCTTTATCCAACTAATGTCTCTAAAAAGAACCGATTGAGGACTGGTGCTGCCTGTGGTCGCCGAAGATTGGCTGCCAGCAATTGGCCGGAACCCACTACCAAAATCAGACGGACTGGGAGAAGACCTGCGATATATGTCTGACTTCCTGTGTCTGCAACGAGAAAACCGAGAGTGGTGCGGTGGTCAAATGTTCATCCCTGACCAGCTGGTGGACAGCGCTGGGCATTCTTATTCTGGTTCTAGTCCTGTCGAGGTCACATCCTCTACAGTCTTGAGACCCGAGACCCGACTGCTTTGCATATCGCCGAGGAAATTCAATAAACTTGTGCCTGCATGGGGGAATTTCGAGTGCCCGGTCACAGACCGAAAAACAAAGTGGCCATTGCACTAAGCCGAGGCGCATACAAATCAAGTCAACAATGGCTCCGCCACAGTCCCCAAACGACGACATTGTTTCTGTTTGTTTTGCCCAACAAGTAGCAGTGTTGAGCGATATTCGGGATAAGGAAAGCTAGTCTTAAGATAACAGACCCATAGGCGGAGTTTTCAAGAAAATTTCAAAATGAAATATGAATAAAAAGTTTGTAATGCGGAGTGCTTTCGAAATCTCTTGCAAAGAAATTCCAACTTAACTTCGATAGTCCCTATAGAGATTTTTGAAAGAATTTGCTTGCAAGAGATTTCTCTAGCCAAAAAAAAAAATTTTAATGAACTCGTTTACTTTTAAATATAATAATGCTAATAATAATCATAATACTAAGATATAAGTTCACCTCCAACCTGCCTTATTTTTAGCAGTGATCCCAAAACAGTGATCAACTCGAGGCGTCATTGTTCTGTTTCTGGTTCCAATTCCATGGGGTGGAAAATATGTACCCGAATGGAGGGGAGATGGAGGGGGGGCCAAAATGGAGCAAGCGTTCCCGTTTCGAGTCAAAGTCCCACTATGGACCCCGTCTCCTTTGTCTGCCAGTTCATTGGCCCACTTCCCACTTTTATGTTGGCCAGCAGCTGCAGCAGCCAAAATGCAAATGAGCAGCTCTGGATCTGGTTCGGATTCGGATTCTCTGGATCTGGACACTGGACGCTGGACACTGGAGGCTGGACTCTGGCCAGTGGCCAAAAGAGAAAGGGGCCGAGAAAGAGAACAAGCCGAGGAAAAAGCATTAAGCGGAGTGTGGCCAACTTTAAACGAACCGAAAACCGAAAACGGAAAACTGAAAACTGAAAACCGAGTGCCGACAGCATATCCCGACCCACTGCGTTTGTTATATTTTATTTACTAAGTGCAAATGTTGTTTGCAGTCATTGAAATTGAAACAAATATATATACAGGCACGCCAGCACATAAAACCAAAAAATAAGAGCCCAAAACGAACAAAAAACCAGAGCACACACACAAACACACACACACAAAGGCAGAGAGACGGCGGAAAAGCCTAAGCCATTTGTAGCCCTTTTGTGAGTGAGGCACACAAACAGCAGCAGCAACAAACACGCAAACTTAGCTGCCTCATCATGCCGCCATTAATGTGCATGTGTGCGGGTGTGCGTATCTCTCTCTGTATGAGTGTGTGTGTGTAAAAGTTATAGTAAAAGCGAGACGCACGTATTTTAATATGTGCCCCAAAGCAGAAGAAAAATCGCACGTACGTGACTTCATTTGCTCTGCTCTGTCCTCTGTCCTCTATCCTCTGTCCCAGTGCCTCTGGCCTCTGCTGTCCTCTCCCCACTGTGCCCCTTTTTTTGGCCAGAGTTGCCATCCATCCTTAGTCCGCCAACAGGATTGTCAGGCCGCGGGATGTCCGGGAATTATTTGCCACTAATTTGCAATTATAAAGCCATTTAAGAGCTTCGACTACCGATTAAATGCGTCGCAATTGGTGCTTTTAATCGGCTTCACAAGTACTTTATCAGTTTGTTAAATTGTTGTGTGATTAAAAACAAATTGTTTATTTCAAGCTTAAATGTCCACTCAATGGATCCATGTAGCTTAAGCGAAACAATATTAATTTAGCTTAACAAAACATTTTAATTGGCAATTATTATGCACCAACTTTCGGTAAAGTCCGATTCAGATTATCGGACTTTTTTTCGGACTATCGGATTTTCTTTCGGACAATTGGTTTTGGCCTTGCTTTACGATTTCTTTCGTACCTTCTTTTTGAACTTCTTTCGGCCTTCTTTCAGATTTTTTTTCGGACCTTCTTTCGGACCCTCTTTCGGACCTTCTATCGGACTTTATTTCGGACAGTTAGACTAGATCTTTTGAAATGTCGCCTTTTTTTCGGACTCTTCTTCGGAATATCCCATTTTCCATCGTCCTATCGAAATGTAATATTTTTTTTCGGCTTAGCTTACAATTTTCTTTTGAATATACCTTTTCTTATCGATGACTGCAAATTAAGATTGACATGAACTTTCGGAGTCACCCAATTGACTTGTTTCCCAGTAGCCCCCCACCTCATACAGGAATATGATTTTGCCGTGTCCTGTCTGCTTCTATTCTGGTCCCTTGGCCCTCTGCCAATTCACCCAGTTAACCTTTTCCTGCGCCTACCCAGTGACGTCCCCGTTGGGCGAGGACGAATCAATAGCGTCTGGCTGGCTGATCCGCTGTCTGTGAGCGCTCGTGCGTGCGACACATGTTTTAATTAATAAATGCCATTGTCAAATCACCTGACATTAGGCCAGGACGATGGCGGAGGTCCTGAAAAATGCGCCTCATAAGTTATTGGCGCTGAAGGAAGGCAGGAATACAGCAGGCAGGAATAATGCCAACTCCACCGGACCGTACAAAATTAGCGTCATTATGCCAGAAACAGTTGCACGCCTTCCAGCTATACCACTCTCTGCAGATAGATATAGCGTATATGTTTGTCTAATAACAACAACAATCATGCCTAATGCTGATGATGATGGGCACGCACTGAAAGCAAATCAAACGTAGAGCTCGATAAACCAAATTGAGGGAATATAGTGGAGTGTGTGCGTGTGTGTGTGTGTGTCGCACGTAACGAATAAATGGCCGAAAAGTAGGCAACACTGCGACTTTCCCAACTGCATAGCCCCATCTTTTATCCCCCCTCCTTCAGAGCGAATGTATCTTTTTATTTGCACAGCATTTACATGATGTGCTTGCGGATTTTATTTATTTATTTTGGTGGCTAGCCTCCTTTCCTTTCGGTTTTTCGGTCTTCGTTGGGCCCGAAAGTCGCTTGAACTGGGCGCTGAGCTCATTAGGGCCATATAAATCAAGCGATGTATTTATTTTTATTTATGAACCGCAGCTGTGACGCCTCACACACAAGAAGAAGGGGCAGAAGGCGGGGTTTTGGCCAATTTAGTGGCCACAAACAAATTGCTCTAGATTTGTGGGCCCTACAAAGTGGGCTCACTGCATCCGCTGGCTAATTGGAAACTATTATGAAAGATACTCCGACCTCGGGCAGATAAATTTCACATAAATTCCTTGATATTTAAATAAGAAGGGCATTTAACAGGCGGCTTAGCTCTTGTTTCTTATTCACTGTATAATAATAATGAGTGTCCTTAGCTGGCGGCCATAAAATATATATGTTATGCACATATACCTACATAAACGCTCTTTATATGTTTGGCCGAAAATCGATTATTTAAAATAATAAACGTGAAAAACGCGGAAATTGTTCGCAAATGAAGCAATCAGGCCCGCGAAGCCCACAAACAAACCCATAACAAACAGGCACGATATAGGGGTGTAAGGTATAAAGGATGGGATATTCAAGGGGAGGAGAATACATAGAGCATCGAGGAGGCGCACAGTTGATTGAATATTTGCGCATCGTAATCATTGAAATGTATGGCATTCCAATTGACGTGAAAGGTACAACAACGGCCATAAAAAATAATAAAAACAAAGAGAAATGCTCGGCACGAAGTATAAAGCCACGTGTTTTAAATATGATTTGGTGGATTTATTTCCTCAATTTGCATTTGCGGCTCATTAATTTTAGGGCTTATGATTGAGGCGCTGTGGCTCAAATTGGCATCAATCATATTGCAATATATAATAAATCAAAATACCCAGAAAGCTCTTTGCTAATTGAATTCCATTAATTGCCAAAGATCTCTTTCCTTAATTTGCTTAAGCAGCAACTTTATATGCCACAAATCTAGAAAATATTTAAATCGAGCGGCCATAAAATGTAAATTAAATGGCCCTTGATGTGGCATAATAAACTCATTCGATGCAGCTCCCTCGAAGGAAATCCTCTTTGCCACCTGCAAGACGAAAAAGGTTTGATTTATGCGCTCGGGAATGTCTCTCGATTTCTTTTCGGCCTCTTGCTGTCGTGTTGGCCTGCTGATAGTGTTTTGTATTTTGCGACTGCCTAAACTACACGCACTCAAACTCAAACTGAAACGAAATCCAGGCCCGCAAAAACAGACTGACACACAGTGCTGGCGATAAAAACTCGGACCACGCAGGAGACAGTTAACCAACCTCAAAGGGCATGTTCGTATGTTCGTAGGCCCCATTTCTCTGAGCCCGGCCGACAGTTGTTCAAAGTTATGCTGCCATGTATGTGTATCCAGATGACATTCACCAGATATAAGACTAACACACACACACACTCTTGTACACTCGCTGAATATGACGAGTTTTTTTGTGGGCGAAAAAGTTTCGCAGCCCGATTCGCTTCTCCATTTTTTTTGCTTTTTTGGGCGGCAGCAAAAAGGGACACAAGTAATTGAATTTCAATCGCAAAACCCGCACACAGACAGGCAATTGCTTGTGCATATGTATTTGCAGTACACAAAGTGAAACGACAAACAACTCGTAATGCGGAATTTTCATATTAAATCCGCTTTTCAACAGCCGCTCAAATACTCTCGAAGCAAGCGAGTATGTGTATTTTGCGCATCTTTTCGAGTGATTTGAAAATAATGGCAATTTAATTCAGGGTCACTAATTTTTCTGCCACATCGCACAAGAAGACCGCATCATCCGCACCATCATAGCCACCATCCGCATCCTGGGAGCCAAAGGCGAACGGCTACATTGCTCATACGCCACGTTGACAGCTTAGCCCATGAATGCGTATGTGCGCGTGTCTTGGCATTACTGGCTGACTTCTTAAGCTGTTTAATCTAATGTAGCGCAACGCTGACACTCCAGGCCAGCGGACTGAAAGCCAAACACCAGCATCAGCAGCAGCCACTTTTAAGCACTTTGAAACTCATTTCCTACCCTCGGCCGCATTGACATGCACACAACTATGCGTGGGTAGGTGAGCTGTTTTCAGTGTGTGAGTGTATGTGTTTGGGGATAGGGTGCTTCGATTGGTAAAATTGCCCAAAAAAAAAGCAATTGAAAAATTAAATATATATTTATATATATCTTGAAATCATTTATAATGGTGTATAAAAGTATGCAACAGTAAGCAGCACCATACTTCCACTGCATACTTTTAGACGTCTTTTAATAATTTGTAATGCATTTTTAATAATTTTGCAATAATTAATTAAGGTGTCTAAAAGTATGCAACAATATACTGCAATATTTTTTCACTGCATACTTTTAGACGTCTTTTAAAAGGGGTTTCAAAGAACTGATTTCGGATTTTTATTAAATTTTTAATAATTTGTATTTCTTTTATAAAGGTGACTAAAAGTATGCAACGATAGACTACAATACACTTTCACTGCATACTTTTAGAAGTTTTGAAAAGGGGTTTCAAAGCCCTAAATTCAGATTCTAAAGTATTCTAAAAGTATGCAACAATATACTGCAATATACACACACTTTCACTGCATAATTTAGACGTTCTCCAAAGTGTTTTTAAAAACCCTGATTTCGGATTTTTAATAAATTTTATTTCTTATTGACATAGGGGCTTATTGCTATATTTTATTTCTGGAATGAGATTTAATGAAATACTATTTAGAATGTTTTTAAAAATTATTTTTATATTTTGATAACAATATGTGATCCACCCCATTGTTAGCCTGATTCTGGGTTAATGTTGGAGGCTGTGTGTCAATATCAACTTGAGTTCTCGGGGGTCTAAGCTCCGCTTGTTGGCCGCTGCTTCCGGTCACACATATGGCAGGACCTCAACTGTGGCCTGGCCACTCTGAGCCTGCACTTTAAATTGGCTGTAAGTCAGGCTAAATGGCTGGCGAACAGCAGATACCCTTCAGTAGTTTTCGCCGGCAGTCTCACTCTATCGGGTTAAGTGGAGCACCACACTTTGATGTATATAAATAGCCCATCCAGCCAGGGGCATCGATCTGCCCCGCCCCCTAATTGATGGCCGCATTTATACTCGACTCGACCTTCATCCTTTTGCTCTTTCAACTTTTTGCAGTGCCTCCGAGTGTTTACTTAGCCAACCGCTGGCGGTGTCCCTTTTTTCGGGGCCTATTTGGGCCACGTTTCCGTTCATTTCACTTTCACATGGGCAATTGCTAATTTGCAATTCTCCTCGGCCAAGTGTGTGACGAAGTGTTTGTGTAAGTAGCCCGCTTTACAAGTCAGTGGGCGAGACGAGGCAGGACTTTATTTTCACTTTGGCATTGTAAATACATTTATACGCTGCTCATTGGCTTCCGGTTTCGGCATCGCTTGTCAGCGGCAACGGAAACGTAATCTGCCTGTCATCCACCCATCTCCTATCTCCTTATTCTTATTTTGCCCGACTTTATCTCGGTATATCTTGGTTTCTCTTGGTATCCCGGTGTTTCTTGGGCATTTCCGCGGATCGGTATTGGCTTTCAGCTGCGGTTTGCGTTTGATTTCCTGTTTGTCTCCGAGTCGCTTCCTCCTTTCCCTCCCTGGATGGCTTAAATCATTCAGATGGCCAATGGCCATTGGCCACATAAATAACTCATTTCATGCGGAATTAAGCGCACAATTCAATATTCACTGTGGACACTTCTCATAAAGAGGCGAGAATTCATTACAATCAAACACAAAAAGCTGGCTAAAAACGTTGTTCTTGCGGCGCCATTGAAGCGTGCAAAATGCTGCTACTATGCAAACTGCATAATCATTAAATTTTAATTGGTTTTCATTTGTTTTTCCTTGTTTTGGGCTGCTTTCTGGTGTGGTCGTTGGCAAAACAAAATCCTGTGTACAGTGAAACAGCACAGCAAGCCGGAAAATGCCTCTGGAAGCTGTAGAAAATGCAAATTCATTATTGGGTCTGGAGTGCGGTTAGTGTTCGTGGCTTCGGTGTCCTTTTTGCATTTCAGAGCGGGGCTTTAAAGTTCATGGTTGATTAACTCATAAATAGCGAGTGTTGGCACATCCTGTTACCCGTTTCCCCCTCGTCCTTTTTGTGCGGTTCTCGGTAAATTTGAGCATGCATGAACGGCGCGCTGCCTTCTTAAAGCGAATTAAAATTTATTTAGTGGAAATATGTTTGTGGGCACTCAATATAGCAAATTACACCCCTTCCCAGGGCCTGGGTGTTGTTAAATCGGAGTTTCTTCTTCTGCTCAACTATTTTACAGCTTAGAGTGGTGCGAAAAAGGGGTTTAAACTATTTTTATTTTATCATAAGTTTTTTTTATTTCTTATTAACTCTTTGAATTTGAGTCTTTTTAACTTTTTGAATCCACTTTAAAATACATTATCTGTAAGTTCCCCAGGCTAAGTAATAGTATAACTGTAATTTATTTGTTTCTTCTCATACTCATTTAATTTCTAAAAATAAATTTAATTAAACAATGTTGATTTTATTTCAATTAAAGTAATTTAACTTTTACTTATATTTCAAAAAGAATTATTATAGATATATTTATTTTATTATTATACAATTATTGGTCTTTCTAAACTACTTTATCTTCCACTAATAACACTGAGTTACAAAATGAATATTTACTTATTTAATTGCCACAAAATCGTATTCTCTTTGAATCCTAAATTTAAACTATGTATGTTAGCCAAAAAATTCCCGACGCAAGAATTCCTTGAAAAAGAACCTCAAACATGCTATTTTTGGTAAACTTTGAAACTAGTTTAAAGGCGATCGGTTTCTTGTTTTGTTATGCAATGAAAACATTTAAAAGGAGCAACCCCTTATTTTTGAAACCCTGCCAAAATAAATGTACTATTTTTTTTAAAGAAAATATAACCGATTTTATTAAAGTTTCCCTTAGCTTACACATTAAACTGCATGGGGACTTTAAGAATATATTTTTAAGCCACGTTACATAGCAGCTGCTCGGCTACTTAACCGAGGGCACTCCCGAATATACAAATATATTCCGGTGCTCATCTGCTCGAGCACCTGCACTCCGGCAATTAAATGGGGCGCAGTGCAAGTGGTTTTCTTCGGCGAAACCTTCGAGGGTCCAAGGGTCCCGGCAAGTGTGCTGGGCTGGGGATTTGCAGTGCCATGATTGAAATTATTTCTGTGTACTGCCGCCGCACACATCCTGCATTCTTATTTTGTATTTCTGTTGCTTTTTTTCTGTTTCTCCGCTTTTTGTATGTTTGGTAGCCCGGCCAGCAAATGAGGGGGAAGGATCGGCAGAAGGCCTGCCCTAGAGCTGCACAAGTAAAACATGAAATGCACTCAGCTGCTTGAAAACAATTTTACACGGGATTATGAGTGGGGGCGTGGGAGGGGCTGGCAGGGGGCGTGGCAGATGAAGATGGGTCAGCTAATAAAGCGCCACTCGGTGCAGTCTGCCTGGGAGCCATTGAGAGCTGTGTATACTCCTGCTTACTTGTTGCATAATATTTTCCTTTTTATTAGCTGCACGCCAAAGGGGGCGCTTCATCCGCTTTTCCTGGGTTTTCTCCTTAAATCTTCAAATGCTTTTTCAAGCTGATTGCCCTGGTCGGCGAGGCTGAAATTAATGAAATGTTTTAGGCTAATACAATTTAATGTTTTCGCCAAGGATCCACAGGATTCTGGGCAAGGACACGCCGTGGTGGCTGGGGCAAATGCAATTGCAAGACAAGTTGCCAGCTGGTAGTTCTCCTTAATCAGCAGACCGCCCGTGCACGTGAGCGCCCTCTGGCGTGGCGAATTGTTGAAGCATTACTTTGGCAAAGAAATTGAAATTGCCAACCAACGCCACACACACACACACAGTCGCACACTGAGAAAAGCTCGTGAGAAGCAGAGAAAAAACTAGCTAAAATATTTGCACACAAATTAATTTCTTTCAGCTGCACTTTTCCCCCAGCAGCCACGTTTTCCACTTGCTATTTGATTTTCATTTCAGATACGGCTACGGAAATCCGCTCACACCACCACACACACACATACAGCACACAGTACACACACACAGCAACTCAAACAATGGACCGCCTTTGTACATTACTCATACGTACCGTTGGCCGCACACTTTTCAATTATCAATTGCAAACGCTTGTCCAAATATTGATATGACCAAAAACTTGATAATCGAAATTCCCACACAGTCATTGTGTGTGCTGAAATCTGAGACAGCAATATTTGCACTAATCGCTCATATAAAACTTCCTCGGGCATTCTGAACGACTGAAGGGCATTGGGCATTTTCAATTATTTTTGCAAGACATTTAATTTAATATTTAAACTGCAAGAGCCATAAATTCGAAGCACCAGGAAATGCTCATATACTCACATGCCCACATGCAAATGAAGCCAGACTGAAGCCATCCGAGTGCCGGCACTACAATGGTTTCAATTATTGTCGAGGAGCCCAGGGCAACCGCTCGACAACTCCGCCTATTAAAATCAAACTAATTAGAAGTGCAGCTCCGGCAGCTCGGCTTCGTTATAATTAGTGGAAAGGGGCGGCAAAAATGGGCAGGGCGACAGCGGGGGAAAAGCCACAAAAAATTGTTTGATAACAAACATTTTGCAGCTTAAGGAATTTCTGGAAAACAATTGCCGAACTAAGCGAAACCACAGACACAAACACTTTGGCACTTTGGCTGGGTTTTCGGGGGTCGAAGGGGGAAAGGCGGTATGAAATAGCACATAACCAAACAAAACAGACAAAATTCTGTGGAAGTTAAGCCAACAAGTTATAAAATACTCGAGCAAGCCAGCATACAGATGCAAGTGCACAGATATGCACATCGCACAAAAATACTCACACACACACTCTGGCAGTGCAGTGCACAAATACAGATACACGGCTATATAACTCGATGGCTCTATGGCTATATAGCCGCTGCACACCGAGGGCAAACAATAAACAGCAAGTGCAGAAAGTATGAAACGGAAATTCTGCATTTGACATAAACGCCAAAAGCACGCACTCCGACACCCAAGCAAAAGCAAACAAAATCAAAATCAAAAACCAAATCTGGTGCTCAAAACGAGTCCTGCACACTCTTTTTGGGGGGTACTTTAGAACAATCAAAACTGTGGGATTAAACTTTGTTTTAACAAATTTTGATTTAAATTTATAAATATTTTTAAATTATTTTTTGGCTTACAGAAAATTTGAATAGATTTTTAAGATAATTCTTATTTAAATTTAAAAATATTTTTTGGGCTATGCATCTTTTAAAATATTTTTAAGATAATGCTTAAAAGTTACGCATTTTATATTGCATTTCTTAAAGATATTTGTCCCAGGTTTGAAGTATTTATTTAAATTATAAGATGTGATCCATCTTTTTTAACTTCCAATAAATTTGAGATGTTTGAGATAAATAAAATAACCTAAAATTCCACAAAATTTTAAAAAGAATTATTACAAAAATAGGTTTTTTTCAGGGTAACACCAATCTTCAAACTCCCTTTCAAAATTAGTAACAAATTCCATTGCTTAGCTGATAAATCCGCAGAGGGGCTTTGCGACAAAGTGATAGAGGAGCCGGGAATTGCCAGTTTCGAGTGCCACGGGACAAAGCCAGTGCAATGCACAATGCACAGATGCCAAGCAGTTGGTAGGAAAATCGCAGAAGGAAACTGAAACAGAAACAGAGACTGGCTGCTAAAATTTCGCAAAACGTTTCACACTGGTTTTCATTCGGTTACACTGGCAGGTTCGCAGTTAGAGGGCGACTTTGTCTCTGGGATTTTGTGGCCCATCTGCATCAAACTGGATATCCTCGAGTTTTTCGCTTTGCATTTTGCGTTTTTCGGCTAGGATCTCTGTTTTTTTTTCTTTTTGGTTTTCTGCAGCCTGTGCCGGCAATCTGGCATTCTGCATTGGCTTCGCATTGTTCTCACGGCTCAAGTGGTAGGCAGCCCGTGGCTTAAAATATAAAAATTGATGCCAAGTGCAGCAGGCCTTGCTGGGCCGCCTTACACATTTCCATTTTGCATTCTGCATTTTCCATTTGCCTTTCTGGGCTTTTCCCCCTTTTGTTGCCGCCGACTAATGGGTGTCAACGCTTGAATGCAATTTGGAGCATATTTCGTAGTGCATGCGGGGCTTTTTGTGGTCTTTGTTTTCGGTGTTTTGCGCTTTGGTGCAAGGATAAAAGCTTTTCGGTGAATGTGAATGGCAACCGCTTGCGGTTATCATATGTCAATCAATACGCTGATGACTAATGGATGGCAGCCAGCCAAAATCAATGTCAGGCCAATTTACAGACAATTTCATAAGCGGAATTGACGTCAAGACGCGCTCGCACATAAATCACCCGGCAACAGGACGAAGGATGAGGTGCTGGAGACAGGAGGACAGGAGGACAGCAGGAAGCAGAACCTGAGCAGCGCCACCTGCCACGAAACGAATGGCATTCAATCAAGTCACCCAGCCCAACCTCCCGTTTACCCCCGCAAAAATCCCCGAAAATCTTCTGGCAAAATAACAATAAAAGTGAGTGGCCGCAATAATGTCCCACGCTACGCCCCCCGCCTTCCCACCCCCGCCCCTTTCCCACTCCCACAGCATATTGATGACGATGACAGTGAATTTGCAAAGGGATCTCAAATGCCGATGCGGCGTGTATATTGACATCCATAAAATCCAAGACGGCGCAATTAAAACTTTGAGATCTGGGCCGGATTTATGCATTTACTTGGATTTCTGTCAATTTGTATACATTTTTTATGATAATGAAGAGCAAATATTTCAAGAGCAAACGACAAAAGGCGAATGGCGAATGGCATAAGATAATGTACTATATACATTGCGAGACTGGGAGATTTTTTGGAGGGACACTCGGTCATAAAGACGACAACGTGGCGCTGCTAACAACGAACCGGAAACAGGAAATGCCAAGCGGCAGTGCCAAGATGGAGAGCGAAAGAGAGAGGGAGGGAGAGAGAGAGAGGATAGCCGGGTAAATTGAGTCCTTAAAAGAAGTTGGCCAAACATTTACCAAGACTTTAGCCCCAAAATATTCGCCGGATAATGAAGCAAGTGTGACAAATTGTTGATTTTCTGTCAAAATTGACTTAGACAAAGATAGATACGCTCGCCTTGGCTATAAAATCTATTCAAGTCCTGGCCATAAAATCATTAGACCCACTGCCAAAGCCACTGCCACCCACAGTTGTACCAGTTAATTTAGTTTGCATGTTTTGCACCGACTTTGGCAAATCGCAAGCAGAAGATTTCTTATACAGATTGTGTGGCAGTGGAAGTGGAGGTGCTGATGATGACAACGACAATGAGCCGGGTCCTGGAGCAAAAACTTGACAAAGTATTCATAGTAAAACGCGCTCTCAAAGCGAGACAGTGAAACTTGTCACTGCAAAGTTGCTAAGTCAGAAGCCTGATGACTCTGTGCCACTCACACTCCTCGACACTGTCAGAAAAATAGGCATACTATAATAAAAATTGAATATAAAAACAAAGAAGCAGGACTTTTAAGTACCCATTAAAACTCGCCAGAAAAGCATTGTAGTTAAATTATGTCTTAAAATGAAAAAGAAAATTTAAGAAAAGATTTAAAATATTTATTTTTAAATTATTTGTAAATGTTATGCACTTAAATTACATGTTATATTTATATTTTTCTAATTTTTGATTTTAAGGTTTTGTCGAACATCGGTCTTACTATTTACAAATGTGTCCAGATTTATTTAATTATTTTATAAATTCCACATTCAATTTAAAATATCATATTTGAAAGGATTTGCTGATTTTCGATATAAGCTTCTTATTTTTTCTCCCTGCAGCCAACTCGCTCCTTCTTTCCTTTCGTAAAACTGGGTGGGCGTGTACATGAGCTTGAGCTGCTGGGCGTGGCAGCTGCTGGTACTGCTAGTCCTGCTGGAAAATATTATAATAATAATAATATTATATTATTTGCTGCTGCTGGCTGAGTCGTCGGTTGGCCAAAAACTTTGTCGGATGCTCGACGGGCGGTTCAACTTAAATCCTAATCACATACGCAGTCAAAGAATCAAGTTAAGCCAGCCAAAAGCAGCGATTCAAGTACGAACCGCCAAGTCATCACCTCGAGGCTAACACACACACACTCACACACAGGCCCTCACTTACACTTACATCCATACACACCCATACTTGGATGGCAACGCTAATGGCAAATTAGATTGCGCATACGCCTCGTTTGCACTCGAATTCCCTTTGATTTGCGAACGCGAAATTCACACGGGCAACGTGGAAAACAAAACTAATGCGCAATTAATGACATCCGCTTAGCGGGCCACAAACTATGCAACATTTTTATGTCGAGCGGCAATTTTACGGCGCCATAAACACGCCACCAATGGGCGTGTAATGCCCTTCATCTCCTCTCATTTTCAACACGACTGTCGCTGCTCATCATAAAACCGGTATCTCCATTAATTGACCAAGAGACCCTAGAACCAAAAGACCCACGAGTGTTCTCGCCTCTCAGGCCCTGATTTCATCGGTCCCGCTTCCTTTGTCTTTTTTTTACTTTTTTTATTTTTGGCGCTCCTCACGCGAAAATGCCATTAAATTGATGGGTCGCCGGAGTTTGCACGATTCGACAGTCGACAGAAACAATTAAAAATGTTATAAAAATGTTATATGCAGGTTGGTGGGCTGTCCGTTTGTCCGCTTGTCCGTCTGTCCGTCCGTTCGTCCTTTCGTCGCTTGTCGCCTGTCGATATGGACAGTGCTGATAAAAGCAAACGGCACTTAAACGTGTCAACAATGGGCACGACAAGCGCAGCAGCAGCCTCGAATTGATGAACAAAGGACTGTGCAGGCTCCAAATACGCCTCCTCTTGCCACGAAAAATCCCCATCCCCCCACGTTGACAAATTTTTTGCCCCATCCATTGGAGAGGGTTGCGCGGGACAGATTTTCGCAATCAGTTTTATGTTGTTCAAGTGGCAGGCAAGCGCTCATTGTGATTGGCCTGCCATGGCCAAAAAACAAGCCACCAATCTCACACATATAGTTGAACACTGCAAGAAATTATATAATTAAAATAAAATATATTTTTTCTTCATTCATTTATTAATGGGAATATTTGACATATGAATCTGTTAATAATTAATTTATAAAAACTATAAAAAAATTAAACTTTTATAAGTACATAAAAATAAAAATAATGTTTTTGAAAAAAATATTATAAATTAAATAAATACATTTTAACACATGTAATTTACTGTAATTTTAATGATGAAAATATAATTCTACAATATCAAATACTTACTACTTAATTTTTTGGATTGTTATATTTTCCAAAACTTCTTTAATAATAATATTTATCTCTGTGCATGTACATATCTCTCTCTGTTCAGTTGGGTGAAAATATATATAGAGAGACACCAAACAGTTTTGCAATTAATTTCTGGCCAAAAGCAGGAAAACGTTTGTTGTTGCCGCTGCTGTGGCTGCCATAAAAGTTAGATAAATGGTACGAATATAGACAAAAACTTTCGATCACGCAGCCACGCACGCACTTTATGGTTGGGGTGGATCCAGAACCGGATCAAGGGGGTCGAAAGGGGGTCGAGAGGGGGTCGAAAAGGGGGCTCTCTGGTCGCGGCTTTGTCAGATTTTGAAGTGGCAAGCCAAAAACCAAGAGCAAGCCAAGTGGAGCGACTGCCGATTATTTATAGTTGAGAAACTTTTGTCATTTACGTTCGAAAATTTAAATTTTAATTGAGTTTTCTTGCAATCAGGAAGTGGAGCTCGGAGCTTGGAGCTTGGAGCTCTCGGTGGCGAAGGGAGGGTGGCAAAAACTGAGGTCCTTGGGTCAAAAAGCTAGTTGCGAGTCGAAAAGTCAGGTGTTTGGCCCAACTTTGCCTTGGCCCCACGAAAAGGGGTGAGCTCTGTTATCGAAAATGTTTTGTTAACTTATTCATTGAAAATGGCGGGGCACCCCGAAACATCTATAAGTCGTTTAAAACTACAGGTTCAAACATCAAAGATTTTAAGATTTAACATAGATTGACAGAAGTAGCCCAGATTGATGGCACCTTCCTTGTCTATAGGGTATATCAAAAGTCAATCCATTGCCGGCCCATTTTTGTTGTTGTTGATTTACCAGGCAAAAGTGCACAAAACAAAACTTTTCTCGCTGTTGTTGCTAAAATACCGCAATACCAAAAGCGAAAAAAAACATCAACTCAAATAGTAAAAAAAAAATAAAAATAAAACTTTGAGTTGCAAACAAGCTAAAAATTGTTGTTTGCCATTGTGGCAAACGATGGTTGTTGTAATTTTGATTGCTTTGTTATGTGCAGAAGAGCGAGTGCCGAGTGTGGGTGGTGGCAATAAAACGTGAGGATCCCCATTCCGCTCCATTTTAGATTCCACATGCCACATTCCAGCAGACCTGCAAACATTCAAACATGTGTAACTCGACGGAATAGGTTGGCTAATGAAAGCAATAACAACTGTCGGAGGAGCCGCCGTATCAGCAGCTCATTCAAATGAGGCTCAGACAAAGGAAATACTCGTAAATAAAAAGAAAAAGGGTGGCCCTGAGAGAACAGCAATAAAGCAGCTAATAGACTAGATTAAAGTTGTACAGCCAGCCGGCGCATAAATTGCTCATTGAATGTTTTGGCTTTTGGCTTTCGTCTTTTGGCAGAAGTAAAAACGCTGATGCCACCAATTTGGCCGAAAAAAGCGAACGGCTAAAAATGCCTTCAATGACCGTAAGCCATAAAACACACGCGGCTCAATGGCGGCACGGCCAAATGACAGAGTTCATGTATCATTATGGCTTCGCCGGAACTTAGGGCCAAAACACTGGCCAACAGGACACGGAACCCAAAAAACAAATGGGATTCCCAGCTTGGAGCTCCTCAAGCAAAAGATTGGGCCCAGACTTTGAGTCAACCCACTCATTTTGGATCTGAACTAAACTGGATATTTTATTTTATATATTAGGTATACAGGAAGCATAAAAATATAACTATTACTATACATACATATTTCCCTTAAATAAGTAGAAAGTGTTTTTAGAAAAAGGTACTTACCATTTACGAATTTATGCCTTTTTTTAGATTTACCATGTCAATCCGTTCTAGGTTATTTTAGCTACTTCCCATTTTTTATGCACACTTTTATATATTAGTTTAGATTAAAACTGTAC
Organism: Drosophila prostipennis; assembly: GCA_037075205.1. NCBI lineage: Eukaryota > Metazoa > Arthropoda > Insecta > Diptera > Drosophilidae > Drosophila > Drosophila prostipennis. Next base: position 552,333 of record JBAMCJ010002194.1, on the reverse strand, counting down.
ATCATATAAAGCTTAAAGATATTTAATATTTAAAGAACTTAAGTAAAGAACACAAATTGGTTAAATTATTTCTCAAAAGTAAATTAACTAAATTACCATATAGTAATAAATAAAATATGATGGGAAAATCTGTTTTTAAAATAAAGCTTAATTCCCTTAAATCAACGGCGATGGAAACTTGTTAATTTCAATTAACCAGACGAAAACGCTGGTAAATTCAATCATTTTCAATATTCAGTAATTAAATTGCGCCCGGCAAAGGTAGTTGGGCCCTGGAACCGGACTCTGCTGGGATATGGGATGCCTCGCTGGGTTGTCAGCACAAGCACAGCGAACGCATTGCATTACTGGCATTGCAGGGGGGAATTTCAGGGCGGCAGAAAATGAAATACAAATGTGGGTGGTGGTTGGTGCAAAACCGAAAGCCACAGAAACAACTCAAAATCGCAATATGACACATATGTGAACAGACGTAGCAAAATACCAAAAACCGAGCCGAGCCAAACAGCCAGGCAAAAAGTATAGCCAGCATTGCAGCGTTAAACATGCAAAAGTGCACAAGTGCTGATAGCTATGTGTGTGTGCGGGTGTTTGTGTGTGTGTGTGAGGGTCCTGGGCAGACGGCATGTTAACGTAGATTTTAACGAATGTTGACAATTACGAAAAATTTGGTTTCTGGTTAAACGAAATGTGGGCCCAACGGGGCGTATGAGTGTTTGCCAAATGTGCAGCGGTATGTGTACACATGTAGATGGGTGAAGTTTTCCTTTCCTCTCGATTTCTTTTTTTCTTTTTTTTTTTTTTTGGTTTTTTGCATAAGTGCTAGTGCTGGGAGTATTTGTGGGGAATTTTTTTGGGCTGTGGCTCGCCGGAATCGCGGGAGAGAGCCCAAAAAATATCTACGGCCAAAAGAGCACCGAACTTGCTTCAGAAGTTTGTAATGGAGTCTGTTTGGGGATTAATCCATCGAAGAGCGCTCCTCAGAGAGTCGTTTCGAAGAGAGCATCCTTCTAGGGCTTGGCTCCACTCTACCCATACAGTGTGTAACAGGATGAGATGGACCCGCTCTCGCAGGATAACAGGGTGACCCAAAAAGCGCAGGCGCTGCGCAGCATCTGCGGCCACATTCCGATGAAATCCCGCCGGCGACAAAGCTACAAAACGCAGGCTGCCCAGAGGTCCTGGCAAAGGCTACAAAAACAAAACGCGCGTCAGTACGATTCCTGTGAATATCTATGCAGGACAGCACGGAGCGGGGCCCAAAGGCTCGCTAAAAATCAAGTGAAAGTCCTTAAAAAAAATATACAAAAATATAGAAACAATCAGTTAACATGTTAGGGAATTTTTAAGAATTTTTTATCATCAAAATTTACCAAGTGAAAATATTAAAATAATTAAATAAATTTCTTTGGGCGGCCTGAAAACAAAATCAGCTGCCTGGGCGCAGCGGCTTCAGCTGCTCAACGACTGCGCCGAATCGAGAAATCTGTTGGCAGCAGCGAGACTTGGAGACTTGTAAACACTTTTAGGCCATGTGCTAAAAGCCAGAGCCACTCGCTCTGCCCCGCCAACTGCGTCAGAGATTGAGCCAAGAGCCAAGAGCCAAGCAGCCAGGGCAGAAAGGTAAACAAAAACCTGTGCGCGTGTTTGCATCAATAAAACACCGGCCGCCCGAGCCACCGAGCCAACGTCAAGGCCTTTTGTCCGCCGCAGTGACGTCATCATGGCTGCTGGCTGCTGCATTACACGCCCACTCGGCCTGCTCGCCCACATCTGGCGTCACTGCAAGCCGCTCTGCCTGCTCCTGGTCCTCCTGCTCCTCTGCGAAACGGTCCAGGCGAATCCCGATGCCAAGCGCCTCTACGACGATCTGCTGAGCAACTACAACCGCCTCATCCGCCCCGTGAGCAATAACACGGACACGGTGCTGGTCAAGTTGGGCCTCCGGCTGTCCCAACTCATCGATTTGGTAAGTACAAATCTAATTAATGTGGGGCCATCGCTGAAAGTAGGGGGGAATTTTTTAATTAAGCTGAATAGCCCGCGTTTCGCTACATTTGGCTGCAAAATAAAAAACAGAAGAAAAAGTAGCGTAAAAGTTTCCAGCAACTTTCGGCGGCTCGTAAATAAAAAATGCTAAACAATAAAGAGCAACAAATGGGGCGAATCGAGTGAGCTGCCAACAGAGAAATCTATGAAGCCATAATGACAGACCCCCAAGTAAACAGGGATGAATTCTATTGGTACACATAGAAAAATATCGAAAACAGATAGGAATTCATTTTAAATAGGTCCAAATAAATAAATAAATATTAGTCAATAATGTTAAAAATATTTTAAATGCCCAAAGATTTAATTAATTCTACTATTTTAGTTGTAATTCATTAGGGTTTTAAAATCACCTTTAAAGGTGCCTAAAAGTATGTGGAAAAATAAAAGCAAAATATTAGTTGCATACTTTTAGTCACATTTAAAATTGTTGCATTAAAAACTTATCAAAATAAATTTAATTAAAATAATATACAAAGTAGGATATAAGGCATATAAGAATACATTTTTTTTTTTTCATACCTTAGTACCTCGAAATATTTCTCCCTGTGCATGGCTCCGCGGCATTAAAGTGGCATATTTCAATTCGCAACATCAACTTTATTCCTGTCAGCACTGGTTGCTCTGCACCGCCAGATAAATCGCTGGCATTTCTCAAAACTTCGGGCGAACGGGGAGCACTAGATTTTTATAACATTTCACTCCAACATTTCATTACAAGGAGGGGCTCGTTGTCTGCGCTTGCTTAAAGTTCCCCGGCCAAGTCATTTGTCAGCCGGCCGAGGGAGACTGCAATTCCGGCTGCAGGGCCGCCGCTTTGGGTGGTTTTACCACCGCCGCCACCAGAAGGCTTAAAAGGTAATAAAACAAGCCGAAAAGGGAAAGACGCCGTAAGCTGACAGCAAAAAGCACATTAGCCGGGGGGCAGGGTGCGGAGTGCAAATGATATAAGGAAGCGCCGGGGAAAAAAAGGGAAAAATGAATAAAATGCAAATCCTACTTGATGCATGGCTGGGCCTTAGTCTCCCAGCTTCACTTCCCTTTGCATTTTTTGCGGCTTGTCGAGCTTCTTTTTTGTATATGCGAGCTTAATTTTGCAGAATCTCAAAGATCAAATTCTAACGACCAACGTGTGGCTGGAGCACGAGTGGCAGGATCATAAATTCAAGTGGGATCCCTCGGAGTACGGCGGCGTTACGGAGCTTTATGTGCCCTCCGAGCACATCTGGCTGCCCGACATTGTGCTGTACAACAAGTAAGTTGACTGAAAAGTACAAAGAATTTTTTAAAATTATAAGTCCTTTTGTAATACATTAATTTAAATTAATATAGATGTTACAAATATTTTAAGTATTTTTAAAGGTGTCCAAAAGTATGCAGAAAAAATATAGATTAAATATATTGTTGCATACTTTTAGATACCTTTAAAAAATTGTAAACCCCAAGAGATTTCATTGTCACCTTTGTGTTTAATTTGCTTTTTAGATGCGATAAGTGCATTTTTTTAAGGAGAAACCCTGATCCTAAACCTTTCTTACAGTGCCGATGGCGAGTATGTGGTCACCACTATGACAAAAGCCATCCTCCACTACACCGGCAAAGTGGTTTGGACTCCGCCAGCCATTTTCAAATCAAGCTGCGAGATTGATGTGCGCTACTTTCCCTTCGATCAGCAGACCTGCTTCATGAAGTTCGGTTCCTGGACCTACGATGGTGATCAGGTGAGTGATGGCCCCACTGTCTTTTGTCCGCTGTCCTTTATCCCATCCGCCTGCAAGTGGAGCCTTAGATAAATGGGCGTGGCCAACGATTTATGGTCCGCCATTTATCTGCGAGATGAGGAGATGAAAAGATTCGGAGATGAGGGAGTGACTTACACGCCTAAGACGCGGTAAGAACATCGAAAAGGCGTCGTCGGCAGCTCGCAGATTAAAATGTGAGAAATTGTAAAAGTGTAATTGAAACTTGTCTAACCGCTGCACACACACAGACACACCAGCACCCACACAATCAGCCACTCACGCACACTGTCGCTGAATGAGAGCGGCACTAACTCACACAGAGGCACTCGACTGTGTGTGTCGCTGTCATAAAAATGCGCGGCCATAAATTAAGGCAAAGTGCGACTTCCAACCAGACCGAGCAGCTTCCGTTTCCGCTGACCCTTCGCAGTTGTGAAAGCAGGGACAGGTTAGAAATGCACTCAGAAAAAGGAATATATTTAACAAACATATTACAAATAGGGCACTTAACTGAGTTACTATCTCAAATAAAAGTTATGTAAAAGAATTCTAAAAGTTGTAATATATTTATATTATATTATATATATATTTATATTCCCTTAAATTATTTTTTTTTATTAAACATATTTAATTAAATTTAAATTATTTAAATTGAGCACTTCTTAACTGTTATAAAGTTATAGAAATTTATAGAAAATGGCAACAGAATTTACAGGAATATTTTCTTAGACTGTAGAACAGATACTGTGTTTATACGATGCCGAATTCACGCTATCATTTCACGCTTTCTTCCGATTCGTGTCTGTATAAACGCCATTTCGTGAATTCGGCAACACACGAAAGTTGAGTATGATTTCAGCCTCAAAGCGTGAATTGGTGGTGCCCAGCTCTGGTAACTCTGTTAAAAATTATCAACGTTGCCAGATCGCTAGAAATTGAAAGCCCTTCATAGGCTATTTCTCTACTCAGAGGTATTGAAGGTTACCTTTTTTTACCGGTCCGGCATCTTTATCAGCTGAGAGTGAACAAAAGCATGAATTCTCGGTTGTCGTATAAACAGGGGTTATTTCTAGATCGCGCTTTCAAGAAAGCGTGAATCTCATCGTATAAACATAGTAAGAACAGAGCTCTTTTTCACCGGTCGCTTGTCCACGCATTTAAATTTCGCTACTCTTTTTAACGACTGCACTTGAGCGGCTGGCAAAAAGGAGCAGGGATTGCGTTAGGCGGTCAAAAGAGTCAGGAGAAGCACCGTCACTTTAACGGCTCCATCAACGGGGCTTTTCTCGATTCGCAGATCGATTTGAAGCACATCAGCCAGAAGAACGACAAGGACAACAAGGTGGAGATTGGCATCGACCTGCGCGAGTACTATCCCAGTGTGGAGTGGGATATCCTCGGAGTTCCGGCGGAACGACATGAGAAATACTATCCCTGCTGTGCGGAACCTTATCCGGGTGAGTTTAGTGGAGTTTAAAGCTTCCCATCGCCAGCAATTACGCGAAAGCTCTACCCAAACTCATCCCCCGAAAAATGTTTCCCTCCCTCTCTCCCTCAAAATATATTTCCCTTTCATATGATTTCCCTTAACTTGTTGGATTTGCGACTGGTTTTGGCCAACTGGCCTGTTCAGATATCTTCTTCAATATCACCCTGCGGCGAAAGACGCTCTTCTACACTGTAAACCTGATTATTCCCTGCGTGGGCATCTCGTATCTTTCGGTGCTGGTCTTCTACCTGCCCGCCGATTCCGGGGAGAAGATTGCCCTGTGCATCAGCATCCTGCTGTCGCAGACCATGTTCTTCCTGCTCATATCCGAGATTATACCCTCGACATCGCTGGCACTGCCGCTGCTGGGCAAATACCTGCTGTTCACCATGCTGCTGGTGGGGCTGAGTGTCGTCATCACGATTATCATACTGAACATCCACTACCGCAAGCCGAGCACCCACAAGATGCGGCCCTGGATAAGGTCGTTCTTCATCAAGCGACTGCCCAAGCTGCTGCTGATGCGAGTGCCCAAGGACCTGCTGCGTGACCTGGCGGCCAACAAGATCAACTACGGCCTCAAGTTCAGCAAGACCAAGTTCGGACAGGCGCTGATGGACGAGATGCAAATGAACTCCGGCGGCTCCAGTCCGGACTCCCTGCGGCGCATGCAAGGTCGCGTGGGGGCGGGCGGATGCAATGGCATGCACGTGACCACGGCCACAAACAGGTGAGATATGCGGGCGGTTTTCGGGGTAAATATACAACACAAAATATTGGGCAGAAAATTTTAAATTTAAATTTATTTAAAATGGAATTTTCAGAGGGAAAAGTCTTGAACTATTTAATAATTACATTTGTAATTTTTCTATTAATGCCTTTTAATTGGTTTTATCGTTTTCATGCATAACTAAATTAGTTAGTAACTTTGAGTGAATTTAGAAATTTTTAAAAATATTCTTCCTTTTAAGAGTATAGCAGCGGTCGGCATACACATACAATGCAAATTTGTTGTATATTGGTGTGAGTAATTTGAACGGGACAGCTCGCTGTTGTACATTGTACGTGAGCGGCAGCGGATGGGCAGAACAATTCCCTATACTCACCTAATATGACGCTGCCGACCGCTGTTTTATAGGCACATGAAAAAATCAAAATTAAAATATATACATATCTTTGTCTAAACGCAGTTATTTTTAGTAAATATTTAATTATGTTTAGAATATTTGAAAGGAAGACCTAATTCAAATGTGTAATAACTAGTGATAAATTCAAATAAGTAAGGCCAAAAAAGGGGTTAATTGTCTTTTTGAAGGGGTCAATACATTTCTGCACCCCCATACCTTCACACATCCCCATCACAAGAACACTGTGATGACCTGTCATCTCGTACTTACAGATTCAGCGGCCTGGTGGGGGCTTTGGGCGGCGGATTGAGCACCCTGAGCGGCTACAACGGACTGCCATCCGTGCTGTCCGGACTGGACGACTCTTTGAGCGATGTGGCCGCACGCAAAAAGTATCCTTTCGAGCTGGAAAAGGCCATCCACAACGTCATGTTCATACAGCACCACATGCAGCGGCAGGACGAGTTCAATGCGGTGAGTCCGGTAGCTGATTGAATTTTTAATTGGAAATTCCGTTTGTCCACGGGCGCAGTCGGAAAGGAAGGAAACCGCAAAAATCGCTTCCCCCGGCCGTGTCCTTCCCCCGGCTGGGTTCACATTCATCCTGCTGGTCATCGACCATCGGCTGCTCACTGTCTGATCTTTGGCTTTCCTTTGTCGACTTATTTAAGCTTTTGCCATACTTGCACTTTAAGACAGCCCGGCAAATCTACTTTTAATTGCTTTTGTTCAATTGACTGGCAATTGGCATAGCCCTCAGCTTCTCATCTCTTCATCAGCGGGTTTCTTCTCGTTTCGTTTCGTTTTGGGCAAAACGTTTCAATCAAACCCCCAAATGTTCTTTGTTGTGTGATTGCGGCGCGTCTGGTTTCGCCGATTTTTCCCCAGCTTTTTCCAGTCCCTTTGAGTTTCGCCGCCCTTTGCAGCCATTTATTTTTTCGGGCTTTGCTTTGTTGCCGCCGCGATTCCGCCCTTTGATTGATAACCGAACTCATGCCGGGCATAAGTAGATTAAGCGAAGTGCTTAATGAAAGCCAATCGCTCAAAGTGTGGGCTTAAAGCGCAATTAACCGTCCTGCATGCGGGCGGCTTCCAATTGGATGGCAGCCAAAAAGAAGGAAAATATTCTTTATTCAATTTATACATACAATTATATTTAATACTTCCCGTACATATTGATAAAGCTCGATGAATGATTGACTTTGGATTGCACTTTTCGGTTTTCTTTAATTACTTTTAAATTATTTTAATAAAGTCTTTATTTCATTTTACTATAATACCCTTAGTAATGAAAATGTAAACCTACTGAAGTAAAAGAACAAGATTTTTCTTCTTTAATTAATTTAATTTTAATTACACACTTTTTGTATTTTACTGTAATTTATTTAGTTAAATAAAAGGTAAACCCACAGAACTAAAAATAAAATAGATTTCACTTACTTGACCTTTTTAATAAAAATTTGATTGGGGAAACAATTTTTTTTATTAATTTAATTTATTGAAGTTTTTGTTTCAATTCATTTATTTATGAAAGTTAAAATGAAATATGTTTTATTGGCTAACCTTTTACAAAATATTTTCCCTAAGGAACTATATACTTCCTTTGTTAAAAAAAAGCATTTTCCTTTATTTCCCAACAGGAAGACCAAGATTGGGGCTTCGTGGCCATGGTCATGGATCGCCTGTTCCTCTGGCTCTTCATGATCGCCTCCCTGGTGGGCACCTTTGTGATCCTGGGCGAGGCTCCGTCTCTGTACGACGACACCAAGGCCATTGATGTTCAGCTATCCGATGTTGCCAAGCAAATCTACAATCTAACCGAGAAGAAGAATTAAATTCAAAGTAAAGAGAACCTTAAGCTTAAGACAATTTCCTAGTTTAATGCAGTGTTTCAGCAAAATTGATGCGAATGAAAATGAAAATTAAAATTAAAATACGGTATAATAAAAACGTTGGCCCGAAAGCAGCCAAGCAAAATGCTGAAATGCAAAGCGCTCTTTTCCCTGCCGCCCCCTTTTTTAGCCCACAGTTCGCAGAGAACTGCATGCCAGGAAGGTTAAAGCAAAAATTATTACAAGAAAAATGCTATGGAAAATACTCGTACGTAAGAGGATGCCAACGGCTTTGGCCGCCCCTTTTTTCCCCCTGTGGCTGTCAAAACTATTTGCCAAGCATGTGTATCCAACAGCCAGCTGCTGCAATCCCCCTCCTCTTTCCCCTTTTGCTTTTCCTCCTTTTCCCAGGGAGTCGAGTCGAGCACGAGGGAGTATGCCTGGCCTTTTATTTGATAACTGGAAAATTAACCTTTTGAAAATGCGGCAAATGCGCAGGCAACGGATGCCAACTCATGGGGAAGGCGACGTCGAGCTTGTGCAAATATAAGTTGATAATGAAGGGTATGTGCATGTAATCCACTATAATCGTTGGGTTATTAAAAAGCGAGCAGCCGAAAGACTCTGTTCGAGGAGCCAGCCAACCGCGATAATACTACGAATACTCCAGCAGTTCTACTTAAGAACCAGATTTGCAGATTTAAATGAATGTAAGTAAATAATATTTAAGAAATATGGAATACAATTTATGGAAAATAAATAGGTATTTAAATAATGTAAACTGAAAATTAAACATACTTTAAGGAAAGTTAATATATATAAAACCACAAAAAAATAATAAAAATAATCACAGACGTTTGAAAAAATATTTATTCCTGGCGACTTGTTGAAACTTAAAATGTGGGTTAAATAAATGGAAAATATGAGATATTAAAAATAAATGGATAGTTGCTTTATAAAAAACCCTTTTCCACATACATATAACAAATTACTAAAATTAATATTAAAGTCACAGATGAGACTGGAATATGAAAAAAGATTTATTATTAAAGGCTTGATAAAACCTAAATTAGAAATATGAATTGTATAATATGGAATATAAATACATACTTAAACTGTATTTATAAAATTTATAGTTAACTGAAAATAAAACACTCCCCATGGATAGTTACTTTATAAAAAACCGTCTTCCACACATAACAAATTACTAAAATTAATATTAAAGCCACAGATGAGACTGGCGTATGAAAGCAGATTTATTACTGGCGGCTTGATAAAGCCGCATCAAAGCGAAAGGAGTAAACGAGCCCCAAGGATCTATGTGCGAAAAAATTCCAGATCCAGCCAAAACAATTTCCCAGCCAGGCTCTTCTAGTTCTGCCAGTTGTGAGCTGTGAGCTGGAGGCATCCATTCTGGTTGACTGACTGGCTCGCTCGCTGGCTTAAAGTATGCGGCAATCAAAAAATGTCTGCAAAACTATTTGCTACAACTGCAAAACTATTTCTATACAAATGTCACAATTTCTTGTGCTCGTCGTTGTGCATACAGAATTTCCCTTCCCTGCTTCCCTCCATTCTAGCAAGCTGGCTGTTTGTGAATGTCATTCAAATTGATGGGCAACAGAGTGGCAGGCCAGCCGCAGTGCCACGCCCCCTGCTTTTTCGGGAAAGGGGGAAGTAAGGGGGCTGTCAATGTCAGTTTGCGCCAAGCAATTGCAATTTCTTACTGACTGCAACAAAAGGAATGGCGAATGGCGAACGGCGAAGGAGCCAGCAGCAGCATCATCATGATGAGCAGCGTGAGTAACGCTGGCTCAGCTCAACAAGTCCTGTTCCTCCAAGAGGATCCTTGCCCCGCAGGATGTGTGTTCGCTGGATTTCGGTGTGTGTGCATATATTTTGCATACATTCCCCACTATCGGGAATCACTTTACGCACACACTTGCTCCATTCAGTCACTCACTCACTCCTTCATTCATTCATTCATTCATTTTGCTTGGCTTCGGTTCCGCTCCGCTGTCATGTTGACAAGTTCAATATGCTACAAACCACCCACCACCCACTCGAAACCACCCACTGACTGAGTGACTTTGCCAGCTTGTCGCTTTTCGCATTTCGTGTGTGCGTGTGCATCATTTTCGCTACTTCCCGTCTACTTTTCACAGTTCAGCGAGCTGCTCTCCTTTATTTCACCACCACCCCCCTTTTTTGTTTCACGGCTCCAATTTAAATTCATATTATTTGTGCTTCATATGTGAAAAATACAGCATTGGGTGGAAAGGAGAGCGGGGCAGAGGAGATGCTGGTGCAGCGATAAACAAAGGGAAGGTCGGATTTATGAGGCAGTCGGATGCTCTGCAGCCAAGTGGAGCAAGGCCCGACAAAAGGCCAACATCTGGCCATAGGAAACATTACTATATGCAAAGAGGAGCAGCGGTTTTTTATCGGTGATTCAGAAATGGGGCGAAATGTACTTTATTTAGCTGGGAGAAAGCCCTTAGTGAACAAGGAAAATATTATATCAGAATTGTTACATAAAAAATATTTAGTATTTCCTAAGATTTACTTTTAAAAATTAAAATGTACTTGATAATTTTCTGATTTCTTTAAATTATTATATCAGGGGTGTCTAAAAGTATGCCACAATATATTTTCAACCCAAAAGTGCTATGAAATCATAAAGGAAAACGATTATGCTTTATTCACTGCATACTTTTAAACACGTATTTTAAGTTTTAAAAGTGGTTCTGTGGTTCCCACAATATTTCTTTACAAGAAATCTTTTAAATACTTAAAGTATTTTTTACGTATCAAATTTATATTTAGCCACTAAAGATTTAACTTGTATTCAATGCCAATAAAGCCCCCTTAACTGGTTATTTTTCCGGAGCACTTTTAATTCCCAAACTCCATCAAGGTTTCCGCTTGAGAAAATCGTTAGCAAGATTGAGTTTCCATAAGTTGGCCCAAAAAGTTGATTGGCATGTCAGATCCTGCAGCTAAACTAAGAATTCCTCATCACTTTTCGGCAATCCATTTCCATTCTGTGTACTCTGCAGTTGGGGTGCAAAATATTTCCCAATGCTGCCGAATTTTGTTGTGTATTTTCAATAACGCACAAACAAACATACCAATATATATTTTAAGAATTTATTTTTATTCCCAGCTCGAGTTTTTGCTTACCATTTTTGAGTTGTTACAGTTTGTTCGATTTTTATTTTCGGCTTGCTCACGTATAATTCATTGCATACTTTTTGGCATGCAATTTCATTTCCCGCTGACAGCAGAGTTTGCAATTCGTTTGATTTACCATTTATTTATGTCGTCTGACAAATTCAATTTGATTGCTGAATGCAAAACATTGAGGTCGTCGGAGGGAGCAGCAAATGCATTTGCTGTTTTCCACTTGCCACACTTTAAATGCAATTTCTGGAACGGTCAGGCGGCCAAAGTTTTTGTGCACAATATTCCCTCGGTTTCTGTTTCTGTTTCCGTTTCCGCTTTCTCCCCTCTCTCCCTCTATCTTCATGTCGTTCCGGCTCAGTCACTCTGATATAATTAACGTTCACGGAGTGGCAGCCTTTTAGGTTGCAACACTGGCCACGCCCACTTGGGTGGCCCCTCTGAACGATTAGGGCCGCGTGTCACTTGTCTTATTTTATCGCAAAAACAATTTGTCGTCGCCTGTGGCTGGCGACTTGCGGCAGAAGTTGCCACGTCTTTGGTGGCAAATTTTATAAACGATTTATAAAAGTCATTGGCGCAGTAGTTGGCAGGCAGAAACTCAAAGTCAAGCACAAACTCAATTCGTTGACATGTGAAAACTTTCGACGCTTTCATTTATTTATGAATTGTTCGCTCGTAAAGTTGCAGTACACTCTCTCACACACACACACACACTCAGATCACATCCAATTAGCATATTAAATTAAATAAATATTAAACTAACTGCCGCGCACAACCCACAGCCCACATAACGTATACGCCGTGCAGTCCAACGTTGTCAATACTTAAAGTGATCAGCCCGCACACACACACACACACCCAAGCGAACACACACAGGGTGGCTAAACTGTCATGCAGTTAGTCATTCACTCATCAAACAATCCACCCACCCACTCCCCAAGGATTATATGCCAGCGGCTTTTACGAGTCCTGTAGTCCTGGGTCTTCTGCTGGTCTGCTCATAATTTATGCCACTCATCTTAATAATTTTGGGCGCAAAACTTCAACTACGAGAACGTGTAGCAGCAGCAGCAGGAGCGGCAGGACGAGCAGTACGGACAGGACGAACAGGACCAGCAGCAGGCAACCCAAATATTTTAAACATTTACTTAGCCAACATAAAAGCTCTGCTCGGCTGGCAGGTGCAGGGAGATAGAAAAGCCAGTTCAACCGGGGTCCTGAAGCTGAGCTGAATGACCCTTTGATCTAGTTCCATTCGCAAATTGATTCACTTTATCAACTTTCATCTTTAGATGACTACTTTCGTTGCCAAGTGAAACTTTAAATTGCTTTATTTGGGACTATTTATTATTTAAGAGTGCAGTGAATATTGCAGCGGTGTTTCGGTTAGCTTAGAGTTAATTTAAAGGCTAAGGATTTCAGATTAAAGTATGTAATATTAAATAAATATTATTTCCTTAAGATTTACAGGTAAAATATATTTTTAATACGTATTTACAATCAATTTAAATCTAAATTATTTTTGAATTCCATTTCTTAGTTCAGATCCGAGAATCTCTTTTAATTTTCCATCCCTGTGAGTTGGTACCCAGTTGGCTTTACCTTTGCCTCGGTATGTTTCATCGGCATCGTCATCATCTTGTCACACAGCATCTTTTACATTACTAAATACACACACCCATTTCATCCCATACCATACCGTACCATCCCTATCCCCATTTGCTGTTTGATTTAGTGCCAATGTAGCATAGTTTTATGCATATCCAAGTAGTCCTATGTGCAACGTCTTTGTTATGGGCATAACTTCATGTGGGCGGCCCTTGGCGTGCATGTAAATGTCCATGTGGGAGTCTTTGGGGAGATGGGGGGTTCATTCGGTTTCGTGACTCGCTCTCAGGCAAATTTTACTTTACATTTTTCCCCCTGGCTAGCCATAGTCCCAAAAACCTAAGCGTTTTGACTCTACCTGTGTGAAAATATCTGCTTATCTGGTGCAGAAGGAATGAACCCCACCGACTTGATTATGAAATTAAGTTTAAAGATTCTTAAACCTTAGGGGACAATGCATTGTTATCAAAGTTCCTTTTACCTCTTCAAATTCCCTTATAGTTACGTGTACACTTTCCGATTGGGTTAATGATGTTTAAACAGGTTTAAAAACACCAAAAACTGTGGTCAGAAAAGGGGTTTTTCTTTTTTCAATGAACTTCCAAGTCTGCCAGTTGCAAGCTGCCAACTTTCACTGGCGGCACAAATGCTTAAGCTTACCGAATGACTTCAGGTGTCATTAAAAAGGCACTTGCAGCCATTAGACTTGCATTTACCCCCAATCCACTCACCCACACTCACACACACACACACTCACACTGCACGGCAAACAACCTTCGAAAGCCGCCAGTGGCAGCACTTTGCCCAAATCCAATTAACTTGAACTGCAGCCAGCACACGCACACCCTTACTCGCACCTACACCCACATTCATACACCCTTCTAAAGCCCACCGAATCCCACCCACATCCTCGACCTATAGAAAGTGCTGCAGCGAAGCCCGGCGGGCATTTGTCGGGATAGCTAAGCAACTGCAACAACGGCTACGGATCGGGCCAGCACCCAGGGAAATCCCTTTTGCACTGGCCACACTGTGAGAAATATATTTTAAAAATGTGTTTGAAAGTCCATCAATATCGTTGGTTGAATCAAAATTTATTGTTGGGCTTAGAGATCACTAATAAATGTCAAAATAAACAGAGAATAAAGGATACCCAAATGAATTCATCGCACTTTTAAGCTTAAAATATATTGTTGCATACTTTTAGACACCTTTTTTTGTGATTTTAAAAACCCTGCAATTTCTTGAGTTATTTTCAAACGAAAGCTAGAACTTGTTTGCTTATTAAACTACTATATATAAAATTCCTAAAAATAAGCTTGGATATTCAGGCAACTATTATATTTGCCATAAAAAAATTTCAGAATGTTATAGTATTAAACAATGTTTCATTAAATCTGCTGAGCTGATTTTACCTTAGAAAAATTTTAAACTTATGCCAAAACTTAGTTTAAAGCTTGATAAATAGTTTTATTTTTCTTAGGTTTCTACTCTACTCTTAAAAATCCCTTATTTTGAACAGTGCACTCTTCTGCCTCGACACCGTTGTCTTCGTCTCTTGTTTGCACTGCAGATATTATAAACATTTTTCGAGCTTTTGCATATTTTAAGGCGTTGCTGCCATTACTCAAGTGAAGCCAAAATGACTTAGGTGACAGCGCAGAGCAACAACAAGGGGGAGCGGCACAATGGAGCATTACAAATATCCTTTTGAGGCAGCTGCCGGCTGCTGAGGCCAATGTCGCATAATAAAGCGAGGGGCATTTTTCATTCAGGGGCGGAGGTGCAGGGTGCAACCCAGTCTCCTGTTCCCGCTCCAGACAAAGAGCATCCCAGCAGCTGAATGAGTGACTTGCAAACAACCAGGATCAGGAGCAAGTGCAGTGGGTAAGGGGGAAGGGAAGAGAGAAACTGGGTCATGTTTACAATTAACTTTTTGGCCCTCGGTGGCGGGGGCAGCAGGACCTCCTCCTCCACTTGCAGCACCACAACCGCAGCCTCAGCCGCATCAGAATACGAATCCGAATCCAAAAACGAATGCGAATCAGGCTCATCCAGCATGCATAATGGACTCGACTCGGTGTCCGCGCGCCGGCTTAGCGTGTTTTCCGTTTGGCCTGGCTAATGGCTTGTGACCCACAAAAAAAATAAAAAGAAAATATAAGGGAAATAAAAACGGATAGCAGAAAGAAAGGGAAATGTACTCGAATGTGCCGGAGTATATAAATCCTTGAGTAATATTCAAAGAGTTTTAAGGAGAAAGAGTAACGAGAGAGCTTGCCAGCCGGCCTCAAACATTATTAAGCGGTAATTTTCATTTGTAATGAGAGAGCTCCAAACAGCCTCAGCTGCCGCTGCCCCGATGCATTATGCAGGTCCTCAAACAATTGCCCTGATTAAAATATCCTTGACGGCTAAGACCGGGCCAGGATTCAGCGGCTGTGTGCAGCCCCAAAACCCAAAACCTCGAACCGCCAAACCGCAGAGCTGTCAGCGTCGATTTTAATAAGCCTAATTAATAGCACATCGCACAAAGGATATTTCGCATAATGCACTCGAAACTCCATTATGTGAAATGAAGTGGCGTTCTTGAGGGTACACATTCAAAAGGACACTTTGCCAGTTTTCAAAATGTAAACTATTTTTATAATCCAATTTTAAGTTTTGAGTTTAATGAAAAGTTATCTTTAATGTTAATTGTATTTACTTTATTTATTTAAATTCAGGAATTGAGTGTTTAAACAAGATAGAATAACTATCAAATACCCGTTACACAGCTAAATGAGTGTGAGAGAGATGGAGATATGCAAGCAGGAAAACTGGCAGTTGCTTAAAGTGGCGCCATCTAGCGGAAAATGTATTATTTGCTGATTAGTGTTTATTGAGTAGTCAGTTCTAAATAATTTCTTAATTAGTTCTTAAATTAAAACACATATTTAAAAGATAAAGGATACAAATAATAGATTGTCCGCTTTCCACAAACACTTATTGAAGTAAGTTAAAATAAATTAATTTAGAACCAATTTAAAAGCAATTCGACTTAATTAACTCCTAGTACATTAATGCTAGCTGTGTTTTGAAATCAATAAGCGATCTCTCGATTTATCCCTTAATGCCAACATTAATGGCGCCCAACTACTAAATGGATTTGCCTAATGACCAACAATAAATTCCAATTCCATTCCTTCCCGGAACCCAGAAAACACATCCTTTCCAGCCTCCCCTCTCTCGGCAGACCCAAAAATTCAATGCATAATTTCAAAGAGTTTGCACCTTTTGTCTTGTTTTGTTTAGGTTTCGGTTGGAATGTGCCTCGTTTTGTTTACTTTGGGCCGAGTGCCTGGTCGATGGTTGGTCGGTTTGCGGATTGGGAACAGGAGCAGGCAACCAGGCTTGAAATTATGCTTCCTGTAATTTGACATGCAGACAAAACCATTTAACACCCCGATGGCTGCATTGTTCTGGCTTCTCACTTTGCGGTCGGTCATCAGGCCGCTGGCAATGTTGCAGGATTTAATATTTAAAGGCAGGATAATAAACAACGAGCTGCAAATGCATCTCCCTTTCTGCATTGGTGATTAAAAACTCATTAGTGCTCAATACTTTTTAGTTTGGCGCGCTGCACTTGGATATCCAAGTGGGGAATTTAGTGGATTCACCATGCAATGCATTGCAGAGCTTTAAGGACTCTCTCTCTCTCTCATCCTTTGCCGTCTTCTAATTAACTTTTATTACAGTTTATTGCTGCGTAGCATCCAGAACCGTTTTCATATTTTAATTATGTTTAAGTGTCATGATTTTTAATTGTAAATTATGGACCAACACAAAAATAACATAAAGCGAGGATGGCGAAGTGGAGGAGCTACATAGCTGGAGCAATGATACCAGGAGACCAAAGCCACACAGTGTCCTGTGCAAAGCATTGGTCAGTGTCCACTTCACGGATGGTGGAAGCAGAGGCGGCGATTTTACGTTTTTTTGGGTAATATATAGCATAAATATTTTACAAATAGTTTATATTTTATTTTATAATTTTAAATTTAAGAATAATGTAAAACCAAATTAAATACAAGTAAAACCGAAGAAAAAAAACTATAATTCCTAAGTGATAAACAAAATACTAATATTCAACCCCCTTCGAGGACGCCTCTGCATCGCGCTAGTTAGCGACCACAGGACAACAGTCAGACCGCAGAACCCAAAATCCGAAACCAAGCCAACGAAAGAACGTCAGAGCAGCACGCCACCTCATTCCTCAATCCCTCGCCACGCCCCTTACTTCAGCACCTACCCCTACACTCTACACCAGCCCCCCTTACCGCACACCCATGCCATAATTATGCGCTTGAGTGCTTGATTATGATGGCGCTTGGCTGACAACGATGATTACGTAGCCGCTCTGTTGTTTGTTCATTAATAAGTGCAACAAAAACGCGTCGCCATCTTCCATCCCCTACTAGCACTCACACTTACAACCGCCTGACACACACACATTGTCATCAGCGTTTTGCAGTTGTTATGCCCTTTTATGCGGGACTTGTCACTTACACGCAAAATTTAGCAAAAGCTCCTGCGATAGCGAGGTGTTGTAGTTGTCGTTGTCGTTGTTCTCGACTCAACCCGCATTTGTGCGCCTGTCTTTGTGCCCGTGCAGTGAGTGTGTGAGTGTCGTATGTGGGTGTGTGTATGGGTATGTGGGTGTGTACTCTTAGTCGCACTATTCACTCGCGCTCAAATTGCATATTTTGCAGCTTGATAGCTCATTACGCTGACACTTGATTGTTGCACGTACCTTCCAAAGAAGCTGAGGCAGCACCACCAAGCTGCCCCGCGAAAATGCTGGCGATCTATAAACAGAGATGGCAGCGTGAAAGGGTAAGGAAAATGTGTATGATACCCATTAAAAACAATTTATAAAAAATATAATATTTTTTTTTAAAAAGCTAGGTATATTTATATTTCTTAAATTTTTCTTTACTGCATTACAAATTTCTTTGATTACGGTTAAAATTAGTGACTGAAAATCGAATACTAAACTATAAAGTATTTGGTAAATGGAAATAATTTATTGCTTAAGTAATTTAATATAATCTAAATGTAAGAATTATACATTTGTGATCCCTATAAAGAACTTAAACTCAAGATATATGTTCGTTTTTTATTGCTTTTTAATCTGCATTTCAGGGCACCTCTATCCGCCTGTCGTGTGCCAATCTATTACCGAATTTAAGCGTTTAAGTGTTATTACGCACACAAGTACATACAGGAAACTCGCTCCAGCGATGACAACAACCTTTTGGGAAACTTTTCCTGCATTGCCAACGACATTAAAAATCCATTTAGCGCCGAGCTCCACTGCAGTGAAATCACCAACGACAAGGACAACAACAACAACGAGAGCAGAAGCTCATCGACGTGACCCCTCGAACCCTAACCCCCTTCGCCGCCGCCCATGGTCCTTTGACAACCCCTCGCTAATAACCCGTTGAGTGTCTGTCGTCATTGCTTTTGTCATGCAAGACAACGTTGGGGTTATTGAGTTAGCTGAACGAAAAAGAAATCTGTTAACCAAAAGTGAATGCGGTGAACTAACAAATTGTCCCCGACACTTTTTGCCATCTTGGATAAATGCGGCGATTGCAAAGTTCAGGCATCAGCAGAAAAGCGCAGGATTTTCGGGTGATGGTAGAGATGGAAGAGGGGGAGGAGCCTTTACTTCCCATCACTTCACTTAGGTAATTAAGCGCTGCGAGGCCACGCCCATATGGCGAATCCTGGTGCTAATGCTCGTGTCGCTGATTAGGCGCAATTAACATGCTTCACGCATAATGCTGGTCACACTGCAACGTCAACGCCCACGCTCAGGGACCTTCACATACATCCACACTCAACGAAAAAGGGGGAGTGGCAGGCCAAAAGGGGTGAGGGATTAGGAGGTCCAGCCCTTTGCAGTTCACAAAAGCTAATCAAGTGGTTTAATTGGAAAGCAAACTCGGATTTAATTGTCACTCGCATCGATAAAAGAAAGCTCGGTTAATGAATGCTGGTCTCGCAAAGAAAACCAGTCACCCGGTCCTTAATTCTGCTAAAACTGCTTTAATATAGTGCTCACTTGTAAGCACCATCTGCATTTTAATGGACTCTTTGATGGGCTGGCCTTAAATTTTATAGAGTGAGAAACTGTCTTTACTCATGAGATTTTCTTGTTATATTAAATTAGTAAAATTAACCCACAAAACTAAGCAAGACAGCAAGCTTATTTTCCTCTGCACACCAAAACCAAATAAAAACACAAATCAAATTAAGTAAATTACGAAAGTAACTTGAACCAGAACTTGGCTCAAACAGAATCAATCTCTATTGAATCTCGACCACCATTCCCAGAAAATGCGATGTTTATCTTTAAATACCGAGCATATGCTAATGCATTTTCCACTCAAGGGGCTGGTTCAATTCAGCACTCGGAAAGGATGGCCAAGGAGCAAGTTGTGAAATCAGAGCTCTCCAAGTCAGTTCAGTTCAGTTCAGTTTTCTCACAAACTTTCCCCGTGCCTGCACTCTGGTCTATCGAATTTCCACGAAATACTAGATGCTGCATTTATTTTGTTTTCAAATACAACACACAAAGGTGAAATAGGGGAAAGATAGAGAAGAAAGAGCAGCGCTTACTTTTAAAACTTAATTTATATGCACGCACACACACAAACAGGCAAGAGGACAAGCCAAAGGATTCAACTTACAGAAGAGGGAATTTCCCGGCACACAAGGACGCCGACCGCCCCCTTTTTTTCCACCCACTAACCCTCAAACGCTGGACAGCACTTTGTTATATTTTTCTGCAATTTTCAATTTATTTCAATTTTTTGGGCGCTTTTATAGTTTCACTCGCATCCTGCTCCTGTTTTCCCCTTTTTTTGTTGTTGCTGTATTGTTTGTTGGTTTTGTTGGAGGGTGCGTGACATGGCTTGTCTTTGCTTAAAAATTTATACTGCGCAGCCAAACAAATTTATGGCTTGACAATACGTATAAAAACGGGGTCGCCACGCTGGCCCCTGTCCTCGATCCCCAAGTTAGGTGTCAAAGTTGAACTCGTGGAGCGAGCAAAAAACGATTTCGTTGAGTGTATAAGCTGTAAAACTCCCGTTGGCCATTTTTACATAATTTTAGTATTTTTTAAAAAAGTGTCATGTTTATAAAGTAGAAGAAATTTGGAAAATTAATAGAACTTTCTATTTATCATATAGAAATTTTAGTTTATCCTTGTTAATTATAATTATATATTTTTAGTGGTATTTTTAATAGCTAATACATTTTTTTTATAATAAAAAGCATATTTAATTTAATGTTGTTTTACTTTTTAAAGAATTTTAAATCCTTGTTATATTCATATTACAATAACACCCTTTGAGCATTTTTGAATATTATTATTTTTGGGGCCTGTTTAATATATGTATTTATAAGAAGCCAACAAAAAAGTAATTTGATGTATTTAAAAGAGACTGTGAAAAAAATGTAAAGTCAACGAATTTCCCAGGGCGAGAATAAATATTGGTCAAACATCCAGTTGACACATGAGTGCACTACAGTTGGTTCCGTTTCGGGACTTTGGGCCCAGAGACCCTCGAAAGAAAATATTCAGCGCCGCTGCTTTGCATAATTTGATTTACTGAATCCAGTTCTCGATGCTGCTTGACTATTCGGGACGCGTCGGACCATGGCTCATTATATTGTTTGTGAGCACAATTAGTGGCCGGCTAAGTACAATAAATTATCATAATAAGGCGGCAAATATTTACAGGCGGTTCAGTGCAGCCGGCAAATTGGATTGCTGAAAGAAATGAGATATATTTACTTGATCCGAGCACAACAATAAATCCGAAAGCAGTGACACCAAAGCAAAGAGGCAAACTCATTACAAATTGCTGCATTAATTTCAACTTGACGGGGGTGGCGAAAAGGTGAGAGGCAGCCACTTGAGCTGCAGTCCTCCCACTTCAAGGAAAATGCAATTAAAAGGCGAAGGGCACAGGACATCTGCCGGGGGGAAGAGCAGCGACGAGCGGGGGAGCCGTAATTCAATAAGGAATAGAAAGACTGGATTGCACAATACAAAGAGCATGGCAGGCGACTTGAAGCAGATTGAAATTAAGTGCCGAAAAAGCAAATGTACCGGGAAAAAATCAAACAGCTTCATTTATAATGAATTGCATTTGCTTCTAGAATTAAGTTGGAATCTGGAACTTCAAAAGTTGGTACACCTACAATAAAATGCATTTGGCCATGCTTCTAGCAAAAACCATATAAATTACTAAAAAAAACAAATAAAATATTGTAAAAAAAATATCTATGCAGAAAATAAGTGATTGTTAAGTTAAGCAATATTGGTTAACTTAAATGGAAGGGTTTTTTTATTATTTATTTTAAAAAGTGTAATTAAATTTAATTAATTAAATTTAATAATTTAAAAAAAAAAAGTTTCAAATTAAATTCTATACAATTTACCTAAAAAAACAAACTTTAAAAACAAATAAATCGTAATTTTTCGCTGTTTACAACAAAGTAGGGACAAGGAAAAATTCTATTGAAAAGAGGAACAGACAAGACGGTCAAAAATTGTGAAAAAGAGGCGAGCATTGGGGCTGCTAAGGGTTAAGGCGACGGACAGCTGTTTCCGCTGATTAATTGCCCAAACGCAAGACATGCAAATTAAATTAGCCAATAAACGGCGGGCGGCCTGACACCAAGACAAAGCGAAACGGAACCGAACCGACCCGAACTGAACTGAACGATCCAGACCAAAACCGTGAAAGTGCCAACTTAGAAATTTCGCGTTTTTTTCTCGTTCATTTTATTTTATGTTATTCTTTGTTTCTGGCAAAAGGTTACACAGCATTAAAAACAAATGAAGCCCTAATGGACTTCGAATGCAGTCAAGGGAAAGGATAGCAAAGGGCATTGTCAGGAAGGAAGGAAGTGCGGGGAAAAGGACTCTCTGGACAGGGGAAACGACGGACTGGAGGCCGGTGTTGAGCCAGTTCAGCCACGGGGCAGGCACAAATAATTGGCTTAATTTTTAATTGACGCGAAATTAATAGCCTATGCCAGTGGCCAGGAGAATTGAGGCGAGAGGCGGCGAAATGGAGGCACACGGCCACCGGAGTCCTCGGCGGCATGATAAATGAAAGCACCGAAGGTTACGTCAAAGTTTTGACCAAGAGTTTCAAAGGAAAATACCCTAACCACAGCAAAGGTTAAGGAAAATGGGAAATAATTTAAAAGTATATTTTGTAATGTATAAAAATTAAATTACTGCCTTAAACTGGTATATAAATATTTGAATATTTATTTTTATTACATTTTTAGTATCTTCTATTAAAGAAAAAACACTGTAAAAATGGAAAATAATTTAAAAATATATTTTGTAATGTATAAAAATTAAATTACTGCCTTAAACTGGGATATAAATATTTTAATATTTATTTTTATTACATTTTTAGTATCTTTTATTTAAGAAAAAACACCGAACATCCCCAGAAAGTTATTCCTATGCAATCTTAAGCAAACCAACTTCTACAAACTGCACTCGAAAATGAAATACAAAATTAATACTGAAAGTGTGAACTTGTTGGCGGCAGGGTTATACCTTTTCCTGTTCCTGGCAACTCCGCGTGTTTCGTGTTTAAAAATTGAAAAACTTGAGTTCAACTTGGAGTCGGAGGCGTGCGCTCAGTTCAAACTAAACTTAAGTTGAGTTTGAGGCTCATTAGCGTTTTTGGTCAAAATTATTAATAGCAAGGCAGCGCCACGCCCCCAGCCCCCGAGCAAGAGTGCAATTAAGCAGCTGTTAAATTTAATTAAGCACCAGTTCGCCAGGATCCCCGCCCCTTTACCAAATCCTTTGGCACGTTTCCCTTTGCCTTAATCACGGCCCACGCTAATCAGCATATGTATGTATGAATGTAGTTACAGGTGTGTGCCTGCAGGTGTGTGTGGATTAAGGTGTGCTGGTGCCTAGGTGTCCGCTAGTTAGTTAGTCCTGTCTGTGTGTTGGGATAAACTTTTCAACTTTTCCGCCCGGCGCAAATGTTAAGCGTGAAACTTTCGCCCCTCAACAACTTCGACATGAAAATGGGCCTGGGAAAAAAGGGAAAGCGAATGGAACTCAGACTTAGGTGGCTCGAAAAAAAGTTTTCGCATAACGGAAACGGAAATACACGTCAAGTGTGTGGACAGGTGGTTCAAGTCTGTGCGTGTTTGTGTGTACCAAACAAGATGAAACAACTATTTATTTAACTGCCAACATTTTTTGGAAGGGGTGGAGCGGTTATGCCCTTCAAGAATCATCATAAAAACCGAGTTCTAGGCCCAAAAGTTTAATTAGTCGTTGGTGCAGATTTATTTGGGTTAGTGCCTGAGATGTAAGGAAATTTATTAGATTGTACGGATTAGAGGAAAGGTGGGTTTTGCTGTCAGAAATAATTAATTGCATTGAAATGTTTCTAAGACTAGGTTGATTTTTCTAATATTTAATTATGTTTATTAACAAGTAAATTTCACATTTATTTCTAATTTTTTAGAGTCACTTTCGTTAAGTTTTCCACACACCAAAAGAGGTAAAAAACCTGTTTCCATCTACCCCTTGTTTTTCTTCATCCCAATCGCTTCATCTCAACCAATTTATGTGATTGTTCAACACGATTTCATTTTCAGTTGCTAAGAGATTTCCTATCCTTAATGTATTTTCACGCAACCCCATTGCCACCCCCTCTCCACTCGTTTATTACCTTTGCCCACACCACCCTCGGCCACGCCCCCTTGTCACGCCTTAATGTGTAAATTGCTACGCCCGCTAATGCATTTATCCCTGACAAGCGACAAGTAGAAGGAATACAAATAAAAGACAACCCCAAAAAACAAAAAACTGAAACGGTAGGGAAATACGGAATCAGCAACGCGAGAGCCACTTAAATATATAGTTGATATATTTTACATACACGAAATTGGTTTTTAACTGTATTCCAAGGACAGGCAGACAACCGCAGAAGGCCGGGAAAGTGTGTGGGAGGGGGAGGGGGGTTCAGGGGGTTTTGGGGCCAATGGAAACTGAGCCTCTTGAAGCGGCTGAGCAATTTCATTTTACAACCACTCGTTGTACTTATTCCTCCTTTCTTTTTTGCGAGTTGCCTCTGTTGTTGCTCTTGCATTGCGCCATTTAATGTAAATCGTAAATTTAAAATGTCATGTAAAATGGTGGGCGGCTGGGCTGGGTGGAAGGGGGCGTGGCACCCGGCACTCGAAAGATCCGAAAGCCTCCACTTAAGCGACAAAAAACACCGAGAGACAAAAGGCGAAAAAAAGTGCAAGGGGAGACGGCCAAGGAGCGCAGCGAAAAATGTTATTAAAAGCCGTCGACTCTGATTGTTCCAGCAGCAGGACAATGCCATAGTCGAGGGTCCTCAATCAACTGGATGTTCCAGGCATGAAACCGCTTTAGTAACTTCTTCAATTTAGTCGGAGATTATGGGAAATTTTACAGCTAAAAACCGGAAGGATAACTATATATTAATGTTTGATTAAAATAAAATAAAACACTGATGGAAGACGGAAAATACAAAGTTTTATACTTTTAGACATTTTTATAAGCGATTGCAAAACAGTAGTGATTTCTGTGGTATAATAATACTTAAAACTAGAATAGTATTCTTTATTATTATTTTTAATGTATATAATTTTAATATTTTCTATTAATTGAATAGACATACCATTCATAAATCACAAAAAAAAAATTTTTTTACTTTCCTTTAAAATTTATTACTATTATTAGATTTATCTTACAAAAATAATAGTTAAAATAATTTATTTCTTGCTTAATAAAATACAAGTTAAATAATTAGGCCCAATCAGTTATTTAGATCTTGGTGATTAAGGATTGCGGAACGCTTAAATACTCGGGCCTGCAGGATACGAAAAGGGGCGTGTCCCCAATTCAAGGTTTTTTTTGCCTTTAATAGAATTTTTATGAACTTAAGTAAAGTCGTGTCCAAATCCCACGCAGATTACACACGCACACACACTCGCCATCGCACACATCCACAGAGATGAGAGACTTTCTGACTTACGCAACAGCAAAAAGCTTTCAAAAAGGCTAGGACCGCCCATCGGCCATTTGAGGGGAGGAGTGGGGGAAGTAGTGGGAGTGACAGGACGAGTGCGAGTGCGTAAAATGGCAGTTAATCGTGACCACGTACCAGGACTATTAATAAAAGCGTCTTTAGACCTACATTTTGTGGACATTTCGTTGCCATTTCGACTGCACAACAATGAAGCCGCAGAAGAAGCAGAACTTTGGCGCATCATTAATTTCACGCAGTGTACAACTGTCGAGCCCCTCTTGTTTTTTCCCTCTTTTAACCACCCCCCACCCCCTCCACACACATAGACAAAAGCCATGTGCAGCTGAAAACAAAAAAAAAAAAAATGGCAAAAGGCAAACTTAATAACAACAAAATGGCCTTTGTGGCCTCATCTTGGGACTGGGTCACACACAGGCGATCACTCACACACACACACACACACATGGCCTTTGCCAAAGGCAGCAATTTTGTAATTTATCATTGCACAATATTATACACTCGCCCATATGTTTGTCGCTGCCACCGCTTTGTTCTTGCCAAATGAACTTTAGAGTCGAAAAGGACTCGACTTAACTATTTAAACCCGTCAATGACCCCCACAAATCAAGCTCACTTGGACCCAGAGATTTACTGGCAGAGCAGCAAAAGTTTTATTAAAATTGTATAGGATTATTTATTAAAGTTAAGCTATATTTGAAAATAACATCACGTTATCCTTTGGCTATAATTTATTTTGTAGTGGTAAATAAATATTTATGGATATTTAGAATCACTTTTAAATGTCAAAATATGTGCCTAAAAGTATGCAGTGAATAAATGATAGTCGTCTTCCTGTATAAATTCATATAACTTTTGAACTAAAAATATATTGTTGCATACTTTAAGACACCTATTTTGAAATATAAAAGTAATTTTAACATCCCAGCTGTTTCTGGGGCAAAAAATAAGAAATATATTAATAAATGAAATTCAGATTAATGGGAGTTTAATATAATTGCTATTCTTTTTGGAGTATATTTACATAAAACTAATTTCTATTTCCTTATCATTTTCATTCACATGAAAGCACAAACAAGCCCCCAAAACCCATTGAGGGGTTAATGAGCAGCTGAAATGAGCCAACAATCATTCAAAACCTCCATACAAATCGCCTGCAGCCATAGCACAAAAATAGAAGCACACAAAAACCCAGTAAACAAACAAGGAATTGCTTTCAAATTAAATAAATATCTAAACAGAAAGCGAACAAGCCACCCGCTGCGGTTTTTCGCCATCCCCAGCCACCCCAAGCCGCCACAAAGATACATGCTCAGCTAAACGAAACCCCTTTGGCATATCAAAGCCATTCGCACATCGACCGCACCCCTTTAAAACTCTAATTGACGTGCCGTTGGTCAAATGTAGCAATTCTCTGGTTTCGGTACATATTTTTTCCTGTCACGCCGCCGGGCATGGCGACACACGAGTGCATTTCAAGGGTGTTTATGTGTAAGAGGACACTGTAAAAAGGATATCTTAATTCGGAAATGAACTTACACTGAACCTTAGACAATAAGATCAAGGGATCTATATTAAGAAATTCATCTATTCATGGTTCTTGATGATGAATTTACTAAATATATTCACTTAGGCATTACAGTTCACAGAAATCACTTATAAAAGTGTCTAAAAGTATGCAACAAATTATTTGAAGTCTGGAATCTAAAGAATTCCTTGGCATAAACAACTTTCTACTTTTCAATATATTCTTTTAGACTCCTTTATAGGTGACCTTAGGGATTTCTGTGTATTTCGGACTTTTAAAATAAATTCCGATTAAAAATCTAGAAAGTGAATAACTTTTTTTCCCGTGTCCCCGAGTGCACGAGTGTGTATTGGTTAGTTGGTTGGCCAAACTTAGCATCGCACGTGCTTCTCTCGGTTGCCATTTTCCCCATTCGGCCATTTCTAGCTCAATCTTGGCCAGGCCAAAACTGTTGGCTGGATGCATTCCGCGCTGCGTTTCCTTTGCGGCAGTTTAGTTTATGGTTTTGATTTCCGTTGCGCAACTCGTTTCTTAATTAGCTGCCAGGGCCATTTCACTCTCGGTTTCCCGCTTTCTTCTGCTTCTGCCTGTGGTGTAATTGACCGTGTAAACTGGGCTTAAGTCACTTAACAGTCGCTTAACACATGCAGCTGAAGGGATGGCACCAAAAACCCAAAAAAAAAGAAGCAGAAAAGGATCTCCTGACCCGAAAGTCTTCTCGATGCCTTTTTTTCTGTCGACGAGGAGACGTGGGTGCGGGTCGGTTGGGCAATTTGCATATTGTTTTGTGCTTTGCTGAACTTTAGCTTGTGCCCGAAAATGTGTTGCATACTTTGCGGCTTTATGCAAATGCCATCACAGTGGTCACTGACAAATAGGGGACACTTTCCTGGGACCTTTCTATTTCAATTTACATTTATGTTTCAAATGTAACTGAAAGCGTTTTTATCTTCTCAAAAAGAGAAACCATAATGTATACTAAAGATCTAAAGAAATATTATATAAATTCTATTTATTTTTAAAGTCACTTTTAAATGTGCAAATATTGGTGTCTAAAAGTATGCAGTGAATAAAGAATATCCATCTTTCTATACGACTTTATGTCATTTTTGGGTTAAACATATATTGTTGCATACTTTTAGACACCTATTTTGATTTTAAAAACCTATCTGATTCTTAACAAACTGTATCTAACAGTAACCAATTTATAGAAGTTAAGGCCTTGGAAATATAAAATATATTTACATTTTTAACTAGTTTCCCTGATGGCTCTCATCTGACCTCCACTGTAGAAGAGTTTTCATAGAGAACAGGACCCGGGACAAGTTTGCCGCTCTGCGTGGCAAACAAATAGAAATTAACATGACATACTTTGCCCGGTTCGCAGCTCCTCAGCTCAGCTGGTGTTGGGAGTGGATTCGGTCCCTCGAAAGCCGTTGCTGCTGCTGCCGCCGTTGATGATGATGGAGATGAAGATGGTGCCAGAGATGGAGGTGGCTCAGGCCGAGGCTGAGGCTGAGGAAAGGAGCGCTCCTTTCCGAGCTACGCATGTGACGCAGCAACAACAATAAGGACAGCGACAAACATGCACAGCGGGGGGCATGGCCCGTAGAAAATATGAAAAATGTAAAACAAAAATCTGGCAAAAACTTTTCTAATTTAAAACTGCCAACAAAAAAAAATGCCAAAAATAAAATAAAGTACGGCAAGGAAACTCAGAGAAACGACATTAAGACACAGGGTTGGGGGCAGGCACCCCGGAATCCTTAAGCAAATCTTAATAAAATCAGGATCACACTTTTGCTTAAAAGGGGTATAAAAGAAAGGCAAGCTGACAAATGGAAATTCGGAAGTATAAATATATTGTAAAATGAAATAAATAAAATAGAATATATGGATGATAAATTAAGCAGACTTTTAATTAGTAAAATATATTTGTTTCAGTATTATTAAAAATAAATATAATATAATATAATAAATGTAAAATGAAATAATTAATATAAAATAGAATGAACTGATGATACATTAAGCAGACTTTTAATCAGAACAAATATTTGTTTCAGTAATAATAAAAATTAAACGAAGGAATGAAATATTTCTTTTTATAATAAGTCTTGAACTATATTTTTTTTGTAGAGTATTTTTGATCCGTTACAGAAATTGGCGAAATGCTACTAATTTTTTTCCTGGTTCTTTTCATCATCAACACGCTTTATAGAATGTTAACCCTCCCCCTGCCAGTCAAAGTGCTCGGCAAATTATGTCTGTTGACAGTGCCGAAGCGAAAGTCCTTTGCCTGCTGCCAGCAGGACCTGCACATGTTGATGAATGCGAGGCCAAGAGATTTCAACTTTCTAATTTAATGCGACAGTGCGACAAGTAAGACGGAGGCAAAGACAAAGGAGGCTGAGAGGCGGAGACAAATAAATGATACTGCGAATTATTTAGGCAGCCAACGTGGCGTATGCGCAATGTCTGTTTGACATAGCAAATGCCAAGTTCTTGCCATATTGTTGGCGCTTGCCAAAGAAAACGTTTTATTCCCAAACGAAACTTTCATGAAAAGCCATCTCTTAATTGAAAATTAACAGCGACAGCGAACAGATGTCATTGTGGTTTTGTCTGATATTATTTTAATTTACAAACCACTTGGGTTTGAGTTTTCAAGATTAAGTCTTCCCACCAAACCATTATATCAAAAAAGTTTAAACAGAATTTTTTATTTAGTTTTCGCTTTCGTTTCTTTTTATAGCTAATTTGGTTTTACAGTATTGCAGGGTGATAAGCACTTAACACATAAATCGTTGCAATGTTCCCCGGGAAACAACCGATTTGATTGCGTTCCATAAAAACAGTTCCGACTTGCGAGCTGCGAGAGTCGGAAGCGTTGTGTTAACTCAGACGGGAAGACCTCGGGACTCCAATTAGGTTAGGACCTGACGGACAATGTCCGGCGGCAGCATGAAATTGTTTTTGCGCAGCGGAATCTCGCTCAGCTGGCGGTCGATGGGCGACCGGGTGTCGTATAGCGACGGCGACTGACATATTATGGCCAGGGTCCCGAACACGCAGGACAGCGTGAAGAGCCAGAGGAAGAAGCGGTCCAGCACCATCGATACGAATTTCCAATCCTCCACAATCTGCGGCGATGAAACAATAAAAAATAGATTTTTAATATCATTTCGTTTTTGCGGCCGAACGAAATTGGTTTTATACATTTTTATTCGTCTTTTAGCGGGGGTTTGGGGGGCCTAATAAAATATGGCCCTGCGGCTGACTCTCAATAAACTTGGAATCGCAATAAAAATATAAAGTTATGATTTAATATTTTACAATTGTTTGCTGCACACTTGGGACTTGGCTCTGAACCGCCGACTTCAATGCATTCAAGTCGAACTTAAGGGCAATAAACAATAATAAAAAAAGAGAAGAGAAGAACCGAACCCCCGCCAGACGCCGAAAAGATGGCAATGTAAACAATAACAGCGCCAAGGACTCCACGCGTCAATAAAAATGGGCAACAAAAATAAGCGGCCCGGCCAAGCCAAGGAGCCTGTGTACCCACCTCGTTATCCTTGTCGGCATCCTTGATATGCTGCGCAATAAATCTGACCGCACGCAGCGCCTGCAGCACTTCGGGTGTTAAGTTGCGCGGTATCACATTGTCGGAATCTGTCAAGTTTCCGCCATGAAATTGCAAAAAATTGAAATAAAATATTGGAATAATAAATGTGAGAGTCAAGAAGGAAGATCCCACCCCTTGGCTATGTTTGTGTGTAAGTATCATGTGTGTGCATCTAGGCTTTTATGGGCTCTCGTGTATGAGTGGACAAATATTTTGGGTTCCTGACAGGAGGCAAATTAACGCCCGAAGGCAATCGGCCTTTGAGTTAACGAAGCAGCTGAATTATGCTCGTCAAAGATAATTTATGGACCATCGCATTTATGGCAGTTTAGCTTTAAGACGAAGTTCTCTTACTATTTGACTTTTTCCTTTCCAAATTTACCAAAAAAAACTGCTTAAAATGTATTCTCTTTATTACTCCACATATTCAACAATTTTATACACTATCAAAAATGCTTTAAAACATTGTTGTGTTTATACTAGCGGCTTTTTATTGCGCTAGGCTTTTTTTATGATCGCATACAAAATTGAAAATACCACAGAGGCTACAGCAATGTGATTCATCAATCAATAGCCCCGTTTTCGGAATTCCCTTGACCACCAACGTGTTTGATTTTGAATCGCGTAAGCGTTATTTGTCATCGAAACGCCGCATTTCCCATTTTATTGCATTATTTGCCCTGTTATTTCTTTTTTTTATTTGTTTGTGTGTGCTGTATATTTGATTTCAATTTGGGGCCGGCAGGCATGCAAAATATTTGTGTGTTTTATGGTTAGATTTCGCGCACTCACCCACAGAGTTCTGCATGCCATTATCGTAAGCGCCATCCTGACTGTCCTTAAACTCGCTGGGAAAATCGCTGATGCTGTCGCTAAGGGGGGAAAACCAGCCAACACAACACAAACAGGCAGTTCGATGGGTTGGAGTCCAAAGTCAAGTGTTTACTTTCAATTTCGCGAGATGCCACCACTTACCGCACATCGATCTCGTTGGTGTAGCCATTGCTCGGCGTGGAGTCGTCGTAGTCGGGCAGGGTGTACTGCGTCCGGCGCATCATCATCAGCTTGGGCATGAAGTGCAGGAAGAGCTTTCGCACCAGCGGCGACATGTTGTGGGTCGAGGGGGATCTGTAGCGCGGGGGGATTGACACCTACTTTAGGCCCCGCTCAGAAAAGCAAATCCCCAGAAGCTAAGAAAGTCGCCAAACCAAATATAAAAATCGATTCTCACTAATGAGTAGTAAATACCCATTTTATAACTTTTAATAATGTAAAATATTCTATATTAACCCAATTATGATTTTGTAAACTAATAAATATATTCTTCCAACTTTTAAATGACCTTTTAATATTCAAATTTCTTAAATATTCTTCTAATAAAAGAAAAAAAAATCATAACTAGCTTAAATCAAAATTTCTATCCCATTTTTATTACTTCCTATTAATAAATTCTTTAAAGGCCCTTTTAAAAAATATTCCAAAATCATTAAATCGTACATCCCTTTTATAATTTTCAATATTATCCCTTCTTGAATTTAAAAAAAATCGAAAAGGTTCTTAAACTTGATTTTTAAAAGAAAAAACTCCCAATTTACATTTACATTTACTTTCTATTAATAAATTCTTTAAATGCCTTTTTAAAAATATTAAAAAATCTTTAAATTGTACATCTTCTTTAGAATTTTCAATATTACCCTTCTTAAATTTAAATAAATTTTAAAAATAAATAGCTCTCAATTATATCCCTTTGGCGATTTTCTTACTTTCAAGGCGATGCTTTTCGGGGCTTTCCCCCGCCGAACGGAGACGAGACTCACCTGAAGTGGATATTCAGCACACAGACCGTTGTCCAGACGGACAGCGAGACGAGTATCATGGTAAAGAGCAGATACTTGCCCAGCAGGGGCACCGCCAACGAGGTTGGGGGGATAATTTCGGCCAAGAGCAGGAAAAACACGGTCAACGACACGAGTATTGAAATACATAACGTAACCTGTCAACGAGATGTTTACACAATTTCCTCCTCTCGATATCCTATCGGGGCTATCGATCTCGATCTCGACAGAAAGACGAGCCATCAAACAATCAAACCAACCAACAATCAACCAACAACGACAATGAACACATAACAACAACGAAACGAAAACACAATCATTATAATTTGTTTAATCAATTAATTAGCCAATTACTTGTACAAAAAATATTATTGGCAGCGGCAATGGAGCTTTTTATAAGAACTCTGTACTTGCCGATGCCTTAAAATAAAGATATAAATACTTGAAATAATTGTTTGCAACTGTTATCAATTCAAAAACAATTTATTTTTAAAAACAACGAAAAGAAGAAGTACGTACTTAAGGACTGCATCGCGTATATTGTGACCAAGCTACGGACCCACACTAAATAACACACTCGCGAACACACAATCTAGGGGATGGAACAACCTGAACCCAACCACATCAATCAATCATACGAAGTTTACACGAAAACAATCAACACCGAAAAAAACAAAGCAACAAAGCGCATTTTACTACGTTTACATGTGAACTTTCTGCGTACGTGTGTTGTGGTCGTGTGTCGATAAAAAAGATTTGGGTAGTTTGTAACACTTATGTATCTCTTCGGGGGAAGTTTTTAAGTAGTTTAGCCCCTAGATCTTGACATGAAAAGTGCTTCAATGAATCACTTGAAACCTAACGAAAATAAAAGCAACATTAATTTCTAGCTGTCTTGTTAAGGGATAACAATTAAAGTTTTTTTTGGATGGTTATCCTTAAGAAAATTATATCTCATATACTTTATATAATTTTTTAAACCTTTCCCTGGCTTATGTTTGAGTCTTACGACTCAAAATATCTTTATATTATAAGGAAGTCAAGGAACCCAATATGATATCATTATTTTAAAACCCCAAGGATCTCAATACAATACTTTTACTTTTACCTCAGCGTACATGCTATATCAAGTACCAACTTATATTTTAGTATGATTGAGCTGATATCGGGTATATATATCAATATCGGAGGCGAAGCATTTACCTTTACTTGAGCAAACGAGCGATACGAATGAACGAACAAACACTAAGGCAACGACAAAAGGAATATAACAACAAACTGCACGAAGTCTGTGATTGTGTATTAAAGTGTAGGTGTGCCTGTGCTAAATGCAGGTGTGTCCTATGTGTGAGTGTGATTGTGTGTGTCGGTGAGTGGGTGTGTGAGTGCGCTGCTCAATTACAAGATACGCGATATGGAAAACAATTTTGCGAGTGGCTTTTTGACATTTTGAATTCGATTCAATGTGGTTCGATGTCGATATCGATTGCGCATTTGTATGCATTCGATGAAAATTTACGTTATGAGATTTCTCAACTCAGGACAGCACACATGATATGAGGTTTTCAGGATATATTTATAGGACGTCAATATATGTGTGCTGCTTTCGAAAAAATTCAGAGAGTCGCTGCTGCGAATGCGGAGCTGATATTTTGATGGATAGATAGAATAAGCTAAATATCATTATGATATATCTATTAGGTAAAAATTGGATCAGAAAGTAGTGAAAGATAAAGTTTGGAAAGAGCAGGAAGTGCAAGTTGAGCTCTTCTTAGAAAGAATTTTGATTTCTTATATTCGTTTTCTAAATTTGATGAAAGCCGATTTACAATATGTAGTAGTGGGGTTTAGAGTACAAGAGCTCAGCTTTAGGATAGCAGACTTGAAAGATTAGGGAGTGATAGTTAAGGTAATTGAAAGGATTACGATTGGTGCATATGAAATAGATAGTATATCTAAGGTATTTTGTAGAGGTATTGTTTTTTTGCAGTGTTTTAAGTTGATAAGGAGTAGTTTAGTGTGAAATTAAAGATTTGACAACATTGTTGATGTTTTAAACTTTAATAAACGTTTTTGAAAAGGAGTTCAAAAATATTACCAAAGAAAAAATCAACAAGTAAATCGAGGGCTACGAAACATATACATGTAACAAGGAGTTGCAACTTTAAATACAAGAAAACTACTTCTGTGTAATAATAAAAACCATGCCACGTGCAAAAAATTAGGGAGATTTTCATTGGTTTCCAATGATTTCAGTCTCCGTTACCTTCTCGCCCGAATCGCTAGGCAAATAAAATACCAACACCGTGAGAAACGTTAAAGCTACACAAGGCACAATCAAATTGACAGTGTAGAATAAAGTTTTCCGCCTCATGGTCAACTTGAATGTTATATCTAAAACGAAATTATTATTACAAATAACTATTATGTGAAACCCGAGGTTAACCTACCTGAGAACGGTTCCAATGTGTCGGGGTAATATTCCTCATTTTTGGTAGCCGGCACTTCAAGTATATCCCATTCCACAGACAAGTAAAATTCGGTCAGGTCGATGCCCACTTGCACTAGGTTACTGCCAGGAACCTATGGAAATATTAATTAATATCGCTTATATTTTATATATTACATTTTAAAAATCTCACCTGATCCAAATGTTTCAGATCGACCTGGGCGCCGTTGTAGGTCCATGAACCAAATTTCATAAAGCAGATCTGTTCGTCGTATGGAAAGTATTCCACATTCATTTCACAGGATGACTTGTAAATAGCCGGTGGTTCCCAAAAGACTTCACCCGTGTATTTAAGAGTGGCTTTGGTCATCAGGGTTACCTAAAAATATTCAAAACTCTTGTTAAGTCTGAAGAATAAGTTAGGTATTTGCAAATGCACTTCATAGTTGCCATCCCAGTTGTTGTAAAGCACAATGTCCGGAACCCAAATGTGTTCAGATGGCACATAGAGCTGCTCTACGCCACCATATTCCTCCGGGTCCCAGCGTAACTTGTAATCGAACCAGCGCTAAGAAATATATATAAATTTACAACTTTTACCATTTTCAAGATATTGCGATATTTACCTGCTTTACCCACAGATTGGTGGTCATCACCTGGTTCTTCAGATTGACCTCAATCAGCTGAGACAATTTCAGACCTAACCAAACCGTCAGAGTCTCCGTGTTGTTCACAACGGGTCTTATCAATCGATTGTAGTTGCTCAACAAATCATCATAGAGACGTTTGGTGTCCGGATTTGCCTCAAAACTTATTGGAGCTAAGCAAAGTAAGGGAAATTGGAGAGAAATGTGCCAAGTTAATATCCCAAACAAACCAGAAATTTCCCAAAACAAACTTCTGCGCAGGCGCTGCTCTCGCTCTCTTCGAGGGCGCAGCTTCCTGACATCTGTCAAATACTTGGGATACAGCATCGGGGTATCGGAATTTTCACAAGATTTTTCCTGCAGCGATGCACAATTTTCCTTCGCTTACCCGTGGAATTTGCCAACGGAACCAGTAGGAAAACAAGCAACAAACTCCAATGCCACATTTTGTTGCTGTTTTCTCTGGCTATTTGTGCAATTAATTGCTATAAATTGGTCTTTTTCAGCTAAACTTTTAGCATTTTGCTTGGAGTTTTTCCTTTAAAACAACCTCACGGTCGGAGAGTTCAATCGCGACTGAGTTGTGTCCTTTGACAGATGCTCCGGCGGAGATGCTCGATAGCTCCAAAATGATTTATCTGAAAGGATTCAGAATATTATCGTCCTGTTAGCGCTTAATTTGAATTTAATGATAATAGAAAATGATTATTAATTTGAATTACTCTTTAAAATATATATTCCAGTGAAATATGAATGTAGAACTTTTATTTTAAGCCAGTAATAAAATATTAAAAAATTCCTTAAAAATTAAATATTTATAATATTTGTTTAATATTTGTCTACTTTGTTTTGTTATACACTGACTGTTATACAACCCTTAAAATAGTACTCAAAGGCACAACAACCCTTACATAGCCAAGTTTTCCACCACAAACCACGCGTACTACCAATTTTTAACCTGTCGTCCTGACAACCTTGTTACTTTGACAACGATTAAGGGAAAACATGAGAAAACAAAGCAAAAACCAGTGAGAAGTGAACTTTGGCAAAGAACGGAAGCAAAACAAAGAAGGCGAAGAAGAAGTAAACAAACTTTCGATTTTTTTAACGTTTGTGGGTGATTCAGAGAAATGGGCTTCAAGGGCAAATATCCGCAGATGGTCCGCGAAACGGGCTTCAAGTTGAGGCAGTATCGCGATGGTCCACTGGATTGGAGGTTAATGGGTAGGAATAGTTAAAATAGAATATCCAATCATTCAGTTAATGAACTATGTTTTCCCTACCCAGGATCCTACGAAACGGAGAGGATTCTCAGGGAGCAAAACTTCGAGCTGGTGGACAAGGCATTGGCCCATCTTTCGGAGGCTCCACTGGGCACTGTGCTGGAAACTCACATCCTGGACAGCGGCATTGCCAAGTACTTTGTGATGTCCCAGTATGCTATTCAGTACCTGATCTGCTGTCGCACCTACCTGGACGAATGTGTGACGGACTTGAAGGAGGCTCATTCGACGGCCCAGGAAGAGATAGCCACACTTCGGAAATCCCTCAGTGAATCCAACAACGAGGTGGTCCAGCTGCATAAGAGGATCACTCAAATCGAGGCCATTCGCGAGGTGGTCTACCCGTGTCACCTGTGCACCAAGAACTTTATCAGCAACGAGGCCTTGAATGTGCATATTGGTCGAAAGCATCGCGTGGCCACGCCCCCCAGTCTGACTTCAGGCACGGGAAATAAAGATAAGGATAGGGACAAGGACACCGATGTCCATCTGATCAACACCATCAAAATGGAGCTGGAGATCAAGCAGTTGAAGGAGCGCCTGAATGCCGCCGAGAGGAATATCAAGGAGCGGAGCACCACGGGATCAAAGAGGGTGAGTCCTCGGTGCCAGGAGCAGCGCTCGGTGGGCATACAGAGCAATCTGGCGGAGCCCAAGGAAAAGGACGAGGACAGCGGAGAGGCGCGGCAGAGCGAGGCCAGCGAACGAAAGGAGCAGCTCACAGGATTGGCCGAGCGACTGAGCAACTTTGAAGAGTGGCAAATGCAGCTCAAGCAGAGCAACGAACAGTTCATACAGGTAGTACTCCTTATTGTGGAATATCTGTGATTAATTTACCTATTTATACAACCCTTCAGGACATTAACAAGAGGCTGGAGGGTCTGAGCCACGCCCTCGAGCAGAGCAAACAAGCATCCTCGACCACGCCACCCCTGGAAGATCGTGTTGGCACGCCCTGTCTGGAGGATCTGGAACGCATACTCACCGAAAAGGTGGCAGAGATTGGCAAGATGAGTGCCCACAAGCTGGAAGAGGTGGTCTATCACCTTGAAGAGGGCTACAAGGAGAAACTGGAGGCCCTGGAGCGGGAGCTCAAGCAGTTGAGTGTGCGAAAGGAGCAGCCTGATCCTGTTCAGCCATCCTTACCAGCTGCCTCAAAAATACCCAAACCAGTAGTTGTAGCCCGCAAAGAGGAAACCAACATAGATCGCATCCGAAAACAAGTGGAGAACGAGTTCTTGAAACAGAAACGGGACGACGACACCTATTCCATTGAGGAGGCTCCGCGGAAGAGCCCAGAAAAGCCCATATCTCAACGGCTAGTGACCCAAGTTCAAGTTCAAGTGGTGGAAAAGGAACCACCAAGTGCCGGAAGTTCGGGCAGCAATCCAACCTATACGAAATCGCCGAGGAAACCCGAAGCTAGCAAACCGGAAACGAGGGAAACCACTGACATTAGCGAGAGTCTGAGCCAGGAGGAGGAGATGGAGCATGGCGAGGAGCAGAGCCTGACAGAGGATGAGGACACTGAGGTCTCCACCTCAGAATCGGAAGCACCCAGGGAAGACCCAAAGCCAAAAGTAACCAAGCCTCCTGTAAAAGTTATCAAGTGAGTGCTTATATTTTAATTGTTCTAAACTATAAATTGTAAGGTTTCCCTAATATTTTTTTAGAAGCCCTCAGAAACTATTTACCCGCAGAGATGCCCGCAAGATGGTCAACCGGAAGTTGTTGCCCCACGGTTTCGATATGAAGTCCAAGGGTATTTCCCATACCTCTCTCAAAAGAGTCAACTCTGAGCTGGCCGAGCACCGCAACAAACTGAAATTGGTGAGCTAGTTAATCTTAAATCATCAAGGAAATCTCTAATAATATAGAATACTTTCTAGCAATATCCCCATTTCTATGCCACTCGAAATCGCATCCGCAAATTCGTGGAAAAGCTCTGCTCCGCCAAATTCTCGGAACGCGCTGAGGTTCTCCTTAAGCACAAGAGTCCGCTGAAACCCATGGAGGTGCCTAAGAAGAGGATTCAGAGGTCAGTCACCTCGGAGAAGTCGGAGGAGGATGTAGCCAGTTCGCAGAATGAAGATCAGGATGGAGAGCAATCGGAGAGCAGCGAGCAGCAGTCGCGAAGTTCCAGTCCTCGTCGGCCCCTTAGCAGGGACTTCAAGGCCCGGCTGGAGGAGATTCTGGTCAAACCAGCGGCCACCGTTCGAGGAGCTTCCAAGTCGGCTTTGAGCACCCGGCCCGTTCCGCTGCCCAGGAAACGGGTCATGTTCAACACAATGGACAGCGGGAGAAGCTTCAATGACAGCGATGATAACTTTAAATAAGAAGAATTATGAAATATTATTACCTAAAAAAACTTTTTGTTACAACTCAGTTAAAATAGATCGCTGTAAGTAGGTTATTCTGCATTGTATATTTTTTCACCTCCCAAATCTTTATTTTTTGCCTATAAAAAGATAAATATATAACTTGAATAAATCAGTTTATTATGGAAATATTCATAATTTTTAGTTCTTAAAATATGTTATACACGACCGTTATTTTTATTCGTACACCCTCTTGAAATTCCAGATGGCGTGTTAGTTAGCGCTGCCACTTGTCCAACCATCGATACACCTCGATAGTAGAGGTGGAGAAACATCGATGTTCCCAGACATCGATGTTTTCGATGTTTTACAAAAAAACATCGATGTTTCATCGATGTTTTAAACAAATTTTTTATTATTTTTGTTTTTAAATAAATAATTAGAATAATATAGCCCAACTGAAAAACTTGTATAGTTCATAAAAAAACAAAAATAAGCCAAAGCAAATTTTCTTTAATTTTTAACCCGAGGTGATGGTGATTTCTAACCGCCGTGGATCCGCGCATGTCAGTAAATATGCCTTCTTTAAAATTGGTGATATGTCTAAAACATCGATTGTCGCCATAAAACATCGATGCATCGATGTTTTCACCAATGTTTCTCCACCTCTATTCGATAGCCCACATCGGAGAAAATTTTGTACGTCGTCAATAAATGCAATAAAAGGCCAGCTGGGCGAGGATCGGAACGATTGAAAGCAGCCAACCGCAGAGGGGCCAGCATCCGAGGCAGTGAATCCGAGCATCCGGCGGAGCGAAGGGCAACACAGCCGCAGGAGCGAAGGACCGAAGAACCGAGTTTCCATCCGCACACGGACACGGCGCACACGCACACAGGCGCACGCAGCCCGTGCCCGTCGATGAAATAACATACATAACGAACGTATACCGAAAATACACAGGTTACGGGAAATAGCAGTTGCACGAATCGGCGGATAAGCGAAAATCGGGGAGCGGGCGAGTGCGGGCCATACAAGATGTCGGATATTATGAACATAGACAGCATTATCTCGCGGCTGCTGGAGGGTAAGTGGAGGGTGCTCCATCTTCTGAATCTCCCCCTCCCCCACCGTTTTCCACCTGTCTCACACCACCCACTCTTATCACCTCCCCTCGCTTTTCCCACGTTTTCCTTGCGTATTTCCAGTGCGCGGCGCTCGACCGGGAAAGAATGTACAGCTATCAGAGAGCGAGATCCGCAGCCTGTGCCTCAAGTCCCGCGAGATATTCCTGTCGCAGCCCATCCTCCTGGAGCTGGAGGCACCGCTGAAGATCTGCGGCGACATACACGGACAATACTACGACCTCTTGCGCCTGTTCGAGTACGGCGGCTTTCCGCCGGAGTCGAACTACCTGTTCCTGGGCGACTACGTCGACCGCGGCAAGCAGTCCCTGGAGACGATATGCCTGCTGCTGGCCTACAAGATCAAGTACTCGGAGAACTTCTTCTTGCTGCGCGGCAACCACGAGTGCGCCAGCATCAACCGCATCTACGGGTGAGTCCTGGAATTCCAGGGGGTCCTTTATCGGGTTAACTGGTATTTATAATACCAGTTTTGCTAAGAACTTCAGTTCTTCAGCTTCCGTTTCCCTCTGTGTATTATATTTGCGTTTCTAAAAATCGGAAATCTTAAAAAAGAAACACTTTGAAATTCTACTCACTATACTTATTAAACAACCTTTCACATTGCTTTACAGAATATGAGCTTTTAATTTTGCAAAGTCACGTACTTATTTAAAATCTTAGAAATTATATACCGTTTTCTATTTAGTTATTAAACAAGTTCACCATAAAATTTACTCCGAATCGCTTAAAACACATTCTATGGATTATAACATTTTAAATTACCTATATATATTAGCTTACATACTGCCAACCCCACATAGATATAGCAAATTCCAATAATCCATAATGTTACTCAACTAATTGCACTTAATTGGCAGGTTCTATGACGAATGCAAACGTCGCTACACCATCAAGCTGTGGAAAACGTTCACCGACTGCTTCAACTGCCTGCCGGTGGCCGCCATTGTGGACGAGAAGATCTTCTGCTGCCACGGCGGCCTGAGTCCAGATCTGTCGTCCATGGAGCAGATTCGGCGCATCATGCGCCCCACAGACGTGCCCGATCAGGGCCTGCTGTGCGATCTTCTGTGGTCCGATCCGGACAAAGACACCATGGGCTGGGGTGAGAATGATCGCGGAGTGAGCTTCACATTTGGAGCAGAGGTGGGTCCCTACAGCTACCAAATTAGCCCTTAAAGATGCTAATACTCTTTGCCTTTCCAGGTTGTGGGTAAATTTTTACAGAAGCACGAATTTGACCTGATCTGTCGGGCTCATCAGGTGGTGGAGGATGGTTACGAGTTCTTCGCCAAACGTCAGCTGGTGACGCTCTTCTCGGCGCCCAACTATTGCGGGGAGTTTGACAATGCGGGTGAGTGATCAACGTGATGATCCGCGGACTTTAGTCCGAGATAAACCTTGTTTATTTGGAGAACGACTACGGGAGCACCCTTGTAATCGTTGACTTAACCGATAACCTGCCGGCAAGTGAAAGCCGGCAGCCACATTTAATTTCCATTCGCGGAAAATGCGCATTTTAAAATAATCAATAATCAGTAGCGAGAATGCCGAGAATAGAACTGCCCATAAATGTCACTCGCTTGCTCCGAATTGATTAATCATTATCGATTACGTTTTGCAGGTGCCATGATGTCCGTGGACGACACATTGATGTGCTCCTTCCAGATATTGAAACCCGCCGACAAGCGACGATTTGTTTATCCCAACTTTGGCAGCTCAGGACGTCCTTTGACACCGCCGCGTGGCGCCAACAATAAAAACAAGAAAAAATAAGCGCTGCACCACACACGTCGAACAAAGCACAAAACCAACAAAAGCAGCAACTACAAACGGCCACACACCCACACAAAAATAGGGAAAA
The DNA here is from genome assembly GCA_037075205.1 of Drosophila prostipennis. Classification (NCBI taxonomy): domain Eukaryota; kingdom Metazoa; phylum Arthropoda; class Insecta; order Diptera; family Drosophilidae; genus Drosophila; species Drosophila prostipennis. Next base: position 510,477 of record JBAMCJ010002194.1, on the reverse strand, counting down.
TGGAAAGGAAGCTCCGTGTCCACATTCAACGGAAGGCGCAGAAAGTTTGTTTTTATCGAATACGTGTAATCGAATCGTGAGCAACGTTATAAGGGGTATATGAATCTACACAAATTAGCCTATTTTTCATTTGAGAAAAAAACCAAACAAAAGTGAAATGAAATCAAGAAAAAGAAAACACAAATCGAGACACTTTAGTTCAAACTAATGGTAGTGTAAGACACTGCATAAGCAAGAATATTTTATCTCCTAATGTATTAATTTTGTTATAGTTTTTCCTTGCGCAAAGCCCACACACACTCACACTCACACATGCTTAGATCACCCGTACAGTAGGTACGAAAAGTGCACGCACCGGTTGTATTTTAATTTGCATTTCTATCTCGCACATCATTTTATTTGAGCCCTTCTTGGCGGCACTTTGGCAATGGTTTTCAACCACTCTTCCGTTCTTCCTCTCCCATTTTTTTGCCTATCTAAAAGAATATTAGCAAATGGTAAAAATGTTAACTTTTACGTTAATTAAACTGTACGAGAATGCTTTTAAATGTGAGTTGAGCTAACTACATATTACATATGTACTCGAAGCACGATTTATTTTTGTAATATTGTCTTAGAAATTTTACATCGATACATGTTTACTTAGTTTTAAAAAGTGAGGAAAGCAATTTTAGTTGCAAGCTACATAAGTTTCAATTGTTTACACCAAAAATATTAAAATAAACAAATATTGTGAATATTTTTTAACTGTTTGCGTTACACACTCACACACCGCCCACAAACAAACACGCACACACCATTGAAAACCCCAAGATTTTAAGGAAACCCCAGCAAAAAAAAGATTGTTTAAATACAAAAAACCCAGAATTGTATGGCATCGTTAATTAAGGCGTTTGCTTTTGAGCGGCACTGTGTGCTTTCTGCTGATGTCAGCGACAAGGCAGATAATGTTTCGCCCCCCCAAATCCCCCCACACTCGAAAGGAAAGCAGACCCCCAGACCCATTAAATGCATGCGAAATTCACACACGAAAAGAAAAAAATCGAAACAAAAATATACAAGTAATAAAATATTTGTAAACAGCAGCGCAACAAACACAAACAGACACGGTTAATGTACGTACTTGTATGTATACTTTGTGTATTTTGCATTCTACGACTACTGACGGTACATTCTAGTGCTAAAGGCCGCCACATTCAATTACAAGTATTATGCCCAGGCAGGCAGCGATCCGGAGCGATGCCGCCGGACGCAACTCACCCAAAATGGTTTCGTTTGTATAATCCAATCCCCGCCCGACAACCAACCAACCTACTTACAAACAATCGCGTAACCTATGGAAAACAAAAGCAAAAACAAATACGAGTCCTCGTCTATTTCACACTCTAGTACTCTGTTCAATGTTGTAATGAATTCAACGTATATTTACGACTATATATGTACTTGTAATATCGCGATCCAGTACGACATCGGCTGTTTTCAATCCCCCAAAACCCCAAACACACAAGTCATAAGAATCTATAACGTAATATCGTAAAAACAAAATGTAATTGACTTTGCAAATGGAAATTAGAAAAGACAAAGGGGTAAATAAAATAAATTAAATAATGCATTCAAAGCGAAAATTGCGAAACATGAAATAAAAATTATTAATAAAAAAAAAAGAGATAAAAAAGAAACAAAAAAATAAAAATTAAACAAAATGAACACAATGACGAAGCACTTGTAACAAAATAGCACTGTTTTATTAAAAGGAAAAACGAAATACATACTAGCAATAAAAATAAAACTCGATATGTGGTTTTACTTGCAGAAAATAGCTAATATTGCAATAATGGATGTCTTTAATTTAGCAATTTGATTGTTTTGAGTAGTTTATACTTTGTATTTTCGGTTATATTTATCAGAGCTTTCCCAAAATGAAAAGTACAAATATCCTTAACAATATTATGATTTTGGAAATGTATTTTAAATTATTATTTTATACTTATGTTCTAAAATTACTTTTTAATTTATTTGTTATGGCAGGATTTTTGTTATTCGATTGTTAGGATTGTATTTGTTCCTATCTTATAAAATCGCTTAGCTTACTACCAGGATTATTTAATATATATTGCTGTAAGCCCATCCTATATCAATTGTAACTCAAGGCACAACTCTTCCCCAATGGAGCGCACCTGGCGCCCGTTCCTCTGCCAAGTCGCTCCTCCGCCTGCAGCCTCAGCTGGAGCAACTTCTGCCTCAAGGCATAGGGTGTGGTGCTGCTCCTAGTGAGTTCCTGCTGCCTGCTTTCATTGGCCCGATCCTTGTTCCACTTGTCAGTGCTGCTGAGACTGAGTTTGTCATAGGCCTGCTGCAGACGCAGTTCATCCTGGCGTCCATCACTGAAGCAATCGCTGGCATTCATCAGGCGGAAGTGTTGCAAGGCCTGCAATTGCTGCAATTCATCCGTGGACTGCCACTGAACTGGGCGTGGCGATGAGTCGCTGCTGTAAACCTGACCCTGACCTTCGCTCCTCTGGCGACGGGCGACGCATGCGCTCTGTTCGTAAAGCCTCCGGTTGTCCGTGTACTTTTCATAGTGGTTGGTGTTTCTGCCGCCGCCTTTGTTGGAGGTGTCAACACCGCCTGTTCGTTCCCAGCCCCATCGCAGAACCTTGGCCCTGCTCTGCTGGCGCTGCTGGGTGGAACTGCTGCAGCTGCAGCTGGAGCAGTGACTCACCGAGGTGGCCGTGGAGTTGCGACGACTGAAGTCGTTGACCAACTCGGTGCTGGAGTGTCCTAGGCCAAATCTGGGCGGTGCTTTAAGGCTGGGGCGTTTCACAAACTGGGTGGGTCGCAGGCTTTGCCGGGAGGATGAGGTCACCGACCTGAGATCGCCACGTGGTTGATGATGAGTATCCATCGCTTGCTGCAGCGGAATCTTTTGCTGATGCTGCACATTCCCCGATCTCAACGCTCCGCAATAGCATTTATGCATTTTTACTTCTAGCTAATGATACAATGCTAGGTTTTTGGTTCCCCAAAACGAATTGCGTGCCCAATGAGTGTTAGGAGACGACTAGCCGACAACCGGTTTCCACACTCATATGGCCTGGTACTTTATCACCAATCATCAAAGCCATATATACCGTTAGCCGGCTCACTTAAGCACTCGCATATCGTTTGTTTATATTTGAACAACAATTGCAACAGTTTCCATAGACACATGTCGAGGTCCTTGGGCTGTTTATTTTTGGCCAAACACTCACTCAGCTAAACTAGCCAAATGCACACGCACACACACACAGGCACATGTCTAGGCCCAGTTGGACAAAAGAATGTGCTGGCCAAACGAAAGACTTAGGCAACAAACTTGAATTCGTTACCACGAAGTCAAGTGGAGAATTACAATCAAAGAATAGTGTTGTAAAAGATGTCCAGAGATTATATGCAGAGATTAAAGGCAACTGTAAAGAACAATGAATTAGTTATTATTATACATACATTTTTCTATTATATCTTTAGATATTTTCTATAGAGTTTGGTGACCCAAATCCGTTATAAAAAAATACTGAATCTTTCGCATTTTCTAAAATAACTTAAATATTTTTAATGTCACTATTAAGAACAACAGCTTTAAGAGTTAAAGAAGGAATGCATAGATAGATAGATACTTTGACAGTTTGGTAATATAATGTTTGGTGACCCAAATCCGTTATAAGAAATACCATTTTTTCACATTTGCTATAAGAACTACATTTTTCCACTTATTTATAAAATTACCTAGATTACCAAATCAATTTCAATGCTGTACTGCTTTAGTTCAACCTATAAATTTAATTTGACTCTGCCCACCCATAAGATTAGCCAATCCTTAACAGCTTAACCCAAAAATGATTTCTCATTCGGCGCAAGAATTCGACTGTTGATTTCAGCACTCGAATGTTGCCAAATATTGACCCAATAAAAACTAGTTCCTGTGCACTTGCAGAATGTACTCCAAGCCCGATCAAGTGTGCCTGACTTAAGTGGTTCGATCTGACTTCCTCATAGATAGCGATGCATAAACAATACACCCCTTATTAATTTGCCTGGGAAAGAGACCCTCCATTACGCCGACAGCCGGGTATAAAGTTCAATGAACTGGATCGAAGGGGAAAATGAAATGGAAAGGGCACAAACACAGGGTTGCTGGGTGGCTCGGTCATTGGTCACTTGGCTTCCACTTCCACTGGTTGGCTAGTTGACTTGGCCAAAAGCGGCGAGCCGGAAAGCAAAAGTGGTTTCGCTTTATGGGCCAAAGCTCGGTGCGATTGAAAATCGATGGGTTTCGAGTCGCTGGGAGCTTTCCGAAGTCGCTCTGCGCCGGCGCCGCGGCTCAAGCTCGGTATAAAAAGACGATCGGCGGACGCATCCCGTGTACACAGTGATAAGTCTCCGGCCAGAACCACCTGTCACCTCAGCCACGATACGGAAATCCAAAGAGCGCGCGCGTGGAATCTTTTTGTGCCGAGTGTTGAAGTTACCCTTTCCATCAGCCGATTTCGTACATCCGTTTGGTTCAGTTATGTCAAAATACTCGATACTTTTGCTGCTGCTAATCGCTGCGCTTGCGCAGGAATTAACTGTAATGGCTGCGCAAGATTTGCGTAAGTACTAAAAATAAAAACCAAAAAAAATTAGAAAAAATTCAGCAAAAAAAAAACAAAACATAAAAGAAAACCAACAATAGCGAGTCAAAAGTGCCAAAAAATTATCATTATCGATTGTATTTGCTTTAACGCTATGCTTCGGCTACATCTATTTGTTAACCACCACATTTATGGTTAAAACGTGATCGATATTGTTTATGGCTCTTTAATTTGGTTTTGGAACTCGGCTCGACTTGGCCTGCAGACCTGAAGGTCGAACTCTGTAAGATTCTCTAATGGCGTTGACAGGCATGCAAATTGGTGTGGCATTACAGCAACTACAGTGAACATCGGCGGATTGTCACGCCGGCTTATGAAGAGTACCGCTTCCAATTGGGATTCTGGGAAAGTTTTGATCTTAAGATCTGGAGTTAGAGATTTCTTAAAGAAGCTATCTTTGTTGAGATGGATAAAAGCTCTAGTTTTTTAAGCTTCTTGAAGTAAATATTTAATTATAAGCTTTAAGGGATCCTTAAGAAATAATATCTTTGTTTAAAGAAGGGAATAAACGTGGGAACCACAGCCAACCTTAATGAAATAATTTTCTAAGAAAAGATTAATACCAAAAATTAAAAACTTTATAGGCCACTTCCAAGTTTATAGTTTTTGCAATTATAAACGAGAATAATTATTAAAGTTATAAAAAAAGACTGGCCATAAAACTTGACGCTTTTCATTTGCGTGCTGCTAAATGGTCAAGATCAATTAAGATCACTTTTTGGCGGCATTAGGGGTTTCCCCCGAACCGATGTCCACTGTAAGCAGGTGTGTTATGCAATTGTAGCCATCGTCTGCAAACAGGTTGCTCTTGGCCCGTCCAGTTTGACGGTCCAGACAGAGTCCACTGATCCACATTCACACTTACACTTCCGCTTGTGACACAAATTTACGAGTATCGCCAGAGAAGGACATATGTAACCAAGTGTGTTAATTAATTCGCACATTCCGCGGCAAGTGGAATTTTTCTCCCAGTGCAGCTGTAGCTGTAGCTGATTAATGAAACCGTTGGCATAGGTCATGAATGCCTTTGTCTTCTCAATGTATTCATGACAAATGGCCCCTCGCAGCGTGCGCTTCAACTTGACATTGAGCCACTAAAATATGCTAGCTCACTTCTTTTTCTCATCTGTGTGTCTTAAATATATATTTATCTCGGCTTCTTTTTCTCGTGGACACTTTTGTTTTGTTTACAAAACAAGTTTCTGTGGCCAACGAACTCTGGCCAACGAATGCTGGCCCAATTGCAGACTGCTTTTTGGCCGGGCAACTTCCGCAATCCGCGAGCTGGCGATTTCAATGTCATGACCAAGCAACTTAACCGATTTCTGTCTCAACTTTTGCAGCCGAAGGCTTTCCCAAGTGCAAACGGGACGCGAACTTTGACAAATGTCTGGTGGATGCCGTCAATGTGGCCATACAGCAGCTGAAACCGGGTGAGTAATCATCTCGATTTGACGGGATTCGCTGGTAAAATGCTTTCCTTTCCTTTGGCAGGCAACAAGGAGTTCGGCATCCCGCCCCTCGAGCCGCTGACCGTGAAGAAACTCGTTATAGACGCCGGCAATGCGCCAATAAATCTGCGCCAGGCCTTGAAGAATGTGAAGGTGCACGACATGATCTCCACCAGCAAGATCCAGCGTTACAGGTAAGATTCTAGGCCAAAATAAAATATAATTTAATAAAATAAAAAAAATTGGGGATAAATAATTTATTTGCAATTTTAGGTTCTTCATTTGAAATCTAAAATTTATTTTTATGAGCTTAAATCTACAATTACTTTTCTTTTCAGAACCGATCTGGAGAAGCACTTGATTATCTGTGATAGCCGAACGGACCGTATCGAGATGATCGGCGACTACGAGATGTCTGGCCGCATCCTCCTGCTTCCCATCACGGGACATGGAAAGGCAAATGTCACGCTGATCAACACAAAGATCGAGCATCGCCTGATTGGCGAGCCCTTCGAGCGGGATGGCGTCAAGTACATGCGCCTCAAGGACTACCGGGTGGCATTCGACCCGAAGAGGGTGTACATGAACTTCGAGAACCTTTTCAACGACAAAACCCTCTCGGAAGGCATGAATCGATTCCTCAACGAGAACTGGGAGACGGTGTTTAACGAGTTGAAGGTGGGATATGCCAAGAGTTTCGGCATCATATTCCGAGAGCTGTCGAACAAGCTGTTCGAGAAGGTGCCCTTCGATAATATATTCTTAAGTTAAGTTACCTGTTAGGTAATGCCTAATTTATGTTACTACATAGTTAATAAAGGAAATAAAACATGACACTGTTATTTTGATTTATTTGTACCGCCCAGCTTAGTCATCTGTAAATAAGTATTTACTACCCATTACCTACTTGTTGTTTTAATGCGTTTGAGAAAGGTTTTAACCTTTCACACTTCACGATCTTTATGTGCATGACTCGAAAGGCGAGTTTTAGTGCTTGTAAAGAAAAGTTTTATGATCATTATTTTATGGAAACTAAGGATGGATACAAAAACAATATAACAGTATAATTAATGATTTGTATTGTTATTGTTATTTGTATCCATTTTTAATTTTTAATATACATTTTAGAAAATTTTCAACAAATTATTTGGTTTTAACTTAATAAAATAAAATATGTAATCAAATTTCCTAGTTTTTAATCTTTTAATTTCCTTGTGTTTAAAAAAAAACCGTTGAAAACTTTCGCCCAGCGCAGTGTGACCAGCTGTCGGAAACGAACCACTTCCGGCCATCTTGACACAGCGATTTGGCATTCTTGGTGTATTTCGCGACGGTATACTGCAATGCCAGCTTTATTTGTTGGTCAATTTGTTTAAAACAATTTAAAAACCGTACGAATTGCTCCACCGCCGCAGACCAGCGACTGCAGAAGGCCGGCCTGGATGGCAGAGAAACCGGTCGTCATGGAGGGCACCGTGCCGGAGGCCAAGTACCAGAAACTGGCCACAGAATACTCAAAGGTACAAAGGCAATCCGATTCCCCCCACCGAATCATCGGCAGCAACAGTTAACGCCCATTAATCCAATTAATCCCCCCCAAAAATTAGCTAAGGGCCCAGGCGACGGTGCTGAAGAAGGCGGTGCTCGAGGAGCAGGCCAAGGAGGCCAGTCTGCGGGAGCAGGTGCAGCAGTATGCCACCTCGTTGCGGCGCACGGAGCAGGAGGTGGACTCCCTGGGCTTCCGCAACAGGCAGCTGGAGTCCCGGGTGTCCCAGCTGCAGCATGAAATCTCAGTGCACGAGCAGCCCGGCGGCAGGCGGGGATTGCAACAGGGCAACAGGCGGCCGGAGGCGGATCCACCAGCGGATGCCGCCCAAGAGGCACTCATCTTCGAGGAGCTCCAGAAGAAAATCATAGAGAATGCGCAGCTGACGTCATTGGTAGGGCAACGGGTTATGCAAACTTGCAAGAATCGATGACTAATGCAAGTCCTGACCTTCCACAGATTGACGACAATCAGCGGGATCTTCTGCTGCACACGGAGCGCATCGCAACGCTGGAACAAAAGCTGGAGAAACGCATCGGCGACCAGAACGAACTCGAAAAGCGACTCAGAAAGGAGGTGGACACGCTGCAGCACAGGAACAGCGAGCTGGAAACCAAGCTCGTGGATGCGGCCAGCATGGTAGGATTGGGAAAGGAAAAACGCAGAACTCAGTAAATAACTCGCCTATTTTCCAGCTGGGCAGCGAGGATGCCCTCAGCGCCACCGGCAGCGATAATACTCCACTCCACAATCTCCAGCAGCAGTCGAACAGCCACCAACTCACTTCTGACGATCGATTTGCACTGCTCGAAAAGGAGGCGGCTCATTGGCGGGCCCAATTCGAGGTGGCCAAGCTGCACCAGGCATTTGTCTCGAACCCCAGCAAGGATCTCAGCACCTGCAGCTGCAGCACGGCGGCGGCGGGCGTTACTGTTCGACCGGCCGAGCCGGAGACCAAGGGAAGCCAAAGGGCGCGGGACTCGCTGCAGGATCCCCCCGAGCCGCCCACCAAGGAGCAGCTCATCTACAGTGTGTTCAGCAAGAAGTTCGAGGATCTGATGCGACTCAAAGTGCAGGCGGAATCCAAGCTGCGATCGTATGAGCTGGAGGTGCAGCACCTGCAGAACTGCCTGGAGAACGCTACGCACGAACTGAAGGCCAAGGACGAGCAGCTGGCCAGCTTGGGAGGAGCCCTGCAAATGCTCGAAGAGGAGTTGGTAAGTTTCCGCCCAATAGATTTGCTTTAAACCCTATTAATACCCTTTCATTCCCCAGACCACGACGCGTATTAACTACGAGGAGCAGATAAGCGTGCTGACGGAGCAGGTCATCAGCTTGAGCGACCAACTGGCCGCCTGCAAATGAGCTTGGAGTGCGGAGCGTGTCCCGCCCTGCTGCTTTACTGTATATTCTTGTAAAATAACTAACCGGGATCGCCCGCTCCCTCCTGTTTTGTTATTGTCCGCCCTCGACGTGTATATAACTGAACATTATATGTGTATTAAATAATTCTCTAAAGTTTAAACGTGAGACTACAATTTGATCGAGAAGGAGGAGCCGCAGGAGCAGCCCTGCTCCGCCAGCGGATTGGCCACCATCCGGAAGCCGGCGCGGATGAGTTCGCTGTGGTAGTCCACGGTAGCGCCGCTGCAGTACTCCAGCGAGACGGTATCGATCACCACCTTGGCCGGGCCGTCGCCAAACTGCCGGTCATCCTCGTTGAGCTGCTTGTCCAAATCGAACTTGTACTGGAAGCCGGAGCAGCCGCCTCCCTCGACGGTCACCCGCAGGAAGGAGCCGTCCACGCAGATCTCGCGGAGTCGCTTCAGGCAGCTCTCGCTCACCTGGACACTCAGCTCGGGATTCGCAGATGCGGAGACGGAGGCGTGCCGCATCGGGACAAGATTTCTGCGGAAAATCAATGATTTCAGGCGTTGTTACGTAAACTCCTTTTCTGCATTTACCTTTGCAGGCCCGTCCTGACCACTTGCCTCAGCAGGAAAGCCATATTTGCACTATTTCACAGCCAAAGAATTTAATTTCAATATTTCTATTTACTATCTCGTAATCCAAACAACGTCAGCTGTTTTCGCCCGATTACCATATTCTTATTGCATTTTGGTTTGTGTCTGCACTATTTATGCGGTATTTTTTTAAATCAGGGCTTTCACAGAAACCGTTAACGGTTAGGAAACCATCCAACCGAAACAGAATCGATAGAGTTTGATAGAGTTTTTCTCTGATTTTGGTAAAATTTGATTTAAAGTTCTTAATTTAGTTGGTTTAAAATCGTCAACTTGATTTTGAAACTGTTTCTGTAACACAGAGATCTGCTTCTCGGGGAAATTAGGTTGGAAGTTATTTCTGTGACAAGCCTGAATTTGTGGAATTTGAAACATTAAACAAACTTTTCTTTTAATATTTTTGTAATTTAAAGGATAAAGACATTTTTATATGATTAATAAACAAAATTCCTTTTACGAAAATCAACTCAGGAGTACCCCTACCATCTGTAATCACGACACATATAAGCGGTATATTCTAGTATTTTTCCGGTAGACATTAGTTTTATCGGTACCACTCCACTTTGGTCACACACCCATATTTTGGATTTTTGTTTTCTGTGTGCTTTTTTAGAAGTTCCTCCGATTTTAGCTCTAAGCTTTTCTTGTTTTTTCAAAAATTGTATGCATCGACAGGTGAATGGAAGACGCGATGGTAAGTGCAAGGGAGACCTTCGGGGGCAAGGTGACATAGCGACATAATTCCTCCCAGTCCGCGAACTTATGACGTTTTCTGGCGAAATTATGTCGCTGATAAACGTCATATAGCTCGAAATTATGTCGTTTAAAAATTACTTGTTTCGGAATGATGACGTTTAAAAGTCACACAAGTCCGCCAAGGGAAAAACGACACTCGGCAGTCGCGAATATATTATACACATATAGTATTGTATGATTATACTTTACATACATAAGTGTATATATACGTATAGGGTAAGTAATTCTCTCGGACCACTATATATTATGGCTCCCATAGGAATAATCTCAAAATATTACAAATGCAGTGTAACGTTGTAGGAAGTAGGCGTTTTGATTAATAATAATATATTTGAAATCCCAGGGTTCTTGTTATAACTGCAAGAGTATCCGTAGTTAACTTCCTTTCTTGTTAAATGTGTACTAGGGGAATTACGAAAATATTTTCTTAAATTTTTTATTAGCCATTTTGCGGTTCATCCTATAAAATAAACTCAACTATCCAGGAATTTTCATCCAAATTTGCACAAATCAAACTTCAAACGTGAATAAAAGCTTTGAAACTAATGAAACCAAAAATGCAATAATGCAGAAATAAAGCTTATAGGTATTAAACCTTTTTATAGATATATAGTTATATGTTATATTTTTTTTTTTTATAATTTAAAGGAGAAACATGCATAAACAAAATGAACCGAATATTAAGGCAACATTAAAATTCGGTTTCTCCTTTTTGTACTAAAAATCACAAAATTTATTAAGGAAATAAACTTAATTATACATTTGAAATGCTAGCCATTATTGTCTATCGTGTCCTTTAAATATTTTGGAATACTTTGGAATTTTTTTTTGCATGTTTTGGTCCAGTTTTTTTAACGTAAAAAAAGGATGGGCAGGATAAAGTCAAAAAGTTAGCAAAAGGTACACAAAAATTAAATATTTTTTTGTAGAATGGACTGCTAAACCCTTCTCCTACCACTAGATGTCCGTTTCAGCACAATCCTTTCATTCCTCCAAAAAAAATATATGGGTAGAAAAGCATCCTCTAAAACCATTCATTTATTTAAGAAAAACCCTAAAACCTTTTATCATGGCGCGCTAATTGCTAATGCCCTAAACTATTGCAGGAAATCAGTGAAACCGCAGGCATGGCGGTCAAGGTGCAATTTGAAATTGGCCACACGTCGACGCCGCGCTGCATAAGGCATCCTCAGGGCTTCACCCACGACTGGGAGATCTACGTGCAGGGCGTCAACAAGGCGGACATCAGTGCATTCGTGGAGAAGGTGGTCTTTGTGCTGCACGAATCGTTTCCCAAACCGAAGAGAGGTAGGTTTAGTGGATATAAGCCCCCGGAGAAGCCATTTCATCTATATTTCTTATTCACAGTGGTCAAGGAGCCGCCGTATGCCATTCAGGAGTCGGGCTACGCCGGCTTTCTGCTGCCCGTGGAGATCTACTTCCGCAACCGCGATGAACCCAAGCGCATTGTTTACTGGTACGACCTGGTGGTGGTGACATCGGCATCGCATCAACATTCCGAGGTCAAGACGCACATATTCGAAGCCCCGTCGGAGGAGTTTCGGGCGAAGATAATGCGGGGTGGAGTTCCCGTGTTTGGTGGGTTTCCGCTCTATAGCTTTGCTTTGAAGCCGATTAATATCTTTTAATCCCTTAGGCCACGACGCGACGAACTACGAAGAGCAGATCAGCGTGCTGACGGAGCAGGTCCTCACCATAAGAGATTAACTGTCCGCCTGCAAATGAGCTTGGAGTGCGGAGCGATTCCCGCCCTGCTGCTTTACTGTATATTCTTGTAAAATAACTAACCCTCGACGTGTTTGTACAAAACGGACCATTAGTTGTGTACCTAATAAATATTTCTCTAAAGTTTAAACGTGAGATGACTACAATTTAATCGAGAAGGAGGAGCAGCGGATTAGGTCTTATGGGGTAGTCCACAGTGGCGCCGCTGTATTCGGCCGATTACCATATTCTGAGTTGTCATAGAAATCGCTTTAGGGGGAATTCAGGTGGAATACTTAGGTACAGTAATTTGCAATATAGAGATCGAAATCCTTTATGTTTCTCATGTAAGTCAATGCAGCAAGCCAACCGTCTTTAGTTGGAAGAGAAATTTTTAAAATACGATTTGAATTTCAGGAGTACCCCAAGTACATCAATGTTTGCAGCGAAGTCTCAGAATATGTTCTGCAATTCGTGAATACTAACAAATATTAATTAAAAGTTTACTATGTACTCCTATAAAGCTCCAAAGTTGCTATAAATTACCAAAACAGCACAAATTTGGTTTTGCTTACAAAATTTTTCACATTAATATTGGCTAGACAGAGGCGTAGTAAAAGCGGAGTGTGGGGTTCGGGAGGTTAGGCTCTCCCCAGTCAGCAATATGTATACATAATCGTTATAGAATGTGTTATAAAAGCTCAGATATGTTTTAAACTATTATCTTATGCTATTTATTATATTATTCTACAATTAGGAGTTCAGTGGGAACCGAGTTTCACATTCGTCAAAAATCCCAACCGTTTCACACGGATGGACTCCATGGGAAGAGGCTATAAGCGACACATATAAACGGTATATTCTAGTATCTTTCCGGTAGACATTAGTTTTATCGGTACCACTCCACTTTGGTCACACACCCACTTTGGATTTTTCTTTTCTGTGAGCTGTTTCAGAAGTTCAGTCGATTTTAGCTCTAAGCTTTTCTTGTTTTTTCAAAAATTGTATGCATCTCCAGGTGAATGGAAGACGCGATGGTAAGTACAAGGGAAACCTTCGGGGGCAAGGCGACATAGCGACATAATTCCTCCCAGTACATTTTGTCCGCGAACTTATGTCGTTTTCTGGCGAAATTATGTCGCTGGTAAACGTCATATCGCTCGAAATTATGTCCTTTAAAAACTACTTGTGTCGGAATTATGTCGTTTAAAAGTTACACAAGTCCGCCGAGGGAAAAACTACATTCGCCAGGCGCGAATATATTATTCATATATGCATGTATAGTATTGCATGAGTATACTTTACATACATAAATACATATACATATGTATAGGGTAAGTAATTCTCTCGGACCACTATATTTTATGGCGATAGGAATAATCTCAAAAAATATTAAAAATGCAGTGTAACTTTGTAGGAAGGTATGCGTTTTGGTTAATAATAACAATATATTTGGAATCCCAGGAACAAGACCGATCGAGTGAGGATTATTTTGGGTACTTATTATATCTGCAAGGGTATATAAATTTCGGCTCGCCGAAGTTAACTTCCTTTCTTCTTTTCTCAAATTTTTTGTTGACCAAGAAGTATAAATTTTACGCATTTGCAATTTCTTTCGCGGTTTTGTAAGTCTTCTTCATCCTATAAATAAAGTGATTTTTCATCTCATATCCAACTTAATTTACTCTAAGATAAAAAGGTTGTACCTTTTCGTCATTTTCCAGATATCTAATTATTTTCCTAATTTAAGGAAACCCTTTATATATTTCCAACGAGTACAATTTTTACATGTTTAAGCTGAATATTGGCACAACTCAAACTTCAAACGTGAATGAAAGCTTTGAAACTAGTGAAACCAAAAATTTAAAATTGCAGAAATAAAGTTTATAGTTATTAAACCTTTTTATATGTTATTTTTTTGTTTTGTAATTTAAAGGAGAAACTTGCATAAACAAAAAAGAGCCGAATATTAAGACAACATTAATATTCGGTTTCTCCTTTGTGTACTAAAAATCACAAAATTTATAAAGGAAATAAACTTCATTTTACGTTTGAAATACTTGTCATTATTGTCTATCGTGTCCTTTAAATATTTTGACATACATCGAAATTTTTTTTTCATTTTTTGGCCAAATTTTTCTAACCTAAAAAAAGGATGGGCAGGATAAAGTCAAAAAAGTTAGCAAAAGGTACAAAAAAATTATATATTTTATTGAAGAATGGACTGCTAAACCCTTCTCCTACCACTAGATGTACGTTTTAGCACAATCCTTTCATCCCTCCAAAAAAAATATATGGGGAGAAAAGCATCCTCTAAAACCATTCACTTATTTAAGAAAAACCCTAAAACCTTTTATCATGGCACGCTAATAGCTAATGCCGCAAACCATTGCAGGAAATCAGTGAAACCGCAGGCAAGGCGGTCAAGGTGCAATTCGAAATTGGCCACACGTCGACGCTGCGCAGCAAGAGGCACCCGCGACGGCAAGACTTCACCCACGACTGGGAGATCTACGTGCAGGGCGTCAACAAGGCGGACATCAGTGCCTTCGTGGAGAAGGTGGTCTTTGTGCTACACCCATCGTTTCCCAATCCGAACAGAGGTAAGTTTGATTATATAAACCCCTGGAGAAGCATCTATTTTTTTTTTTTTATCATTAGGTTGTGGATTTATTTCTACGGGTCCATCACTTCGCGAATACAGTGTTATTTCGTTTTTGGCCAATTCCTATGCTTAAGATCTAACAGTCGTTATCACAGTGGCCCAGGGAGCGATAGTAAATGGAGTACACCAGGCATTTGCCCAATTGCACGCCCAGCGGCAGCTCGGCAATGATGCGTCCCAGCGGCGTGATCGTCTCGTCGGCCTCCCTGAGCACGCCCAGGAGCTGCAGCTTTGAGCTGACCTGCGGCGGATCCAAGGCCAGGGCCAGAAACTTCTCTATTCTCGCATCCGGAGCTCCCACCTTGGTCAGCAGGCATATCTCGTCGAGTGTGCGCCTCATGATCTCCGGAATGGTGTACAGCGGCATCCTGGCCAGGCGGTCGCTGTCGAAGAGTCGATATCAGATGCCGTGACGCAGGCGTCCAGCTCTTCCCGCCAGCTGCTGGGCGTCCGCCTGCGAGATCCATGTGCTGCAGTGCTTCGAGGCATCCGTAGTCGGGTCATAGGTTTTCATCTTGGCGCGACCCGTGTCACTGACGTACACCAAGTCCGAATGGTTATCGATGTCTGGCCTATGTTCGTACTAAGGATAATCTTCAAACCAGTTTGAACAAGCCTTAGTACGAACATAAGCCAGACATCGATAACCATTTCGGATTGGGTTTACGTCAGTTACCCGGGTCGCGCCAAGATGAAAACCTATGACCCGACCACGAATGCCTCGCAGCTCTGCAGCACATGGATTTCGCAGGCCTATGTTCGTACTGAGGATAATCTTCAAACGAACTCCCGGATAGACGCGGAAGACCTTGCGCTGCTCGCTGTTGACCACCTGGCTGTGCAGCAGCAGGATCTTGATCTGGTCCCGCGGCAGAGCTTGTACAAGCGTTCCGTCAGCTCGGACATGTCGTTGTACCCGGGAAGGTATACAATCACCGCTCCACTGTCCCCGCTGCGCAGTAATAGCTCCAGCAGAGAAACAATCAAGTTGTCTATGTCGGGATCTATGATCGTACGTCCGTTGGCTATTTTTTAATACATCTAGTAGTATTTTTTTGAGCTTGTGAAGTTTATCGTTATTATTAATATATTAATATATATATATATATAAATATATATTTAAATATTATTCACAGTGGTCAAGGAGCCGCCGTATGCCATTCAGGAGTCGGGCTACGCCGGCTTTCTGCTGCCCGTGGAGATCTACTTCCGCAACCGCGACGAACCCAAGCGCATTGTTTACCTGTACGACCTGGTGGTGGTGACATCGGCATCGCATCAGCAATCCGAGGTCAAGACGCATATCTTCGAAGCCCCGTCGGAGGAGTTTCGGGCGAAGATAATGCGGGGTGGAGTTCCCGTGTTTGGTGGGTTTCCGCTCTATAGCTTTGCTTTTAAGCCGATTAATATCTTTTAATCCCTTAGGCCACGACGCGACGAACTACGAAGAGCAGATCAGCGTGCTGACGGAGCAGGTCCTCACCATAAGGGATTAACTGTCCGCCTGCAAATGAGCTTGGAGTGCGGAGCGATTCCCGCCCTGCTGCTTTACTGTATATTCTTGTAAAATAACTAACCCTCGACGTGTTTGTATAAAACGGAACATTATGTGTGTACCTATTAAATAATTCTCTAAAGTTTAAACGTGAGACGACTACAATTTAATCGAGAAGGAGGATTACCATATTCTGGGTTGTTCTAGAAATCTCTTTAGGCGATATTCGAGTGGAATACTGAGGTTAAGTACTTTGGAATATAGAGATTTGTTTAAAATGTTTGGAGCTACGAAAGTAATTAAAAAATTAAAATTTTTTAACCGAAATCCGTTGTTTCTCATGTAGAGTTAGTTGGAAGTGAATTTTTTAAAATACGATTTGAATTTCAGGAGTACCCCTACCGACACATATAAACGGTATATTTTAATATTTTTTCCATAGGCAACGGTATTTTTGCTGCCAGTCCCCTTTGGTCACACTCCAACATTTTGGATTTTTATTTTCTGTGTGTTTTTCCAGAATTTCCTCCGATTCTAGCTCTAAGCTTTGGTGGTTTTCCCGAAAATCGTGTGCATCTCCATGTGAATGCAACAAGGCGCGATAGTAAGTACAAGGGGGCACCTCGGGGGCAAGGCGCCGTCGAAAAACATGATCTCGGCGAAAGCTTGCGGCCAAAAGGGGCACAATGTGGCACACATTCGCACACAAACAATAACAGTTGGCTTGCCAATGGAAATCATAACAAAAAACCATGGAAAATGGGCCACATAATGTGGGTGGCGGGTGTTGAGATGATCCCGAGTCCTGCCGGCATGTTTCCGCAGGCGGGGGCTCCAACTGGAGGACGTGACCTGCGACAGGAGTCTTATTGCACAGCACGCATGCACCCTGCAACCAAAGCGGGGAGCTCAATAATTGGCCAACAACCCGCTTCCAACCCCCTTAACATCCTATAAAACAATTCATTTACTTAAGAAAAACCCCAAAACCTTTCATTTTGGCGCGCTTATAGTTGATACCCTATTGCATTGCAGGAGATCAGTGAAACTTGATGCCCTACCGCAGGCATGGCGGTCAAGGTGCAATTCGAAATTGGCCACACGTCGAAGCTGCGCAGCAAGAAGACCCCGCATCCGCAGGCCTTCACCCACGACTGGGAGATCTACGTGCAGGGCGTCAACAAGGCGGACATCAGTGCCTTCGTGGAGAAGGTGGTCTTTGTGCTGCACGAATCGTTTCCCAAACCGAAGAGAGGTAGGTTTAGTGCATATAAACCCCCGGAGAAGCCATTTCATCTATATTTCTTATTTACAGTGGTCAAGGAGCCGCCGTATGCCATTCAGGAGTCGGGCTACGCCGGCTTTCTGCTGCCCGTGGAGATCTACTTCCGCAACCGCGACGAACCCAAGCGCATTGTATACCAGTACGACCTGGTGCTGCAGACAACGGGTCCACCGCATCACCAATCCGAGATCAAGACGCACATCTTCGAGGCACCGTCGGAGGAGTTCCGGGCGAAGATGATGCGGGGCGGCGGAGTGCCCGTCTTTGGGGCCTCCATCGGCGCCAGCAATCTCACCCGAACGCTTTCGCCCAACGTTGGCAGCGGCGAGACGCCGCCCAACAATGAGATGGCCCTGGTCAAGGCCAAGGGTGTGCCCGGCACCATCTCGATGAACGTTGATCTGGGCACCGGCAAGAAGCATAAGTCGCGCAACGAGGATCCCGGCAAGAGCAACGCCTTCTCCGCCCTCTTCGGCCCGCCCATCACCAAGGGCAGCGCGACGGCGAACAATCTGGCCCTGGTGCCCGTCTCCAAGCATTCGCCAGACGCCAAGATCGTGGCCGTCGGCGGAAAGGGCGGCTCCCACGAGGGCAGGGAGAAGGCGAGCAAGGATCGGGACAAGTCCAGCGGCGGCGACAAGCCGCGGGAAAAGGACAAGAAGGATCGCCATGGTCGCGACAAGGACCGCAAGTCTAGCAAGTCCGGCGACGGAAAGCATGATCGCGACAAGGAGAAATCCAAGAAGGACAAGACACGCGACAAGGAGCGTGAGCGAGAGCAAAGCTCAGGCGGCACTCCATCCGCCGGCGGCCTCACGGTAGCCACATCTACTGCTGCGATAGCAGCTGGCGCAATGGTTAAACACACCGCCAGTCCCAAGCCTGGCAAGACAAACGAAATGGGCGCGCCCAGTCCCAAGAAGACGCCGAATGATCCGAGCGCAGCTACGGCCGCACCTGCTTCCCGTTCCAAGGAGCGCGATGAGCACAAGTCGGGCAAGTCCGAGACCAAGGACAAGGAGCGCAGCTCCAGCAAGAAGTCCAAGAAGGAGAAAAAGGACAAGGACAAGGAGCGCGATCGGGATCGGGAGAAGCAGCGCGATGAGAGCAAGGACAAGCGAATGCCCAAGGAGGAGCGTGCTGGCCAGAGCGACAGTCCGGCAGCCGGAAGTGCTCAGCCTGCCAACCAGCAGCTGCAGCAGTCCCAGGGGGTCAGTACGGGCAAGGCCACGCCCACATCCGTGGGCAGCAACAGCAGCAGCAGCGTGGTCTCAACCAGCGGCAAGCAAAAGGAGGAGGGCAAACACACCGAGAAGGCCACAGAACCCAAAGCGGATAAGGGGACGAGCAATGGCAGTGCGGCTGATACCAAGAAATCCCACAAACACAAGAAGAAGGACAAGAGCAAGGACAAGGATAAGGAACGCAGCGATCGCGACAAGGACAAAGAGAAGGAGCGCGACAAGGAGAAGCCGAAGGAAAGAGAAAAAGACAAGCAGCAGCCGGTGAGCAGCGTAGAGAAGCCATCAGCGGCTGAGCCATCGCCCAAAACAGAGGGAGCCAGTCCAGCCACCGAGGGAGGGGCGCCGGACAAGACAGCAGCTAGCACTAATGCCAGCAGCGGGGGCAGCAAGAAGGAGAAGCACAAAAAGTCCAAGGAGAAGTCCTCCGCCAAGGACGAGAAGCGTCAGCGGGAGACGGGCGATAAGCAGGCTGACTCCAAGCATGCCGGAAAGCAGCAGGCTCCGCCGCAATCGGGTCAAAGCAAGGCGCCCAGCAACCTGGATCTTAGTGATGTGGACTCGGCCCAGTCGGCGCCGGATCTGGCCGCCACCAATGCTCTGGCCGCAGCAGCGGCAGCCACGCTCCAGCACTCGGACAGCTCCAACAGCAGCTTTCCGGACTTACCCGCCAGGGGCAGCAGCCAACAGAAACCCGCTAAGGGCAGTGCGGGTTCCGGCAAGGAGGCGAAGCCTGCTGGCAAGGAACACAAGGGCAAGTCCAAGCAGAACGACAAGAACAGCGATAAGAACAGTGAAAAAACGGAAAAGGCGGACAAGACGCCGGACGCCAAAATGGACAAGTCAGAGAAGGCGGAAAAGGAGGACAAGAAGCGCAATAGGAGAAACTCACAAAACAGTAACAGCGGAGCAACCGGTGGCTTTATAGAGCCCCCGGTTAAGGCCTCAAAGAAGGAGCAGAACAAGGCAACGCGCGAGAAATCCAAGTCGCCCTCGTTGCGTCCGCCCCGGGATACCAACTCCAACACGGGCTCAGGAGCCGGCGGGGGAGGAGCTACCAATGCCGGATCGGGATTCTTGCCACCGCCATCATCTTCGCCAAGCAACAATCATGCTGCAGCCGTAACGGCAGCTAGCCTAAACAATAACAATAACAACAACAATACGAACAGCAACAGCAACCATTCGCCCGCTGATATGACGACGCCGGGACAGCTGCAACTGCCAACGGAGTATTTGAGTGAGCTGCAGGAGCTGCACCACAAGATCATGACCCTGCAGGACAACGAGGAGCTGCAGCACGTGGTGGAGATGATCGCGGCCACCGGCTGCTACGAGATCACGCACAAGACGTTCGACTTCGACCTGTGCAAGCTGGACCGCGGCACCGTGCAACGTTTGCAGGAGTTCCTGGCCACCTCGGTGTCGTGACACGCCCTGACCTCCACGACCGGGCCGGCTCTCTACAGCTAGACGATGCACAAACCCCTCATGCACATAACCAAATCATTAAGCTTAAAGTTATTGTTGTAAGCCCGATGCGAAATAACTTGGCTCGCACACAGCCTCGATTCCCCTTGCCTAGATCCTAAGTTGTTAGCCCGAAGGGCACACAGACCCCAAAAGATGATATGGAAAAAAGAAAACCCTTTAATTTTTGAGACTCATTTGATTTAAGACCTATTTTATATTATTTTGGATCCTATTCGACTGTAACTTGATGATTTTAACATTCTTCGCATTTTTTATGGTCGCCCTCTTATAAATTGTATTTTACAAATTTGTAATTTAAGGATTGCACTAGTTTACGCCAAGAGATCGAAAAACATAATTTTAAAAAATGTTTCGTAGAATATCTCGCGAAAAGCAAATTTGAAAGCTACATTTAATGACAGTTTCGAAGTCAGCAACCGCTATTTAGCTAATAAATAAAGGTTCTATAAGTACTCACCAAAAAAGGCGAAGTTTGTAAACTAGTGTTAATTACTTGCGAATAAATTAATACTTTTGTACGATATTTACGTACTTACTTTTGGTTTTTTTTTAGTTCCTCCTATATTTGCCCAATATATCATAGTCTCAAGTATTATAGTTAACCTACCTAACATAAGAGGGATATATAACCAAATTATGTGCACAGTGTATTTTAGACTATGGTTAATCTTGTCTTAGCAATATAAACAGCAGTGAAATATTAAGTTCTTACTTAAGAAAGGGATAAACATCAGCCTTAAAATATAAAAGGATATATATGGAAACACGAAGAATGTTCTATTTAATTGGTAATCGTAAGTATATAAAGAAGTCTGTTTTTTTTTGCATATCTCATGAAACCAGTTGTAAGGTCGCATATTACATACCCTCCTGAACCCAATAATTCTAAGAAATGAAAATTATTTTTGTCATGAATTGACACTTTTTTTATTTTCTTCACCCATACAAAAGGTATTTTTATTACCAGAATACTAATGTGGATTAAAGGAACGTATATTACAAACTGAGGCAGATCTTTTAAACTAAGAATGAGACAGTGACTATATTCTTTGGGAATTAGTGGTAAAAACTTAATGGCTACGAGAATTACAACAATCCGAGAAGAGTGCAAAAATCTATTCGAGTTGATTGCTTAGCAGTTCTATGGTTTTGGACTAGATTCTTTGTGCGCAAATTAGTCGCGACAATAGCAGTACTTCCGCAGTTCGGGATCCCGATCGTAAATGCACCGGGCCTGATTTCCGTACTTGTTGACACGCGAAATATCCGTGAGTTTGGTTGTGGCACTAAACGTATGCAGGCTGTAGGCCACGCTGGCCTCGAACAGCGCCTCGCCGGGCAGCGTTACCACCTGCAGTTGGTACATCTCATCCCGGACCACCGTTTGGCCCGTCATGTCCGCCAGGAAGCCATCCCGGTCGCTGTTCGTCTTGAACTGCAGCAGCTCCTTGTGCGGTTGCAGGCGTAGCGCCCAATTGACACGAAGGAGCTAAAGGATTAATTCAAATAATTAATCACATTTAAACTGATATCAATGTGGATCACCAACCTGCAGAGGAGCACAGAGCGTGCGTTGCTCCACGGTGGCCAAATTGATGGCATTGACAATGCTTTGGGCTGCTTTAAGAATTATGCCCGAGTAGCGGGTGTCATTCAACTGCAAGGGCAGCCAGTTCAGGCAGGCGCACCAATGTGGCTCTATGTAGGCATCCCCACAGGATCGGTTGCTCGGAATGGGATCCAGTAGCGAAATGGCGCGTCCACGCGCCAGCTCAGAGATGTGAACGCTGGGCTTGCTGGGATCAGTTCTCAGATCGTTAATCTCTCCCAACTGATCGCTAGAGGTTTGTAGTTCTGTATGAAAGCAGGAATTAGTTTCTTTTACAGGCTAAGAACCTTCATTCTTACGTATAATGTGTTTCAGTGTGGCATGTATGTCGAATGGCGTGGTCAGGTGGTTCTCGTTGGCCAGGAAGTTTTTGTACTCCTGTGGAAAGCGCTTCTTGAACGACTCGGGAAAGGTGAAGCTGAAGAAAGGCAGCCGCTCCTCCTGTTTTCCCTGCAGCGTGGCTCGCACCTCGGCAAATCGATTGCCATGATCGGCCATCATGATGAGAATTGTGTCGTCCAGCAGCGATCGTTCCTTGAGCGCCACCAGCCAGTCATGGACGTCATCGTCCGCTGCTCCCACTAGATTGATGGAGTCGTGGGACAAGCCGCCATGGAAGCTGAAGACAAAGCGCGGGGCATCGCGATACTTGAGCATAAACTGTAAAGGAAGATTATCAATTAAGTGGAAGATCTTTGGCAGAACCACATACGTTTTTGGTGTACTCCAGCATGGTGACATGATCCGGCTGGTGGCCAATGCAATTGGGCTGGCTCTCGGCGGCCATGTGCTCCGCCTGGACGTAGTAGGTGCGCAGGTAATGGTCCACTGGCTGGTTCTCAAAGCCTGTCATGCGGTACGTGAAGGTTCCCACATTGGGCAGGTCCTCGTTGAACGAGGTCATATAGCCCAAGCGCGCAAAATCCTGCCAAATCATGGGATACGAGTCCACGCTGCCCGCGCCGGACAGCCGCTTCCTAGTCTCCGGCAGCTCCAGTTCCGTGAAACCCGTCAGCAGGGGCACCAAGGCCTGCGGCGTGCCATCGCCCACGATGTTGTAGCCCTTGAGAACGGTGGCGCCCAGCTGTTGGGTGAGATACTCGTAGGTTCGGGGCAGCTTACGCATGAAGGCGTTGCGACTCAACGAATCGAAGCCGAACATGAGGACATTGTAGAAGGAGGCCGTGGGCACATCCTGCATTTGCTGCTGAGCCTGGGCCACGGCCTCGGGCGGCAGGACAGCCAGGTTGGGCGAGAAGTTGGCAGCCAGCGGACGTTGGACTGTATCCCGAATGCCATGGGCCATGCCAAACCAACTGAGTGAGAAAAGGATACATTAAAAACTGCAGTGCTTGGATGTACGACGATAGTCACCTCTCGCCGCTGGAGGATCGGCAGGCCACCTTGACAAAGTCGCTGGCCTGCAGCACATAGGGCTCCTTCATGCGCAGCGTGCGCCCAAAGCGCACCTTGTAGTCCGACTTGCGGATGATGTCCGTGTAGGAGCAGGTCACATCCTCGTGGCTGGAGGCGATCTCGGGGCGTACAAAGCAAATGGACTTCTGTGCGAGGAGAATTGGGAGTTAAGTAGTTAGCAGGGTGATCCTTTGGCAGGACTTTACAGTATCCTACCTCGCAAATCACCCAATCCATTCCTTCGCCGCAGTTGATCCGCTCCACCGGCTTGTAGAACTTCATGATGTCCGGATTGTCCAGGGGCAGATGGGGATGGCGGCACTCGCCCTGATTCACCGCCGATCTTATGGAGCGCTCTATAATTTCGCTTTATCAGAGAAGGGCAGATGTATATATACATATACATATGTGAGTAAACATTCCAGAATCAATATCGCGAAACGCTCGTGACGCACAACTATACATACATCTTTAGGCTTTTGTCCAGTTCCCCCTCATCGTTTAATATGTACAGGGTAACCATGAGTACTACTACAATGCCACCCGCAAGGATCTTGGGAACAGTTCCCCGGCGCACGAAACGCATTTTGAATTAGTTATGAGCTGGAAATAGTGCACCAGACATGTGTTAGCTTTATCTTGCAATCTAATCTCTGTGAATATGGCACTTACTTTAAATGCCAATTAGAGAGTTGCAGTTCCAGGGCCACCGGGAAAACTGCAGCAGCGTGGGCTAATTAAACGTTACTGATTTGCGGACATTTAAAAGTTATTAAACAATGAACCAGCTGGGCGAGCCGCTATAAGCAGAGTGCCAAAAATGGCAAGACATTGGCAGATTTTGGTCATACTGAGGTGGTTGGCAACGCGACCGTTACAATTCAAATTGAATTTTAAGTTAAAAAGCGGGAGAATGGTAATAATTTGATGTATATCAATCATATTGACTTAACCTCCAGTTATTTATTTAAATCCAATTCTTAATTATGAACATTTTTGATTTAAATTTAAAGTTTTCTCATCATTTATATATGTATTTTATTGTTAAAAATATGTTTTTTAAATTTTAATTTTTCGTAGCTTATGAATGTTTAGTATCAATCCTAATTATACAGATATTTTAGTTTATTATTATTTTGTTCAACCTTTTCCATAATTGTTTCCTCTTTAATTGGAGATGTAGGCCCTTCCTTCTGTAGTCATTTTATGTCATTACTGAAGGATTTTGAATTCCAGTGGAGCTACTAAATAATTATTTGGCATAAAGTAAAGTTATCTCAGCTTGTATGGTCATTAAACATGTATCATTAAAACAACTTATTAAAAAACGGCAATTAAAAAAATGTAAATTACAAAGTCTATTAATGAAGCCTCTACAAAAAACAGAGACAAAGATCTGCTCCCACCGTTCTCCATATCATATCACATCTGATGTGGAGACTCTCCGAAGAGCTTGCGACAAAGCTCGCGAGCTGAGAATTTGCCCCAAAGATTCAGTTGTGCGCCAAGCTCAGCTTAGGCCTCTCCACTTCTCTCCGATCCGTGGGAATTCCGTTTTATTACCTGTGTATCGGTATCATCCACATTATCGCGCCGTTTATTTTGATAACTGCTTCTGCGGTCGCTCTATAATATTGCAGTAAACAAAACATTGTTATTACCCCAAACCAAACTGACGACGTCTTGAGAAAGGATTAAGCTGTTCGCTTGCGTAACGAAAATGTTGAGGCTCCTATTTATTAGCCTCTTTCTGGGTATTTTGGCGAAATCATCAGCGGGCCGTAAGTAAATAGAAGAAGATGCCAAGATCTGCTGGGCATGACAAGCTTAAGCAAATATATTTATTTTGCCGCGGGCCTTCACAAATCGTTTCTAAAAACCTGTTTCCGTACTTCTACAACTAACGGACCTAATTTATGCACGAAAAAATTGGTAAGCTACATGAATTGAACTCTGAAATTCCAGAATTCTACTTCCCCAACGAGGCGGCCCAGGTGCCCAACTATGGACGCTGCATAACCCCCAACCGGGAGCGGGCTCTGTGCATCCACCTGGAGGACTGCAAGTACCTCTATGGCCTCCTGACCACCTCCCCCCTGCGGGACACCGATCGTCTCTACCTGAGTCGCAGCCAGTGCGGCTATACGAATGGCAAGGTGCTGATCTGCTGCCCGGATCGCTATAGGGAGACCACCTCGGAGGTGCCTCCGCCGCCGAAGCCGAATGTCACGAGCACCAGCCTCCTGCCGCTGCCAGGACAATGCGGCAACATCCTGTCCAATCGCATCTACGGCGGCATGAAGACCAAGATTGACGAGTTCCCCTGGATGGCGCTCATTGAGTATACAAAGGGTAAGGGGATCCCTTAATCCTGTAAAGCAGATTAACCAATCCTTGTGGATTATAGCACAGGGCAAGAAGGGGCATCACTGCGGCGGCTCCTTGATCAGCACCCGGTACGTGGTCACCGCCTCGCATTGCGTCAATGGCAAGGCTCTGCCCACCGACTGGCGGCTGACCGGAGTCCGCCTGGGCGAGTGGGACACCTTCACCGATCCCGACTGCGAGGTGGATGTGCGCGGCATGAAGGACTGCGCCCCGCCGCATCTGGACGTGCCCGTGGAGCGCACCGTGCCCCATCCCGACTACATACCGGCCTCGAAGAACCAGGTCAACGACATCGCCCTGCTGCGCTTGGGCCAGCAGGTGGAGTACACCGACTTTGTGCGTCCCATTTGCCTGCCCCTGGACGCCAATCTGCGGGCGGCGACCTTCGATGGGATCACCATGGACGTGGCCGGCTGGGGCAAGACGGAGCAGCTGTCGGCCAGCAACCTGAAGCTGAAGGCGGCGGTGGAGGGTTTCAGGATGGACGAGTGCCAGAACGTCTACAGCAGCCAGGAGATCCTGCTGGAGGACACCCAGATGTGTGCCGGCGGCAAGGAGGGCGTCGACTCCTGTCGCGGCGACTCCGGAGGACCACTGATCGGACTGGACACCAACAAGGTGAACACCTACTACTTCCTGGCGGGCGTCGTGTCCTTTGGCCCAACTCCCTGCGGACTGGCCGGATGGCCAGGAGTTTACACCCTGGTGGGGAAGTATGTCGACTGGATCCAGAACACCATCGAGGCCTGATTGTAAATTATGTGATTATGATTGTGTAAATAAATTGAAATTATTGGGTGTTAAATTCACTTTGATTTTGATTAAGGATAAAGTTTCTATTGCCCTTGGGATCCAATTATTGGAATACACTTTAAAATAAATTTTTATATGGAATATATATATTCTTGATCCGATGTAACTTTCCCAAAAGTCGATACGAGCCGGATCGGAGTACTATATCTTATGGCTCCCATAGGAATAATCTTTGTATTAAAGTTGGACAGTTTGACAATTTAAAAACCAAATTTACAGAAAGACAATAAGATATCTGATATCCCAGGAACAGCACAAATCCCAATAGGCTCGGAATACGTCGTAAATAAGGACCCGTAGAGTCTTTCAAGGGATCCCTAGAATCTCGGCTTGAAAAGTTCTAACATAAGTATTTATTTTAACTGCAAGGGTATATAAACTTTAGCTTGCCGAAGCTATCCTTTTTCGTGTTTTAACTTCATTTTGGAATTATTAAAACATAATAACTAAACAGAAATTTATTTAAGTGAAATATAATAATACGTTATTTCACAATCTATTTAAATCTCGAACCACGGTAATCACTAAAAATCACGCCTAAGTATTTGACACCATCTGGCAACTCTGCGCGGTCTGGCAACTCTCTAGCACTGGTGTTACAAAAAGAAAATGCTGAAGAACATCTACGTAACGCCGTTAAATTTGCTTAAATCGGCCACCAGCCTGCAGCAGCAAGTGCGGGTAAGATCCTACTCCACTTACCCTAGCCCCCGCCATTCATCACCTAATCCGCCCGCAGACCACGTTCGTGCTGAAGCGCAAATATGACCCGCCACTGCACAAGACGAACGAGAAGCCCCGCCGGATGAGGGCGAAGAACTTCATCTACGAGCTCGTGGAGGACACGCTGGTCAAGAAGCGGCCCAACATGGAGGTGGTGCTGAAGACCTTCGTCGAGGGCGTCGGCGACAAGGGCGACGTGGTGTCCATGAAGCCGCACTTTGTCTACAACAAGCTCCTGCTGCCCGGATTAGCTGCCTACAATACGCCGGAGAATGTGGCCAAGTACGCCAAGACGGAGGCCGAGAAGTCGGCGGTGAAGCACAGCTCCGCCTACGCCCAGCGAACCGTGAACATGCTGGAGTCCATTGTCCTGGCGGTGGTCATGAACAAGGACGAGCCGTGGGTCCTCGAGCCCTGGCACATCAAGGCCTCGCTGCGCAAGGCGGGCTTCCATTGCCGCGAGGAGTGCATCACCCTGCCCGAGGAGCGCATCGAGGGACCCGATCTCAAGAAGGAGAGCAAGGATTTCTACTGCACCGTGACCATCAACAAGCTGGAGCAGGCGCGACTCAAGTGCCGCCTGCACCACTGGAGCACAGACCCCAGCGAACGGCTGCCCTACGTCCTGGAGCACTGGAAACTCCAGTCGGAGCCCCTTCTTTCCGTGGGTTCACCCGAAAAGACCGAGAAGAGCACGTAGGCTAATGAATACCAATACCAAATAAATGCGATTGTTACAAAAACTGTTGATTTATGAACAGCGTGAAAAACAGTGGTTTATTTAACATTTTATCAAGTTGTACGACGCGATACTTAATGGCTACATGATTACGAGTCTATATATGATGTGGTTAAGGTTGGATCCCATGCGATTAGTGCACAGCCTTCAGCTCCACGTCGAAGACGAGTGTCGAGTTGGGGCCGATCTTCGGCGGTGCGCCGCGTGCGCCGTAACCCATGTGCGGCGGGCAGGTGATGCGGCGCTTGCCGCCCACCTTCATGCCGGCGACACCGACGTCCCAGCCCTTGATGACCTCGCCGCCGCCCAGGGCGAACTTGAAGGGCTTGCCCTTCAGCAGGCTGTCGAAGGTCTTGTTGTTCGACTGCAACCGGCCGATGTAGTAGACGGAGACGCGCTTGCCCGGCTTGGCCTCGTCGCCCTTGCCGGCGACCGTATCCACAACCTTCACGCCGCCGGAGAGGGATCGCTCTCCTCCTGCAGCCGGCTGCTTGGCCTGCTGCTCCTTGGGCTTGGGCTGCTCCTTCTTGGCCTCGGGCTTCTCCTTCTTCTTTTGCTGCTGCTGCTGCTTGGCCTCCTCCTTCTTGGCCACGCCGTTCTGCTCCTTGCCGGCCTTCTTGGCGCTGGCAGCGGGCGACAGCTTGGCCACCTTGGCCTTGGGCTGCTCCTCCTCGGCATCGGAGTCGTCGCTGTCGTCCTCCTCTTCCTCTCCACTCTCGTCGTCGTCGTCCTCCTCCTCATCATCATCGTCATCCTCGTCGTCGTCTTCATCGCCTCCGTTCTCGAGGAAGGACTCGTATTCCCCAATCAGCTGGCTGTCCTCGTCCGAATCCTCCTCCTCCTCTTCCTCCTCGCCGCTCTCGTCCTCATCGCCTTCCTGGGACTTTTTGCTCTTCTTGCCCTCCTTGCCCTTCAGCAGCTTCTCGAGGGTGAAGTCCTCGTCCTCATCATCCGAATCGATGTCGTGCAAGTAGCCCAACAGCGAAACGCTGGCGTCACCTGTGGATTACGATGGATAAATATGGGGATGCCCCTGGAAATGGAATCCCAGCTCGTGCTCACCTGCAGTGTAGAACATGATGCGATCGCCCTTGCTGAAGTTGAGGTCCAGGGCCACCTGGGGAATGGCCTTGGTCACGGTGGCCACGATGTACTCCTGCTTCTCGGCGGCCAGATACAACTTGGCCTCCTGGCCCTTGTCCAAGGCGACGCCGGAAATGTGGAACGACTTGATGATCGTCTGCGAGTACTTGCGCTCGGGCTTCATGTTCAATCCTGGGCGAGGACATTAAATGGGGAAAAACATGGTTTACATGGGCCTACAAATGGCGCCGCTCCACGCTGCCGGCAAATCAAGCGCAAGCACGTGGCTGCGACGACGGCGTGTTCGGGGGATATAGTGCCTCCCGGGGGGATTTAAAAACTTTTGGGCGGGAATCCCTGATAACCATTAGTTCAACTTACCCCAAAACATCGACATCTTGAAACAAATAGGTCTACTCGCAACGGAAAATGAATTTAAAAAAACGCGGAATTCTTAGAACGGAACCGCAGACGCCGAGTTATTTGTAGGACCGTAGGTGAATCGCTTGCAAAATCCCCTTTTTAGATACCAATTTTTATTTTTTTTAAATACTAAAACGGATCGGAAGACGGTCACACCAACGGCATTTTACTCAAGTTTCACTCCAGTTCTTGCGCACTGTTAACCAGTAATTTTAAAATTGGTTTTAAAGGCGGTGAAAAAAGCAGTTAGGCTTATGCAATAGTAATTAATTTTGTAGTATGAAATTGTATCCAGTGTGGCGGTCCGAATCGTTTCTCCAATTCAAATTTCCGCCACTGTATTTCACTCCATTTTCTGCCCACTGTTAAATCTGCTCTGCTAATTTTACAGAAATGTTAACTTTACCAGAAACTCCCAGTCGATGCACGAACCTATTTCTAGCCAATACACCAACCTTGGTTGAGCAAATAGGCCTAAATTTCGCCCGTGTCAACGCACCCATGCGAATGCCCGTGATTCGTGTTGTATTTGTGGAGAAAAAATCTTGTGTCGACTGAATTTGGCCCCGCCTTGTTAAATTTTCCCCCTTTCGCGCTGCTGGAGGCATGCAAAGGAGCCCAGGATGACGGAGAAGATAACGCTAGCCGACGCGCTGTCCAATGTGGAGGTGCTGGACGAGCTCTCGCTGCCCGACGAGCAGCCCTGCATCGAGGCGCAGCCCTGTTCGATTATCTACAAGGCAAACTTTGACACGAACTTCGAGGATCGCAATGGATTCGTCACGGGCATCGCCAAGTACATCGAGGAGGCCACCACCCATGCCAACCTGGTGAGTTAGCAGCGTCCGTCTCATCAGGAAGATTACTCATTTAGCCTCTCCCCTTTCCCCATAGAATGTGCTCCTGGATGAGGGGCAGAAGCATGCAGTCATGCTGTACACCTGGCGCTGCTGCTCCCGCGCCATCCCGCAGCCCAAGTCCAATGAGCAGCCCAACCGCGTGGAGATCTACGAGAAGACGGTGGAGGTGCTGGCCCCGGAGGTCAACAAGCTGCTCAACTTCATGTACTTCCAGCGCAAGGCCATCGAGGCCTTCTCCGGCGAGGTGAAGCGCCTGTGCCACGCCGAGAAGCGCAAGGACTTTGTGTCCGAGGCCTACCTGCTCACGCTGGGCAAGTTCATCAACATGTTCGCCGTCCTGGACGAGCTGAAGAACATGAAGTCCAGCGTGAAGAACGATTACTCCACATACCGGCGGGCAGCGCAGTTCCTCAAGGTGATGTCCGACTCGCACACGCTGCAGGAGTCGCAGAATCTGTCCATGTTCCTGGCCACCCAGAACAAGATCCGCGACACCGTCAAGGACACGCTGGAGAAGATCGTGGGCTACGAGGACCTGCTCTCCGATGTGGTCAACATCTGCGTCCACATGTTCGAAACCAAGATGTACTTGACGCCCGAGGAGAAGCACATGCTGGTCAAGGTCATGGGCTTCGGCCTGTTCCTCATGGACAGCGATGCGTGCAATATCAACAAGCTGGATCAGAAGAAGAAGATCCGCCTGGATCGCATCGATCGCATCTTCAAGAACCTGGAGGTGGTGCCGCTGTTCGGCGACATGCAGATCGCCCCCTTTAACTACATAAAGCGCAGCAAGCACTTCGATCCCAGCAAGTGGCCGCTGTCCAGCTCCAATGCCATCAGCCCCCAGGCGGATTTGATGGTGCATCTCCCGCAGATTCGCGAGGATCACGTCAAGTACATTTCGGAGCTGGCAAGGTACACCAACGAGGTCACGACCACCGTCAAGGAGAATCCCTCGGATGCCGAGAATCGGATCACCGCCGACCTGGCCCTGCGCGGCCTGCAGCTGCTGTCCGAGTGGACCAGCGTGGTCACCGAGCTGTACTCCTGGAAGCTGCTGCACCCCACGGACCACCATCAGAACAAGGAGTGCCCCGTCGAGGCCGAGGAGTACGAGCGGGCCACGCGCTACAACTACACGTCGGAGGAGAAGTTCGCCCTCATCGAGGTGATCGCCATGATCAAGGGCCTGCAGGTGCTGATGGCTCGCATTGAGACTGTGCTGTGCGAGGCCATCCGGCGGAACATCTACTCCGAGCTGCAGGACTTTGTGCAGCTGTCGCTACGCGAACCGCTGCGCAAGGCGGTGAAGAACAAGAAGGACCTTATCCGCAGCATCATCATGTCGGTGCGCGAAACGTCGGCGGACTGGCAGAAGGGCTATGAGCCCACCGACGATCCGGTGGCCAAGGGCAAGAAGGATCCCGACGGCGGCTTCCGCATCCAGGTGCCGCGCCTCAACGTGGGCCCCTCCTCCACGCAGCTGTACATGGTGCGCACCATGCTGGAGTCCCTGATCGCCGACAAGAGCGGCGGCAAGCGTACGCTGCGCAAGGACATCGACGGCAATTGCCTGCTGCAGATCGACACGTTCCACAAGACTTCGTTCTACTGGAGCTACCTGCTCAACTTCAGCGACACGTTGCAGAAGTGCTGCGATCTCTCGCAGCTGTGGTACCGCGAGTTCTACTTGGAAATGACCATGGGCAGGAAGGTCAACAAGTGCTTGGTGCGTCATCAGCACAACGAGGAGTGCAAGGACCTGATCACCATGGAGAAGCGCATTCAGTTCCCCATTGAGATGTCCATGCCGTGGATTCTCACCGATCACATACTGCAAACGAAGGAGCCCTCGATGATGGAGTAAGTTAATGATAGTCCAGGATTACTCACTCTTAAATAACCATGCCTATTCCCTAGATTTGTCCTGTATCCTTTGGACTTGTACAACGATTCGGCTTACTATGCCCTCACCGTCTTCCGCAAGCAGTTCCTCTACGACGAGGTGGAGGCCGAAGTCAATCTGTGCTTCGACCAGTTTGTCTATAAGCTGAGCGAGCAGATTTTCGCCCACTACAAGCAGTTGGCGGGCAGCATTTTCCTGGACAAGCGTTTCCGCCTGGAGTGCGAGGTACTCGGTTTCAATTTCCAATCGTATCCACGCAACAATCGCTATGAGACTCTGTTGAAGCAACGACATGTCCAACTATTGGGTAAGTAAACTATATATTTTATTTTCCCCAAGATCTACATTTTACTGATCTCGTTTTTAGGCCGTTCTATTGACTTGAACAAACTGATTACACAACGCATTAACGCCAACATGCACAAGAGCATTGAATTGGCCATCAGTCGCTTCGAGGGCAACGACATAACCGGCATTGTGGTAAGTGCATCCAGATGGACACCTATGATTGGTTTCTTACATGTTCATTTTCAGGAACTTGAAGGTCTCCTGGAGGCGAATCGAATTTGCCACAAGTTGCTAAGCAAATACTTGGCCCTGGACAACTTTGACGGCATGGTGAAGGAGGCCAACCACAATGTCCTGGCTCCTTATGGCCGCATCACACTGCACGTCTTTGTGGAATTGAACTACGACTTCCTGGTCAATTACTGCTACAATGCAGCCACAAATCGGTGGGTTAGCTGGTCAGCTCCTCTGTGATTTAATAACTTATAACCATTATTCCCTTTAGCTTCATTCGAACCAAAGTAAATCTGTCGTCGTCGCAGGCCATTCAGCGTGAGAAGCCGCCACAAATGTCGCACTACTACCTGTGGGGCTCCAAGCAGCTGAACGCAGCCTACTCCACGCAGTATGGTCAGTACACTGGCTTCGTGGGATCGCCGCATTTCCATGCCATGTGCCGACTGCTGGGCTACCAGGGCATTGCAGTCGTCATGGACATTATCCTAAAGGACATTGTGAAGCCGCTGATTCAGGGCTCCCTGCTGCAGTTCACCAAGACGCTTATGATTGCCATGCCCAAGTCATGCAAACTGCCGCGCTGCGAGTATGGGTCGCCAGGAGTGCTGAGCTACTACCAGGCTCATCTCACGGACATCGTGCAATATCCGGACGCCAAGACGGAACTCTTCCAGTCGTTCCGGGAGTTCGGCAACAGCATTATCTTCTGCCTGCTCATCGAACAGGCGCTCTCCCAGGAGGAGGTGTGCGATCTGCTGCACGCGGCCCTCTTCCAAAACATTTTCCCCCGGCCTTTCTGCAAAGGTTTGTATAGATTGGTTTATACTTCTGTTTTCCATTTCCTTATACTTTAAATCTTTCAGAGAACGAAAAACCGGAGGCCAAGCAAAAGCGTCTGGAAGCCCAGTTTGCCAATCTGCAGATTGTTTCAAATGTGGAGAAGATCGGCACGGCAAAGGTGAACCTCCTTTGGTTTATTAAATTCTCGATTATTTCTAACAAAACTGCACCCACAGCAAGCCATGATTGCGCGGGAGGGAGACTTGCTGACACGCGAACGCCTGTGCTGCGGCCTCAGCATCTTCGAGGTCATCCTCAACCGGGTGAAGAGCTATTTGGACGATCCGGTGTGGTGTGGTCCCCCGCCTGCCAACGGGATAATCCATGTGGACGAGTGCTCGGAGTTCCATCGCCTCTGGTCAGCGCTGCAGTTCGTCTATTGCATTCCAGTGAGGGGCACCGAGTACACCATTGAGGAGCTCTTTGGCGAGGGTCTCAACTGGGCGGGCTGCGTCATGATCGTGCTGCTGGGCCAGCAGCGTCGCTTCGAGGCTCTGGACTTTTGCTACCACATTCTGCGGGTGCAGCGCGTAGATGGCAAGGATGAGGACGTCAAGGGCATTGTAAGTTGCAAGGGCTTCAGAATTTATAACCAAAAGATATTCAACTAAACTCCCATTTTAGCAACTGAAGCGAATGGTGGATCGGATTCGTCGGTTCCAAGTATTAAACTCACAAATCTTCTCCATTCTCAACAAGTATCTGAAGGGCGGCGACGGCGAGGGCTCAAATGTGGAGCATGTGCGGTG
The DNA here is from genome assembly GCA_037075205.1 of Drosophila prostipennis. Lineage (NCBI taxonomy): Eukaryota > Metazoa > Arthropoda > Insecta > Diptera > Drosophilidae > Drosophila > Drosophila prostipennis. The sequence goes on along the minus strand of JBAMCJ010002194.1, from coordinate 476,045 downwards.
CTTTCCACCGCCCCAACATCCCTCGGTCATATCGTCATCGTCGCACTACCAGGATCCCCAAAAGCTGCGCCAGAGCATAAACAATTAAGCCGATCACATATAGGTTATATTTAATCGCAGTTGAAATTAGTTTATCCAGGCGGAAAAAAGCGTAGCAGAAGCCGTAGAAGAATTGCCCAAAGGGGCAGTCGTCTTGGTTCTATTTGAATTCGATTTTATTGGAAATCTCTTTTGGTATGTCGCATTCAATCATACAGTACGTAAAATGTTTTATCCAATTATATAATAGATATAATATTGATTCCCCTGCCAAGGCATTCGACTCAACTACTCGTACACTATCCCAAATACTCTACTCTAAGCTCCCTAAGATATTATGTTTGGCCTCCTATTTTCCTTCGCTTTTGGAACAGAGACTTTCTTGTTTTGCTCCCCGATTTGAGAATCAAATTAGCCAAAGAATTGATGACAGCACGGCGAAATAAAAACGAATTGGCTTTAAACACAATCAAAGTATTACAAATTAGATGCCGCACAGTGTATGCCCATTATACATTATATATGCAATGAAGACACTCGACAGACAGCCAACATTGAGACACATACAATTAATACAATGAACATTATCGAATAAAATTTTCATACGTATTTCTAACAAACCCAACCAATGGTTGAAAACTAAGAGTTATTATGAAGGGAAAGGTATATACTTGTTTGTAAATGATAATCTAAAAATAATACTATCTATCCATAGCACTCACTATCTGGAAATGGAATTGACAAACATGGTTGGCAATTTGGAAGTATATTTCGGAATGGATGATCTAATACAAGTTATCTAGTGGCCACCCCATTGGTGCCATTCGCTTTCTTTCGCGGATCGGTGTACGTGTAGAGGACCGTGACGTTGTCCGCATAGTTCCTGGGCAGATCGAAGTCCGCACTATCCGCTCCCAGGTAGCAGGCTCCGTAGGCACTGCTCTTGGTAATCCGCACCAGCTTCAGGTTAAAGTCGATGCTCGTCCTCGAGAGTTCCGCGATGAAGGCCTCCTGCAGGAGCTCCCAGCTGGACCACACCGAACCCACGCACACCACACTCAGATCACCGGACTTGACCAGATCCTTGTGCACATTGGGCAGCAGGGAGAGGATCATGCGGGCCAGATGGACGCCGGCCTCCCGGAACAAACCGATGGCCAGCTTATCGCCATTCTCGGCATTCTGCGACAGCTTCTTGCACAGATTGGCGAAGAAGGGCTTGTCGAACTTGGCGTAGCAATGGGGCAGCATGTCCAAGCGCGTCTCCAGGCTGAAGTGGTCCTTGATGAGGGCCCACGTCTTGTCCACGGGAGCCGGTGACTTCTCAAAGTTGTCCATGTGGTCGAACACCACCTTGACGGCGCGGTACGAGATGTACCAGGCTGTGGGAGCAGAAGAGTTGGGGGTCATCATAATCATAACAATCAACAACAAAGGCGGCAATGAGTCAATCAGTCGATGGGCAATCAACATCAACGCTATCAGGCAATCCTAATCGCAGTTGCAGCCGTTAATCTCGACATTGGGCCCGGCATTAGTAGACCATTAGTTGATAAGGCCACCCGATTTGCCAGCCCCCGTTTTCCACTTACCGCTTCCCTCGTCGCCGAGGAAGTTGCCCCAGCCGCCGCAATTCGATGTGGAGCCGTCGGGATTGCGCAGCAGGCAGTTGGAGCCCGTTCCCGATATCAGGACCATTCCTCCGATCGAGGAGGCGGTGTACATGCTGCCCATGGTGTCGCTGGAGACGGCATAGCTCTCGGCCAGGTCCGGAAACGTGGTGCGCAGCTCCTGCTCCAGTTCGCGATTGGTGGCCTCCTGTTGGGATTTCGATTGAATTAAAAAATACTCTCTTTAAAGGCCTTTTCTAAGATAACTAAATGGGTCTCAAAAAATCAGTTAAATAATGTAAAATAAAGTTTTTTTTTAATTCAAGCCGTTCTACAATTCTGATAATATTCAGGACATCATCTTTTACAATCTGTTAATGGAACATTACAGATGATTGAAAATATGTTATAGAGTTGAAAACCAACCGATTTGAAGTGTTTAACATATTTAAATATGTTTATATTTAAAACTCAATACATTTTTTTAAAAACTCAAAATTTTTCAAGATCTGAAAATAACCGAAATACTAGAAATAGATATTACTAACCTGTTCGCAACCGCTGAGACTCAATCCCAGGCTGGTGAGGGGCGTGTCCTTCGGAATGCCCGCCTCCTCCTTGGCCCGCTGCACCATGTCTTCGATCCGACGGGCACATTCCGGGATCCCGATGCCCCAGTGATTTGTGCCCAGGCCACTGGTGGAGCCCACGGATTGGCCGCTCTCATCGCAGATAACCAGTCTGGAGTGGGTGGCTCCGCTGCAGGAGACAAAGCACATGGTTTATATTTCCGGACTCTCTTCATCGTTACACAATAGGTGTTATTTGTTATTTAACGGGGCCGTGACCGCGGACAATAACGCGATGGAATCAAATTGAATTAACCGATCGGGCGACAGCAAATTGGAATTAAAGAAACGCGCAATTGACAAATTCATTTAAAGAAAACGTGTCACACGCACAAATTCTATTCGACAACCCAGAGATCCCAATAAAAACCCCCGTCCAAGTGCGGGTAAGGAAAAAGAAAGTATATGTACTCAGAAAAAAACTGAACAATTGGAAATGTTAGTAGATTTTTATACTTTTCTTATCATTCTTCAATTCCCAAATTTGTTGACAACCAATTAAAATCTTGAAAATCATACATTTTTAAACTGTATTTTTTCTATTCTTATGTTACTCTTTTTATTTTCTTATAGATGACCAATAAAATGTAAAATTAATAAAAAATTTCTCTCTCTGTATTTGACAACCCAACGATCCCGCATTTGGACAAACATGTAGAAAGTGTAGATTCTAATCCAAGAAATCATATGGGGGCTTTGCAATTACCGTTATATTGCACATTGCAGCCAGCTGATGGAAGATTCGTGACGTGACGAAAGTTCACTGCTTAATACGCTCAATTGAGGCAATCATTTGACGGCCCATGCAAAATGGGCACAACAAAAGACGTTTGTTATCGCCGCTTAACTATTTTTAACCATCATTCAATTTATTTCGGTCATAAAAATACCTCTGCTGTAAATTCAAAGTAGTTTCGTTACGTAACGTAACAATTAGCGTAACGTTCCCGATTAATAATCGAATGTTAACAGAATGTTACGTTAACATTTTGTTATGTGCGGGTGAGCGGCGGAATTTTTATCAAATTGTGCGCAAGAGATTAAATGTTTTACGCTAAAAATTGACTGAAACCGCACCGCAACCCGCGATCTCCGGCGTGCCACAAAGAGGAGCGTTAATTGACATGAAATTGCTGACCAATTCCCGGCTGCTGCGGCCTCTGCTGCTGCTGCGCCGCCAAAGGTCGCATGACGCAAAGGCGGCGGAGGCACCGAAACCTCTTCGACCGGTTCCAACTGGTGCCCAACTGGACGAACTGGAGCGGAATGTGGTGAGGCGCCATCACAAGAACAACGTGCCACTGATTCGGTCTCTAATCCAGGAGGCGGAGGCTGGAGATCGGGATAAACTAAGCCAACTGCAGGCGGAACTGGAGCAACTGCCCAATGCAACGCATCCCCGCCTGCAGGAATACGGCGAGGAGCCGCGGGAACTGGCGCAGTATGTGCACAGGGAGCTGCCCGAGCAGTCCAGCCTCAAGGAGTTCTCCGAACTGGCCCGTGCTCTCAATCTCTACCGCATGGAACACCTGGGCAACTACACGGGTCACAAGAGCTACTACCTAACAGGCCAACTGGCCACCTTGGAGCAGGCCATCATACAGTATGCCCTGCAGGCAGTCACCCGGCACGGTTTCAAGCTGATCTCTGTGCCCGACATCTTGCCTAAGGAGGTAATCGAATCCTGTGGCATGCGCACCGAGGGCGAACGCACCCAGGTCTACAAACTGGACAACGGCGAATGCCTGTCGGGCACCTCGGAAATGGCCCTGGCCGGTTTCTTTGCCAATAAGCTGGTCACGGAGGATCAGCTGCCCCTCAAGGTGACCGCCGTGAGCCGCTGCTATCGGGCGGAGACGTCGGGCCTGCAGGAGGAGAAGGGCATCTATCGGGTGCACCAGTTCACCAAGGTGGAGATGTTCGCCATCTGCACGGAGCAACAGTCCGAGGCCGAGCTGGAGGAGTTCAAGAACATCGAGGTGGATCTCTTCCGGCGGCTGGGCCTCAATTTCCGACTGCTGGACATGCCGCCCTGCGAGCTGGGGGCTCCGGCGTACCAGAAGTACGACATCGAGGCCTGGATGCCCGGCCGTCAGATGTGGGGCGAGATCTCCAGCTGCAGCAACTGCACGGACTATCAGGCCAGGCGGTTGGGCATCAGATATCGTCGATCGAGCGACGGACAGATCCTCAATGCCCACACCATCAACGGAACGGCAACGGCCATTCCGCGTCTTCTGATTGCCCTGCTGGAATCTTATCAGCGGGGAGATGCCATCGAGATACCCGCCGTGCTGCGACCCTTCATGGACAACCAAGAGCTGATCACGCGGAACAAACGGATACCGGAGACCAAGCTGGTCAAGTTCATCAAGGCCTAGGCTAACCATCCTGACACATTCTGTACCTTTGACTGTTATCATTAAAGCGCTGAGCTGTGGCAGCTTATCAACGCAAGCAGGGGAATATTTTGAAGCACACCCCTTAGCTGATATCTGGCGGATCAGGGTATCACACCCTGCGCGCTTAATCACGCTCGTTAATCATACCGATTGGCTATTGAATTACAAATTGATTGGTGACCTTTCTACGTACCCTTCGACTCCGCCGAAATACTTCATTGTGAGTTGTGCGAATCGAATCCCAACTGGAATGTGGCTGAAAAGGCGCTGGAGGTGTGGAGAAGGCGGTTTTGGTCGGTTCCTGTCCTGCAAGAAACGAAAAAAACGAGTGCAATTAAGCAATAAAAAATTGCACCATTAATTTTAGCAGTGCAACGGGTTGTTAGCACTCGGATCAACCTTATCGCGTTTCATTAGCCCCAAAACCAAAACATTTGTCAACCGCACAGGCAAGAAAATACTGCTGACACAGGTGAAATCAGCATAGCAATCAAGTGGCTGAAAAAGAGGTGGCATGCGCTTAAAGAATGCAATTTTAGATCAACGGTCCGTTCTATTTATAAAGTTCGATATGTGTTAACTTCCGTTCTCAAGAGGCTTCCCTGTACCACTGATTTCCGTGCCTGCATCGAGTGAGAGTGAAAAGCGTGCGCCGTCCAAACTAGTTTATAATGTATCCCGCTCACTTTTTTGCTTACGTTTCACATAATATCTCGCAATTCTCCCACAATATTAATAAAACAGCGTTTGCTGATTTGATTTACCACCCGCCACGCCCCTTTCGCCCCCACTGGCTAACACACTCATCATTAGATTTTGATTAGAAGCGCGTCAGGAACTTCACTGTTACGACAGCCACCAAAACCAATCCAACTCTTACCCGGCAGAGCTGAATCCGTCCACGTTCCGAACGCTGTGAACACCAACTGTGTTGTGTTTGGGTACATTCTCATTTCGGGCCCAGCGACTCATTGATATTGGTATACCGGGTAATTGCAGAGTACATGGGTATATTGTATCCGCGAAGCTTTGTGTCTCGAGATGAAGAAAGTACCCCTATAAATGGTATATGTACAGTGCGACCTCGAAATGTACTGTTTATAATTTAATTAACTTTGCTTATTATTTGTAAGATGGTATTCTAAGGATCTCGAAAACTGTGCGACAGGTCAGGGTGTGTTTATAAAACGTTTGCTCTATCAGCTAATAGACTCCCCTTCGTTACTATCTCTTAGATCCCAGAGAGACGCTCAATCACCCTTTTTTAATTATTAAAAGTGGCTGGTGATGTTTTCATTCTAAGATAGTATTGAGTACTTCTCACTTTTTTGAACGAACTGGGCATGTCTTTATGAAAACCATTGAGACTAATTTCAGTAGGATAAATACTTTTTATTAGAATCCAATTTTTTCTAAAAGTTTATAAAAATTTTGTTTTAATTCCAAGACAGTTCCAATTCAGAGCCAACGCCTAAATACTTTGTTTTTAAATCACTGATTACCGGGTATCCCCTAGTCGATTACCGGTATTTCCCCGTTTTTATCGTGACGTAGCCAGTCAGCTGTGAATCAGTGCTGTTAAACAAACTGAAATATATATGCCATTCATCAACCGATTGGCGCCAAGTTTAAAAGAGCACCGACTTCAGGTTTTCTTCTTTATGTTTATTAAAACGTTACAATTTAATTCTATTACACTTTTGCTTATAAACGAAAGAAACAAATCATTGTCAATTGGTACATCATATTTTATACATCGTTTTCATTTTCAAACTTCTAGCAAACAACAAAACGCAAACACCAAGGTTACAACTTATTTATAAGAGCGTACAAATCATATAAAAAATCGGCGAAAAATATATAGATGTTGAGAAGCGTCGTAGATACAAAAATCAGTTATGTCTCTCATTTGGGGGAAAGGGGGGCTCGAAAGGTGCCACACTTTTTTCTTGCTTTCTCGTTATGTACAAAAAGAAAATGTCTTAAATGTAGTCGAAGTTTGTCGTTGAATGTGCGCGAATGATGGTACTTGGGGTGGGGTCTGTGTTCTGGGCGATCCCTATGAGTGAGCCAGGTTGGAGAAGGGGTATTGCGGAAGTCCCTTTATTTAAAAAAGTGTCAAGTTCTCATACGTGCCGGTGTTGTGCTGCTGATGCTGCTCCTGTTGTTGTCCCATTTTATGGTAAATCCTAACTAACATTTCTCGGAAAGAGTAAAACACGGTAAAAGTCAATTGTTGAAAGTGTGTTTCGTGCAAGGAGCGACCGTGGCGCGGCCTCTACCACTTCTTCTTGTGCTCGTCCATGGAAACGCCGCCAGGGCCCAAGGACACGATCATGAGCAGACCGCCGATAACCGAAAGAGTCTGTAAAGATATCACAATGTAAGAAACTACCAAATAAAAAACATTAACAATGACTTGCCTGGAAAAAGTCGTATTTCAAGAAATCCCTGAGTGGCTTGTAGGACGGAATGGTCCACCAGGCATTGTGGTACAGGTTGAGGACCGTGAGCAGGGCCACCAGGATCAGGGCGGACAGCTTCGTCTTGTAGCCCAGCACGACCAGCACCATCAGAATGGAGCCGATGATGTCCTGGATGACCTGCCACACGCTCAGCTCGAATCGGATCAGGGTGATGAACATGAAGGCCAGCAGGATGCGTCCGGCCAGCTGCATAAAGTTCTTGGGCTTGTTCTCGCCCATCGATGGCACGCCGGCGAACAGGCTGCGTCCCTCTATCCTGGCCTCGGCCAAGACGAGCAGCAGGGCGCCGATGAGTGCAAAGTTGCGCAGCAAGAACTGGAAGTCCCACAGAATGGAGTAGGCCACGGTCTGTAAAGGGGGTTTCATGGGTTTTAGATCAAAGATTCGTTTGGGGATCTGAGGCAGACACTTACCTGCAGCACCACAATGAAGAAGAGCAGGCCCACGGCAATGTCGACCTTAAAACGGGCCATCACCATGCCGCAGCCGCCCAGCTGACCGAGCAGGTTGACCAGCACAAAGACGGTGGCCAGGAACTTGCCGCAGCCCCAGCTCATGTCCATGTACTCGCGCTGTTCGTTCCACTGGAAGTACATGCGCAGGCCGTCCTCGAAGAAGGTGGCGATGAGGCACAGACGGGCCACCGTGGGCAGCACATTCTTGCCGCGCTTGATAACCTGCAAAAAAGCGAGAGAGCAATCGAGTGAATGAGTTAGGATAGGAGCGATCAGGATGAGTGCTACTGATAGGTTGATAAGGGCGCTACTGACGGGCTGATAAGGGATCCAAAATATACAACGCTATTGAGCGTGGCTTGCGCGTAGTCGGTGGAAATCGCCCGCTGACTGTGACGTGTCTTTAAAGTCGAAACGCTCTATCTGTCGATTGCTATCTGCCAGCTAACGGGTTTTGGCCTGGCCTGCTATGTAACTTAAATGATGGCGTATATATGTAAATCGCTTAGGCCAGTTCACCTGGCTTTCTAGCCCCGTCGATTACGGAACTCGACCTGGTCGCCTGGCGTCCAGCTGCCCATCGCTCTTTCTCTTTTCTAGCACTTTCACTTGCGGCGACAGCTCTCTCGCACGCACACAAACAGGCGCACACACACAGGTAGCCAAAGAGGCGGCGAGAGAGAGTTTCCCCCGCGGCAGACGCAACAACTGGTAATTGAAGTACTGGAGTTTGGTCCTAACCCAACTGGAGTGCTCTCTTCAGGAAGCTCATGCCTGGCACGTATCTCAAGAGTCCGGGAATCGTGATTATAGTGCCAACGGAGACCTCGAACTTTGCCGCGTTTGGGTGACGTTGGCAGTTTTCCCAGTCTGCAGCTGCCAGGGCGTCCCCGTAAATCGCCCTTTGGCAGCGTGTTCAGGCAATCCCCGGGGGATGTGGACTCCCAAGGGACTCCCGATCAGATGGAGCACCCATTATATATTACCTGTTCCGCCACATCCTCCGTTTTCGCTATGTACTCGTTCGGTATGCTCATCTTGGCAGTTTCCGCTGATCTCTCTCTTTAGGCTGGCACTCGGCTGGTGGGGATCGCTTGGGCAATTCGTTTCTGGCTTCCTGGGCGTCGCGTCGCTCTCCAAATTGCAGTCAAAGTTACCAAAAATACATGAATTAAAAAGAGTCCAAATTTTAAGCTGGCGTGGAACCCGGTATGACCGCGCCGAAAACGGTTAAAGATACCAAAAAGGACCAGTGTTGGAAAGCGACAAACGAACTAAAAACTAGGTAGAGGGTCACACAGCCAGCGTGCGTGCATTTTTTTTATTTCCCGGAATAAAACTTGAAAAATCCTGCCAAAATGTCAGCTGCCAAAAACAAACGCCAGAAAATGGAGAACGCCGGCGAGGAGGCCAAGCCCAAGCAGAAGAAGGTGAAGGCCAAGGCCCAGGAGGACGCCGGCTACGGCTCCGGGGAGTTCTCCCTGGACTGGGAGGTGGACAGCTACCGCACGGAGTACGAGAGCGAGGAGCACTGGGAGCTGCGACGCAGCTTTATGGTGGCCCACAAGGATCGCTTCGAGGAGGACCGCCTGGTGTGCCTGGCCCAGACGTTCATCAACATGGAGTTCATGGGCTGCAAGTACCCCAGCGAGACGATGCGCCTGGTGGCCGAGCTGTCCAAGGAGATTGCCGAGGATTTCCGGCGGAAGCGCGATCAGCGTTTGAAGCGCACCTTCGTCTCGGCCTCGGACGCGGCGGAGCAGCGCGCCAAAGGTAGACGCAAGAACAATTAGTGGGCGGTGGGCCATGCGGAGGAGATTCCTTTTATACAGTAGTAACTATACGAGCCAGACGAACCACACAGCCTAATGTGCCTAATCCCCAAACCACTAGGGCGCCGGGCTGCAGCCGCACGGGCGGCGGACTCCCCAAAGGATAGCTCGAACAGATTCACACGAGAACGCCTCTGCTTCGGCGGCGGCGAGCCAATCGATCTCTACCAGGGCCTGCGCTTCGGCCAGCTCATTTTGTTGCTGGCCGGCGGGCGCAACTGCCTGCGCAACTCCTGCAGCGTGGCCAATTGCAAGTACGAGGAGCGCGCCAGCCTGGATCAGCAGGCCAGCGACACGACAAAATACGCCGAAGTATTGCTAAATGACGAGGTGATAGCCTCCGGCCAGGGGGAGAGCCTCAAGGTGGCCAAGACGGCTGCCTTCAAGCAAGCGCTGCTCATGCTGCAGTCCCACTGCTACAGCATAAAGGTAGGAATGCTCTATAAACCTTAGATACGAGATCTAAACTTTTCCCTTCATTTCCCAGCTAAATGCCACGCGCGAGACAATCAAGGTGGAGAAGAGCAAGAACGGCGTGAACATCAATGTCACCAAGGAGTCGGCCGACAGCCTGGGCGATCCCAAGTTGGATGCCAGCAACAAAGGCTACCGCATGATGCGGTTGATGGGTTGGGCAGGTGGAGGATTGGGTCGCCTGAAGCAGGGACGTGAGGAGCCAGTTGGGTAGGTCTCGAACTTCTTTAGTATCACTGTATCCAGTTCTAAGCTTCTATATTATTTTAGCTACCTGCTGAAGAGCAATCGCAATGGCCTGGGCTCCTTAAAACCCCAGGGAAATCTCGCTGACTACCGCAAGCTGATAGAAAACTATCTGAATTCGGACGACATGCGCGACATGCAGTTTGAGCCCACGTTTTCGAAGGAGGAGCGCGCCTCGTTTCACCAGTGAGCATCTTAATAACTTGATTTTAAGAGATAATGGATTTTAATTATGGTATTTCCCTTACAGAATGGCCAACCGGCTTGGCTTGCGTTCCAGCAGCTATGGCACTGGTGAGACCCGGCGCCTGTTGATCACCAAGAAGGTCAGCTATGGCGAAATTCTAAAGCAGATCCTGACGCGGCGCAATCCCAAGTTTTGTGAGCGCTACTTTGTGCAGGTTCCCATGCAGAAGGCCCACCTATTTCCCGGTCATGTGGCCGGCTTGGAGTTGGAGAACGCCTGCGATTAGGCGGGGGAAAACAAGAAATGAAAAGGTTCAGCTAGTAATACTCGTATAAAAGGATCTTCTTAATCATTAGTTTTAAGCTGCAGGATATTAGAAATACAAGACAAGAATTTCTAACTGTGTACTTTGTTTACGTTTCGCGGCGAATGTCCAGTACATGGAAGAAGAAGAATCGCTGCAGTTGCATTTTATTGTTTTCCTGCGTTTCCCCTGATGTTTTTTTGAGACAAAAGATGAATAAATGTCCGCGGTGCAACTGCGAGGCGTCGGGAGAGAACCGCCTGGTCACGGACAGCTGTGGACACACCAAGTGTCGTCCCTGCCTGCTGGCGGATGTGTCCGATTGCCTGGAGTGCCGAGTTGCCAGCCAGGAGCAGGAGGCTGCCAGGATCCAAAAGACGCAGGAGGCCAAGGCTAGAACTCCAGCGGACAAGCACATCATGGTCACGGATCAGGGCTACCACTGCACTGTGTGCAACAAGGACTTCCGCAGCCGCACCCAGCAATATTACCACCTCGCCTGTGGCAATGATCTTTTAAAAAAGTTCAGCTGCAAGGAATGCGGTCGCGTGAGTCTCGGGATGTCTCTGCTGTACATACTGTCCATTAATGACTCTTCTTTCTTTCAGAGATTTGCCAGTCGATCCCATTTAAAGTACCACCTCAGCAGCCATGAGGATAAATCGAAACATTCGTGCGGGGTTTGCCAGAAAAGTTTCAAGCAGAAGGTCATCCTCCAGCGCCACATGCTCACCCACAACCAGGAGCAGCATGTGTGCCCGATCTGCCAGAAGGTCTTCCGCCGCCAGAGCTCCCTCGCAAGTCACCAGGCCGTCCACAGCGATCTCGGCCTGCCGTACAAATGCGATCTCTGCTCCAAGCCCTTCCAGAACAAGGCCAATTTGAATCAGCACTTGAGGAAGCACGACAAGAACAGCATTCGACACAAGTGTAAGGTGTGCCAAAAGTCCTTTCTGCGGCAGAGCACACTGCGACTGCACATGAAGCGTCATTCGAACCGAGAGCGCCAGTCCTGCTCCTTGTGCGGCAAGAGCTACAACGATGCGGATGCACTGGGTCGCCACCTGAGGCAACACAAGACTGTGGAGCGCTATCGCTGCATCGAATGCGACATCACGGTTAACCGGAAGGACAACATGCTCCGCCACCTGCGCTCCATGCATCCTGGCTGTGCGTTCGAGAGCAGCGTGGAGATATGTACGCCCAGGCCCAGTGCTCCTGAAATACCGCCACCGGAGGAGGAGGAGAGACCAGCCGAAGTCGTGCGATACAACAGCGTGATCCAGAGCGTGGGCAATGTGGAGCCAGTGGTGGTGCCACCACCGCCAGTGCCTACTCCTCTGCCGGACTTGCAGCTGGAGCAAGCAATAGCTGTCACAGAACACCTGCCACTGCCGGATGTAATGCCCGAGGAGAATGTCCAGCTCTATCGGAAGATCATCTTGGACCTGGACAACGAAGAGTACTTCAATGATGCCCCAGAATCCGCCCAGAAGCCGCGTGGCCCCGGGCAAGGCAGCTCCAAATTTAGCGAGATGCACTGGCGCAAGAATTTCAAATTCTGGTACCAAAAAGAAGAGAATACAAACCTAGGATGATGATGATGATCTGACTTTGGTTCGGGCCCCTTTTTTTTGAAGGGCCCCCTGATTTATTAGAGATAAGTCAGGTGCTGCGAACCGAAGCGAACCGCAACAGTCTTTTTGGCCGCTAGCCATATTTCCGCGTGCCGACGTCATTGCCAAGTTCGCCGCCCATCGGAAGCAGCAGTAGAACCTCTTAATTTGTAGCTATCAGTATTCAATATGTTGGACGAGCGATCGGAGCTCGAGACGCTGCGTGAGATTTATTACCTAACTGATGGGGCTTCCGGACAAAACTGGCGCAAGTTGCTCGCTCTGGGCGACTGCCTGGACCAGCAGCTGAAGCGCAAGCTGCTCTGGATGTGGCCCACTTCGGTGGATTTGGACTACTTCAATCAGCTCCTGGCCATGCACCACATCCGTCGCGTTTTGAGCATAGGCTGTGGGAGTGGACTTCTGGAATGGCTGATGACTGCATCTGGTGGGCGAAAGGTGTCCATGTTTGGCCTGGAAGTCGACCGCAACTGGTGGCAGAGCAAGTACTCCGTTCGGAGCTTCATACCCCTGAACTACGTGGAGGATGCAGGCGAACTGGATACGAATCTATTGACCAGCTGCTGCAATGGCGCCGCTCCTTGTGCCCTGCTATTCTGCTACTTTAACAATCGCGGAGCATTCCTGGACTACCTTAAGGTGTTCCCGGGAAAGTGGCTGATACTGATTGGACCGCTGCCCGCCCGGGGAATCCACACGGATCCCAATCCGGTCCATCCCCAACTGCCCGTCGACCAGTGGACCCTGCGAGAACGCCTCAACTGGTCTGACCACAACATTGTGGCGTTCTACGAGAAGATAGCCTAGTCTAGTCTGTAGTAGTATCTATATAATTGTATTATTAAACCATTGCCTTATGTCCTAGTTAGTTCCTGTTCACCTCTATGTGGAACTTGCACGCCGGTATGCTCTGCACCTCGGCGGTCACGGTGCTGTTGATGCCCAGATTGCTGAGGGCTCCGCGCACCAGGCCGCAGGTGAAGGCCACGAACTTGGGCGCATGCTCCAGCTGCTTGGTGCCCGGAGAGATGCGCGTGAGAAAGCGGAACGCCTTGTCCTGCACCACATACATGCCGTGGTTGTTCGTCCTCAGGTTGTCCACCTGCTTCTTGTAGATGAGTGTCCAGAAGTCGGTGCAAATGAACTTCATGGTCTCCAGCTCGTCCTTGAAACGCGACACCTCGCGGGTGAGCCGCTCAATCAGTCGGTAGCCTGTGGTGAAGCCTATGTACTCCAAAGTGGCCAAGTCGTGCTCCTAAAAGGGAGGAACCAAGGGGGAATCTTTTGTAGGTGTTTTTTAGCGTCTAGAGATTTTCTACCTTGTTGCTATCCAGGCAGTAGTTTACTATCTCGGCGTGCAGGCAATCAAATAGAATTTCCTCGGACATTTTGAAGATAATTAAATTTTTCTTCTGTTTTCAACTAATTTTCCACGGATTTGTTTTGAATCGCTGATGATCAGCTGTTTTTAACGTTGACGCCCGAATGGCAATCTAACTTTTAGCGGTTTTTTATTATTATATTTAGTTTTTTCTACTTCGTTTTTATTTTAAGGTTTCAGAGAATGCATTTTATAAGACTATTTTTTATTAATAAAAAAAATAATATTTGTTTTCACTTATAAGGGGTGCGTTTTAAGAAACATATATTTTTCTAGCTATTTTCTAGCTACATGTTGCATATTTCCCTAGCTGATATGGCATCACTGGTAAGTGAGGGGGTGTTTTGGCCAGAAGCAAAACAAAAAATGTATACAAAACACCGCTGCTTAAAATTCGCATAATTAGTGAATTAAAATTGGACAATAAGTGAATCCAGGATGCTGGACACTAGACACAAGGCTGCGCTCCACAGCATGGTGTGTCAGGCGATCCTGGTGCTGATCTGCCTGGTTTGCTACGGATGCGGCGGCCTGAGCGGGGCCAAGTTCGTCTTCGATGACACGGTGGCCATCGTCAAGAACCGGGATGTCAACGCACTGCCCACCAACTGGACGGCGATCTTCACCCACGACTTCTGGGGCGCCTCGCTGCTCAGCTCGGACTCGCACAAGTCCTTCCGCCCGCTGACCACGCTGATGTTCCACTGCGAGTACGCCCTCCTCGGCCTGACTGCCGCCCACATGAAGTTCCTCAACCTCCTGCTGCACTGCGTCAACACGCTGCTCATGTGGCGATTGGTTCGTTCGCTCTACGTGCCCGAGGTGAACACGGAGCGATGGGCCATCCTTTCGGCGGCGCTCTTTGCTGCCCATCCCATCCACACGGAGGCGGTTTCGGGTGTGGTGGGCAGGGCAGAGCTCATGTTCGCCATGATCCACCTGCTTTGCCTTCTGCTAACCGTAGCGAACACCGGGAAACACGGTCCCCAGACTGGCGGCCTAATCCTCGTCCTAACCGCCGTGGGAATGCTCTTCAAGGAGTCCGCCGTGACCATTCCCATGTCGTGTGTGCTGCTGGATTACTTCCAAAACGGCTACTACCATCTGCCGGTCAGGGATCAGTGGAACCTTTTGTACAGCCGGCTAAGCTACTTGGTCTACTTTGTGGGCACTTTGGGTCTGCTGACGGCTCGCCTTTGGTGGCAGGACTTTGAGACGCCGACGTTTAAGGAGGTGGACAACCCAGTGGCCCACAACGAGCACATCCTGACCCGCGGGCTCTCGCAGCAGTTCCTGCTGGTCATGAACATCTGGCTGATGCTGTGCCCCCACTGGCTGTGCTACGACTGGGCCTTGGGTTGCGTCAAGCTGGTGACCAGCATCTGGGATCTGCGGCTCCAGGGCGTCATTGGATTCTACTCCCTCATGCTGGTGGCCCTGATGAACTTCCGCCGCCTGCCTGGTTTGATGCTAGCCCTGGGCTTGATGATCATCCCCTTTCTGCCCGCGTCGGGAATCATTTGCGTGGGATTCGTGATTGCAGAACGGACACTCTACGTGCCCTCCATTGGCTTTTGCCTGGTGTCCATCTATGGGTTCCTCTACTGGTATGACTGCAGCACGAAAAAAAGCTATTGGCGCACTGCCTTGCAGATTCTTTTGATGCTTCTCTTCACCGTGATGATGCTGCGGACGCGGCAGCGAGCCACCGACTGGCTGAACGAGGAGCAGCTGTTCAAGTCCGCCCTGCAGGTGTGTCCCGACAACGCCAAGGTGCACTACAACATCGCCCGGCTGGCCACCGATACGGGCAACAATACGAAGGCCTTTCAGCACTACCACAAGGCCATTGAGTTGTATCCCAGCTACGAGTCCGCCTTGATGAACCTTGGCAACCTTTACCGGGAGCACGGTCAACTGGCCACCGCTGAGGATTACATACGATTGGCTCTGCAGGCGTTTCCTACCTTTCCGGCGGCCTGGATGAACCTGGGCATTGTGCAATCGGCCCAGGGAAAGTTCGACAAGGCGCTGGCCAGCTATGAGAAGGCCCTGAAGTACAGGGCCAACTTCGCCGTCTGTTACTACAACATGGGGAATCTGTATCTGGAGAAGAAGCAGTACGCCGAAGCCCTTCATCATTGGCAGCACGCTGTGGCGCTGAATCCCCGCCAGCCGAAGGCCTGGGCAAACATTCTCACGATGCTGGACAACCGAGGATTGCAGGACGACGCACTGCGCATCTCGAATCAGGCCCTGCAGCATCTGGCCAACGATGCCAGCATCCTGTTCATACGAGCCAATGTCCTCGGCAAGCTGAAACACTACGCGGAGGCGGAGTCCCTCTATAAGCGCGTCATTGAGCTGGAGCCCCACAACATGCTCTACTATACGAATCTCGGAGTTCTCTATCATCGCTGGGACAAGTCGCAGGAGGCTATAGAGGCTTATCGGACGGCGATAAGTATCAATGCGGCGAGGGCAACGACAGCGCGGGAGAATCTCAGCAAGCTTCTGAAGCGCCTGGAGCGGGAAGCGCAGGTCAGCCAAAGATAAGCGTTAGCTTTAGAAGTTCCACCGCAAAATGTGTTTGTCTTCAAACGGCAAAGACCAAATAATATAAGGTAAATATTTGCATTTCATAAAATTAGGATGTAAAACTTAACAACTATGTACATTTCTTAAGCTGCAATAATCCCAAACAAAATATGAGGTTGTGGGTTCCATTCACTAGTCCCAGAAAGGTATTAATGTACTTACTCTTGAAAGACACTACAAATAGATAGTATAATTTAATTTAATTTAGAGCACGATTAGCATAAGTGCAATATATCTATATCATACACCCATATCTCCCTCCCATCAGTACACCTTATTTATTTTTAGTATAAGTTTAGGATAATTTATTTATTTATTAATTTACTCGAGG
The DNA here is from genome assembly GCA_037075205.1 of Drosophila prostipennis. Classification (NCBI taxonomy): domain Eukaryota; kingdom Metazoa; phylum Arthropoda; class Insecta; order Diptera; family Drosophilidae; genus Drosophila; species Drosophila prostipennis. The sequence continues at coordinate 459,434 of JBAMCJ010002194.1, read as the reverse complement.
GTATATACAATTAATGTTAAAACTAATTAATGATCGAACAGTTACGAGACGACTTACATAAATTAACTAAATCCTAGAACGTAAGGACTACATGAAATACTTCAGAAAACAGTGACAATTGTGGCACCATTGTAAAATGATTCAATTCCATTAAAGATTCATGATTTTAAAATAATAATACCGCAAATTACACAAGTTCATATATATATGTAGCACATATAAACAGATCGGGGCTGCTGGAGCATTGGAACATGGAGAAAGCTGAAACACTTTGGCAGAATGCGAGACTACACAGGTCGAACAAAAGAGAGATTAACGTGGATATCAGTAAATATTCAAGATACAGGCATGCGTCTATGTACTATATGCGTAGGCGTAAAGGTATAACAAAGTCTTTGTGTTTGAGATACGGGTCTGTTGGGTTTTTCTGGGCGAGCAAGCGAGCAACGGCGGTTCGGAACTAAATCAAATAATAATGAGCAAATAACACAGAGCTAGCACAGCAACAAGGTTATGGGGGCGGGCGGTACAGGGCGATCTAGAGCAGCACGAATTCCTCGCTCTCGCTATCATCTTGGTCATTGTCGTCGCCATGTTGCTGCGGCGGCGACAATTGGGTGCCCAGTTCCTGGGCCAGAGCAGCCACCTGTTTGATGAGCGGCTTGTACAGCGAGTCGCTCATCTCATCCCGCTCGTGATCCAGGCAACGCCCCCGTGAGAAAGAGAACAAGGGATAGTTCATCTCGGCTGGCTCGGCCTGCTGATGGCTTGACTGGGGCGTCACCTGATGGCCCCCAGTCGCCTTTTCCACCGTTGCCCCGGAGGCACAGCGCATGGGATGCAAGTACTGCAACAAATAACCAAAAAATTAGAAGGATAAGAGCAAGGAATGTTTGGTTTTAACTCACCAGCTGCACGCTCTCCATAAAGCTGTCGAAATCGCTCTTGGTGGCACAGTAAAAGCCGATGCAACAGCTGGGATCCATCTTGCTGGCCTTCAGCTTGCGCGGCGACTTGCAGTGGAACGAGTGCAGGGAGAAGTTCTCCTGGTTTACGTCCACCATCTCCTGGCAATAGTGCGGATCCAAGTGGATGAGCCTGTCCTCCTGAAAGCCCACAAAGTACAGCGAGTGCTTGGGCTTGCCGCCGATGATGCCCAGGCAGTGCTCCGTACTCAGCAGCAGCTTCAGGCAGTGGGCGTACACCGGATTCAGCTTGTCGCTGCCCAGGCGCAGCGGGATGAGCACGATGAGGGACTTCCAGTGCTGCTGGTGCTCCGACTTGGGCGTTTCCGCCTGCGGGCGCTTCGCTTGCTGCCAAGGCACGTGGGGTTTGGGCGCCGGTTCGGGAATGCTGCACTGATCCTCGATATCCTGTATATAAACTGAAAGACGGAAACACGGTTATCAACAGGCAAATACGTTATCAAATAAGCCAGTGAGTAATGAGCCCCCCGGTAACCAAGGTTGCAGCAATTACTCATGTTCAGGTATCAATGTGTCACGACGGTTATCTTGTGAATCTTTCGATTTAGGGAATTCTTTTGCGCCCCTCGTACTCACTCGTGCAATCTTTGGCCACATAGACGCTGATATTGTCAAAGTCTGCATTTTCCTGAGCTGCATGCTCCAAGGCGTGTCTGTTGGGGAGGGTTAAAGATTTATTAGCTTCGATCAAAGGTTCGCGATCCGATAAGAGTGTGCACTTACTTAAGCAAATAGGAGACAGAGGCGGGGCCGTACCAGTCGCCAGGCTTCTTGCCCAGATCCTCACCCAGCCGCACCAAAGCGTGAATGGAGAAGGGACTGTTTTTGGAGGAGCTGTCCCCGAACCACTTGACGATCTTCTTATGCATGTTATCCTCGTAGGTGGAGTGCAACTGAGACTCTGCATCATAGCGCCAACCTGAAAGGGGGGATCTCTTATGAAAATCTATTCATTTATGCAGCTTTCCTTAACTTACTGCGTCCCAGAAAGTGACAGATTAGTCCCTGGGCCAGGAGCATCTGGCCACTTCTCAGCATGCAGCCCCAGCCGCAATCCGAGGTGTAGTTGGAGCCATTCATGATGGGGAACTCCCGCCGGTAGGTCATCCAGATTCTGCTGTAGAAGTCGCGCCGAAAACCCTCGATGCCCTCCTCCCAGGGCTGTTCGCCCACCTGGTTCTCGACCGCGTCCATGCCCAGCTCCTGGGGCACCACAATCTCGTCGATCTGCTGCGGATTAAGCGTTGGATACAGCGAAGCCGACGTCGTCGAGGTGGCCTGGTGTATGCTGTCGAACGCCGAGGTGGCGTGGTCGGGCGACGTATCCGCTCCGCTGGGCAGTTCGGTGATGGAACTTTCCATGCTGACGGGCGGCGTGAAGCGGCGATGATAGCACCGTCCCAGCAGCCACACGGGCTGCTCCTTGGAGAAGCTCGTCTGACGCATCTTGCCGCTCCAGCCGTACTTCACGTTGTGCCACATGGCCACCAGCTTGGACTCCATGCCCTTGGTGGGCGTTCGGTTGGCCGACAGGTCACCGGTTTCCTCGCCGTGCTGCTCCACGTGACCGCAGCTCGGGCCGCTGCTGCCGCCGCTGCCGCCATAGAGCTGACTGAAGGCGTTCATGAAACGTGATGACGTCGATATTTTGCGCTGCGGTGTCGCTGTCGCAGCGTTTTCCGACTTGAGGTTCAGATTCGCACCTGAGGTGCTCACGGGCGAGGGGGAGGGGGCGCGTGGAACGGCGAATACGGTGCGGGGGATCGTCTGAATGGGGGCTGCCTGCTCCTCCTCGACGGCGCCGTCCTCCACCAACGGCAGGGATAGGGGATCTGCATCCTGCTGGCACATCCGGCTGCCCTCCACAATGCTGCCCTCGCCGGCGGCTTCGAAGAGCATCAGTTTCTCGTCGGTCAACTTGGAGAGGAGGCCGTCATAGTTCATCTGCTTGGCGGCCGTGGACGAGGACATGAAAACAGAGGCGGAAGAGGAGGAAGTGCTGGATGAGCGACGACGACGCTTTGTCCGCTTGGGGAACTTGGGAAACTTGAAGAACTGCGGCATGCCAATCTCGGTGCGAGCCACTTGCTGGCCCTGGCTCGACTGACAACGGCCACCGATTGCGTGCTAATTACAAATGTTTACTCACCGTTTATTTGTTGACAAAATAAAGATAAAGTTGCTCGAAATTGTTTCTCTTATTCTTATTCGCGAAGTACAATTGCCAATCGCGGCGTTGCCAGACTGTTGCATATGTTTGTATGATGTTGTGTTGTGTTCTGCATTTCGCTAGCTCAGGGGCGGATTTCAAAAAGAACGGTCTATTTTGGAAAATAATATTAAATATTAATTTCCTTACTTATATAAAGGTAACTAATGAGTTTTAATATTCCAATTGTTAATGTATACAATGCGTAATACTCTAGTTTACGATCCTCACCCCGAACTACGCGAAAAAATTATCTTCGACGGACCACGAATTCTTAAGAATTTACATGAAGAAATAAATAATCAAATTTCAAATTTCCGAGTTATGCTATAAAAAACATATTGGGTTTTCAGACGTTGTCAAAATAATAGGCCTTCTGAAAATTTCGACAAAAATGTGTATTTGTTTTTAAAGGGGCCCAGACCCCACAGCTGAGAACTAAATATCCTCGGTGGACAGCGATTCCTTAAAAATTTGGTTGCTCATGGATGAGAAACAAATGGTCTTATTATGTGAGTCTAAAGAACTCGCGGTTCAACAACGATTTCATATTATCCTTATACTAAAAAGCATCATTTTATTTATATTTTACAAATAACTTGTATTTAATTTGATTGGTTACTCATACACAGCTTCAATTTTGATTTTATATATCTCAATTGTTTAACTCAATTTATAAAATTATACTCTTTAAATTTTTCTTTGGCTCTTTAGAGATTTTCGATAGTTCCGGGGAATCCGTTTCCTGGAACACCCCTCTCCACTTCCGGCATGTGGGCGGTCTGGCAACCCCCTACCAGAACAACCAGCTGTTCGGGTGCTAGATTGTATTGCGCAACGCATAATTCTAAACACAACGCCACACAGCGACTGACAGCCATCCAAAATGGTAAGTAATGCAAATTCCTGCAAATTAAATCGGTTTCCTAATCAAAAAACTATTCCCCGCCGACAGCAAGGCCCAATTCAAAGGTTGGTGTACACATTCGGTCATCGCACCTGCAGCCAATTGCCGCTGATCGGCGTAGCAGCGACATCCAGCACAAAACCACCTGCGATGGCACTCTCCGTCCGCCCATCCTCCTCCTCCGTGCTGGCCACGGAGTCCTCCAACAAGGGAATGATCATCCTGAACCGTCCCAAGGCACTGAACGCCATCAACCTGGAGATGGTGCGTAAGATCTACAAGCATCTGAAGAAGTGCGAGAAGTCCAAGTCGCTGCTGATCATCAAGGGCACGGGTGAAAAGGCCTTCTGCGCCGGCGGCGATGTGCGCGCCCTGGTCGAGGCGGGCCCCACCGACGAGTCGAAGAGCTTCTTCCGCGAGGAGTACAGCACCAACGCCCTGATTGGCAACTACAAGATACCCTACATCGCCATCATCGACGGCATCACCATGGGCGGCGGCGTGGGCCTCAGTGTGCACGGCAAGTACCGGGTGGCCACCGACAGGACCCTGTTCGCCATGCCCGAGACGGCGATTGGCCTGTTCCCGGACGTGGGCGGCTCCTACTTCCTGCCCCGCCTGCAGGGCAAGCTGGGCCTCTACCTGGGACTCACGGGCTACCGGCTGCGCGGCGGCGATGTCTTCTACTCGGGCATTGCCACGCACTACTGCGAGAGCGGCAAGATCCCCGAGCTGGAGACGGCGCTGCTCAACTGCCCCGATGCCGACGATGTGCCCGAGCTGCTGCAGAAGTTCCATTCCACGCCGGACAAACCCTTCTCGCTGCAGCCCTTCCTGGAGCAGATCAACAAGAACTTCTCGGCGGACTCGGTGGAGGGCATTCTGGAGAATCTGCAGAACGACGGCAGCGAGTGGGCCAAGAAGACGTTGGAGGTGAGAGCGGTTGTGGTTCACTTCACGTAGTGATAAGAACACAATCGTATGTTAATTGGTTGGGCCAATCAATGCCTGGCGCGCTTTTAGCGCCTCAATATTTGATCCGTTCCCAGCCAATTAGCGGGCTTTAGGCAGCGGCACGACTTCACATAACTGGCACACATTAATTATAGCTTGTTTATCTGTTCTAGACCCTCTGCAAGGTGTCGCCCACCTCGATGAAGGTCACGTTCCGCCAGCTGGAGCTCGGCTCGCAGCTGTCGCTGGCTCAGTGCCTCATCATGGAGTACCGCCTGGCCGTGCGCCACTTGGAGCGCAGCGACTTCAAGGAGGGAGTGCGCGCCCTGCTCATCGACAAGGACCAGAAGCCCCAGTGGCAGCCAGCTCAGCTGGCCGAAGTCACCGAGGAGCATGTGCAATGGTTCTTCCGCAAGCTGCCGGACACCGAGGAGCTCAAACTGTAATTTGTAGCAGGCCTAGTTTTGTTTTGGTTTGAGCCTGCCAATCCTGTTTGTCTTCCGTTAAGCTGCTCATTTATATACACACAAGCACTCCCGAACACCTTTGTATATAAATCTATGCAAGCTTGCGTTATGTTATGCATGGTTCCTGCCTGCCTGCCGTTTTGCAATATTCGTTATATTTACCTATCTACCTACCTACCTACGTTCTATGGCCACCGTTTGACGAGCTCTGTTGCTTAATTATCCGCAATCTCTTCTCTGTTTCATTCCAACAGCGAGTAACTTCGAGGGAAAGTCCCTGCAATCTGCAATCGCCTGTATTTACCAATAACGATCGTGAAATTCAATGCATTTAAATATATGGTATACATATATGCCTATATATATTATATACAATTCGTAGTCCTAATACAATCAGTAATTGTGCCTAAAGAATCGTTAGAATTCGTTTAACAAGAATAAAGTGAAGTGTATATGTTTAATAACTGTTCGTTGGCGGCGTTTCTAGGCACTGTTGTCCCTTAGCTTGATGCTGTCCTCCACCATGTTGGTCAACTCCACCAACTTGTCGATCTGCGTGGGCTGGAAGTTAAGTTTTCCGAGCTCCTGTTTCCAGGATGTAACATCCACTCGAAGCTGGACGCGAATCTTATCGTCGTCGGACATCACAGCTGAGCTACCTGCCGATGCCGTGGCGGATCCGCCACTTTTCACATTCCGCAGACGACGCAAGGATTCCTCCGTTTTCTGCACCGATGTGAGCACATCACTCACCACATTGAAGTAGCTGCGTGGAAAATAAAATAAGAAAGATTCCTAGATCTCCAATCACATTTACTTACGCTTTGGTTATGTGACTGGCAACCTCCGACAGAATCTGCTCCACCACCAACGTTCCAAGTTGGGATTCATTTTGCTGGGCAAATGCCTTGAGCGGCCGCAGCATTTGCTCCACATAGCCCGAGCAACGTGAGGGAACCTCTCGATTGGTCTTGCGATACAAACGCGGCAAATCGTTCACCTGGCGCACATTGTCCGTCTCACACTCCTTGATCAGCAGCTCCACCAAGGTCTTTTGGATGCTCGTCAAATGCGCACCCAGCGTGTCGGCCAGCGCAGCCATGGATTTGGCCAGGACATCGTTGAAGATTTTCGTACGCTGCTCAGCGGGCACGGATTGCACGATCAATTGCTGAAGCTCCGGCAGATACGCGTCCAGTTTGCGGATATCTGCATGCAAAGCGATGAGCAACTGGTGTCGAGTGTAGGACTTGGCAAAGTTGCTGCCCTTGGACACAGCGATGGCATCCGTGATCCAGCGGGAGAGACGCAGGACTATCTGTACATTGAGCTTGTAGAACTTGGGAAACACTTCCGGCAGGTAAACTCCCTCGGCCCAGCACCGAGACATGGCCTCCTTGGCGGCATTAAATGTGGTTAGTTTGTAGTCCTTATCACCGAGATTGTTCTTCAAAGTGTCGTCCTGCAGCACAGGCTCCAACTTGGCTTCAAAGTGACCAGCAATTTCCTAATACCATTAAACACAAGGTAAAAATAAACTTTATATTTGAATTTAAAATGAAATATCCTACCTGAAAGCATATTTGGAAATAGACCGGGAGATTCCAGCGGGCCTCGAAACTCTTGGTTTGCTTGTGCTGGCGATAGAATGTCACCGCCTGCTCTCCGGAGCTGGTCAACAGCTCCTCTATTTTGCCCAGAAAGTCGCGGGTGCACTTGTATTTCACATAGAACACCTCCGAGTTGCCCGGGGCGAATATGGAGTTCATGTGGAGCTCCAGACGCGTCTCTACATCAGCCCAGTAGCTATTGACCACGAAGTTAAAGCCCGGAAACTTGTCGGAGTAGAGCGTAAGCCGCAGCAGGTCGGTCATGTGCAGCGATATAAAGTTCAGGATCTTGCTGTAGATGCCAGCAAGGCCCTGCGGCGAGTTCTGCAGCTGCTGCTCCCCGATGACGCCGGTCATGTAGGGTGCCACAACATCCTCGCGGAATACGCGCTCCGCCTGGCCACAGGCATTCAGGGTTATGTAGATGCGCAGGCAGCGCTCCAGGGCTTCGGGCGCCGAGTTGCGGGCCTGGCTAAGGGCCTCGTTGAAGAAGCGTCGCAGGTGCTGATGCAGCTGCTCCTCCAGCTGCTGGATCTTGGCCTGCTGTTCGGCGTTCAAGTGCTTCGAGCAGTGCTTCTCGTGGAACTTCAACTGAATCAGATCCAGAGCGGCGCGCTCCAGGTCCACCGCCTTGATGGGCTGTTCTCCACCTAGCTTCCGGTCGATTAGGTCCTGGAGTTTGCTGGTGGTCTCGTAGACCTTTTTCAGGCTCTGCAGGCCCCGCTTGAACTCTCGCAGCTGCCGCTTCTCCTCCAACTGGGCTCGCAGCTCGGTGACGTTCTCGTCTATGAGGCCGTGGATGCTCTCGATGTCGCTGCGGAACTGCTCCAGCGGCCGCTGAATGGTCTCTATGTTCTGATCCAAACCCACCAGGTTGGCGCTCAGGTTCACAAAGTCGGCGTAGTCCTCGTTGATCAGATCGATCATAGCCGCCCGCAGGCCTTTCAAGTAGAGTCCCAGGTTGTCGCGCAGCTGCTCCAGACTCGGTGCATTGCGGTTCTTGTGCAGGAACTCGTCCACCGAGAAATTGGCCTGTTTAAATGAATCTCTTAGCACGGCAAACATCTGGTAGAGATTACTCACCTTCATAAACTCGTTCTTGTCGAAGCACAGCTTCTCCGCGGTGCTGGTGGAGCCGGCGGACAGGTGGGCCGACTTCTTGACGGGATCATGCATGGCCTGCCTCGGAAATTTAATAAACTACAGGGCTTTAAACAAATTCTATTGCCACGAAAGTAGAGGCTAACTTATAGCTATATATATCGAACTAGTTCGATATGTCTAGGATTGGATATCGAAGATGCAATTTCGATAACAAGCGATAGACCTAAGGGCATCGTAATTTTCCCATCACTACATTTTTGTTTACAAAAAACAAAAGTCGAAATAGTTAAGCATTTAATCTTTTTTAAGGAGTAGTACCATTCTAATCCAGTAAATCCCTCATCATGCCGAAGAACGGAGGTGCCGGGCACAGGAACAACGCCCCCAGGAAGCGCCAAACGCCGGCGGTGCAGCTGGACGAGGAGAATCCCATTGTCCAGGTAGCTGTCTCCCAGACAAACGCCGGTCGCATTCGTCCTATTTACCAGCTCTCTCTGTTTCTCCCAGGCTTTTCGCAACTATTCCAATGAGCTGACCATGAAACACGACCGCCACGAGCGGATCGTCAAGTTGAGTCGCGACATCACCATCGAGTCCAAGCGAATCATCTTCCTGCTGCACTCCATCGACTCGCGCAAGCAGAACAAGGAGAAGGTCCTGGAGGAGGCCCGCCAGCGCCTGGCCAAGCTGATCGAGGTGAACTTCAGGGCCGTCGCCCTGGAGCTGCGCGACCAGGACGTCTACCAGTTTCGCGGCGCCTACTCGCCGGGTTTGCAGGAGTTCATCGAGGCGTACACCTACATGGAGTACCTGTGCCACGAAGATGGGGAGGCTGGGAACGAAACCAAGAGTGTCTCCGACTGGCAGGCCATCCAGGCGGTGATGCAGTACGTCGAGGAGAGCAAGGTTGAAAAAGTGGAAGCAACTGAAGGTGAAGAAACGGAGGTGGTACCGCTGGCGGAGAAGGAAAGCCCCAAGAAGTTCCAGTTCTTCGTGGACCCAACTGAATATATACTGGGACTCTCCGATCTCACCGGGGAGCTCATGCGCCGCTGCATCAATTCGCTGGGCAGTGGCGATACCGACACCTGTTTGGAGACCTGCAAGACCTTGCAGCACTTCTATACGGGGTAAGTTACCCTTATAATACTCAAAATACTGGTCCTAATTCCCATTTCCCTTCAGCTACATCAGCCTGAACTGCCAGAGGGCCCGGGAACTGTGGCGCAAGATCACCACCATGAGGCAGAGCGTCCTCAAGGCCGAGAATGTCTGCTACAATGTGAAAGTGCGCGGCGGCGAGGCTGCCAAATGGGGCGCCACTTTCGACCAAAAGCCAGCCGAAGATGTGGACGAGGGCTTCTACTAGTAAAGCAACCCTAGATATAAGTTTGCAACAATGGAATATACATTTATGAATTAAACCAACAATTTGGTGAATAAAGCGACTAATCTAAGTTAACAACGAATTTGAATGTGTAGTTTAGTCGTAATCATCGCTGTTTATGCGCTGACTTTCAAACTCCAGCTCATCATCCTCATCCTCGTCTATATCTGCGCCAGGACGATAGTCCGCATCATTGTCATTATCGCATGCGAACGGATCCTCCTCCTCATCATCCTCCGTTCCAGAGTCTTGATTATTTTGCCGCTGGGCTCGTCTTTGGCGCAAGCGATTGCTGATGTTCTGGGCGGAATTGACTACACTGATCTTTAGCCAATTTGAAGCGGGTGCAAAGGAAGCGTCCTACTTACAATCCGGCGGGTGGGAGTGCTCCTGGAAGTGAACCGGATTGCGGCGATAGCAGGCGTTGCCGAAGGGACAAGCAGGAGTTCCGAGCGGAGGCTCTGGGAAGTCTGGACGCCGGTAGTCCTGGTCACCTGGATGAGCTTCTGCACTCCGGTGAGCTGGATTTCGTCTGGGATTGGAGGGAGGCATTACTAAAGTGGATCAGATGGAAGTGGACCACTTTGCATTACCTGTAGCATCGGATGCCAAAGCGACATGAAATTCGGGTGCTGCTAGAGGAAACGGAAGAGTCAACGGAGGCCTCTTCATTGGAATTGGTGGGTTCGGTCTTAACCACCGGCGATGTAGGAGCTGTTGGTTCTGTCTTTACAGGGATCGTCGGGTTACTGCTAGTGGGCTTGTCTTCCTCCTGTGCCTCCTCAACAGGTTCATCCTTTACTTTAACTGGAGTATCAGGATTAGGTTCCGTTTTGATGGAAACCCCGGGCTTCTCCGATTTCACGCGCTTGATTGGGCTGTCCACCTCCGCGTTTTCATCCTCACTGCTTGTGGGTTCCTCGGGAGACTTTCTTTTAGTTCCGCTTTCTGCTACCGAACCATGGGATCCACCCGCCGTATTGAAAACATTATCCAGTTCCTCCGAAGCACTCATTTTGAAGAAATAAAATAAGCTAGGTTTTCAAAACATTCGTATTTCACAAGAACGCAATTTTATTTGGTAGTTTGCAACACTAAACCGTGATATAGAGATGGAACTCGGAGGTTTAACTAAATGGCGCCAGTTTCAAATTCATCATATTAAATAAAAAAATAAATATTTCAATTAATTTCAATACATTGTTTGTCTTATAATAGTTGACCGAATATATATTCTGCGGGTCCCTCAAACTCCTCATTGGTATAGCTGTTGGGGTCCATCAAATCCATTTTGATCGCACTGAACCCAAAGTTCAGTTCCCCGAAGGCAGCTTCTATCAGTGCAACTGACTGATCATTCAACACCACGATCGCTCGATTTTCGGCATCGTGTTTCCTCACTTTAATGACCTTCCAGTCGTGAGTGGGAAGATTGGGGTTACATTGCTGTATCATGAAGAGGATGTCTCTGGGTTTCTTGATCGTTAACGGAACCCAAAGGGTTCCCACGGGTTTACGGGGAACGTTCCGCCAATCGAGAGCGACAATTTTAGCCCCTTCGTAAACCTCTCCGAGCCGTCCTACGGATCTCTTATATAGCTCAGCCGAGCGCCGACTCTCGCAGAGCACCAGTTTCACTCTGTCTTGATACCATCCAATGTCCCTGCAGTTGGGGGACGAGCCGGGCTCGTCGCGAAGCATTTGCAAACATTGAAGGGCTAGTTGAGCTTCCACTGCCTTCCATTTGTTTTTCGGTATTCCGCCTTCAGGATTTCCCTCGTCTATGAGCCCGATTATGACTTCTGTGGGAGTATTTCTCGTTGTTGGAGGTTCCGTCTGCGGTTGGGTGTTCTCCACGATGGGTTCTGATAGTCCGTAGTTTGGGAGCACAGTCCGCGCCCACTCTACCTTCTCCATCCACGCAGCTGAGGAACTCATTTCTGATTTCTCATTTTCCAATAAAATTTCCGCGACCATTTTTTTGGTAGTTTCCAACACTCAACCTTAACATAGAGATGGAACCGATTATCGATAAGTATTGGCGCCAGTTTCAAATTTTATATTTAAAAATAAAAATTCAAACTCAAAACTAGTTTCAGTAGACATGTTTATAATTTGTACAATTTTAAATACATATTGAATTCATATAACAAGCAAAATGCGAATACATTGTATAAATATAGGATCCCGTGTACGCGTCGTGAGTAGCTAACTCCTTAGTTTGCCTAGTCGTATGTGTCTATATTTTATAATTGCTTGTGGCCCAGAGCCGGATGCTCCAATCCCACGGTTGGAGCCTTGCTCATGGCACCTTTTGAATATGTATTATGTATGTAGTTGAGTATGTAGTGGCTGCAGCCTGATCCGCGGGGCACAGGACGCAGTCGTCCCAGCCACCAGCCGGCTGCAAGTTAGTTAGCATGGCACATTCGTGATACTGTCTTGTTCATCATGTCGGTTCCAGGAGCGACTGCAGACTCAGATGGGCATTGCGTTGAGGGTAAACTAAGCGATATGATCGAGAGGGAAAGATCTTTTGCGGGATATGTGACAAGCGCGCCCGCACCTCGTCCAGTTGCCCAGTCCTCCTGGCAGGCCGTCATGCGTCCTCACACCTACAGAGTCGTCTCGGGGACATGATTGTGGCCCTGTTCGTAGTCCAGTCGCAGGTCAACGATCTTCTGCTCCAGCTTCCTCACGCGCAGCTGGTACTTGCGCTTGCTGTGCTCCAGCATTTGTCCTAGATTACTAAAAAGGATAGAGAGAAAAGATTATTCCAACTAATCTTACTTATATCATGGAATCTTACTGGTTGGACTTCTGCAGTTCGCGCACATTCTGGTGCAGCTGCTCGTACTTCTCGTCGGAGGCCTTCTGCGAGGCGGTGACATTGGCCAACAGCGTCTGGATGCGACTCTTGAGCTCCGTTTCCCGCGTCAGAGCTTCGACCAACTGCTGTTCCGTGAGGGCCGCGTGCTCTGCCTCCGAGTAGGAGACTCGATTGCTGGCCTGCAGCTGCTTCAAGGCTTCGTGAAGGATGCCCACTCGCTCGTTGGCATTCTGCCGCTCCTGCTCCGCTTCGTCCATTTTCGACTTCAGCTGAAGATTCGCATCGCGCAGTTCAAGCAGTTCCTGCATTATCACTGCCGTCTCCAGGTCGATGGGCGACTTCTTGTCCTCGCTTCGCAGCTCGTGCTCCTTCTCCAAGGCGAGACGCTTGCGCTCGTAAATATCGCTGAAGGGCGACTCCAGACTGACGATGGTGTGCTGGACACTCGATCGGCGCCCCTTCAGCTTGGAGACGTGGTAGCGCAGACGATTGTCGTCATCCGCGCACCAAGAGCGTCCAATCTTGGGGGCATCTTCGGGGCCCAGGTTGATGTTGTGCTGCCACGGTCCCAGGCTATTCTCGCACACGTTCTTCTCGCTGTCCAGACGGGCTAGCAGGTGCCTGGCCACTGCCTCCACAGACCGGCGACTCTCCTCCGCCGCCGCTGACTTCTCCCCAAGCAAAGCCAACCTAAAAGGGATTTGGGTTAGCAAAAGCGGATCCAGATCCTGGCCAGACTTACTTGCTCTCCAGCAGAGCCAGCATCACGTCGTACGCTTCGATTGCGCGATCGCTGCAGTTGAGCGCCAGCTGCAGGGCCACCGCATTGGACTCGTATTTACCGCACAGCAGATACAGGTGCTCCGTGTGCTCCTTGCACTCGTCCAGCGTTAGTGCCAACATGGTGTTTCGCATCTCCAAGTGCTCCACACGCCGCTGAAGTCGCTCCAATTCCTTGCTCAGCTGCAGGGGCTCCATAAAGCTTTCCATGAAGAGGTTCTGCTCCTTCAGCTCGCACACCAAGTGTTCCACCAGGTTAATGTGCTCGTTGCTCAAAGAAGTCTGCTGTTCGTGGTGGGATGGATCTTCAGCGGATTCATGTTTGCTGGCGCATCGCAACTTCACACGTTCGGCCATTTTCGGCACGGCGGGAACACGTTTCTGTGGGCTGGTCAGGGAAACACAAGCTGAAAGGAGCAGGTTATCAGTCTTTAGGATATGAAAGTGGCTATGATATGTTACCATTCAAGTCGTTAAGACGCTGACCACCATCGTTGACCTCCGTTTCGCAGCCAAAGAAGGCCACTTTGGTCTGCTCCTCGACCACGGCGGCATCCTTGGTGGAAATCTCGGACTGAAGCAGGGCGATCTGGGCCCTCAAATGCAGCACCTCCTCCTGCAAGGCCTCCACTTGGCCCTTGTGGCTGAGTTCCTGCGGCTTGTGGCCCATCTGGCCCACACTCGTGGTACTGTAGGCACCCTCGATATCCTCTAGGGGTTCCGTCTGGCACTCGGCATCGGGATTGGTGAGATTGAGCTCGGAGTTGTAGACAGAACCCTCCTGAAAGCTCAGTTCTGAAGATGGGAATGCGGATTAGCCTTGTTCCTCGTTTCTTCCAGCACCTCTGCTTACCACTGCCCTCCGGTTCTTGTTCCTCCATGATAATGTGGTCCTGCTTGCTGCGCAGTTTCTTGCTCAGCTCCGCAATGACGCAGTGCATCTCGGTGATGCGGCACTCGTGCGCCTGGCTGACCACCTCCAGCCGCTTGTGGCATACCTCCCGCTCGGTGTTGCTCTCCGTGAGCTGTCTTTCGGCCTGCTGAAGGCGCTGGGTGAGTTCGCGCACCCGGTTCTCCAGCTGCTGCACCGACAGTTGCTCAACCTGTGGAGTAATCAGAGGGCAAAGAGGCGGATTAGAAGTTTCTAGATGGCCATCGATGGGGGTCATCACGTTTATGGGTCGCCTGGCCAGTGGATGGGCCATCAGGGTGTACTCCCAGCTGCGCCTCTTGTCGCTGGGCACCGACGGCGTGTCGCTGCAGCACAGGCAGCTCAGGCTGCGCGGAAGCAGTTGCTCCGCAATCATGGTCCAGTGGAAAATTTCGACTGGCGATTACGTCGTCATCCAACCGCGGGTGCATCCGCGCTCTCCGCCACTGCAACTTGACCCTCAGCCTTCGACACGCATCTGCGCACTGGACGCCAGCCGAATTCCAAGACCCCCCACAAAAGGCCACACTTAACTTTAAAACGGGGACTTGTAAAATGATAAAGCTTTAAAAATAATAATCTAACTGTGCAGATATATGGGGATAAAATTTAAATATTACGCGATAGTATAATTTGTATGAAAAAAAAAGTATTTAAATGAATTAAATGCCTCTTAAGTTAGCGAAATAACAAAATATTTAAATCTATATGTTTGGAAATACATTAAAAACAAAAATAATGTAAGTAATTTGTTATGTAGTACATAATATGTACCTACTTTGTAGGTACTACTTAGGTAGGTACATTGCTATCTTTTCAAAAGGAAATAGTTGTTTTTACTTTTCTATTTGTAGATTGTTATGTTTTTAAAGGAAAACATAATTTTAAAAAACTAAATAAATTTTATAATTTACAAAGTACATGCAAATTGTACCTTAAAATTAAAAAAATAAATTTTAACAAATCTCAGTTAACTAATTTTCTTCTAATTAACCTTTGGTTTTTTCTCTCAGTGTAATGGGCCATCACTCACTTTGTTGACAATGTCTAGCGTGGAGCAGCTGGAGATGTTGTTGTCGCTCTCGGTTGTGTCCCGCTGCGTGTGCTCCGGGGAGTCCAGATCGCAGGACCCCACCAAGTGCCTGGCGCCAGGACCTCCTCCTCGTGGGGAAATGCTCCCAAAGACATACTCGAAATCCTCGCCAGCCGCGCTGCCGGAGTGCTTGCCCTGGAATCCGCTGGAGTCGCGCTGCTTGCCACTGCGTCGCGGCACATCGGTGGCGGCTATCTTGGCCACCCGGGCCACCTGCACATCGTTGGACATCCTGATATCTGGCTGGGATGGGCGGCTGCTCCTCCCGGACTAGAATTGGCCTGATTGGGGCCGCTTGGTGATTACTTTTGATTGCTGCTCCATTCCTGCTCTCTATAGCACTGGGTTTAGTCTACATGGCACTTGCTGGTCGTTAATTAAGGCATTTTAATTCATAAACTCCAGTCGCGTTGTTTATTGCATTCTTATCAGAAAATGTATACCCAACTGGGAATGTTTATGTGTGTGTGTGTGTTTATGCCATCGATTATTTATCGATAACGCATGTTTATTGGGCGCGCAATTCAAACATCTCACTTTTGCTACATCAAATTGATGAAATTTTATAATAATTCGTTTTTATTGTACGCTGTTGCGGTAATATACATATATATTATATCCTCTGTCAACACTGCGATATGCTTCCATCTATTCGGGAGTCCCCAATTGAACTAGTTTTGTATCTAAGGAATAGCAGACAGATTCTCGGCCCTTATCGTGACCATAGCCTCGTAGTCCCGCATGTCCAGTTCGTGGAGAGCCTTCTGCACCAGGGTGGCCAGGTGAGGGGGCAGGTCCTTCAGATCCTCTATCCGTTCGCGGGCCACGGAACTGGATATTCGCGGTGTGCCGGTACACCGGCTGCTCAGACCGCAGTTTCCGGAATCTGTGGTGGCCGACGAAGACTTGTGGAAGTCATCAGAAGGCTGCACCTCCACCCCGTAAACCGAGGAGTCCACCGACTCGGTCGACAGCGAGGACATTCCATCGTCCGAGTGTTGGACCTCGGCAGACTTGTGCTTCCTAGGATCCCCAGGATCTGGCGCGTCTTCGTTATCAGGAGCAATGGACGGAGTGCTGCTGATGTCGGCATCATCAACCATGGCGGCGCAATATCCATTGAGGAGCAGCTGGGAGGGAGCATAGCCGTACTCCTCGTCCTCCTCCTGACCCTCCGAGTTGTCCTCGTTGCCGGAGAGGAGCTGCTGCCACCGCTGTTCCAGCTCCGTCATTTTGCCAGCCAGTATTCTATTGGAAATATGTATGATTTAATATATATTTTGTATTTAAGAATACCCTATTTTCCTACTTGTTGGTCTTCTTCTGGTGAGTCAGAGCCAAATTCTTATCGTTCAGATTGTCCAGCAGGGCTAGACACAAGGATTTTAGGTCGCTTAAGCTCTCTGTCTTCTGAGGCAGATCAATGCCGCTCTCCAGGATGGTTTTCACTAAGGGAAAGGGGAAATTAAATAGGTTTAGGACATGTATATATAATAGTAATACCCACCTTGTCGAGGACTCAGTATGGTGTCTTCATTTGTGCTGCCTCCGCCAAGTTTTACAATCCCCTTCTTCTTCTTGGCATCCAACATGGTCTGAAAAGGGTTTATAATATAGGTTAACAAATCTATTAACCAGTTTAAGGGGTCCCGAACAGTACCTTGTACTTGGCTATGCTCTGTTTGGTCAGTTCCAGTTCGCTGTCTTGGATCTTCACACGTTCATGCAGGTACTTGTTCTCCAGCAAAACACCATCGATGTCCAGGAGCTGTACTTTCGATGATAATTATACAGTATATATAGCATAGCACCTCCCAACTTACCCTAGGATGCGTTTTCTTGGCCCTGAGGGCCACGAAGAGCTCGTGATTGAGGCGATGTGCCTTGCACTTGTAGGCATCCCGCTCCGTAATCAGTTCCTCCTTCTCATCGATGACCGCCTTGAGATCGAAGGCCAGCTGGGCATTGCGTTTCTTCAGGCCCTCCAGGTGGCAGATGAAGTTGGCCCTCTCGCGGCGCCACTGCAGCTCCTCCTTGTTGCGGGCAGCATTCTCGCTGGCCATCGCCTGGACCCGCGACTTGTTGCTGGCCTCCGTCTCGCGTAGCAGTTCCATGTCGCCCTGGAGCTCGTTGAGCCGTTGCCTTAAGGCCTCCACCTCCGTGCTGAGCTTGAGATTCTGCTCCCGCGTCTCATGCAGCAGGGCGGCCAAGCTGGAGTTCTCGCTGAGGGCTCCACAGCCGCCGACGGCCAGCAGCTCACTGTTGCTCTTGAGCGCCGAGTAGCGCAGCTGCAGGGTCTCCGCCACCAGCTTGTACTGGTCGCGTTCGACGCGAAATTGCTCCAGTTCCTGGCGCAGGATCCTCAGGGCCTCCACCTTGCTCTGAAGCTTCCTGTGCACCGCCGAGGTCTGCAAGGGTGGGTCACATAAGTAAGTTTCTTGGCAAGTCGGGGGGTTGTGTACTGTAGACTCACCTCCACATTGTACGTGGCCATGGCCATATGCTGGCTGAATCCGTGGTGACTTGCCACATCGTCCAAGTCCATGACGATTGTTTATGTTGGTTTTCCTTTTCCAAGCTTCGGTTGTTGACATTGACAGTGAATGAAAGTTGGGAGGGCTGCCTTCAGCCAGCTGTATCACAATTTCTCGGCCTCTAAGGACACCATTTTGGCCAAACACGCAGCTACAGTGAATCAATTTTTGCAGGCGCCTGCGCGCTGAGCCCCAGAAGGTATGCTACATATGTTTGCAATTCGATTCATATCGATAGGGTTTTTGCCTAGATTATTAAATTAGTTAATCTATAACTTTAACGTGTCATTAGTATTAAGAATAATACCTCATTTTAAAACTAAAACTTAATATAATTTATAAGAATTTCTAAAAAGGTTTCGACTTTTACAAATAATTCTCCATTTTAACTTAATACCCATATGTAAAATTAAATTTTTAAAAATGTAGGTACCTTTTTTTGATATATTTTCTATTATTCAAATTGTTTATTCACAGACGGTTAAGTAGGGATTTTCGGGGGTAGGAGTAAGATTGGATCTAAAAACTTTTTGCTCACAACAGGTCTTCTGGCGCCCTAACATTGCACTCAGCACTCGTCTGCAAATGGTTTTTACATCTGAGATTCTGGCTGCTTCCAAGTCCAGCTTTTCGACCAAATCCTCAATGCATTTCACTTTAAAGATACTCGAATTGTGAAGTAGATATCTGACGATGCTCTCAGCACATACCTTTAAATATGAGCTCCTGGCTTTGATCTGGAAATGGCATAACCTCCTGGCCACCTTTCTGCCGATCCAAATTGTTCTTGAGAGAGAGTGAAATATCCACCAAGTCCTGCGCCTTTTCTTCTTTTTGTGTCAAGTTGTAAGACTTGCATTGCGTCCAACATATCTCCCGAATGTTGGTCACCTTGCAGGTCCTACGAAGATTACATCTCTTTTTACTTGAACGATGTTTTTGCCTTTTCAAGGGAATAGCTCAATTATTTGATGGGAATCGTTTTAGATAACTTTACCCCATTTGCTTCTCTTGGTCTCTATTCTCCAGTAGCGATTTCATATCTTGCTCATTTTCCTGAAGCCTTGCAATCAAATTTCGATTGGTGGCCACCAGCTTCTTGGTGCCACAAATATGGTTATTTAGCTCAACACCGTAGGCTTCTATTCTGCGCAATATATTTTCTGCATTGTCCAAGTGGTGATTAAAGTAATGAAGCCTCAAAGCAGATGGGCTCTCTATAGTTTCCACAATCATGCCGTTGGGGTGCAATGTCTAACGAAATAATCTTTTTTCGATTATTTTTAAGATTTAGAATTTTAGGGATAAGACTACTTAAGTAGTAACAATAGCTATCTACAAATGAAATAGACGAAACTGGAGTTCACAGACAGTCGAGGAATAAAACAAGAGAGAACGCTATAGTCGGGTTGGTGTCCCGACTATCAAATACCCGTCACTCAGCTAAAGGGTTGGTGTCCCGACTATATAATAAACGTAACTCAGCTAAAGGGAGTGCTAGGGAGATGGAGATAAAACTTTGATCAGGCATAAGTTTTAAACGAATGGTCCGATTAAAAAAATTTCTTCTACATTTCGATATGTATTGATAAACACAACAAAACTGCATTTCTACTTTTCCGATATATTAAAATTTTTCAAATCGTATATAAGCTATTGTGGGCGTTAGAGGGGGCGTGGCACCTTTTTGAAATAAACTTGCGCTGCGTAGGAACTCCTAGAATCTGCATGCAAAATGTCAATCTTCTAGCTTTTATAGTTTCCGAGATCTCAGCGTTCATACGGACAGACAGACGGACAGACGGACAGACAGACATGGCTAGATCGACTCGGCTAGTGATCCTGATCAAGAATATATATACTTTATGGGGTCGGAAAAGCTTCCTTCTAGCTGTTACATACTTTTGCACGAATACAATATACCCTTTTACTCTACGAGTAACGGGTATAACTAGGTCTTAGGGTTAGGTTAGAAGCTAGGAAAGATCTTCTCAGCGGCAGCTCATGGCATTTGCGATGGTGACCATCTTGCGCACCACATTGGCATTCGTGCCGAAGTACGGGTCCACGTCCTGTTTGCCCATGGTCACGTCGCACTCCATGCGCGTGGTGGTGGGCGCCACATAGTCCTCGCCGGCCGTGTCCTGGGCGGAGGCGTGGAACTCCTGGCAGCGGCTGACCGTGAGGATCTCCTCCAGGTTGGACACCTTGATGCCGGCGCCGGGCATCACAATGAAGTCCCTGTGGTGCTTGGCTATCAGCTGCGCCAGGCAGTCGACACCATCGGCGGCCGAGGGACGGAAGCCGCTGCTCAGCAGCCGCTTGAAGCCCAGCTCCCGCAGCAGCTGGACGTTCTCGTCCATGCGCTTCTGGTCGGTAAGGTCGAAGGCGCGGTGGAAGGTCACCGGGAGGCCGCCCGACGACAGCATCACATGCCGGCACTGGTCCACGTTGATGCTGCGATCCTGGTTCAGGGAGCCAAAGACGAAGCCGTCGGCGCCGTTCTCCCGCAGCAAATCCATGTCCGTGAGCACGGCGCACATCTCCTCGTCGCTGTAGATGAAGTCGGTGCCCCGACGGGGTCGTAGCATGCAGTAAATGGGCAGCGTGAGGGTTTCCTTCAGGGTTTTCAGGGTGCCCACGCTGGGCGTCAGGCCGCCTTCGCCCAGCGCGGAGCACAGCTCAATCCGCGAGGCTCCGCCTTCCTCGGCGGCAAAGGCAGACCGTATGGAGTCCACGCAGACCTCCAGTTTGATGTCGTGGCTGGCCATTTCGCTCGTCACTGAAGAAAAGCGGGGTAAACAAAAAATTACAAATTTCAAGTGGAATTCTGCTAGAGGTGCGTGCAGACCGATAACAGTCAGCTGTTCCCAGCTAGAAACCGATAAGCTTATCGATGATAATTAGGATAATAATTACAATTATATTCCCAAGAGTAATTAATTAAATTAAATTAAATTAAATCATATTTCAATCTTATTTAATTATTAGTAAAAAGGTTAATAATTAGGGTACCCTACCCCAGACGCTGTGCAACACTGGTCTTCCTGCCAGTGTTGAGCAATTCGACAGCACGAAAACAACACTGCGCTGTGCTCATTTTGTTGTGAACAATTTTTGTTAATTTTTTAATTTGATTTGCGAGGGTCGTGCAAGCCAGGCAACGCACATCGCACGCCCGAGGACTGGGAAGTGAGATCCTGCAGCATGCGCCAGGACCCATAGGCAGGCAGCAGCAGACCGAGACCAAGCGCACTTGGAGTTACCTAGAAATGACAATGGGCGAGCCAACCACGTCTCTCGTTCTGCCCGTCATACTGCGGCCCATTTTCTCCCAGGTAAGTGAAACGGGCCCAGGTGCGCTGCTCCCGCGTCCGAACCCCCGACCACGAGCCCTTCAGCCCCGCCAGATTCAATGGCGTTGCGTAAACGCCCGGGTTTCAATTGCCTAACTTCCACCTTTTACCCATTCATTCACAGCTCGAGCGACGCGACGTTGGCGCTGCCCAATCTCTGCGCTCCGCCATCCTCAAGTCGGAGCAGAATAATCCGGGCTTCTGCTATGACCTCGTCGCCACGATTGTTCGGCGGGCCGATCTGAACGTGAACCTAAACGAGGCCGTGCTCCGATTGCAGGGCAACATTACGGAAGCGGACCGTAAGTAGCCACGCCAACAAATCTGGTTTTCAGTTAAAGTTAACTAACTAACCTTCGATTCATAGTCAACGAGTACCGCTTGACGCGCACGGAGGAGCCGTTCCAGGAGCTCAACCGCAAGTCCGTGGCCCTCAAGGTGATCCTCAGCCGCATACCCGACGAGATAAACGACAGGAAGACCTTCCTGGAGACCATCAAGTGAGCTTAAATTGAGTCTAAAATTCTAATTTTATTCTGTTTATAACTCCTAGAAAGGAGTATCCCTACTTCTAACTTGAACCACCAATGAATCATTTTTCTAACAAATTTTCTTATATCACCACAGGGAAATCGCCAGCGCCATAAAGAAACTGCTCGATGTGGTCAACGAGATCGGCTCGTTCATACCGGGCGTTACGGGCAAGCAGGCTGTGGAGCAGCGGAAGAAGGAGTTTGTCAAATATTCCAAGAAGTTCAGCACAACGCTGAAGGAGTACTTCAAAGAAGGACAGTAAGTGTCAGCCAGCGGCAGCTACGCGCTTACTATTTACTATTTACACGGGGTGTTATCACACGATACGCCAAGATAGCCGGTTTCTTTAATCGGCTCATATCTGGTTTCTTATCGTTTCGGGCCAACCGTGCGGATGATGTCATGCCATTGGCGTTCCGGGCATTGTTTGGTTTATCATTTTGCGGCGGAGATTCTCTGTTGCGGGGGGTTTAGCGTCAGAGCCGCCTATTTTAAATTGTAAATCGCAGTCAAATTGCTTTGATTGGTCGATTATCGTTGACCTTTTCCATGACTAACCAATTTCTCTTCTATTTTGTCTACTTTCAGACCGAATGCAGTATTCATAAGTGCACTTTTTCTAATACGGCAAACGAATCAAATAATGCTGACAGTTAAGAGTAAATGCGAGTAGTGAATTAAATCCTTTAATTATGGCAAATTTTAGTGGCATTTTAATTTTATGTTTAAATAACCATTTAACCACCCACAAATCAAATAAACTCAAGAGAGCACACACACTTAAATACTGAATACCCAATTGCCCGATAAAGTCCAAGTTAAATGTTTGAACGTAAATGAAAATGAAAATCTGTTGTAACTAAATAAATAGGCCTAATTTACATGGTAAATATGTATTACACATAATCGGACACTAAATTCAGCGAAGCCTAAGCATTGTAATTAACTAGTGAGCAACTATTTATCGACGCGATGTGTGCGAGAGTTATTTTTCGTTTACAATTTATTGTAAATAATTCATTCTTTTTCTGTTAACAACAACATCGGCTAGTTTGTTTTTGTTTAGGAGAAAGCGCCTACGAATAAATTTAAAATTAGTGAAAACAAAACGAGAAACAGGAAATGTATGTACTACGGGGAGAATAAAAAACAAAAAACGAAAACGGAAGACACTTAAATTTTTAACTGTTTTTAATTGTTAGAGTTTGAAATTTAAAAACTATACATAATAATCATTTACTTAATGATATGTTCGATTTGAGGAATGCGGAAGCGAAAGACATTAGTAGCCGACAGCACTATCAACAGGAAAGGAGAAAGAAATTATTTTAATTAAAAAATGTTATATGAAAAACGAAGAACACTAAACAAAAAAACGGCAACAAACTCATAATGTAGACATAGCGAAAACAAAAACGACAAATAAATGTATTTATATTCCAAACTGAAAGTGGTGTTATATCTTGGTACTAATAAATATCTTAGAAATGGGTTTATAAATAGATCATTTTTAGAGTACAATATCTTATCATTATTTAAATTTAAAATTCAGATCTTAATATTTTGTAATATTATATTTCAAATCCCCCGAGATTTCTTAGATTAAATCAGAGTCCCAGATTTCGGCGCACATGGGGCTAACAGAGGAAGGCCCTGTTAATGGCTAACAGCGTGAAGTAATAGTAAACCCCAGCTAACAGACCCAGAGCAGGAACTCTCCCACTTTCAACCCCAAAGGAGCCCGAGAGAGCGGGAGAAAATTGCCCGTTTTTCAGTGTCATTTCGCAGAAAAATCGATTCCCCGCACACTGGATACTACTGAGTACTGGGTACTGGGTATTGGGTACTGGGCTCTGGGTTCTCTGGGCCACTCTGCTCTGGCACACTGAGCACCGAGCTGGCAGTTGGGTAGAAATCAGAGTACAAACCAGCAGCGCGACCGAGATGACCCACTTTTCGGTTTTCGCACTGAGACCCAACTGCTACCCACAGAAAGTGGACAACTAGGCGGAGTTTTTTCTATATATTGTAGCAGTTAACCGATCGCGTTTAATCGGTTATTATGTACAGCCTACGTAGCCTAGTGTAAACTCTATGCATTTATGTGAATTTCCCAGCGCAAACGTGGAAGAGGAAAACAGGCGAACTGAAAAAGCAGCAGCAGCAGCGAGCAAGAAGCAGAAGCACAAGCAGCAAAAAAGGTTCGCAACCCGTTAAACGAAAGAAAAAGTATGAAAACCCGTTAACCCAAAAAGAAAGGAAAATCAAAAACCAGTGCTTTCGAAATCAAAAATTTTGGGAAACCAAGAAAAAAGTGCAAAAATCGTGTGGCAAATTCCTTTTTTTGCGCAAGCTGAAAAAAAGAGCCGTTATGCGAGCGAGCGAGCTCACGAAAAATTTCGCTGTACACCAAATGTTTTCCCAACAGAACCGCTGCTGCGTGAAAATTTCATTTTCATTTTCTCGCTAAAAGCGGAAAAACTCGCCGCGAGTGCAGTGAAAAAGCCCCTGTGAAAGATATATAATTCCGGGAAAATGGTGGGCCAGTGAAAAGTAAAAGTGTAAGCATATCGATGAAGGAAAAAAAAGAAAGAGCAACGTAAAACACTACACTCTCCCACACACACGCAAACACACATACACATGCCCACCCACCCACATGCTGATGCATATGTGTGTATGTAGGTACAATATGCAAATGCGGGTAATCACTCTAATACCGAGGCAAAGCGAAAGGCTGAATAAAACCGAAATTATAGAAAAATGCATAAATAAAATCGGAGAATTCAATTGCATTTAAGCATAAAACGGCGCGCACACACGCACACACACACACTCGCAGGGAAGCATATAAAAAGAGCGAGAGGCAAGTAAGTAAAGTAGATGTAAATGGCCAGCGAAACTGGAGCAGCACCAATACCACTGCAAGTGCCATAACGGCAGGAGCAGCATGTGTGTGTGTGTGTATGAGCGTTTCATATTCATAAGCTCCCAGCAGCAGTAGCAGCAGCAGAAGAAGAGGAAGCAGTAGCAGCAGCAGAAGAAAAGTCCCACTTTTTGGGGTTCCACTCTGGGGGCGGTTTTCACACTTGCCACACAGCCTGCGCAACAACAGTGTTAAAGTTGTTTGCTGCTGCGTGCGTATTACAAACATATACGATATGTATGTAGATATATATGTACGTTTGTATGTATTTACGCAGAGGTATCTAAAAGCGGTTACCGTTACCTTCTTCGGCTCGAAGTTCTAATACCCGTAAACTGTCGCTTGAACTCCTCCACTGACATTTTGTTTATATTTATATTTATGACCCACTGTTCTCAGTCACTAGGTTGCAATGATCTTAAGTCACGCGCCGAAAATCGGGAGTACGGTGCGGATACTTAATCACATCCGATCGATATAATTTTAGGGTTCCTTAATAAGTTCTTTGAAAAGTTATAATAACAGGTTACGCTTGTTTATAAGTTCTATTAAAAAAACGTTTTTTTCCGAAATTCAAGATTTCCATTTCCTTAAAAAAAATAAAAAATTTTATTATTATAAAGTGGAACACCTTTTTACCTCTTTATTCAATGAATGGGGAAATCCGCCTTCTGGGATCATTACCACTAAAATTAGTTTAAGGAAATGGTAAATAGTTCAGAGGAATGGCCTTATAATGAACATTACCTAAGTCAATGTTGAACCAAGTGTGTTGGCATTTAGCCACCTTATTTTCTTTGGCAAGGCGATAGTTCTTTGACTTTGGACTGTAGTCGAATAGGTAAACATGACAACTATAAACAATTAAATAAAGAACACATTTGGCAATTTAATTTTTCTTGTTCTCGGAATTCTTACGACAAATATTGAAAATATGTTTTAAAGAGTCTTTTTTCTTAAAATATAGACTTAGTTTAATAGTTTTAGCTTATTAAATGAGCTAAGGGATTTTATATGTGATGAGCTTTCTAAAATTACTTTAAAGCTTATTGTAAACTAACCTCAAAGTTTCCTTAACAAAATTAAAAGTACATTTATAAGATGACCACATGTCGTATGAGTGATTGTTGTAAAATTTATAGAACTTTTTCCACCAAAAGAAAGCCAATACAATACAATTTTATTGGTTTTTTTTCGGCGAGGATTAATCGTTGAGTTTGGCCAATTTTGACATATGGCAATCATTCAATAATTTATATGCTGGGCTGCCAGCCAAGCTGCGGCCATGAGATTTCCGCAGGCAATCCCCCGGCCACCATTCCATTTTCTATTTCCCATTTCCCGGTTCAGGCCCTCCTCTTCACCCCTCAGCCCCCTTCAGGCCCCCATAACTGTGCTATGGTTTTTCTATAGTATTCCGTGCGACTGTGTGTGAGCGAGCAGCTTGTTATAAATAGGCGAGATAGTTTTTGTGCTCGTGTTCTGGTTCCGCTTTTTTCCTTGGCTCTGCGATTGAGGTCATGCCAGCAGCAGGATAATGAACTTTTCCAACATCTTAAATGTAATTGCTCGACTTTAAAAAGTTTCTGTTCGCAGTGTTATTTTTAGAGCTCGCCACTCGTCATAGGCTCGAGAACTTTGACGGTCTTATGCCTGTCGCATGTGCGACTATTTATGCACGTAATGGTTGGCAATGGCTGTTGGCTGTAATTGCTGCAATTAGAAGCACTTAATTGTTATGTGCTTGGCTCGGGCCGAGTGTGTGAGCATTCAATTAATTGAACGACAGCTCATTAAGCCATCGAACATCGCGGCAAGGATGCTCTTAAACTTTGACTCAAACGTATGTAGTAAATATTACCTTTTGCATTGCAAACTTTTCCATTTTCGTTGAGTTTTTGTGTCCCTGCAAGATGCTAATTAATTGCCTTTCCTCACCAACTTGTCTGTCAACAAATCGTACAAGGTGGAAATTGCCCTTTTGCAGTCTCAACTTTTGTTCTCTGCATTTCATTTCTTGGTTTCCTGGCAACTTCATTTCGGAGTAAATCAAAGTTCGCCCCGCCAAAAACCAAAAAACGCCAGAAAGTTTTTAAATTAGTTTGTGGCACTTTTGCAGCCAACGAAAGTTTTTTACTTTCTTGACTTTTCTGAGACCACCGAAAAGTCGCCGAATATTGTTTTAATTACGAGTTTTTGCATATTTCACTTGTCGCCTGACATTTGTACATGAAATTACGCATACGCCACGTTGTGCGGAAATGAAGATACTGAGGTGGTGGTGAACTCACCGCCCCCTTTTCATTACCGCCCCCCTGTTAGATAACGTGGCTCAGTTCCGAGTGAATGGGAATTTTCCATTTAATTTACTCCGATGGCCGCAACGACTTTGGCCAGAATGTGGGTTAATAGAGTGTAAAGCAACGCCAAGCCGCAGCCCAGTTTCGGGTGGTTCGGTGGGTTCCAGTTCCATCAGTTCTCTACATCAGGCCTCCCGAGAGGCTGCCCCTGGTGAGCAGTCTGAGGTTCGGGCTAATCTGCACTTTAAGAACTCATTAAATTTTCAAGCCTCCTCACAGCGGCGTCAGACATCATCGAAGTCTTCTTCTGGAATTACGCACTTCAATGTTTAATTGCTAACTAGAACGCTTCATTTTCCCTTTGGCACTTTAAGTAAATACTTAGCAGTTTAAAAAAGTTTTTAAAAATGTTCTCTACTACTTAAATTGAGCATAAGAAAATAATAAATATTTAAGCATGCCAATTAAATGACTGATGAGCGTAAAGTAACACACATGTTGGCCTTTAACCACAAGATAATTAATTGATGGTGACTTTAATTTTTTACCGTGTTTGAGAGGCTGGCAAACAAGTCGCCTGTGACGTAGGCAGCCACGGATGTGTGCGTGTTTGGAGATAAATGGTGCCAAGCACTGCTCGAGTCCCCCAAAAGTGTGCGGCAAACGGTGGGGTGCTTAAAATAGTCACCGACAGGCACAGACAGACACTAGCGCTGGTTGGCCAGTGGAGGGTTAAGGCAGGACGAGGGGCGGGGAGTCGCAAGTGGCTTGGGATGATGTTGTGTTTGAAGACAAACAAGGAAATGACAGCGGCCGGATAGTAATCTAAGGATACTGCCGGACAAAGGACACGCCAAATATAAGAAAGGAACTGAGCACTAACTGGTGCACAGAAGAAAACAGGATATTCATTTAAATTTCTTAAATATTTAATTTAATGTAATTGCTAGCTTTAAATAAGTTACTAAAAAAACTTAAAAAATAGGCCTACATTTCAATTTCCCATCATTAAATTGTATTAAATTAATATTTATCAAATAAAAAGTAATATTTCATTAATTATTTTATTACTTTTTGGCAACCCATTACAATTTACTTTGTAAAAGTTTCCTTTGTTATCCATTTATGGGGCATTAAAGCAGCAACGAAATCCCCGAAAACTTTAAATCTTTCTTGTGTACTTATGGCTTTTCCTTCTGTGTACTTTTACAACTCGCATCCACAAAGGCCTTTTCGCCCACATCTACTTCAATTGCGAAATGCTTGCAATGCGCTTCATCATAATTAAAAAATCCTGCGGCCCACATGCACACCCACACAAGCGCACGCACGAGCACACCCACACGCACACGCACACACACACGGAAAACATGGCCACACTGGCTGTTAGTTAACAGGAGCGTAGCAGCGCTGTTAACAGTTGAAGTCCTTTGCCCATGCGCCAACTCTCTCTCTCTCTCTCTCCATTCTCCACTCTCTTCAGGGATATTTTCTCCCGCAACTTATATAGGCGACCTCCTCGCACAGTTACACTCGGCTATCTCTGTCGCACACCCAAAAATTAGAGTAGAACCATTAACAGCGGCAAAGTAACAGTAACAGTTGTAGGGCAAATTGTTGTTGTTTTTGTTGCAGTTGTAACACACACTCTTACACACCCATACACACGCACTGTGCATAACAGCAACTAGTGGCTGTGCTTTTTCCGTCGCCTTTTCCAGTTCGCATTTTCCATTTCCCTCTCACATTCACATTCAAGTCGCGCTGCACTGCAGTTGTGTCAGTAAGTACTTAATATTTATGGTGTGCAGTGTATAGTCAGAGTGCAAAGTGAAATGGCAGGACATCAAGTCGCTATGATTGTCCGTTAATGAGATAATTACAGTTATTACGGGTCGCCAGGAATACGTAATTGAAGCCCTCGAAGGCTCGACTTTTAAGCCGTTTAAAAAGTTTAGAGGTAAATTTGAAAAGTTGGGTCAATAAGTTGTAGTCTAATGTATCAGAGATTAAGGAACTCCATAAACTTTGTTTTTCTTTAAATTATAGTTCTTAAAACCTCAAAGAACCTTAAGTTCATGCCATCTTAAGCCGGTAAATCTCATTAAAACCCTAAGTGGTTTATAGCTCGACTATAAAATCAGCTTTTCCTGTGGCTAAAGTGCAGGTATCACCTTTATCACAGCAACAAGGTGCTCATCCGCCTTTAGAAGTTGCCATAAAAAGTAGTAATGGTGGGCAGTTCGTGGGACCGGAAGGGCGTATTGCAAATGCCAAAGACTTCCGTTTGGCTCCGGCTAGATGCTGTCATACAACCGCCCACCAGGGCGGGGCTCCACCAACACAAACACAAAAACAAGCACAAACACCAGTGCCGAAAGCGATGGCAGCATCATTCTCATCACCATCATCATCATCATCATCATTGGCACTGGATAAACGCTGTCATAGCTTTTAAATGTCAGCCAGTGCAACCAACGGCATCGGTATCGGTATATTCCTCCACATAAACAGTGGCATTGACAGCCCACACCCACCGAGTGGGCGGTGGGTTCCGTCGGTGGTGCAGTGGGCGGTCGACTGGCTTCCGATGGATGCGAGCTTTGATGTATTAATAACAATTTATCGATGCAGCGCAGCTCCGGTAAATGGATTTCAATTTTGTATATCCTGAATTTAATGATTGGTTTAAGGTTTCAAGTTATGGAAAAGCGCTTTCGTTGGAAAGACCATCGCACTTATCTTCCCCCCTCGTGAATCGATGCTGATTACTTCTATATCTCTGGTCTTGCCGCCGTCTAGACAAGCGGGCGCCTGCCATTGTCTCAGCTGGCTAGGGTGGCGTATGAGTAATGCAACTGACTTTGAATGCTTTTCGAGGCGTATGCGTAATGTTTTCCTTTCGGTCAGTTAAAGTCGGTCTGTGAGAGAAAAGGGATAACAGTGAAATAGATAACGGAGCATTACAAATTTTAATTAATTTGCTGACAAATTAAACCGATGGCATAAATCCAAATTTTAAGCCCAGAGATAGGCATTCAAATGAGCCAGGCCAGCCCAATCTCAGCTTTTTGTGGGCTGTGCGTGGACAATAAATACGGTCAGGCAGGCAATTAACCCAAAGTTCAAAGTTCGCCTACCACATACCACACACATCTCTACAACACTTTCAACATCACACGTGCGTGCTGCTCAGAAAAGACAGCTGACCTATTTCCACACTTACCAGCAGCAGAAGGCCCATGAATAAATAAGCTGGCCAAGGAAAAGGGATAATAAAGGCAGCAACTATTTATAGGAGCCAAGTGTCGTTTTGGCCCAGCGGCAGCTCAACCATTCTGGCTGCAGGCAGATTTACTGGCCCCATTCTGATGTGCGATTATCGTTTCCTTCCCCTCCATTGCAGTCGTCCGAGGGGCAGCCACAGCATGCCGTACGAGTCGATGCACCATCATCAGTCGGCGGCCGCTGCCGTGGCCGCTGGCACCGCCCCCAACGGAATGCTGGACGCCCTCAGTCTGCAGCTGCGCGACGCGGAGATGCGGCGCACGGAGATCGAGCGGGCGCATCAGGTGAGTGTCCTTGCTGACCTTAAACGCTTTCAATACACTTTGGATTTCGTTCTTGGAATATTAGAGTAATCTCACTGATAATCTAACTAATCAAGGCATACCAATTAAATATTAATCTCCTCTAAGAAGCAATGAGTTTACAAATTAAACTTAAAACTAATTTGTAACTTACAACGTCACACATATAAAGAAAAGTGTTAGGATCGATTGATTAAAATAAAATATATAACCAATTTTCTTAATTATTTTTTGGATTTTTTCATTTTAAAGCTCTCTGAAAACTCTTTAAAAACTAAGAATCAAAATTAATTTAAGTAACTGCCGTTTTTCGAACATGATATTCCATTATACAAGATTCCTATTTCATTTCAAACATATGAAATTGATACAGCCCGAATCAAACCTAATTTGGATCGAAATTCTAACGAAAGAAATATAATTTATTAATATTTTAATTTAATCGATTTTAAATAATTGATATTTTCTCATATGGTTTATATTTCAAATATAGATTTTTTTCCTTAATATATGACTATTAAAATCCTTAAAATTAAATTTGCTTCCTATAGGAAACCCTGGCACAAATACGCAATCTGAGCGGAAGCGCACGTCCCGATGCCGAGGCGGTGGAGAATCTGCAGTCGAGAGCCCGCGAACTGGAAAAGAAGGTGAGCCAAATAATAATATTCCCAAAACTCCTCTAATCCGCATCCGTAAATACCTAGGTTGCGCTGGAAAATGTGCGCTGCGAGGAGTTGCAAATCGAACTGACTTCGGCGCTGAAGGCCAAACAGGCATCCCGCTCGGTCTGCTCCGGGATGGGCAGCATGTCCTCCGGGGCCATGTCCTCCGCCACCATTCCTACATCGGCCAGCAGCTCCACCGTCACTTGGGCACCGACAATCAGCCACCAGGACCAAGGCTCCGAGATTGATATCATAATGGCAAAGATTGAGCAGGTAAACTAAAACCACTATAAATATCCGTGTAAAATGGTATATAGATATTTATAAGAGTTATAAAACAGCAACAGTTAACAGACAGCAAAGCGGTGTAAAGATAGTGTCTAGCCTCGAATAGAATTATATTTCGGGTTGGCAATACGTTATAGATTCCATGGGGAAGATCTAAGCGGTGATCGAGTTTCCATCCCGAACTATAATTGATTTCAAAGTGGAGGGCCCAATATCAAGTCCAATAAAATCAACGCAAACAGCCAGGAATTGAGTGTTGGTGTGGGTAGTTATTCCTTCTGTTTCTCGGGATTCTCGGCCAGAGCCTCGTCGATGAAGCGGCTGACCTCCAGTTGGCTCACCATCGAGCTGCTCGAGTTTGAGCCATCATCATCTTCGTTCGCATCATCTATATAGCTTGGCGAGAGGCAGGAGAGGAAGCTCTCCAGGCTGCAGATACTATTCGCCCCGGAGTCAGCGGCATCTATAGAATCACTTGGTTCAAACTGGGTGCTACTCTCGCTGGAGGCGAGTTTAAACTGGCCGAAGACCTCATCGTTGCTGCTAATCTGCAGCTGGCGGCGCATCTGCTCATTTTCCCCGGTCAGCTGACGGATGATGTCCTGGTTCTCGTCACTACTGCGATCCTCCAGATCGGCGGTGAGCTTCATCAGCTCCAGCATATTCTCGATGCGGGCATCTTGCGCCCGCACAACCTGCGCCAATCCGGCCAAGTAGCGCTCCTTCAGCTGGTAGCTATCGATGAACATATCGCCCTCGCTGTGCTCCCGATACTTCTCCATGATCAGCGCCATACCCGTGTAGAACTCATCGGCAGTCTCCTTCAGTTCCATATTCTCGCGCAGCAACTGCATCTGCTCCTCGTCGCTATTGGTCTCCGCCAGATACTTGAGCAACTGCTCCTCCCGAAACTTGCGACAGTTGGCCAAATCCTGGTCCACTTTCTGGGCATCAATCAAGAGCTCATCGCTTCTGGCCTCCAGTTCGGCCAGACTGGCGGCCACGTCCTTGGTCCTCTGGATCAGTGTGTCTCCTGGTCCGGGAATCGTAGGACCATCCATCGTTAGAAACTACTCAGGCTGGTCTCAGATCGCTTACGTTGAATTTAGAATTTTTGCCCGTTTTTTTTCCGATAGAAAATCGATTCCTTTGGACTTGTCAGAGGCCGAGTTTTGGGCGAGGAGCAGGGGCTGATAAAGAAAGGTCTACTGAAACTGATATTTAAAATTGTAAAAAAAGATTGTCACCATTTTGTCACCCAACTAAAGTTGGGACATTATAAAATTCTAATGTAAAATATGAAATTTTATTCTTTATTTTTTTTATTTGGGATCAATTTTAGTAACATGATAGGAATATGATATATTTAAGACCTTTTAAAAATTCTGGAAATATGGTAAACTCAGAGTTTTAGTTGAGGAATTACATATTATTTTATTTATTATACTAAAATCTTATGCACAGAAAAAAAATTGACAAAAGATCAGATTGATATGTGCTGGTCAATTTTATATTTTTTAAAGATCAAGTTATTCATATCATTTTGATATGAATAAAGATTATGTTTACCTTATTTTACATTATTTGTTCAAAAAATACTAAATTTGGTATTTCATATGATATCATTTTGAAATGAATAAAGATTATGTTTACCTTATTTTACATTATTTGTTCAAAAAATACTAAATTTGGTATTTCATATGATATGATAAATTATCAATATCATAAATCATATCGGCATATTATTGATATGAAATAAGGTAGAATTGATCCTATTTCATATCGAATTTATTTTCTGTGTGTATTTCTTCCATTAAGCGATTTTTACCTGCTAAATATTAGTAAATTCCCAATGTAAAATATGATATTTTATTTTGTTATACTAAAACCCCGTTTATCCTTTTTACCCACAGGATAATCGCGTGCTGGCCGAGCTGGAGCAGCCTCGCACCTCGGCCAGCGCCAGCATGTCAGCATTGCCGCCCAGTTCCATGATGAGCACGGTAAATAGCGAATTTAGAACCATATCAAAGAGTGGTGAGTACCTAGAAGCCCTTCCTTGGATGAACACTAGTTAAGAGCGAATTACTTGCAGAACTCGAAGAAGAACTGAACCGTTACAAAAGGGCCGTTCTTGGCGGAGGAGGAGGCGAAAGGGGCGGTGGCATTTCGGCCCTCTCCTCCGGCTACTCCAGCCTTCCACAGTCGCTGGCCAACGGAGGAGGAGGCGGAGGCGGAAGCGGAGGGGGCGGGGCCAGCACCAGCCTGAGCGGCACTAGCCTTGGCTCGCACAGCGCAGCCGCCGCTGCTGCTGCCGTCGCCGCCGCCTCTGGAGGATCGGGGTGCGGGATCGGTCCCGGAGGCGGTGGCCTATCATCCATATCGGCCCTGGTGCCCAACTCAATCAGCGGCATATCCTCGAGTCTGAGCAGCCATGCCATTCAATCCATGCAGTACGGCACGGGACAGACGTCCGTGGAGAAGCTCCTGAGCGGAACTAGTGGAATCACTGGCATTCCACCCCTGCCGGTAAATATTCACACGATGAAGGCTATGCCGACGGCATTAAGTCAGGTAAACCAGCTATTTTCAATCGCAATGAACTACGAACAACAAGAGCATTTACAACAGCAACATTACCGCTGCCGATCGATTTGCTTTCAAGCTTGCCACATCTAGTAAAATGCAATAGCTACTTATACACGTTATAATCTATATAAGTTGTATGTACAAATTTGAGGCGTTCAAGTAGCCATATAGAGTATAGCAATCATATCTGCTTTCGTTCGTTGATCGTTCGTCGCTGCTGCAGCCGCCGGCCGTTTGTTGTAGTCTCATTACTGATGAAAATAAAAGTATTCACATACAGAGCCACCCACTGATGAATCACCTACACCACTCACATAACACCAAGTCACACACATTGTACCTACATTTAACTCTAGATCGTTTGCCTATCTGTACCAGAGAATAAATTGCCTGTAACATCACCATTTCGCTGGCATGCTCGAAATTCCACCTCTTTCACTCTTCAATCACCCGTATGATGATATAAGATATATGTACATTGAGGATAGTTTTAGAAAATCCTTTATATATACATGGATCTCTAATGTTATACGATCATAATCCACCTGAATATTATGATATACTATTACCTTAAAATGTTTTGCTGATACTCAGTTAATATCTTCTGAACTTTTCAGAAATGATATTGCTTTAAAAAAATATTAGAAAAACAAATATTTCGATTCACTAAAAATGCAACCATTTCCCAAGTTCATTCAATATTAACCTGAGTATACACATTTGCTGCATTTACAGACATACAAGCATATACCTACATACTAAGTATATATCTTTTAAAGGAGTTACATTTGAAAGCTTTCCGTTACTTGTTGATTAACGTTTTTGATGGTGATGATTGGATGCTCGCCGTGTTACCATTGATAGCCATGATTACCCGCTTGGAAACGGCTTCAGTTAATTGCAGAAACCATAATTGCCACTCATGACCAGCCGAAAATCACCACCAACATTCGCAGTTGTTCATGCATAGATGTCCATTTACCAAAGTTCTAGATTTTTCCACGTTTTTCCACTCGCAGCCGAATAAACGTGTATCTGTGATCTCTCTTTCCGTTTTATGTGCTTTCTCTGTCTTCCCTTTCTCTCTCTCTCTCTGTTTATCTACTCTCCGCTGATGAATTCTGTATAACTCCGAATCAAATCATTGAATTGATTCGAATTCGAAACGAATCAATCTATATGTATGTCTGCATCTGTATCTCTGTGTGTGTGTGTGATCCCATGTTTGTGTAACGACACCTGTACAAAAACCACAAAAACCACCGATACTAAAACCCTGTAAATTCTGAAAATCCAAACGAAAATCCCAAATTCCACACACAAAACCAACTGAAACACACACAAAATGGAAACTGAATTTGAAACCGAATTGAATTTGAACTTGAATCGAATCCAATCCCGTTGAGAAGCGCGGAACAATACAGCTGTACAATTTGCAGAGCACAACCATGCCCCTCCTGTCACTCAACTCGCATAACCTGCCGCCCGCCGGCTCGTCGAGCTACTCGGGATTGGGCGTCGGTGGCGCTGGCTCCTCGCTGACGCATCCCTCGATGGCCAATCTGGGCCTCCTGGACACGGGCGCCCTGCTCGGCGTGAGTGCCGCCGGCCTGGGCGGATTGGGTGGAATGGGACCCGGTGGCGGTGGCATCACCGGAGCCACCTCACTGTACGGATTGAGCGGCGGTGGAGGCGGAGGAGCCGGTGGCCTGGGCAGCTCCTATGGTCCACCCTTCCTGGACGTCGCCTCGAGCGCCTCGTATCCATTCACCGCCGCCGCACTGCGTCAGGCGTCCAAGATGAAGATGCTGGACGAGATCGACATTCCGCTGACGCGGTACAACCGCAGCTCGCCCTGCTCGCCCATCCCGCCCAGCAATTGGGGACTGGACGAGTTCACCGACGGCCTCAGCGTCTCCATGATGCACAACCGCGGCGGCCTGGCACTGGGTGCCCTGGACTTGGACAGTTAGTATTAATGGATGGAATTATAATGATTGTAATAATAAGAAGGTTCTTATTTACAAACAGCTCGCAATCACGGGCTGAATGGAGCCAGCGAACCGCAGGTGGATATGCTCGATATTCCCGGCAAGGGACGCTGCTGTGTGTTCATAGCCCGATTTCCCTACGATCCTCCAGAGTAAGTACTTCAGTACCTATTATCACATCATATTTATAGCCATTTCCCCATAGCATAAAGGTTAGAAAGTCATTTTAAAATATACACTTTTCATGAGTACTATCATTCATCAAGTTTATTTATTTTTAAACCATTTATAATCGATCATTAAATAAAAATAAATTAACGAGAACCTTATTTTTTTTGTATCAGACTTTGAAAACCATTTTATTTGTACTCAAAAATAATATAATAATTTATTTTAAATTTTTAAAAATAAAATACAATTTGTTATAGAATTAATTCCATTAAACTCAAATTATAGCCCCTGAAATTATGCAATACATTTTTATAACCCCGCTGGGTAACCGGTCGTATACGCAATATTAAAAGATTGGCCTCTTTCATTAGCACTTAAAACTTTAGCACTTAAATGGAATATTAATAATAATAGTGTTAAAGCCATAATATTAAAATCAATTTATTTAAATAGTAGAGTTTATAAAAAATAATTCAATGTAATTTTGTTAAAAGAGGTTGCGAGTTCTTAACTTAATAGATCAGAAATATTATGTAACCACCAACTTAACTAACTTGAACAGCAATAACTAAACGATTTTCCTTATGCGCAACCCCCAAACGATCTCCCCAATGGTTGTATGATACCGAATCAAACCCCCTACTTATATAGAACATGCCAGATTAACCTCTGCTATTTTCAGTGTTCATAATGAATTCCTTTCCATGCCTTGCAGGGAGGCTGAGGGCGAGCTCTCCCTGTGCGCCGGCGACTATCTGCTGGTGTGGACCAGCGGGGAGCCCCAAGGTGGCTACCTGGATGCCGAGCTCCTAGACGGGCGACGCGGCCTTGTGCCGGCCTCCTTTGTGCAGCGTTTAGTGGGTGAGTAAACCTTCTATATACCCACTCTTAACCCCTGAGAACGCTACTAACCCATCTGTATCCACCTGTATGTATCTATGCTAGGCGACGACCTCCTGGAGTTCCACCAGGCGGTGCTGTCGACGCTGCGCGATGCCGAAGATGGTTCGATGCAGTGCGACACCACATCGCTGCCCTCCTTGCCGCCGCACAACCCATTGCTCACACACACCCACGAGGATCTGGCCCGTTTGAGTGAGACGCACACCGATCTGGAGCACGACCAGGACGACATCAGCGACAATGGTAACTATTCGCGGTCCAAAACTCGGTCATTGGTCCCTTTGTTTTTAATCTTTTTGGTTTTTGTGGCGATCCTCGAATGTGCGTCGCCGTGCATGGCATGTGAATATATGTGAGCAAAAGACTTAGAGATCCCTTGATCCCCTTGATTAACCCAATCGAAACCCACATCGCTAGCACTTATGTACTTAGTCCGCTGCATTTAGAGCCTCAACTCAATCAGCTGGCTAATGACACACTTCTTGCTCCTCCCCGCAGTTCCAGCACCCAAGCACTTGACGCTGGAACGGCAGCTGAACAAGAGCGTGCTCATTGGCTGGTCGCCGCCGGAGCCAGTGGGCTACAACCTCATCGACAGCTACCACGTCTACGTGGACGGCGTGCTCAAGGTCACCGTGAAGGCCAACGAACGCACACGCGCCCTAATCGAGGGCGTCGACTCCACGCGGGTGAGAAGCGCCTCTTACTTTGGGTTGGGCAACCCAGATCCTTTTAAAATCAAGAATAGGTTCTTCTCGAGAGAGCTGTGTCTTCAAACCTGAAGCGGATCCTTTGATCGCGAATGAACCGTCTTTAAACAAGCTGGCTGCATCTTGTTTTTAGGCGATTTATTCGGATCATATAATACCATTTACACACTTTCTTTAATTTCGCATGCTATTTACTACTATCAAGTGCAATGTTCTCACATACCTTCCTTTAACCAGTAATAAATTTATCTAAATATTTATTTACTACTTAAACTACTTAAACAGTAAGCTGTCTTCATAAAATGATCAATCTTAACTTATGATGAGGAGTTAGTAATTTCGAACTATTTAAAATATGTAGAATTTTGATTTTATTAAAAAACTTTAAGATGTAATTAAAAGAAATTAAATCCTAATTTTATTCTTCAATATGTTTTCTGTCTGACTACTAAAAAAACATCATGCTTAGCAGATATATCATATTATTTAAAAGAAAATCAGAGAAATATTTACGAACCAAAGAACCTTTAAGTTTATTCTTGATTTTACAAGACGTTTTCTCACTTAATATAATCTCTCCTTAGAGCCAAGTAATCCAAGTTATGTTTCCACCCCCAGCCGCACCGAATCAGCGTGCGGAGCGTGACCCAGAACCGGCAGACCTCTAGGGATGCCGCCTGCACGATGATCATCGGGCGGGACACCGCCCACCTGGGCCCCTCGGCGGTGCGCGCCTCGCACATAACGTGTTCCTCGGCGGTCATCTCGTGGCTGCCGGCCAACTCGAACCACCAGCACGTGGTGTGTGTGAACAATGTGGAGGTGCGCACCGTCAAGCCGGGCATGTACAGGCACACGATCACGGGCTTGGCGCCGAGCACCCAGTACCGGGTGACCGTGCGGGCCAAGCACCTGCGGGCCGTGGGCCAACATGCCTCGAATCCGATGGGCCAGACAGGAGTCACCGGGCGGCCGGGCCAGGAGGAGGCGCCCGGAGCGTACGCCGACTTCCGCACCCTGACCAAGGGCCTGCCCGATCCGCCGCAGGAGATCCAGCTGGAGGCCGGCCCGCAGGACGGTACCATTCTGGTGACATGGCAGCCGGTTAACAGGCCCACCTCGACGGGGCCTGTAACCGGCTATGCTGTGTACGCCGATGGTAAGAAGGTCACCGACATCAACTCGCCCACCGGCGACCACGCCCTCATCGACATCGGCAAGCTGGGCGTCTTCAATCCGCGCGCCGTCACCATCCGCACCAAATCCCGGGACTCCCAGTCGGCGGACAGTGCACCCATCTTGATACCAAGTGAGTAATGATTTTCGGTCTAAGAAATTGGTGGTTATTCAGCTTTGAGCTTAAATCAATTGAAAATAATTTGTAAAAATAGTTAAATATTGGTCTAAAGAATTCGCGTTGACGTAAAGTAAAGTAAAGAACATGTAAAGTAAATTAAAATGTATATTATAATCTGAAGAATTCGCGTTATAGTTTTGTAAAATTATTTATTTATGGCTCCACTTAACAAAACCTATTAAAAACGATTGTTACATCTTAAACTAAAGAATTCGCGAATACATTCTAGGAACTACCCTTAAGTACCGTTTGGATACTCACATACGAAACTCAATTTCAATTCAATAATCACATTGTAGAACCCGTATAATCTTCTTTGTAAATAGTCATCCTGTAAAAACCTAGTTAAAACCTTTTCTAATCTTTGATATCACTTTTGCAAAGGCAATACATCTTGTCGGTTTTGTCGTCGACACATGTCGAAACCTTGGCATAACTGTCGAGTCGACTGATCGTGGGCACCGCGACTTCTACAGATCCCGTGATATTATTAAAAAGAACGGTGGCTTGAAAGTCGGCGCCGTTCTGCTTGACCTTGAACATGGTGCGATAGGTGGCCACCTCAGTAAAGGGCACCTCACCTTGGAAATTCCTATCCAGGTCGATTTTTATCGCTGTCCTATGTATGTATTTTAGAGTTAGCTCCGAGCAAATGCTACTGAGATTCCTGCCGGCCAAATACTCATTGATTCGACCGATAACCTGAGGGGCAATACGCTTTGCCCAGCCATCCTTGAGCCTTTTATAAGGCACACAGGTGCAGTAGTGCTCAGGTATTCCAGCATCCTCACACGTCCTCGACTCATCGATGGGAAGGAATATGGACTGGCATTTTGGACAGTCGGCAGATTTGGTTAGCTTAAGATCATCTATAGAACCACCCAGTTCGATGATGTGCTTCAGTGTGTTGTGCAGATCGTAGTTGGAGGTCAGGCGGTTCTGATTCAACTTCAGGGCAGTCGCATATTCGGGATACTGAGCTCGAAACCAGGGTGGCAAGTAGATAAACATCGAGGGCAGTCGCTCCTCCAGAAACCCACTTTGCAGGGAAGTCAGCTTACCAAATCGACTCCCATGATCGGAGAGGAATATCATAATACTCTGGTCGAACACTCCATCTGCCTGGAAGTCTAGAAGATACTGCAGCACATAGTCCTCCATTTTCGAGGGCATCTGGAAGCTGTCGTGACTGAAGCTATTCGACCAGAAGAGACCCCAAATGGGACGCTCTTCCACGAAGCGACGGGCAAAATCCCTGGCCATATCGTAGGCATAGCTGCTGGTGATCCGTCGGCCGATGCAGTACCTCATCGAGCAGTCATGGCATTTCCAGATCTTCATTTCCGACTCGAAAGCCTTCTGGAAGGGCCGGAGGTAAAAGTCGGTGGGTTGTTCCCGAAAGCCGGGCTTAAAGTAGTTGAATGTGTTTATGCCCGTCTCATCCTCAGCATAGGCAGTCAGATAGCCGGCATTCCGAAAGTTCTGCCATATAAAGGGGGTTCTGTCCAGGCAGTTCTTCTCATGCCAGTCGCAGACATTTTTCAAGGCCGAGTCTGGATTGTAGCCAGTCAAAAGGGCAAGCAGGTTGGGAAAGGTGTTGTCGCCAATCTGCATGGAAAAAGGTTTCAATTAAGAGTACTAAACCGACGCAGGGAGAAATATTCAAGCTCATTGTTCTTGAATTGAGAACATTTCTTCTTGAAATCGTTAGGTGTTGTTGGAAATACCGCCAACTCAACTTGATTCATTTTCAAGATGAGAAAACCAGAATTCTCTTTGTGGAGAATTCACTCACCTTATTGTATCCCTGGAGCTCGAACCATCCGTCTCCCTTGAGGAAGCTATGAACCTCTGGCATGGTTCGACGTAGATTAATCCGCGACAGGCTGTCTATGCCGAACATTAGGACGCTTGGCTTCCGTTTAGACGGTTCCTGCGAAAGTCCCTCAGGAGGTGGCTTGTATTGGATGAGGCTGTAGGCATCGCTCTGCAGAATATCCGACTCGTTGCCAAGTCGATGGCAGGCCAAGATCAGGCCCTGAACATGTAGAGGCACCTCGTAGTTCTGCGTGAAATATTTTCGCTTCACCCTATAGAAACCGAATGAGTAATTAGTGTGATTCCACGAACTGTGTTTAACTCGAAAGATATCGAAATGTCACTAGGCACTGGGTACTTTACTTATCGTAACTGTCGTGCTCCCGGTCGCGTGTTATCTCCTGATAATAGCAGTTGTACTCCCCCTCGCTAGAGTTCATTATGCTAGAGGCTAGCGAATCATTGATGAACAAAACATATCGCTGCCGACTGATGTCATAGATCGGGGTCACCAAAGCCGTTTCGTTGGAGCAGGTCTCGAAGTGCTCGCGATGGAATATGTCCATGGCATCCAATTCAAAAGGATCCACATAGGGAATCTTGCACTTGGCAGTGTCCACAAAGAAAAGGGGCAGGGCTTTCTCCTCCACTTCAGGACTTGGATCCGAAAGAAGGATATCAGCTAGAGAGCTAGCTGATTCTTCCACTGCCGAAGCTTCTGAAGCCCTAGACTCCTCGTTATTTTTCCAATATTGAGTATCTTCATTTCGAGTTGAAAGACTCAAAATCACAATTATGGCTATTAGGCAGAAGAAAACCCATTTAAGGAACGGATGGAATGGGGCTATCATCACTTGGAGTTCACTTGCACACTGAATTCGCAACTAAAAATGTTTAACCATTTGGTGAATCGTACCCATTGTTCCGGAGCTATCAGTTCTTTCGGCGACATCCGTTACGGTGACTCTTATCAAAGTCCCTGTCTTGCCAACTGGAAGTAACAATGAACTTTTTAACTTATTAAAAGGTGCTCGTATTCCGCTACACGTGTTGAACAATCTAATTTGTTTCACAAATTTATAACTGATAGTGAGAGGTTTAAAAATATGTTTGTTATCATATCGAAACTGACATGCGATCTCACACAAAAAATCCATTGTTCAATTTTATCAATAAAGAATAGTTCAATGAACCGAACCACTGATTTGATAATTTGAGTACTAATTTCATAACTCATTTCTCAGTCCGACAGAATTTTATTTTTAACTCTAAAAATTGTATATTCCAGGAACATTATTCCTATTCTTTTCACATAACTGCACATATCTCGTCGTCAGATTCATCAAGAGCTCGAAATATTGCTCTCCCAAAACCCTTAAAAACTTCATATGAAATCTCCTGAACTAAAACTTTAGCTAAACGATGTCCATTTATGCTGTTATACGAAACGATAAGTTCGTCCGTTTTCTCCTTTTCGTGGGGTGGTAAGCGAGTAGAAATACGGTTACATAGCTCTATGATTTGTGGCAGATTTTCAGCTTGTTCACTTCCGTCGTTAGAAATCCTCCGAAGAGTTTTCAAATCCTCGTCGAACTCTTTGTCGGTGTACACCATGCCTAAAGGGGCAAATCTGGAGCACCAAGAAAACTCTGTTAGAATTTTTAAAAATAAACTCAACAATCTATGCATATCTCGTATT
Organism: Drosophila prostipennis; assembly: GCA_037075205.1. NCBI lineage: Eukaryota > Metazoa > Arthropoda > Insecta > Diptera > Drosophilidae > Drosophila > Drosophila prostipennis. Next base: position 416,742 of record JBAMCJ010002194.1, on the reverse strand, counting down.
CTATTCTTATTTAATTGATTGTTTTAATTGATTCCATTGCCTATGATTTTTTATCGTACTTACTCCGATCGCTTTGGTATTAATCTTTCGCCTGCCGAAACCGCACTAAGTAAATGTGTTATCGACGCCCTGATTGTATAGCCAATGCGCACCGTTTGATTACCGATATCAGCTATCGTGTGCATCCCCCGATCAGCCCCGCTAAGTTGCCAAAATATATGTACACAGAGAAAAAGCCATTTGAGTTAAAAATGTTCTTAAAAGTAGAACGAAATTTTATAAGTTAATGTTGGTTTAATGGCTTGAATCAAGTTAAATTGGCGGTATTTACATTGAGAAACTCAATAAGTAATCTCACTTAATCAAATTAGTCGTATAAATTTATTAAAAAGTGATTTTAAACATAATTAAAATATTCTCTTCTTAACGTTTTGTTCTCATATTGATTTCAAATCGTGCTTACCCGGTTTTTAAAAACGAATGTTCTCGTGCTTACACGTGCACGATTTAACTTAATTCAAGCCATTAAACCAATATTAACTTAAAAACGTTTGTTCTACTTTTAAAAACATTTTCAACTTAAATGTTTTTTTCTCTGTGTAGAATTATGGATTATCTTATCAGTTTACAAATAATGTCTGTGTAGGTAAGCAGCTTTAAAATTTCATCAAATGAGTCAATTTTGCTATCGCCACAAAAGTGGATCTCATAAATATTGGATGTTTTATTCGTTTCCGTTTTTATATACGTAGCAGTGATGAAAGCGTAACTCTAAAGAATTCGCGTTCTTATTTGTTGAAACAAAGTGGATCTTTATTTGAATTGGATACATTTTTGTAAGAAATTACCTAATGTTTTTACTACTAATACTATTCCTGATATTTGTCCCTCCACAGATACCGTGCGTAATGCCGTCGCCCGAAGGGTTCCCAACCAGGTGGGCATGGGTCCTCAGTTGCCCCAAGGACCTCACGGGATGCCTGGGGTGCAGCAGCAGATGGGCGGAATGCCGGGGCAGCCGGGTCAACCGGGTCAGCACATGATGGGTCAGCAGGACCATGGGCAGTACGATCCCAACCAGATGCAGCAGCAGCAGCAGCAGGGCATGCAGCCCCAGCCGGGTCAGCCGGGTCACCAGGTGAGTTTCCAGCGCAAGTGGCGACGCTTTGGAGTCCGCCGCCCATGCGTACACTGTAAATAATGTTCTGTGAACTCGTTATCGTTTCGTTTTATCATTTCGAATTGGCCAAGAACTATTCTAAATTCTATTGTATCTCAAACTCTTGAAGCCAACACACCATCGAAGAATGTACATAAGTTATTCTCGTGTAAACTCCCACATATACTTATATTCTACCCATCCGAATGCTAGTCACAGAAAGGAAACCCCATTCAAATTGATACCCATTGCTTGTAAAACCCGCGCACTTTCGAAACCAAAATTGAATCCGAGAATTCCCGAGATCACTTTTGCCCATTTTGCATCGATATCAGTTCATTTCCGTACCTCCAACTTCTCTCTATAACTTTCTCTTTAAGAGTTCAATGTTGACCTTCATTTACTTTAACATTTACCTTTTCCTTACATCTTTTCTATCTCTGTTTATCCTCCAATATCTTTTGGACTGCCTTTGATTTCATATATACTATCCTAATACTTTCGGTCGATTTATTTTGCAAATGAACCTATTATATACATACACTGAGAGAAATTGTTGAGACAATCGCACAAAATTCACACAAATTTCACATGTCAAAGAACTGCAAGACAGTTGAGTCCCCGATCTTTGTGATAAGAACCGAACCCAAGCAATTGAATTGAGACCTTTTCCTCCACCCAGAGAACTTGTATGTATGTAAAGTAATTTTTATTCCCTTGTTTTTATTATTTTTCTCTTTCGATTTTCGATTTCGATTTAAAGAGATATGCCAGAGTATGCCACTTTTGCTAGAACCTTTTGAGTTCCGTCTTCTGTTTTTTGGGTTTTCAGTTCGTTTGAGTATAGTTCACAATTAGCATGTCAGCAGCAAATTGCAATTACCAAATAATAATAATAAGATCTTGAACTTTGTTGAGTTGTTCAGATCTAAACTAGAGTTTGTAACTAAGTATTGAGCGAAAATGCCGAAAAGTATTGTCTTAAGGAAAACAAAAGCAATGCAACGAACAATTTTAAACAAAACAAGTACATATTCATTTTCATTATATGAAACCAAAAACCGTACACCTCGATACTTCGATACCGATACCGATACCTCGAAACAGCCCGACGGAGGCTCCGGATTGTTAGGTGGCCTGCTCGGTGGCCTCTTCTCGAAACCCACACAGACTCAAGTGAACCAGAATGTAAGTTTTACCCACAACATCTCTCGCATATTACACACCTCGCCACACCACACTAGTCATAAGTAATATTTATATCAGTATCTGTAACACTTTGCGTACAAGTATCTAGATCCTAGATATATTTATTTGGTTAGCTTGGCTAGAAATTGCGCTTAGCCCAAAAACTGGCTAGAAACTGGAAAAATTGAGCTTGTATATTGAAGCAAAACGAAGTATTTGACAGACTTTGATTTCGTTTTAGTTGTTTGTAGATTTTTTCTCATTCGTTTTCTTAGCAAGTAATTAAGTATGCCTTTAGGGAACTAAATTTGAATATTTCGGCTAACCTGTAAGTACCACAAAAAGTATTCAAGATTGGAAAGCAAGTATTTCATTAGGGTTTAAAGGTGCATGGCTTCTTCTGGTCTTACGATAAGTGAAACTTAGAAGGAAGAACTACTACTACTACTACTTTAATTTTGACCCGATGCTTAGGCAATCCCTTGCAGAACTGCTGCTTGAATTCTTCGTAATTCTACTCTTGTAACCTCGCTGTAAAGAACCCCACTGACTATACATATGTAAATACGTATGTAAATTCGCAGCTAATGCTAGACACATGTGTAAACACCCACACACTAGCCACTAGAAGATACCACTCTAGCCACCCCAATTCCAACTAAACCCACAAAGAAACTTCGTATACTCGAACCCGTGCTTTCTTACTACCGACAACATCCTAACCCCTCAGTACTCGTACATACTCGTATAGCTTCGTACTATCGACTTTCAGCTATAGATCTTTGGCTTTTCAGTTCCTATATATATGTATTTAGCTCGTAATGCTCCATTGACACACACACGCACTAAACATAGCCATACACATACAGCTTTCGTACTTCCTTAGTTGTCTGAAGAGAAAAACCAGCTAAATGCAGACGCCTTGAAAACCTCTCTAAAGACAATGTGAATGAAAAACAGAGTACAAATTAATGATTGCAATACCCAAAAAAAAAAATAAACAAAAAAACAAAAAAGCAAACCAAAAACTAAAGCTAACAAAATTTTAAATTCATTCAAATTGATTCAAATTCCGGCGCTCGTCGACGACAAAAACAGGGCTACAATCAACCAGGGCAACCGGGAACGCAACGGGGCATGGTTCCGATTCCGGGAAGGGCCCAGGGACCCCAGCAGCAGCAGCAGCAACCCTACGGCCAGCAGGGTCCCATGGGAGGGCCACGCTTTCGAGGACCAGTTCCTGGCCAGCTAAATATGCAGGGCCAGCAGATGCAGGGTCAAATGCAAGGGCAGATGCCGGGTCAAATGACGGGTCAAATGCCAGGTCAAATGCCGGGTCAAATGCCTGGTCAGATGCCTGGTCAAATGCCTGGTCAAATGCCTGGTCAAATGCCTGGTCAAATGCCTGGTCAAATGCCAGGTCAAATGCCAGGTCAGATGCCCGGTCAGATGCCTGGCCAGATGATGGGACCACGAGGACCGCTCAACCAACAGCAGGGCCAGATGATGCCCGGCCAGCAACCGGGACAGCCAGGACAACTAGGACAACCAGGACAGACGGGACAGCCCGGACAACCGGGACAGATGCCCGGGGCCCAGAAGAAACCCCGCTACTTTGTGGCCATGTTCGACTACGACCCCTCGACGATGAGTCCCAATCCCGATGGCTGCGACGAAGAGCTGCCCTTCCAGGAGGGCGACACGATCAAGGTAAGAGACCCCTGAGGCCCGAGTATCTCCGAACACCCAGTTATCCGTACACAGAACCACCAAGAACAAGACCAAGACACTTTTCAGTCCAGCAGAAGCGGTAATCTCGCAGAGCAGCCAGCAACCATGATGAAGTGGTGAGCCCCGATCCGATCCGATCAGATCCGAAAGACCAATCGAAGATGCAAATTGATGTCCAGATTTATTGGCTGCGCTTGCTTGTTGCGCTAATTGAATGAATCAGTGCATGTTTTTCCTTCGCCCCCGAAACTCGAACTCTTTACTCTTAACACTCAAACACCACCACCCTCAGAATCAGAATCAGAATTCATCTGGGAGTAAGCCCCTGATATGCCCAATAACTAACCAAACCTTACTCTATATCCACTTTGTAGACGTTGTTCTCTCTTCTAATAGTTCCATAACTACTCGTTAAGTTAGCGTTATGCACTCAATACACACTTACCAACTACAATAATCACTATCTCATGATTATTATTGGAAAATATTACTAATACTGGAATTTTCGGGATGTTCCTCTTAGGTATTTGGTGATAAGGATGCGGATGGCTTCTACTGGGGCGAGCTGCGTGGTCGCCGGGGCTATGTGCCGCACAACATGGTCTCCGAGGTGGAGGACACCACCGCCTCGATGACGGCCGGTGGCCAGATGCCCGGCCAAATGGGCCAGGGTCAAGGTCAAGTGGGCGTCGGCGTGGGCGGCACCGCCCAGGTGATGCCCGGCCAGGGAGCTCCGCAGCAAAGTATGCGCAATGTCAGTCGCGATCGGTGGGGCGACATCTATGCCAACATGCCGGTGAAGCGGATGATCGCGCTCTACGACTACGATCCCCAGGAGTTGAGTCCCAATGTGGATGCCGAGGTGAGTTCTGGTCAGGGGATCTCTACTTTATTTCAGTTATGTTTTGTTATATTTTGGATTGCCCTTTTAAGCGGCGGGAAAGTCAGGCGGCCAGTGGCCTAATGGGTGGTCTATTGGGCAACTTACTGCCAGGTTTTAGTCAACATGTCTTGGCCCCCAAGGCGAATGATGTGAGATAATCTAAGATCAAGGAACTAAGCACTTAACTTTTGCTAGAAGCCATTTAAATTAGTAAATTAGTAAATACTGAAAATAAGTCTAAAGATCATCTAACAAATCGTAACTTCAAACCGTATAAGTAGTACATATTATGTTAAATTTAATATATTTGTAAAATTGTATTTAAAAAGTAATTTAATTTATAATTCAAAGTTTGGGAAAATTTTCAAATCGGACCATTTATTAAGAAGATATGAGGAAATAATGGGTTGCTAGCGTGCAAGCAGTGCAAGCAGTCGTTTGTATTCTCCATCTACATCGCACTCCCATTAGTTTAGTAAGGGGTATCTGATATTTATACCCTTGCAGAGGGTATTATGATTTCAGTCAGAAGTTTGCAACGCAGTGAAGGAGACGTTTCCGACCCTATAAAGTATATATATTCTTGATCAGCATGACTAGACGAGTCGATCTAGCCATGTCCGTCTGTCCGTCTGTCCGTCCGTCTGTCCGTCCGTCTGTCCGTCCGTCTGTTTCTACGCAAACTAGTCTCTCAGTTTTAAAGCTATCGGGCTAAAACTTTCCCAAAAGTCTTATATCTATTGCAGGTAGTATATAAGTCGGAACGAGCCGGATCGGACAACTATATCATATAGCTCCCATAGGAATAATCGGGGAACAAAATGTAAAAAAATTATATCTTGGGTGTTTTTGAACCTAGGACCTTCTACTTTTGGAAATGCCATTTTTTATCTAATTCTGAATTTCGAATAAAATTTTTTCAAAATCGGACAACTATATCATATAGCTGCCATAGGAACGATCGGAAAATTAATGGGAATATAATATGAAATAAATTATTGCTTCGTTGGTCTTTATTGTATTCTCTTCTACTCTGGGATATGACACTTTTTAAATGTTTTCGAATTTCGATTTTAATTTGATCAATATCGAACTACTATATCATATAGCTGCCATAGGAACGATCGGAAAATAAGTGATTAATAGGAATTATCTGCAAGGGTATATAAGCTTCGGCTTGCCGAAGCTAGCTTCCTTTCTTGTTTTTCTTGCTTTAATTCTAGTTAAATGTACAATGCAAAGCTTAAGGAAATAAAACCATTTTTGATTGAGATTCTAGTAAACCCTTCAAAAAGCATCAGCAATTATTAAATTAATAATTAAAAATCGATAATATTCAATATCAATTTCCCATTTTTCCATTATCCACTTACAGCAGGTGGAATTGTGTTTCAAGACGGGCGAAATCATACTCGTTTACGGTGATATGGATGAAGACGGTTTCTACATGGGCGAGCTGGACGGCGTGAGGGGCTTGGTGCCGTCAAACTTCCTGGCGGACGCGCCCGACCAGTACAACAACCAGATGGGGCCGGGCGGAGTGGCCGGCAGAGGCGGGCTGAGCCAGAGGGGCAGGGGTCAGGGGCCAGGAGCGAGGGGTCCGCCGCCCCCGCCACGCGACAACATGATGCCCGGAATGGGCGGGCGCGGCCAGCCGGGCAAAAGTAAGTAGGCTTTGTGCAGATCACTCAGATCGAGATGCCAAAATGGACTTTCGCCTTTTTCGTTTACACTTACTCTTTCGTTTCTTTTCCGTTCCATTTGAATACGAATTAACCAGTGATCGAATGATACTGAAAACCGATTCGAACAACTATTACATATATATTACGGGCTTATGAACAGTTTCTTTTTAACGTTTTCGGTTCCTTTTCGGTTGATTCGTTTTCAAAAAATTAAAAAAAATATATAAAAAATCTGAAAGCCAAAACTACAAAATAATACAAAACATGTACTTTAATCTCGAAAGCACTTTATAAGATGAATAACTATGCAGGTTCTTCCAGACTACATAAACAATTCCACCAGCGGGATAATATATACTATATACTACTATAGCAATCCATTTTTGGTTCCGATACCCCCAATGTTTTTCGTTTCCGTTTTCAGTTCTCCCCCCAAAAAAACGATATATATTACAAATCAGCGAACACAGAGAATATTTTCACTCCTTCTCTCTTCCTGTCTTAACTCTCTATCGCAAAAATTTCAAGTGATACAAAACAGTTACAAGTTGAATACAATTTCTGATTTTGAACGCCGCTAATTTGATTTCCATTACGATTCCGAGCGAACTTTTGTACAACTCTTTTCTCCCGATTTTTTTTCTTATTAATATTAAATGCGATTTTTGTTGATGTACAAATTAAATAATTTCCAGCACCAATCAGTTCGATATTTCCAAACTTTTATATATATGCCTATATAAATATTTCCTTCTTGTTTTGTACGATTTTCGTTTGGACTCCAATGATATAATTCTAATCCAATAAAAATATACAATAGATAGTTGTTGTTCTTGTTGTTGTACACACACAATATAACATAATATTTCCCAGGCATTGTAGCATCACCATTGATCAATCATGCAATCATCCTGGAATCAGAAAATCTGACACTTCAGCCCATTAAAACATGCTCATTTCCCAAATCGCCTTTGTACATAACTCTTTCACTTAGCTTTCTTTAACTTGTCTGTACCAACTCCTTTTGGTTTTACTATCCTTTCTTCTTTCTGGTAACCTGTCTCTCCTTGTCTTGCGTGCCTTTTTCTAGACGTGTAAAATTCTAGATGGTCTCTTGCATGTTACTCAACTAAAGTATCTTTGGAAAAAAACAGTTTGGTTTTCATTTTGGTTGACTTATTTTGATTTGGTTTTAGCGAAGCAATTGTGTTTGCCTTAACGATACGAATTACTTGCACCTGATTGCCGAATGAATTGATATTGATTGCCTAGTTGATCACCACCGAGCCATAGATCACCAAGTCTGAACCTCTGAATGTGCCTTGTACCAATGAAAAAAAAGAAAAGAAGAAGTAATGCTTATGTGACAAGTCACCCAGAACGCCTTAATCCAAAGATGGAGACGGAGCCAGAGATTAGTTGGTGGACAGATCCTAGGGAACTACGAGTACAGCAGTATGGTCCTTAAGTCCCGGAATTCCGAACCACCCCAAATAAATAATAGCCCCAAACCCACCCCCAAAATAACGTTAAACGAGTACGAGTATCTGCTTTTCGAATCAAATATTTCTTTTAGCGTTGTTTCCTCTCGTTGATTTTTCGAATTTTTTCCGTTCCTTTTTTCGTTGACTTCTTTCCTTTTCTGGTTTTCTGAATGTTGGTCTTGTTTGTTTGCCAATTAGCTTCTTCGATATATATTTGATATTTGTTAATTTCTGTTCAAAAATATAACAACAAAAACAACAACAGCATCAGCAAGGGCTCCAAGCACCAAAAATCAAAATCCAAATCCAAAAAATATAGCTTATAAAATTCTCAAATAAATACGAGCAGTATTTTTTGTATCTAATGTACATTTTATATTGTAAAATACTTGACTTAACTTTTAATAACTACTTATATATTTCTATATAACTTATATACAATGCCATATGTACTAAGCCGATAAAGTGCCCGTCCAAATGCCACATACATATAACTTATATCTTATCTAAAATATCCTGTAAACTGCATACAAAAAAGCTTGTGCAAATGCAACCAAAGAAACGAAAGCATCTGAATATAATTCAGAGACCCCGGGATGATCCCAATCGGGGTATTCGAATAGGGCTATATTTCGTTAGCCAAAGCGAAGAAGGTAATATTTAATACAATTTTAATCTACTTACGTCTGGACCAATAATAACCACAATCGAATCAAAAATGCAATCATTTAACTAAACTCTCTCTGTCTTTTATCACATTTTACTAATCCGATCTTTGATCTTTGACCCTTTGGCGCCTCTTTCTCTCGTTTCAATTATGTCTTTGCGCAAACCAAAAAATTCAAAAACATAACATTTTCGAAAAGCCCGTATTATATTTGGAAGTTCAGTGAGACCCTTGGTTTTTCTTTAACCCCTTCATTTTGAGTTGTCCATTGATTTGTTCGTGAACTACGGTGAATTATATAGAACAACGATTTGATTTGATTAACCCCACCCGCGCGGAGACGAGTAAATATATATATATGTATCCAATCCAATTCAATCTTTTCAACCAACCAACATTAATCACAGTTTCTGAACAGGCAGCTCTCCGAAATATCTGCAAATTGTGCGCGAATAAATTCAATACTTCGATTGGTTTTTCATTTCTTTTTCGAAAGCCTAAGTTTGACTTTTTGAGTTTCGTTTACGATATTTTCCGTTTTGACTACTACAACTTCTTTCAAATAATTTTTTGTAATGGTCTGCTGTGGTAAATGTGAAGTCTTTATGTTATATTCGTTGCTATAGATGCTCGCCCTGCTTCCCCTACACTGTTAGACAACACGGGCCATCCTGCCCCCGATCACCAAACGCAGGTAAATACTCTTTCTCTTTTGTTTCCTTTTGTTTTGATATATCGAACGTATGAAAAGAACGAAAAAGATATACAATATTTTCAGTTGTTTGTTTGTGAAAATAAATGCTAAAGCTAATCTAAAGAAAAGAGTTAAGAATACGCCAAATGTAACCACAACTGTTCACCTAATACCTCAAAAACTAAATACCAAATCCTACTACCATATTATTATTGCTACAAAACAGTTACAATCTACTACTACAACTACAGTTACCTATCCCTATATACCACCTGTACCTTTACCTATGTATAACTTCACTTGCTATCTCTGTCACTCATTACTGTCACTTTTCGGTTCCGATTCTCGGCCAAGCCAAACAACCAAAAAAAAACTAAAGAACCCATTAAATAGAACCCGGAAACGGAAGCCACGTATTATCCCGACACTCAGACAGAAGAGGAACACGCCATCTCTTTCCTACGACATACTGCTATCGCTTTCTCGCACACACGTCAGCTGTGTCGTGCGGTCTCTTTCTCACTCTCTCTCTCTCTCGATCGTCCATTGTTCCGTCCTGTTTTCTCTCTCTCAATGTCTATAGCTTACTTCCTATCTCACCATGTCTATAAATATAACTCATTCCAAACCCGATTCAAACGCTTACAGTACAGTACTTGAACATACCAATTAACGATATCAATCAACCGATTTATATATACCTATATATATATATATCAATAGTACATATGTATAGCTAGCAACATGTTTATCTTGTAGTTAACATCCAAAGACAAAACAGCGACATTATAAATACAAACATTCAAACCAAAAACAGCAAGAGGCTCGTCCGTGTAAAGATATATATATCCCAAGATCGTTGAGCACTTCATGTTGGTGTAATATACTACAGAATATAGCTAATCAACCGATCGTATCGTATGTGTGTATAGTCTGTATATAAAACATTGCAAGGATCTTGAAATAATATCAGCAACGATTTCCACAGCAACAATCATTTACATCGATTTTTGTTTGTTTGTTTTTCACTTGATTTACATACATTTTATATATCATTTTTTTTAACTATTTCACTGCTTTTTATTTTTGTTAATACAACTTTGGTTACTTTCCAACTTAACTCAGCTTACAGACTTCCTAAACTTTCTAGCTAAAAGTGGCTGAATGAGTTCTGTTCTTAATACCCCGCCATGTGCTCGATCTAAGCTAATAGAAGGGTTAAAATACCAAAATATTTCTATGAAAAACCATCTATAATAATATCAGATAAACCAGCTTTATAATATCCAAGTTACTTCTCCTGATGCTAAATATTATTGCTTCTAAATTAGCTTGGAGAGCAAACAAACGAATTCCGGAAAATGAGATAAAAAACTGAACAAATGTGTACAAATCTATTCACACAGTAGCCGAAACTCCTTATCTTAGAATCGCCGAATACCAGATACAAAATACACACTCAAGTAAACGTATTGCTGATAACGCGCGATACATACTACCCATAAATATATATATATATATATCTATATATGAATACATTTTTGTTTTCTTACTGGTATACGCTACTAATTATATTAATTAATTGCTACTACTACTATATGGAATATTGGATGTAATGTGTACAAATTTCTATGTGATTCACTGTATGTGTAATTCCTTGAGTTTTTCGTTTCGTCAGCTCTTCAGTTTTTCTCCCCGCCTTAGTTTTAACCCAAACTGTATGTTTGATTTCAATCGACATTTCCCTCATATGATTTCCTCTGGCTCACCTTTCGCCCTGTATGATTTCCTCAATAGATTTGCATTTAGCTTTTACTTTAAACAATGATCAAACACCAAGTAAAAGAGATGGCAAAACAAATGAATTTAATCTAGTTTGTTGGTTCATCGATACGAACTCATTTCGGATGATAATTATTTATGATTTCATTGATTGCCTAGACACGTTCACAAAACCAAACTAAACACAACCTTCGACATATCATCAAGGTAGTGTAAATATAACTAGAGCCTTAGAACTACGTTTAGAAGTCCGGTCCAAAGGAGTCGCGAGTCCTCCCGCACTGTCTGAAAACTACTTTTTTTTCAGAATGCGTATCTTTTTAATATCCCCTATTTTTGCCATGCTAATTTCCTGTTCCTCCTTTGGCCCTAGGCCCATTTTCGTTTTTCAGTTGACAAAATAATTGAGAAACGTTGCTAGTTCTACATATATTTTGTTCGTTTCGTTCCAACCAAAAAGGATGTGTATAAAGTTTATACTATAAATGATCAAATCACGTAATGCTACTGTTACTCGTTTTAATTGAGACCTTGAAGATCAAGGCTCCCGATTTCTTGGCTCCTTGAAAAAGAGTCGAAGGATATTGCGGAGTTTATTGATTGAGTCCAGGCTGAGCACTGTGTTTCATCTAGCGAAGGATTCGGTTTTTGACTAGCCTTTCTCTTTTTCGTAGTTAAACGAACGTAGCTGCCATTACTACTTACTAACACAACCAATCCATCGACAAATGCTCGAGGACCTCGCTAAACTAACCAACTACCCCGGCTATCGAAACATTCTTGAGAGAGCATTGAAAAATCCATGAAAATATTAAGAAAACCCCCTCATAAATATACGTACCATATATATACTTAACAACTTAGTTTGCCATTCGTTTCTAATGCGATCGCTGCCTGATTGGAAGCCCCACTAACATTCATTTTGTGGTCCTTGGACCAACCAACACCTTGCAGGGGATGATCGGTCGCGTTGGTAATGTCGGCCTGCAGCAGCAACAGCAGCAGCAGCAGCAACTCCAACAGCAGCAGCAATATGGTCAGCAGCAGCAGCAGCAGCAGCAACAGCAGCAAATGGGACAACCTGGAATGATGGGTCAGCAGCAGCAGCAGCCGATGGGTCAGCAGATGGGACAGATGGGTCAAATGGGACAGATGGGTCAGCAGATGGGTCAGCAGATGGGTCAGCAGATGGGTCAGCAGCAGATGGGACAACAGCAGCCGCCGGTGACGACACAGGCTCCAACGGGCGGCCTCTTCTCCGGCGCAACTAGCCTGCTCTCTGGTGCTACCTCGGCTGCCACCGGTGGTCTATTTGGGTCGAAGCAACCGCCCAAGACGGATCCAATGCAACCACAAGGTGGTGTGCAGCCAGTGCAGCAACAAGCAAACGCCTTCGGTGCCCAGCAGCCGGGAATGCAGGGGGTGGGGATGCAGCAGCAGGGGATGCAGCAGCAGGGGATGCAGCAGCAGGGGATGCAACAGCAGGGGATGCAACAGCAACCCGGGATGCAGCAGCAACCTGGCATGCAACCCGGAATGCAACAGCAGCAACAACAAGTGCCACCGCAAGCCCAGGCTCCGCCTCAAGGTCCGGGCGCCGGTCTGCTCGGCGGGCTCAAGGGCATCGCAGCAGCGGCGCCCGGCGGCGATGTCCTATCGAAAGGCAAAGATCTATTCGGAAAATTCGGGTTCGGCTTTGGCAAATAACCCCGGTCATTCTATAGGGTCCTGTTATATTATTCGTAGATTAGACCTATTATTACTATTATGATTATGATTATTGCTATTGATTACGATTACTAAGCTAATATATATAAAAAAGAAAAAAACCAGAAAACCAAAAAAACACAGACGAGATGAGACAGACAAACCAAAAATGCTAAAGTTTAAAAGGAAAGCCCATTTAAAAGCCGGTCCGCTGTGTTGCTGTTGTTGTTGATACGATATGATATGATATGATATGACTAATAGTACTAATGGTAATATTTTTTATTAATTAAATTGATAGAAATATTATGAGTGACCGACACAACAGCAGCAGCAACGGCCTCACAGTTGGAACCGAGTGAAGAAAAACAAAACAAGCCCAGATAAATTGTTGTAAAATTATTTAACAAATTGCCTGCCGGTTTAGGTGACTGCAACTCGATAAAGATAAAGATAAAGATTCCACTAACACTAGCCCCATTAAAAAAGAATAAAGCTCTATAATACCAGACTCACACATACAGACACATAGATACTGAACACACACATATATTATACAAGAATACAAATACAAAATACAAGTAAGGGAGGAAAAATAATATATTATATACATACATTATATTTACAATTATTTGTTAACGCACATTGTTAAATTTGCTACTGTTGCTGACCAGTTTATAAATAAAAACCAAAAAGAAATGAGGAAGAAATAGAGGAGAAGGAGGAAAGGGAAGAGAAGATAAAGCAAACACATAAGGTAAACTAAACCAAACATAAACATACATATATTATATGTATATATTTAAAGTATATTGAAAACTAAATTGAGATACACTAAAATTACATTTATAAATCAAAACACAACCGAATGTTGAGCAATGTCAGACAGGCGGATGAAAGATACATACATTAAAGTAAATAAATAAATCGATATGGTACATATTTACATATATTCGCATATACTAAATACGATTTCGCATTCAAGCCAACCTCCAAACGGGCGCATTTCCAAGACAAGGCGACCTTGACTTCCAGTCCAGCACAAGAAGATACGACTTTCTAAATCCCATCCCAAAGCCCCCTTTCCAGTCCAGTGATAATCGAAGCCAAATCTGAAGAACCCCAAAAACCCATCCCCAAAAAAAACCCAAAACAACCCAACCTTCGACTGCTCGACTCAAGAACTTCTATTCTACGCCCCACTTTTTCAGTGTTTGATGTCCATAGAAGCCATATGCGATAAATATCAGTGTAACTTAAAGCAAACCAAAGACCAAGAGAGATCTACTCCTACATACATATAATGGGATACCCAAATGGCAAATACAAAAATATAATGTACTAAGCACAAGATAAAAGATCGTAGCATTAGACCACCCAGGAGACATGTTCACTAAATTCAGCCAGGAGACGTTTTTCACACCTTCTCTAGCAACATAAGTCGCCCCCTGCTATCTACTTCCTATCGCTATCCAAAACACCCTACCCAACTATCTTTCGATCGTTATTTTAATACTACCAATTATCAATTATCAATTACCAACTACCAATTACCACTTACCGATAGTTATACGCCGCATACGACTACTTCTGTTCTTCGTTCTCTTACGGGGAACTTTGCTTTTATCTCTGGTTATCTCCGGTTTGAGAACGGAACAGAAGCAGACCAGTCAACTGTTTCCTAATGTTTGAAAATTGCTTTCACTCAGCCCTCAGAAAACAAAAAAACACTCAGCATACACAAAAACAAAAACAAATACATCGCGTACCTCTTGCTTTACGAAAATACAAACATTCAAGAAATGGAAAGTATAAAAATAAAATATATTAATGACAAAATTTACCAAACAAATATATTAAACAAGGCATATTTAAAGAGCGCATAGAGTTGCATATGTACATGTGCTTGGCCGGCAAAAAAGAATAATTGTGAGCAAACGATTACTTTAGACACACACTTACATAGATACACTGCAACAAAAAAACCGAACACTGTAAATTGTAAACTGGCAAATAAGTAGACGGGGCAGGGATAGTAAACTTACCGAAATCGAAACGAGCGTTAACTTTTCCCACGTAAATGATTCAAATGTTACAATCAAGTCACTGTATTATTCAGCCACATCGGATAGACAATTACAATCTACAAGCCTGACTTCGGCCTCCACCGAAGCCGCAAAGTTCCCGTTTCCGGTAGAGATTTATCTCGCTTCCGGTTCACGGGGACAGACCGGAAATACACACAGATGCAGACACAGAAACACTGACACACACACCTATACAAGTATACAACAGTTTATTTCCTCGGAAACAAAGCGAACAATATAGAATAAATGAAATTAAAGTCCCATAAAAAACAGAAAACAACACACTGGCAAAAACAATGATAATGGCAAAGAGTACTATGCAATATGAAATGGATAAAAAAGAAAACAAATGAAAACCAACTAAATTGTTATACTGTATTATTATACTTTTTCTATAAATTATAATTTCCTTATTGAACGAGAAAAGCGAAAAAAAATAATAATTAAACAACAATTTCAAAGAAAAAAAAACCAACCAACCGGCATTTCAATTGCTTTAATTAGTAGCGGTTTTTTTTCAGATGGGCATTACTCATACGACGCGTATGCCAGAGTATCTCGGTATCTATTTCAGCGGCACGAGGCGTTCTTTATGGGCTCTTGTGGCAGCTGTTTATCAGACTACTTTCGCCTGGGTTATCTTGATATATATTATTTTAATAATGCATATAAGTATTTACAAAGAGTGGCTAACTAAACACCTAAATCTAACGTAGTTAACTAACTGCGGCCGCCGCCTAATTACGCAATCTGCGTGTGAGGAGATAAATCTTCTGACGTCCGTCGTTCACAACCGGATCAAACTGATATCAGCTGGATTACAGCTTGGCCTCCAGCAGAGGTGCTTCCTTCTCCACCTGCAGATGACTCGCCAGCTGGCTGTCCTCCTGGCAGAAGCGCACATTCGCCATCACCGGCAGCATCTGCTGCACTTTGAGGCCCATGTTCTGCAGGATCAGCAGGACATCGTGGGTGTTCATCTCCTTGGCCACCGAAATCAGCATTTCACTGAAGGTGGCATCGAACTGCATGAATCGCGTGCAATCGAGTACGACTGGGAAATCATTCTGATAGAGTCTACAGGCCTGTCTCAACTCATTTCTCAAGGCATCCACGCCGGTGTAATAGACATCCGACTGGGGCACAATATGCACATAGTACGCGGATTCATGCTAAAATAGAAACAAATAATAATTATATTATTTATATAATATTTTTGGATTAAAAAACATAACTACCTGCTTAAGGGTGACTTCAAATTTGGGATTTCCCAGGCGCAGTAGAATAAATACCATGCTGAGAACGATGCCAAAGAGCAGACCCAACTCCACGCCGGCCACCAAACAGATGATGAAGCTGCCCACCCAGCTGAAGAAGTCCTTCTTATTCGTTTGCCACAGCTCCTTCACAGGAGCCAGATCGATCTGTTCATAAAATAATATATATTAAAATAAATATTTATTAAGATCCCTAAAAGTACCCACCATAAAGATAACCGCTGCTATGAGAACGGCGGACAGCGAAGCCTTTGGGATGTACTGGAAGTAGGGGGTCAGAATGCTCAGGGCGGAGAGCACTATTAATCCCGTGTAGATGCCAGCCATGGGTGTCCTTACCCCGGATGCCTGACTCACCGCCGAGCGGGTGAAGGCTCCGCAGGTGGGCATGGCACTGAAGAAGGAACCGGCAATGTTGCACAGACCCAAGGTGAGCATCTCCTGCGAGGCATCCAGATTGCCGTCCTTCACTGTGAGAATAGAAAATCAGTTAAAATAGAGAGACCACCCTCCAAATATCACTCATACGCACCGAAGGCCTTGGCAATGGCCACATTGGCCAGCACTGCCACAATGGGCACCACCACAATTCCGCTGCCCAGCTCATGCAGAATATCCGTGAACACATAAGTGCGGTTCTGGTACTCGAAGGCAAAGGGCGGTAACTTGATCGTGGGCATGGCCGAGGAGACCTTGGCCGAAAGGGCAAAGGGCACCGCCTCAATGGAGCTCTTCTTCACCCAGACAAACACTATGAGTCCGGTGATGAAAACGACCAGTGCATTGCGAGATATACTGATGTACCACAGGATCTTCTTCAAGCGGCGAGTGACAGCCGTGTCCTGCTTGAAATTCACTTGCGACAGGAGCTGCGGACAAGGAATACACAAATCAAATACTTTGTTGTTGATTCGTTTTTGTTATCTAATGAGTGGGAAAACCTGTCTCTTGTTTATTGTCATGAAATATTAATTATCCAAATTATAATTATGGCAAGCGCTTTTTTGCAGCTCAAAGTTTGCTTAGTTTGAATTATATGGAAGCGTGACAAACGATAATATACAAAGGTTAATGCTACATGTAGCCAAATCAAATGATTAATTATTAAATAAATTATATTTCAATGTTATGAAAGAGATTATTATAGAGAAATATTTTTTACAAAATTTCCACTTGAATTTTCCTCTAGTTTTTACTCTGAGAAAAGTGGAGAATGAAAAAATCAAGAGCAAATCTTCTTGATTTCAGTATTTTTCTTCTTACTTTTTTAGAACAAGTGTTTTTGAAGAATCGCTCTTAAAAACAAAAATAGTTTCGTTTCGATAAAAGAAATATTTTATAAAAATCGCTTGTGCTTGAATCTGAGAATTATTCTTCTTGAAACTGATAACAGTTTTACTGAAATTAATACAACTTACTTTCAAAAAAAAGTTTTCAGGGCAAGGGATCATTTTCTTGATTTTATTCAAATGAAATACTGAAATGGAGACTTCTGGGAACGGGTTTTTTTCCCGGCGCATGTTAAAATTCTGTATAACTTACCCTCAACAAAAGCAGCACAACCATGCAGGAGACTCCCATGGCGGCGTCCGTGGGCCGGATGTTGGTGAAAAAGTCCGCCAGCGAGGGGAATCCTTTGATTCGCACCCCTAGGAGATTCTTGATCTGGGCAAAGACCACAATCACCGCCGTGCCCGAGGTGAAAGCCTTCGTCACCGGGGCCGGAATGAAGCTCACAATGAATCCCAGCTGAAAGACGCCCATGGCCAGTTCCACCAAACCGGCGAGGAAGGCCAGAACGATGACCACCTGCACCGGCTTGTCGGCGCAGAATTGGAGCGTGAGTATGGCCATCAGGCTGGTGGGACCAATCGAAACCTGTGGTATCGTTCCGAAGAACACATAGATGATGGATCCAATGAAGGCCGAGTACAATCCATACTCCGAGGAGAGTCCTGCCAGAGCGGCATAGGCGATGCTCTGGGGAATGATGGTCAGACCCAAGGTGATTCCAGCTATCAAATCCGCAAAGGCCTGCTCCCGATCGTAGCTGGTGATCCAGCTGAGGAAGAAGATGCGCCGCACCAGCCAGTGGGCCTCCTTGGGCTTCGAGTACTTGCTGGCCACATCCACATCGACGGTGTGAACCTGGCCGTAATACTCATCGCCATTCTGAGCCGTGTACTTTTCCTTCTCCTCGCAGTTGGCTGAAATCGGGGGGATAAAGGGTTTCTTAGGGGGGGTTACTTAACCGGAAATAAATCCCAATTCCTACGATCGTAAATGGTGGAAACTGTGGTGGCTTGGGTAGTAGCTTCTCCATTCCTACGACTAAGACTCCCACTGTTTTTGGGCCACAACCCGAACGTGTGCTTTCGCGGCCAACGCATTGTGTACTGATTTCTCAGTTTCTGTTTTTCAGTTTCGCCAATGGTTTCGCCAGGTACAATCGCTCGGCCAGCCGAAATTGTTTGATTTTGTCAGGGGAATTTTTAGCATTTTAAATAATAAAAAAAACGAACCCAGTCCGAGCGATCAAAACGAACAGCGCGGAAAAAAAGCGCAAAACTTTAATTGTGTGAAATCGTAATTAAGCACATATGTTTGCTTACTCTCGCTCTGACTCTGAGTTCCGTTCCCGGTTATTTGTATAAATAACTGAGATTCTTAACCAATATTCAGAAGGCTCAATTGGAGAGTCAGTACGTTTATATACCACTTAATTGTACAGCTCTATATGTATGCGGCGAACTTGAAAACCCGTTTATATCTTCCTCAATCGCTCTTTATGTAAATCGCATTAAAAATCAGTTTTTTACCCACTTTTTTTTAATAGGTAAACAAGGCGAAACTCGTATGGAGCCAAAACAAATAACATGTTATTAAGGGCTTTTATTAAAATTCACGGGAAGTGAATCGAAAAATTAGCACTTTGAGTGCTACTCATATGGAAAACCAATCCGGATGGTAGCAAGTGCTCAGTGACTCCGGGTGACTAATAGTCATCTCTCTGTCTACCGATCTTAATTAATAGTGCAAGCCATTGATCATAGGTGTTACCTTTCACATGAATTGGTTAAAAAAAATCTGTGAAAATCTATTTTTTACGTATGAAAGTTATTGTCGTAGCAATGTTAATAATAGATTTTACATGTCTAGAAAAGCTATTATTTATTTTTGCATTACTTAGCAAACAATTATTTTACAAAAAACAGGATAAAAAAAAAATTGGTGAAACTTATTACATTTTAAAGTTATTGAAAGTTAGAATAGATTTCCTATGTTTAGAAAGGCATTTTAGTATTTTCTTTTATTTAGCAAGCATTAAGTTTTTAAAAGTAAAGTATTTGAAAGTCTAGTTATTTAAATTTAATTTGGTTCTTTGTTTTTTAAATTAAAACTAGGGTTAAAATAATGATTTCCTATCCGATTTCAAGGTTTTAACCGTACTTTAAATTTAACAAACCGACGAGAAAACGGCCCTTTTAGCCCTTTTTAAATACAATCTGGTTATATATAATCCTCCCAAATGAAACCACAATATAGTCAAATAGTTACTTAATTTTGTTTTGTCAGCAAATCTTAATATTTGTGGTTAACGGTTTGGCAAGTTAAATATTTTTTATACACTGGTGTTATCGGTCATGATGGGCGAAAACAGAAGCCCCAAAATGAATGCTAATTTGTAACATCAGGCCAAAATTTTTAACATCTTGCTTCGACAATATATCTCCAGCTGTTGTTTGCCGCTAATTAAAGCGGTAGATCGGCGGGTGGCATATATGACGGTTGTAAAATTGGCCAAGTAGTGTAAATGGAACGGTTATAAAATGATCACGAGATCTTGGCAATAGTGAATCACAGAAGAATTCAGTTCAACTAAAATCATATTTTTTTCAAAGGTTAATTGCACTCAAAATGTCTTCTCCTATAATCTCAAATCGCTGTTTGTTATTCCACTTAACACAAAATCTTTAAAACCGAACGTTTGTATCCTTCAACTCAAGTATAATCCTTACCATCGAAGGATAACTTCTTGACGATCGACATTATTAATCACGTATCCGCATAAGATTTAAAGTTATATATTGAAGGATATTCGAGATGTTATACTAATTATCCTTGCCACTTGAGTGAACCAAGTGCACCGCTTCGCAATCTAATGAAAACTGCCGAATAAGCGAATTTTTGAATGATAAATAAGTGGGCGAGGGCACTGGATTTTTCTGATAAACACGAAAAATGAAAAGAGTCAAGAAGAAAACGGCGACAAACAGTCCGCTTTTATTTTCAGCTCGAGATCAGCACAACAATGGCATACTTAACGCGCATTCGGCAGGCGGATGGGCGAGCAAACATTGCGGAGGGTTGGGTTCGGATGGGATGGGATGGGTTGGGGTGGCGGAGGCTGGATTTGGATCCGTCGGCCTGAGCACAAACGAATATATAACTGAAAATGTCAACGGCACCGGTGGCAGAAACTACCGCGATATCGCTGTCATGTGTCCCCAAGTGAACCAAGTGCGCAGTGGGGGAGGCACTCGGAATCTGGAATCGTGTGGACTCCAAGTAATTTTCCACCTTTGGCTGTCGGTCGAGTGGCATTCCACGCACCTGTGTCGATAAATGATAGACCAATATTTGGCTTAAGACTTAGGCAGATCAATCGATCCCAAATCAATTAGCCAAATATTTATTTCTATATCTTATCATAAACTGTGACACCTTGTGCCAGTCGTTCTAAAGGGTTCGTTTTATCTAAACATAATATGAAGGTAAAAACAGATTTTATAATTAGAAATATTAGCAACAAAGTAGTAATCCCATTTTAATTATTACCTCTACTATTATAAGATCATGCTTATCAAATGCCTAGAGCCCATGATTATATCTCCATTTCGGAATTCCGGTAGGTGTTAACTATTCCATCAGGCGTTACAAAGACCCGGCGTGTGGACCTGGCAGATTAACGGCTGCTGTTTATGGCCGACCCTGCTGCCGTTGGGCTGTAAACGAGAGATAATATAGTTAGTTTATCTGATATGGTGCTGCTCCCGTACAATTACCTTATAAAAGAGTGGATATACGGCTGACTTTGAAATGATTAAGGTGGCAGCAGATCAGCTTTCTCGGAAAAAAAGGAGTTCCGTGGGCCACCAAGGTCGTTGGGTGTCTGGTGGCGCGCTTATCTGGACACCGGGTAAATATGCGGATGTTTTCCACCCACCGAGACGCCCAAGATAGCGAGTGTTATTAATAGGTTCGCCCATATTTGTGAACTAGATTCGGAGCAAATATTTGAAAATAACAAGCCGAAATGCGTCATCTAACCGAGCGTTCAAATTGCGCGCCCACTTGCCCCAGTGACCAACACTGTTTTCAGTGTTTAATAGCGCGGGAGCTATCGATAGCCCCAGCGCTGGGCCAAACCAATCGAGTGGGCCCGCGATAACCATTCGATACCGAACTCTGTGGCTGCACACACGCACCCCTGTTCTAATTGAAGTTAAATAAATTAACTAAACAGTTTTTTGACCGAAACTAAATTCGCCGTTTACCACCCCCGTCGCCGCGCAGTTCGTCGGCCGTCTCGCAGCACCCCTCGCGCTACATCATTTCTCCCTGCCAAAAACAAATACGCTCGACGGGCTAGGGATGTGCAAAAAAAGTATCGACAGCGGATAGGCAACTCGTCTCGTCAAGCAACCTTGCTCGTTATCGCTACAGTACGCAGGGAAAAAATAAAATTAGCAACAAAAGCATATTTAGCAGCCAAGTAACAGTGCTAAACGCTGCCGAAGAAGCATATTTTGGCCACGCCACGCCTCGCCCGCCCATTCGCGATCGTTTCGGTAAATCATCGGGGGCCAATCGCAGAAGCAGAAACACAAATATTCCCCAGACCAGGCAGCAAATTAGCAGGGAAACGGAACGAACGGAACAACAGAGAGGTTGCTGCCCACTGATTACTGGTTACCGCTCCTGGCCTCCTGGCAATCGGACATCGCCCATCGGCACATCCACACACATCCACATCCACATCCCGATTCCAATTCCGATCCAATCGACGTTATTATGAACAACAACAGCAAGCGGAAAACCCGACCCACTGGCGGTGGTGGCGGAGGAGCTAGCGGCGGCATCGCAAGGTAAGAAGAAGCACCAGCTGCTGCTATTGCTGCTGCACTGGCGAAAAGATACAGGGGCGGCGCACGGTGAAGGGGGCCAGGGGAAGGGGGGTGGTGGCACAAACGCACACCACTGCATTTGGGGCTGGTTTGCTTATGCTTTTGCTTTCTGCTTTTTGCCGTCGCAGTTTGCAGTTCGCCGTTCGCCGTTGCCGTTGCCCTGACAAATTGAAAACCCGCGACAACCAAAAGCGCCACAAAGAGCTCTTTTCTCTCCCGGTCCGGTTGGCTAAAAAAAAAAATAAATAAAAAAAGGTGAAAGCGCGTTGTTTTCTTCTTCTTTTTCCTGCTCAGCTACTTTGACTACTGCACCCAGCATCTCTTGGAAAACCGAAAACCATTCTTAAATTTTTTTTTGGAATTGGAATGCAAATGGCGCTTATATAATAGGCCATCGCGTGCCCCTGTGTGTGTGTGTGCGAGTGTGTGTGTGTGTGCTTTCAGCATCGAACTTTTTATGCTTTGTTTACATTTCCCTTTCACAACGACCAAATGTGTGTAGAGAACATAATTTGTTTAAAGGTTTCCGTTTTGTCGCACCAATGAGTCGCATTGCCACCCCCGTAATACAGGGGGCTACGAACCCCCTTGCCCCCCAGCCACCCCCTCCCCTGTTCTCTCGCTGCTGCGCCCTTAAAATTTTCAATTGAAATATGACTGCAGCGCACACATCCACATCCACACACAGCCACACATCAACATCCACATCCGCATTTGGATACAGTGCGGCGCATAAGTATCGGCAAGTTCGCCAGTTTTGTCATTATCTCTGCGAAAACCACAAACACTCATCATCGGATTAGCGGAGAAAACGTTTTAAAAATATTAAAAAATTAAAAATCGTTCTAGTAACAAACTGGCACTGAATTTTGAAGGAGTTCAGATAAGAAATACACTTTTAATCTATTCTATTACTGTTGAAGTTATCTGCAAAATGTAAATTATGAAGTATCATGACTTGATAATGACAATGACTTATCGCACTTAAAATATTCGTTTGTACAATGTTGAATTAAACATTAATTTAGAAATGTAGAAATTCCCTAAAAAATTAGAAATGAGAAATGTAGAAATTCCCTAAAAATTTGGAAATGAGAAATGTAGGAATTCCCTCAAAAGTTTAGACTGAGTCAGAATTCATCATAAATCATAATGGTCACCAGCCAAGAAGTTTGAATTTGAGAGACATTATCAAAACAAATATTTAGATTTAAAAGGAGTCTACAGTTCTCACTAGAAGTATGCACTAAATAATGTTCCAAGTTATTTTTTTATTTAATAGTGAAATAGATAATACAGAAGTTGACATAATCATATAACTTTTTATACTTTTTATATTGTATTCGTGCAAAATTAGGTAACAGCTAGAAGGAAGCATTTGCGACCCTAAAAGTGTGTTCTTGATCAGGGTCACTAGCCGAGTCGATATAGCCATGTCCGCCTGTCCGTCCGGATGAACGCTGAGATCTCGGAAACTATAAAAGCACACAATCGCTTCATAACAATTTGAAAAATTTAATTATTTCGGAAAAGTAAAAATGCAGTTTTATTGTGTTTATCAATACCTATCGAAATATAGAAGAAATTTTTTAAATCGGACCATTCGGTAAAAAGTTATGCCCGATCAAAGTTTATATCTCTATCTCCCATCTCCCTCGCACTCCCCTTAGGTTAATAACGGGTATCTGATTGACGGGGCACCCGACTATAGCGTTCTCTCTTGTTTTTTTGACATGACACTGACATTTTATATCTTCAGCAATTAAAGCATAAGCAAATAGATTTCTTCAACAATTTGTTGAATCTATTTACAAAATGTATCATGTAGCCCAAAGACACTGTGGTTCCATTCTCTTACGCCTTATCAGACGACTCCTCCGCGTCGAGTCATACTTATGCCCCAAACTGTTTGAAATGCGCGTTCGTTATTCATTGTGCACCAACACCAACGCAGGAACAACCCAACAACCTCAACAACCTCAACTTTGCGGGCACAGTGGGCCAGAGACAGAACCAGGCCCACTGTGCGGCCCATGCCCATGGTGATGGACGCACACTCGCTCACGTAGCTCGAAGTGCACTAAATTTTTTACTCTCATCGTTGCTCGTTGCCTTTTTTCGAATGCATTTTCTTGCATTGTCAGCATTTTGCAGCTCTGCGTTTGCCTTTTGCCGCTCGCCGTTTTCAGTTTATAGTTTTCAGTTGCTGTGACGTGCGGCGGCTGCGCTGAGTTTCGTATCGTTCTTTGGCACACTTCGAACCCCTCGGAACCACCCCCCCAACCCCCTTGGGGGGTCTGAAATTTGGGTCACTTTACAATTTGCTGACCGAACGATATACCACCTCGCTCTTGTTTTCCGCTCGACGTCTATGCATATTTATTCGCCACTCGGCCATGCACACTTGCATTTTAAGTTTGCCTCCGTCGCAGCCTATTTCCCGGATTCGTTCACCAATCGGCAAAAGCACCACCATATCACCATCTCACTAGCTCACCAGCTCACCTCACCTCACGCATGATTCACTCTTGAGCGCAATCAATTATTTGTTTTCATTCACGAAAATGTGCACTGTGCACGCTCCGTGAATCAGCTTCAGCTACTGCCAAAGCAGTAGCCCCCTCTCCATTTGGTTCCGCTCCGCCCCTGCCCCGCCCCCTCACCCTCACCCACACCCACTGCGGGTTCATTGTGCGTTGCGTTGCGCATTTCACGGTCGTCGATCCTGCCCGCACGCAACCAACGCCAAAAACACCCCGAAAAGCACTGAGGAAAGCGTCCAGGGAATGAGTCGGAATCGAGTTGCGACCGGGACAAAGCTGGCCAAAGGGGTTTCATTAGGCTGATTACCTTCGCGGAATGCATATCGCGGGGTTTGCTAAAAACTAAAATATTTTTTAAATAAGTTTACACCTTGAAATTAAATAACAAAAGTTATCTTGAGGATCTTAAATACTGGTAAATATGCAAAAAGATCATAAAATATTTTTTTTCTGCCTTTTAAGATGGTAATATATATTGTTTTTATCATTCTGATAGATTTCTGATTCAAAGAAAATGTATAAAAATTAAATTTGGACTTTTGTTTATAATATTTATTTTAGATTTGGTATTATACATTATTTAAAACCCAATTAAAATAATTGACTTTTGTAAAAGGTTCGTTTGTGGCACGCAACTCAAATCATAACTTAATTATTTGAACTTTAACATTGTGATTCCCCCGATGTCTTTGTTTAAAAGTTCAAAATACATCCTAACCAACATCTTCAACAAGGTGATTCCCCATAAAGTCTTTGTTTGCATAGTCAAATACTAAATATCTAGCTAGTACTAAAAAAAAGATGAGCTAAAATGCACAAACACAAGGCAAACTGACACTGCAGGGGCTGCGGAATGCGGGGTCAGGTCAGAGTTTGCAAACGAATCGATATCGCCTCGCCACCGTGCCTGAATGCCATCGAATTTCCAATTTCAGTCAGTCTTCGGCTGCCAGCAAACCGCAACGCTAACGAATAATTTAACCTGAACGCTTCTCCCATCCATTTTGCAGATACAACTCCAACGACAACAGCCTGAGGCCCGCTAACAACAAGGCAGGTGCAGGAGGAGGCGGGAACGGAGGCGGAGCAGTGCGTCCGGTGGCGCAGGGCGTCTACAACAACACGTTTTTCATGCACTCGGCCACGGCGCTGGTGGGCAGCGTGGTGGAGGTGCGCCTGCGGTCGGGCAACATCTACGAGGGCGTATTCCGCACATTCTCGGGCAACTTTGACATCGCACTGGAGCTACCGGCGTGCATTAAGTCCAAGAATCTGCCGGAGGAGGGCAAGGTGCCAAAACACATTATATTCCCGGCCGACACCGTGGTGACCATCGTGGCCAAGGACTTTGACTCGCAATACGCCACCGCCGGCGCTTTTCAGACGGATGGCGCCATCTCTGACAAGTGCAACGGTGAGTTTGAGATGCAAATAGTATATTTAAAGAGCACCCACTTAATAAACTTCCCCTTGAAGGTGCGCGTCTGGACGAGAAGGAACTGGAACCGTGGGACTCTGGCGCCAATGGCGACATTGACATAGAACTGGACAGTGCCGCCAACGGCTGGGACCCCAACGAGATGTTCCGCAAGAACGAGAACACGTTCGGCGTGACCTCCACATTCGATGACTCTCTGGCCTCGTACACGGTGCCGCTGGACAAGGGCGACTCGCTGGAGTTTAAGGAGGCCGAGGCCAAGGCCGAGAAGCTGGCCGCTGAGATTGAAAACAATCCGACATGCCGCGACCGTCTCGACTTGGAGAACGGTGACGAGGAGGCGGCCTTCGCGGCCGTGGAGCGTCCACCGGGCGAGCAGGAGCAGCGCGGCGGCGATCGGGGCGATCGCGAACGCAACGATCGGGAAAGGGAGCGCGAGGAGCGGGACAGGGACCGTGACCGCGATCGTGGCAACAAGCCCCGCGGCGCTCCCGACTTCCAGCTGCGGGAGACCATGAGCAGCGATCGGTACATCACCAAGCAGACGCGCAGCATCACCGGACCGCAGCTATCGCATGTTGGCATGTCCTCGCAGAGCAGCGGCCGAGATCGCGACACTCGCGGCGAAGGCAGCCTGATGATGCAGGGTGGCGGCATGGGCGGCGGGCCGGGCCAAGGCGTCGCCACGCAGTCGACGGCAGCTCTAATGCTGGCCGGCGGCCTGAAGGGCGCAGGTGGTCCGGCGCCGTCTGCCAACGCGGCCACGGACACGTCCAGCAAGTATGGCGGCGGTTCGATGGTGAAGCGCAAGACGGTGCCACAGGGTGGCAAGGTGATGCGCAACAATGTGCCTACAGGCGGCAGCAACGTCTCCGTGTCGCAGGGCGGCAACGGAAGCTCTGTGGGTCAGAGCAAGGGCGGCTACCAGCCGTCGATGGGCATGCCGAGTCAGTACTCCTACCAGGGTAACTCGCAGATCATGCACGGGTGAGTTGGCTTGTCCTTTGAATCTAGCTACCAAATACTAACTTTCGTACTCCCACAGGTCTTCTCAGTACCGCAACCAATCTCACATGGGCGGCGCAAACAAGCTGAATGGCGATTCGAACGCCAATGCCAATAAGCCGCTGCCCCAGCGCCAGATGCGCCAGTACCAGGGCTCCCAGAGCAATTCGTCGCTCAACTACGGCGGCGAGGCCCAGTCGCTGGGCAAGCCCATGCACGGCTCCCATGGTGGCCATCCGGGGCAGAACAGTAACTCGCCGCCGCTGCAAACAGGCGTGCCCCAACAGCAGCAGCAACAGCCGCCGCCGCAGCAACAGCAGCAGCAGCAGCACCAGAACATACAGACACAAGGGCAAAACACACAACCGCCGCGTCAGGTGCGAACGCGCGATAATCAGATGCAGGAGCTGCGACAATTTGGCCAGGACTTCCAACTGGCCCCCAGCAACACTTCACCGCCCCAGCAGCAACCACAGCAGCAGCAGCAAGTGCAGCAGCAACAGCAGCAAGTACAGCAGCAGCAACAGCGAGCATTGCAGCAGTCTGCCTCGCCCCCGCAACAGCAGCAGCAGCAACAGCAACACGTGGTCATCCACCAAGTGCCGCCGACGCACTTGCACCAGGCGGCCCTCTCACAGCCACACTATGTGCCTCAGCAGCAGCCTCAACAGGCGCCGCCTCCCCAGCAGCAACATGTGCCGCTGCACTTGCAACAGAAGGCCCAACAGCAGCAGCAGCAGCAGTTGGTGGAGTCGCAGCATCAGCACGTGCCGAAGCAGCACCAGCCGCAGCCCCAAGTGCAGCAGCCGCCGGTGCAGCTGGTCCAGGATCCATCGCAACAGCCGCTGCCCATTTACCATACAATGCCGCCGCCGCAAACGTCGCCGGTGGTGATTACCTCGCCCGTTCTGATGGAGCAGCCGCCGCCACAGCCCATGGCGGTGGTGGTGCAGCAGCAACAGCCACAGCAGCTGGCCACACCCAAGCCGGAAGTCTCGCCGGCACCGAGCAGCAGCACCACCACGCCGACTGGCATAGCCAGTACGCCCACAACAGGGGTGATTGTCAGCGCTGGATCCGATAAGTCCACCCCGGCAGCCCCCAGTGCGGCGAACAGCTCCACGACGGTGGCCACTGGCGCCATCGCCGCTGCTGGCGGTGCCAGCGGAACCACGCCGGTGGTGAAGAAGCCACATGTGCTCAACCCGTCTGCCAAGCCGTTCACGCCCCGCGGGCCCAGCACCCCGAATCCATCACGCCCCCACACCCCACAGACGCCTGTGCCCATGACGAACATTTACACAACCACGGGAGGACATGTGCCGGCGCCGCCGACCAACCAGCAGATCTATGTGGTGCAGCCACAGCACCCGTTCCCGCCTCAGACACACCCGCAGGCCGGACAACCACCGCGTCTACGCCGTGGTAACTACCGTGAGTACAAACTAGTCTTTTATGGCAAATTTTTAACCTGATAATTAACTTATATTACCTGTACACTAAAGGTATATTTATGATTTGTAATTTATGTGATATGCTACCAGCTTTATTAGATATTTTTTTCCCCTAATTACTGTTTCTAAATACTCAGCAGTCAAAATCAAGTAATAGAAAGTTTTATTGACCTAAACATTTTATTTGGAAAGTAACCAGAATCCAAAGAAATTAAATTAAATTAATAACTTTAAAATATGACTAATCCGTTTGCTAGTTAAGAAATATTTAAGGGTATCAATCCATAGTTTGAATACATAGAATACTTTTTGTTTTTAACTAAACTTCGGATTGTAAGTAGACTCTTTTTGGTTACATCCTAATTCCAGTGATACTTTATTGTCGAAATATTTTTCATAAAGGCAATTTAATTGTAACCTTAGTCCAATTATGGTATTTTACAACATATTTTCAACTAGTTAATGTAACTAGTAAGTATTTGTAAGCTCCCTTCAAAGATATTTGTTTGCAATATGTGCTCATAATGTTATATTGTATCCTGCAGCTCCAATGGCCGCATCGCAGATGCATGTGTCGGCCTCGGCGGCCACGGGCCAGCCGCTGATCACCGCCGGACCCATACAGCAGTTCATCCAGTACGGCCATGCACCGCACCAGCAACAATTCCAATCGCATGCGTACGCGCCAATGCAGATGCGCGTGTACCAGGACCAGCCGCAGCAGCTGCAGTTCATGGCGCAGACGCCGCAGTCGACCACACCGTCGCCGGGCCAGCCGCACCAGCAGTTCCATCCGCCGCCACAGCCCTCCCCCGCCGGCGGGGGACCCCAGCCGGCGTACACGCCGCCCACGCAGGCGCCCACTTACCAGCTGATGTGCTTGCACCCCCAGTCGCTCATAGCCAATCACTATTTCCCGCCGCCGACGCCGCAGCATCCGCAGCAGAATCAACAGCAGTATCAGATCGTGATGCAGCAGCATCAGCCGCAGTGAGAAAACGCCAGCTGGGCAATGGCGCACGGGAAGGTGGCGAGCTGGAAGGCTGCTGGAAGGGGGGGAGACGGAGGCTCGGGCTCCTCCTCCTTGTTAATGTCGCCGTAGCGAGTGGGAGCTGTACGGGCAGCCGTCATCAAGCAACAGTTACACATATACAGACACAACACACAACATGAAGCACTCACCACACCCGCATCCGCATTCCCATCCGCACTTGCATCCGCATCAACCTTGAGTAAACGCGCGGCTTTCGTTGTCGCTCCAAGCGATTTTCGCCCCCACAATTCACACACATCCAACCACAACATCCTTATGCCATGTGCACGAGCGGCTCATCCTGTAGCACATCTCTCACAGACCGAAAACACCAACAACAACAACTAGGAAATTATAAAATACAATTAAAACAAAAGGAAACTAGTAAATTTTTTGAAATTGCAAGACTTCTACAGCGCACGGAAGCCAAAACACAACAACAGCAAATGAAAACGTAAAAGAAAAAAGCAAACAATCACTGAAAACACCAAACGTATGAGAAAGCAAATGCAAAAAGAAAAAAAAGAGAGAAACAAAACAAAAAGATTAGAAAGCTAAAAGCAACTGTCAAATCAATTATAAGTACGAAAACATTGAGCGTTTGTAAGGAGCGTTTCCTGCCCCGCACAAGTCCTGTAAGCTGAGGCGAAAATTCCAAAACTGATTGGCTACCAAATTGATACAATCACATTGTAAACCGAAAAGCAAATGAAGTAGAATCAAAAACTTATGAAGAAGAAGAGCAAAAAGTCGAGTTAAGATAAGAGCGAAATTTTGTAAAATTGTTTTAAACATAATTCTTTGATGCACTTTTGCGCTCCCCTCTGCTATCTATAGTTTTATCCGCTTTGGCAATCGACCGGCACACCCCGACAGACACACACGCTCCTGCTCCCTGCTCCCCACTCCCATCCCCCGAAACCCGAAAGATACCCAGTCTCGCACACCCAACACACACGCCCGCCCAGCAACACGAAACCCCAGAAGCAAAGCGACGACAGCGACAGACATTATAAACCCAAGTCATCATTCCAAGTTAGTTTTTCCACCGGTGCAAGGAAAGGGCCAAGCTTCATCCAGCGCATTCCGATTGTTAACTTACTTTAGCATATAATGTGAAATCGATTCGGGAAGAGTTGACCGAAGCTAAAAGCTGGATGTGGACGCTCTTTGCTTGCCCTGCGGGAAATGAAAAACGAATATGAGTTTTTTTTAGAGCTCTTCAAATTTATTCTTTACGAAATTCGGTAAAACTAATTAATTTTTGTTTAAATTGAATTTTGTTTTCACTTCTCTCCTTCTCGCCTTTGTTACACTTCTTTCGCTAGCATTTACCAGAAATGTTGTGACATCGCTTTAGATTATTGTTTTGATGTTTCTCGAACAAATTTCCTTGCTTCCCTTACAAGCTGAAACAATTGTAAGAGCAAGAGCTTGAGTCAGGCTTCCTTTGGGTTTTAGTGCCTCCGTTGTCCCTAAATTAAAGAAAACTATCGAAAAGCAATCCGTATTACTTCTTTGCCCGTCATAAATCAGTTTGATTATATTTCGTATGATCTAGAAGCATCTGTTGTGGTCTGTTTTGTTTTGTAAACTTTCAAGTTTCCTTAAATGAAAAAAGAATATAAAAATAACAATTATTATAAATTTAAATAAAAACAAAAACTACAAAAAAAGCAAAAAAACCAAAAAAAAAAATCTAAAACTTTTGTGTATCCTTATTTCGAGAGGATTTTTGCAGATGGTCCTTTGGGCGTTGACGTCTGGTGGATCTGGACCTGAAAGTAACCACTCATAAATGGCGCCCAACGTTGAGATTTCTTTACCCAAACTCGTCAAAATGGCTGTGATATGATTGCGAATACATAAGGTCACAAACATTTTAACGACATGGTATAAGAAAGATTCGATTCAGACGGTTACGAAATGCGATTTTTGTGCCCAGCTGCCGAAATTCGCACGAAACTCATCAAAATGGCTGTGATATGAGTAGATAATTGGCAACATTTCACAACCCTTTGAGGAGTTACGTAAGAATTGTATGTTGGATCACGAACACTTGTTGGTTTAGCTCTTCACCATTATCCCTTCTTCAACGAACCGGCTTGATTTGGTATATGGTATATTCGCTTCGGGAGGAGGTCACAGGTCACAATTTGCTTTCGATGCTCATTGCAATGCCCATCAAAGCTGGCTGTGATACGATTCAAATGCAGAAATATCTTTCTTCAGCCCTTTTTGATGACATTGAAAGTAAGATACGAGGAAACGTCGTCACACACACACACTCTGATACTTTTACGCACCGCGCACACACACAGATACGAGGGGGAGAGGATATTATCTCAACGAGCTCCGATGTAATTCACGTAACCGGCGACTACGTAAGGCGTTTAGGGCGTAATAACGGCATTTACATGCCGCTAAACGCACGACGTAAAGTAACTAAACGTAAGACATAAGCGGCTTTCGTGTGTGTATGTATATGTGCGTGTGCCAGTGTGAGTGTGGGTAGGTTGTATCCTGTAGTTTTCCTATTTCCGGCCTCTCGTATAATTCGTCTGAGTGGGGCGGTTGCCGAGGGAACTGGAACTGAATTCAACTGAGCCAGAGGATTAAATTAGTCTCAAAGTGTACGCCTGAGTGTGTGTGTTAGTGCTGCTGTGTGTGTGTGTGTGACTGTATGTGCGCGTGTCCTTTTGCGCGCCTTGCGCAGGCTTATCCTTCCCAGTCCGACTTCCTTACGTTTCTTCATTTAATTTTTTTTCTGTATCCTCCTTTGTTCTGTAGGTTAAGTAGCCGAAATTCGTTGCATGTTGCATACATCTATGCATCACAGCCACAGGATATGCCTGCATATGTATTGGAGCGAGTGCATTTGCATAAGTGTGAGAGTACGCCGGCGTCAACTGCGACTGCGGAAGGCGACCACCGCCCTCTGTCGCGGCCGAATCGTCTGCCATCCAGTCTAACTGTGCCTCCCGCTGTCTGTACGTCCGTCTGGCCGTATATGTGTGTGTGTGTGTGCGGCCGGTTCACCCTTAACATGCCCTTCCCAGGATCAGGCGGCGGCAGGAAAAGGAACAGGAACAACAACCACCACCATCACACCGCCGAAAAAGGACGAATTTTTCGAAATTGAATTTGAGTAGCTGCCGCCCAAGGCATAGTCGATTTTAGATACATTTCGAAACATTTAGGGGAAGGACTATTCTAACCCCATTCATTGCTAGCCAGAATCTCTGGTAATTGAGTTTAAATACGCACTGAGAGAAATTTAGAGCTGCCCCTGGGCGTCCTAATATATAAAAAACAAGTGTTTAATAAAAAATCAAAATAAACCTCTAATAGAACTGTTGTCATAAAAATCTTTTAAATAGAAATATAATATTATATTAAAAAGCAAAAAATATTATATCAAAATGAAAACAGAAAAATTGTTAAAAACTTGAAAAAGTTTATTAATTAATAGGTTCCAATATTAGAAAAAACAAAAATCACCCAACAAACTTTTCAAGAATCTCATTTTTGAAATTAAGCTTTTGATAATATTGGAGGAAGCTAAAAGTATATCCAGCATTTCTCTCTGTGTAGGGTGTTTCCCAGTCTGCTGATTGATTTGTGGCCAGTCTTGGTTTGTTGTTGCCGCTCCTTGGCTCCTCTGCTCCTTCCTGCGTCTGCTGCAGTTTTTGCAGTCGAGTAGTACCAGTACAATACACATAAATGTGTATGAAAAGTAAGCGGCGAGGCGACCATCCCTTATCCTTGCGCTCCTCTCTCCCGCACTCACACACACACACCCTACGCTCTTTCTCTTTTTCCTCTTCCTGTTGGCACTCTTTCTCTTTCTCTATACGCCATCTGCTGTGCCTGTGTGTGTATTACTACTCGTACAATCGCAGACGGACTTGGTCCTAGACCCACCCACCCTTTCTGATTTTCCTTTTCCTATTCCTATTCCTTTTCCATTTCCATTTCCCTCTGCCTTTTCCTTTTCCTCATCGTCATCATCATCATCATCGTCAGCCTCGAACTGAAACCCAAACTCAAACTCTAGCTGAAACCCCTCGTCCTGGGGCTTTGGTCCTTTGGTCCTGGCGCTAGTCGGCGTTTGTCGTGTGTATACCGAAATACGTAAAATTCATTTATGACCAGGGCTGATTGTTGTTGTTCAGCCACTCCCGCTCCTTGATCCTTCGGCTTTGTTCCTGTTTCAGGGCGACGCCGCCGCCGTCGTCGTTGTCGTTGTCTTCACCTTCAGAAGCATATCCTTTCTTATTTTTTTTTGGGAGTTCCGCCCAACAGCGAGATGTACTTAATGCGCTTTTAACGATAGGCATCGATGAACGTCCTGCCGATTTTCCAGGGTGCTCCGCTGGACATCGAGGCTCCTCCTTAGTCCTGGCTTTCAGATCCTGGCGCATCTGTATCCTGTGGATACGCTAGCGTATCGGTGGCCACTTTTCACATCCGCTCCATGTATCCTTTTGCCTTTTGCGCAGTTTCTAAATGGGGCCGCAAAACAATGACTACGAGAAAAAAAAATGAACGCCGTAGCGAGCGTTTTACGTTGTTCCCGAAAGGAAAGGAAATTTTCACCGCTTGGCTTTCACTTTGCTTGGTTTTTCACTGCTTTCGACGCTTCTTACGACATTTTCGTGTACACTTTTTGGGGCCGTGCAGCTTGTTCGATTTTTAGCAATCGTATTTATTTATTTATTGTGCATTTTACCATTCGATTAGCAATAATTTATTAACCGGTTTTTTGCCCGTGACGTTTTCGCCTTTTTTACAACCACACACAGAGCGGAGAACAGAGAACTGCCGCGGCGGCGTTGCTCGTTGGCTTTTCGTTTGCGGCCTCGTCCTTTCGCTCGTCCTTCGGCCCGGCGCCTGTGTGTGTGTATGCGTGCGCCCGAGTGCCCGACGGTGTGAGTGTGAGATTTGGGCAGGACTTCGGGCCGCCTTCGTGTCGAGCTGCCGCTGTGTAGTTTTCAATTACAACAACGGGCCGATGGGTGCGCGCGCGAAAAAAGGGCAAAAAACGGCGCGCCCCCAACCGCCGACCGCCGAAAATACACAAAATGTGTTTCGTCCTTGTTTCTTCCTTTTCACTTTCGACGGCTCTACGCCGACGCAATGAGAGCATCCAGCCACTCTCTCTTTCCGGAGAGGAGAGCTCTCTTTTTCGCCGCCAGGATGCGGCAGGGATGTCAGCCAGAGAAAGAGAACGAGAGAGAGAGCGCCCTGCGAGTGTCCTGTGAGAGGGCGAGAGGTACAGGAGGGTCTCAACTACGCAGTGAACTCAGGCGTCGGAAATTTTTCACAGTGTATCTCAGCTCTTCGAGTTTTGATTACCAGTCATTGACCTTATCACTAGGATCTTTGATAGTATTTTTACCAGAAAGGAAACTAAAGCTTAGGCAAACCGAAGTTTATAGACCCTTTAAATCCTTTACAGAAACCCTATAAATAGTCAGATAGTTCTTATAAATCTTGTATTTTTTTAAATTTTTAAGAGATAGGATTTAATTAATTAAATTGTTTGCAGTTCAAAACTGTACGTAATCCAATATAACTAAATAAAAATGATTACAATTATTTCTCAAAATTTCAAAGTCAAAAATTTTGAAAAAATTATTCAACTAAATTCCATTGTTCATTATCTGTTTCACCACAAGTTTCGGCTTTTCCTGAAAATTGACAACTAGAAAAATGTTTTGAATGTGTTGGGTTCTTTATTCATTCATTAATTAATTCTTTTACAATAAAAAAATGTTCAACAGCAAAAACATTACACAAGTTGTTTTTAAATGTAAAGAAGTTGAATAAATATTGTACGAGTTACACTGTGCATTTTTGATTCCGGTTGATCGGCAGTTGAGGGGGGCTCGTGGTCCCAAGTGTCGTGCGATTCAGTTTTTTTTTTGGGGCTGGGTTCCAGGCACATGTGGGCATGTACATACAACAATTAACAAGATCCGGAACCGCTTCAGGGTGAAAGTTACGAAAGTACGATCGCCTCGCAACCGAGTTATCTGAGTGTCGCATTCAAAAGGTCTGGCAAGTTAAAACTAAAAACGAGATACATATATTGTTCCTTTCTTTTTGATCCTTTGTAGATGGCCCATTTCGTTCCAGCGGTACTCTACATCTGGTCTGAACGGGGCCGACGTCATTACTATACTCGTGGGTATATGGTGCAATGTATATGTATGTGTATGTGATGCGTGATTCGTGTTGAGATACATTCGTCGTACGATACGATATGTGGGGGTTGTATGTTTGTATAAATAATGTAAGAACGGCTTAGCGATTGGCTGAAAATCGAAAGGGGGTATTATTCTACAACATACTGCTCTACACATACATTATTAAACGATATCAATATGTTTAACATGGGCTTAACTCGTATTGCAACAGGGCCAATTTCCAAAGTGCTAAAATTAGATTTGTAATTCGATCGGATACGATTCGATATACGATATACGATGTACGATTTACGATACGTTAATGATTCGTGAGTCTTAGCTGCTAGGGGATTGGATTCTAAATGGTGTGCTGGGAGAATGCTAGGCCTACCAAACTAACCAATGTTCATATGTGTGTGTGTGTGGGGTCAGGTCATTACAATTACATTAACGGTATTAAGTGGTAAAAATAAATAACTATAATTAGCGAAACATAGATGTGGATCCTCTCTCTATGTTGGGTTGTTTTTTTTTTGTAATCAAATGCATAATGGGGCTTTGTGGGTTGCTCATCATCCACAATGGATCCTCTTTAGGGGATCACTCGGCATTCTTGATCTCGCTGAGGCTGCGGCAGGCTTCCCGTTCCCTCTCCCTTTCTCGCTCCCTCTCGCGCTGCTCCTCCTCCAGCTTGAGGACCTTGCTCTTCAGTCCGCACAGGATCTCCGCCGTGGCTATGTTCTTGATGGTGCTCAGGTCCAGATGGGGGCTATGATTGTTATTGTTGTCATCGTTGTTGTTGCAGTTGTTGTCCTGATCCTGATCCTGCTGCTCCTGCTGATCGCGATCTTGATCCTCCGCCAGACTTCTTCCAATCGCACTCAGCAACTTGTGTTTGCCCAGCGCCAAGGCTATACCATTATTACTGTCTGATCCTGGCTTGCTATTGTTGTTGTTCGAGTCCGTTTCCATGTCCAATCCGCGATTATTGTTATTATCATCGTACTTGCGATCGTATCCTGCTGACGGGGAATCCTCTGCGTCTGCGTGTCCATTGTTATTGTGGGCAATCTCCGGCGGCGAAGGCAACTCCGTCTCCACTTCCCTCTTGATCAACTGGATGTCGGGCGTGGGCGTGGCGCAAGTGGGCGTCTGCTCGCGGTTCCTGCTGCCATTCGCATTGGGTATCTGGACGAGATTCAGGGCCTCCTCATCGTTGTCATTGTGGTTGTTGTTACCCGATTGCGGACTGCTGTTGTTCTGGTTGTTCTGATTGTTGTTCGTCAGATGATGACTCTCCACCAGTCGGATCTTGAAGTTGTTGTTGTGCGTGGATGGTGGCGGCGTCTGTGGCACAATTGTCGTGATAATCGGCTCCATTATGTTGTCCTGGGCGTGGCTATGGTTGTTGTTCAAGGCGTCGTCATGCTGCTCGGCACTCGGGTATCGTTCGCGGTCCATCTCCTTCATCCGCTTCTCGGCGCCCAGTTCCGTGTTGTAGTGCATCAGGATCTTCCGCTTGGCCAGATACTTGTGCTGTTTGCGAGCCGAGTCCAGCATCTTCTTGCTGTTCGCCTGCAGGATGGCAAAGGAGTTGCCCTCCGCCTCCGAGAGATTCAGACTCCCGTTGCTGCCGGCCAAGTGGTTGTAGTTGTTGCTGCTGCTGTTGTTGTTGTTGTTCCTGTTGAGATTCTTCATGAAAGTCTCGGCCAGCGTGGCCTTCGATTTGATATGATCCCGGAAGCTGGAGTAGTTGGGGTTGCCGCCAGAGGATCCTCCTCCACTGGAAAGGGGCGTGGGGCAGCGGTTGGGTCCGTTGAGCGAGGGCGAGGGGGAGGGTTGCTGCGGGGGCGGTGCGCCTCCATAGCCGGCGGCATGGCCACTGGTGATGTTCACACTGTGCGTTCCACGCTCGTAACGGCACTCGGTGCCGTCGCTCTCGTGCGGCGAACTTATGTCGCTGGCATCGCTGTCCAGGTTCTTCTGCAAGAGAAAGTGAAAGTTTTTTCGGCACTTAGAAAAAATATATACTGCATTTTAACTTTTATTATAATAAATATTGGTAGTGATTCTTTAAATTTTACTTATATATTTAATACTTATTAGAAATGCTTAAGATTTAGAATGCACTCAAGCAGTGCAAGCACTGCTTACTAGTGGCTATTCCTCTTTCTGCTCATAACTTGTCAATGAATGGTCTGATTTGAAAAATTCTTTCACAGGTAGATAGGTATTAACGAAGAAATCATTACACTTTTACAAAATCTTTAAATCCGTTGACCATCTCTCACTTTCCGCACTTAAACTACAAACTACAGACTCACACCCACCTCTGTGTGCAGCCCCTTGATCTTCATGGCCTCGGCCACCTTGAGGAAGACGGGCAGATCCTCGTACTTGACGTTCACCTGGCCGCTGTACATGAAGTCCAGCAGGCCGGCCATGTGGCTGGCCTCCACGTCCGCCATCAGCAGGATGGGGTGACTCGATGGGTTCTCCAGGAAGATCTGCTGGAAGTAGGGACTGCAGACGGACAGGACCTGCAAGGAAACGGGGCGAGAGGAAGAAGAACAGAGATGCTTGGCATGAGTTTGGGAGTTCCGGTCGCTGAGCCACTAGTTTACCAGTTTGTGGGCCTTGAATATCTTGCCGCCGGCCGCGATGGTCACGTCGACCATCTTCTCGTCCTTCTGCAGGGAGTGGAAGCCGCGGCACATGTTCCCATGGAAGTTGTTCCACGACAGCAGGTACTGGTCGATGGTGTTGGGATCGGTGTAGGACTGCTGCTGCTGCTGCTTGTGGGACGACTGCTGGTGGAGCTGCTGCTGGGCGGCCTGGTGCTGGGTGGCCGTGATGTGGATCTGCTGCGCCGTGGTGGGTGGCGAACTGGGGCGCGGTGTGGGCGGCTGGTGGGGTTGTTGGTGAGCGGCGAGTTGCTGGTGGTGCTGCTGCTGCTGCAGCTGTTGCTGGTGCTGCTGCTGTTGCAGCTGTTGCTGCAGATGTTGCTGCTGTTGCTGCAACATGTGCTGCTGCTGCTGCTGCAAGGCGTGCTGCAGTGCCGGCGGCGTCGACGACGACGACAGGCGATGTGGATGCGGCGATAGCGAGGCCTGATGGCCCAGGAATCGCTGGTGGTGTTGCTGTTGCTGCTGCTGCTGCTGATGTTGCTGCTGCTGCTGCTGTTGCTGCTGCTGGCGTGCGTGCTGCTTGATCTTGACCATGTTCTCCTGCTGCTCCTGCTCGCGCTGGCGCATCAGCTCCTGCTTGAGCTTGTACTGCTGCATGGAGAGATCGTCGACGCTCTTGGACAACTTGGCCATGTCGCTGTTGCTGTTGAACTTGCTGTTCGAGAGCATGGGCTTCAGCTCGAATTTGTAATCCCCACTGGCTCCGCTGGCGGCGGCAGCCAGTTTCCGCTCGGCGGCCAAGGCGGCTCGCTCCTTCTGCCTGCGGATCAGCTCATCGATGTCCATGTACGCACCACTGGTGGCCGCTGCTATGGCGGAGGCTATGATTGGATCGTCCTCGAAGACACTGTCATCCAGGGTCTCCTTGAGGGTCTTCGTGGAGGAGAAGAGTCGCAGCGAGGGATCGTTGACCTGGTCGCTGAAGTACACATCCATCAGGGTGAAGAAGGGCCACTCGCGCCGCTTGGGCTCCTCGGACATCTTGATGGCCTTGTACTCCTGCAGCAGATTGTTCCACTTCTTGATGATCTTCGACAGCGGCAGCGGCACATTGAGCTCCCGTTCCACCACGCTAAAGGAGATTAGAAATGGAAACAAATCGAAATCGAGAGTTATGGATACGGTTACGCAATGGGATTAATGATTCAATACTTACGCCCAGGCATATTTGGAGGCATTGCGTTTGCCCGTGAACAAAGGCGAGAGTTCCGCCCGCAATCTGATCAAAGATTTGACTTTTTCCGCCTCCCCTGCAAAGACAAAAGCAAAGAGCAAAATCAGTTAGTGTTCGATTAGGCGCATTAAGCAAGAATGGGCGAATGGATGATGGATTGGCACTGTGCAACAATTGGGGAGACAAATCGACGGGGCAATGCTCTCGCTGGCTGGCGGCCACTTTCCACCTGCCAAATGCAATTCAAGTTTAGGCCGCGCTCCATCGATAAAGACCTCTGGCCATAACGGCAGCGGCAGCGGTGGCGAATTATAGAAAACTGCACAAGGTTTCAATGAACCCGACTTGCAGTCAGCGATCAGCGATCAGCAGTCGGCAGTCGGAATCGAAATCGGGTAATGGTAATCACTGCAATCATCTGGCAGCGGATCGGCATCGACCATTTACGGCTGTGATGTGAGCCTTGCGGTTAATTGCTATAACGAATCTAGCAACTTTTACTGAGCCGAGCCCGCGGTCCAGAGCCAAAAATCGAAGCTGCTTCCCAAGTTAGACCCAAAACAGAGGTGCCAGCTCTTGGCAAGCACACGGAAAATAAAAACAGATCGATAAAAAAGATAAAAACATATATTTTATTAGTTAAAGTGGGATGAGAGACCGTTTTCTCTTCCAAATGTTATATTTAAAGTAGGGTTTAAAGCTAATCGTTGATCAATAAGGTACATTTTATCGTCCACATGTTAATCTAAAAGTAGGTTTTAGACCTAGAAATTTGGTTTATTCCTATAATACATTTTAAAACCATTTTAACCAGGGTTTAAAGCTAACCGTTGATCAATAAGGTAAATTTTATCGTCCACTTGTTTATCTAAAAGTAGGTTTTAGACCTAGAATTTTGGTTTGTTCCTATAATACATTTAAAAACCATTTTGTAAGATTGATATTATTTAAGATTATATCATCAAATCAGTTCAGATTTCCTATTTTAGGATCATATCATTGGATCATTACAGATTATCTGACATATGCTGACATATACACCTTTTTTCTCTCTGTGCAGCCATTCCCATCTCCATTTCCAGCTGCAGATGCGCAGGTCCGTCAAGTGATCGCTGGAATGGAGGAATGGCTTTGGCTATGGCTGCCCCTGCCCGGTTACATGGCTCTCAAGACACACACATATGTACATTCGAGTGGCCATCAAGTCGAGTATCAAGTATACGCCACATACAACGAACGGCTCTACTCTACGTACACTCGACCATAATGACTGAAAACTATTCAACGTTGAAGAATTCATTAGCAGATTTCACTTTCGCTCATGACGACGACGTTCGCGTTCGCTTATTTCTCTTAGCCGTCTTTCTTTATTTATTTACCGTAATTTCTACTCGTTCACTTTTTCCGCTGGCCCCTTCGGGCCAAGTTTTCGGCTTTGGTTGTCGGCTTTCGTCGTTCGGCTCTTGGTATTTCTCCCAACGTTTCTTGACTTTGGCTGCGGTTGATTTCTTGTTTCTTGTGGCTGCATCCAAGAAGTCGCACAAGCGCCGCTATTCAGCCTTGCCTGGTCTTTCGACGTGTTTTTCCCGCGAGAGAAAATTGTTTGGCGATGCAGCGTCGAGATTTTTGAAGCCGGATCTAAGGAAAAGCCTACTCGGCGACGGCGGCTGCTTTGATTTGGCTGGGAGCAACTTGGTCACTGCATTCTGCAGACTGCATCAAAAATAAAAGCCAAGCTAATGGATATGGCTTTTAAATTATAAGCTATTTAATAGGGTATCTAAATACAGTTGTAAATAAATATAAATAGCCATTAAATATATTTTAATTTTTTAGCTTTAAATAAACTATCTCTTCTCAATTTAAGTTTAAAAAATATATATTTAAAGTCATTTGAAAATATGAATTATTAGTTTACTTATACAAAACATCATATCTTTAGTTATGTATTAAATGTAGCTACCATTTTCTTTATGTGCAATCAAAAGTTATTGGGTTTTCCCTCTGATTCGATGGAAAGAATGCCCGTGCGATGCATTGGAGTACTTTCTAATTTTGGGTCACCTGGGGCTTTGCCTCTGCGAAACTCTATTACTCACTGGCCTGCTCTATGTCAAGGCAAGGGTATCAGATCGACATCTTAGCGCTGCTGATGGTTGAGCAATTCCCAAGCCCCCATTCGATTCGTTTAATGGTTTGGCAGCATTATAACCTAGCCCAACCCAAAAGAGCGCTCGTTAAGAAATCTCGGCGTCGGAGACGAGGAGAAAAACGAACAAAAATTGTTGGTTTGGCCAAATAAGTAAACATAACAAGATAGAAAAAATAAAACTGAAATTCGCAGGCAGCTTGCAAAACAACCTCAACCTTCTGCGTTGCTCTACGCGCTTGATCGTGACACGCTCAAGTTGCACGCTCCCCTTTTCGCAGGCCGCTCACAATGGGTATACTCGTATATCCAGGGGTTTCTGGGGGGGAAGAGGGGAAAGGTAGGCAGGGGCCAAGGGGCAGGGGACAGCGGACAGAAGACAGAAGACTGGGGGCTCACAAAAAAGTTTCACTTTCTTCGCAACAAGTTTTATGCGTCGATCGTGTGTGTGAGCTCGAGTATTCAAGTGCTTCAATGTGTTGGTCTTGGCCACTTTATGGGGCCCCTGGGCTTACTTCTCGCTTCTCTCGGTTTCTACTTTCCGTTTGCGCCCTTTTATGTAACCCAAATCCTCGGATGCTGAGGCTGAAACTGATGCTGCGGTCGCTTCTTGCGCAGACAATCCAATTCGCTCGCCATCAGCCGAAGAAACAACGTTTACCGTTAGTTTCTCTTTTGGCCTATATTTGGACGAAGCCATAGCCATAGCCGAAGCTCGATGGCGAGTCTTCAAGCCGAGTCTTCTCGCCCCGAAGACGGTTCTTTATCTGCCTCTCTCCATCGCCATCACCATCGCTATGTTAGCCGTGCTTTACTTCCGTTTGGAGCACTTTCGTGGGTCGAGAACCGGTTCTATAGCTCGGAAATGCAGGCCCATCGTAGATTACGAGCATGGGTACACGGAAAGAATTGAGTTAATACATGCTTGATATTACAAGATCATTTCTGAATTAATATAGCTGACTGTTACTAAGTTGAAGAATATTCTATGAAATATATTAACTGATTAAATAATATAAACAGTATACATTACATGTTTTGATCTTGAATTATTTAGGATCGTTTATACAATTCCTTTTACTGAAATTTTAAAATATTTATTGTAAGTTCAAAATATAAATATTTAAAAAAAACGTTATAAATGTTGGAATCTAAGATATTATCTGGGAAAACATTAGTGTTTCTTTCTCTGCATGCTTTGGGTCTTGGATATTGTGTGTTTTCATTTCTTTTCTTTACCTTTGGGAGATCTTAATGATTCTTTCGTTTTCGGGCATGTTTGGGGCTCCAATCACGTTGCCTTTATAATTGGCTGCTATATTGCTACTTTGCTACATCGAATCCGAATTTTTTATTGCCACTATGGACTGTGTGGCTACTTAGAATGGCTGCCAGTGTTGTTCGCCGTTGGTGGATAGTTGGTAAGCTTTTTTTGGGCCGGTTCCATTGTGCTGAGCCGCGTTGGTTCGTTCGTTAGGTTTCGTTTCGTTTCGCTTGCTTTCTTTTTGCCACGCTTATTTGGCTTCCTGCACTTTTCTTTTTCTTTCACCAACAGCAGAAGAAGAAACAGGCTGAAATGCGAAGGCGATGGCGATGGCAAGTTTTCTTCTTGCCTAATTCTTTGTTTGTTTGATTAAACGTGGAATTGTTAACCGTGACGTTTCTTTTCGTTTCGATGTCCACCGTTTTCTTCGCTTTCAGTCTCCTCTTTGCGTGAGAATTTCTAATTGGGTCAGGATTTTTCCATTTACCCGAGACTGCAAGCGGGAATTAATGAAGCATTTGACGTGCCCTACTCCCGATAGTCGATAGCCGGAGTACCGGAGTACCGAAAGTGATAGGCAGATCGCCGAGGAGGCCATTCCGAAGAATGGAACTGGATTGGATTAATGGAGTGGCACTCTATGCCAGAGGGGGCAGAGATCAGAGGTCTACGAGGCGACATTGATTGATGGAAGCTGGATTGACAGAGTACGATTCTTGATAGCTTCGGATTTTCTACAATTTACAATTCCAAAGAGCAAAGAAAGGTACTGGATTTGGAATTTCTAAACAAATCAACTTTTGTTACTCTGTTTTTAAAGATATTTTAGATATTTTTCCTTTGCTGATTCAAAGCAAAGTTCACCCTGAACTTCAAAAGCCAGTGAGTGGCGAATGCAAGAATTCGTATGGGCAAAAGCCATGGTAACCAGACTCCCAATTCCATTCCGAA
The DNA here is from genome assembly GCA_037075205.1 of Drosophila prostipennis. NCBI lineage: Eukaryota > Metazoa > Arthropoda > Insecta > Diptera > Drosophilidae > Drosophila > Drosophila prostipennis. Next base: position 372,321 of record JBAMCJ010002194.1, on the reverse strand, counting down.
TCCGATTGCAATGAAACTGTAGCCGATAGCCGACCATAGCTTTCCATCCCAGATGCAGTTTCAGTTCGCTTTTCTACTGCCGCCGCATTTCTTACGGTGTTTTCACCAGAGACCAGAGACCAGCGGCCATAATGCGCATACGCCCCGTGTGGTTGTGGCCGCACTTACCGTGTAAGTCATCGACCAGGCTTCAGCTTTAGCTACAGCTTTAACTTCAGTTTGAGCCTCAGCCAGCGGCTAGTGGCATTTAATTCTTGGCTTTTACTTTCTCCCAAATGATGCACAAATGAGTCGGGCGAACGGTAAAAGAAACACTCTTGTTTGTTATGATTTTTCCAGCGAAAACCTAGAAGAAAGTCAAAGCCAAACAAAGCGAGAGATGCAGTTGCAGTTGCTAATGGGCTGGAAAAGCGGGAAAGCCTTGGATGATATAAACCAGAGTCGAAAAACTGACAGAGTCGTGGATTTCGAGCAGCGAGGCAGAGGCAGAGGCAACTTGTTGTTGCGGGGAATTTTCTATCTTTCGCCAGCGGGCTTTTCTCTTTGTGCTTTCTGCTTTTCCATTTTGCAGTTGAACGTACGCTAGCCAACTGTGGAAATTCCGCACTACATATAATCATGACCATCGGCAACATCATCATTAAGTTGGCATTACGATCATCATCGTGGCCAATTATCATTATCCTCGACATCGTCAGAAGTAATTTAGGAAAAATATTTTTTATGCGCCCGCTTTGTGCATTTCGCTGCTGCCTTTCGTTGGGAAAATTTTATTTAGCTTTTCATGTATGCAGTTTGGTCTTTGGTTTTCTGCCTTTGCCTTAGCTTTTCCAGCTGCTGCCTGCATTTTGCAGAAGCCAAAATTCGTCTTTGTATTCGGTTGTAGGTAATCTCATTGTTTGCGAGAAGGTTTATGAACTTTTACAAAAGATTTTTCTCTCCGCCGTTTGTCATGCACTTGGAGTGGAGACGAGTGGATTGGTGGAGTGCTGCATATTTTCTACCTCCACTTTTATTTTTCGAAAGTGCAACACGGCGGCTGAGCGATCTTTCTGTGTGCTCTGGCCAACAGCAAACATTTACCATTTGCATGCTGGCGCTTTTCTAAGTAATTGCCGCTGTGATTTAACGCCTCGCGCTAATGAGTCGCAGTCGGGAGTTATTTGAAAGCGAAATACATATGTGTCACTGAGAAAATCACTTTTGATTTCAGTCCCTCGCATTAATATTCTTATCGAGGCTGGCCAATCGTCGTGAGCTGAGATATAGCCACCTGATTTCGGTGCGTTCGCACGATTCGTTGGCTTAACTTGGCTCAGAGCTCAGCACACTCAACATTTTACAGCCCAAAAACTTTCACTTTGCGCTGTCAGAAGCGCAGAAGGCAGCAGCATAAAGAAAGAAAACAAAAAAAGCTCTAATGTTAATGTAAATAGCGGTAAGAGCCAACATACATAGCTATATATATATACATATATACGCATGGCATTACGTGCTGCCGATACTTCAGGCCAGATATATTGAAACAAAGCTTCAAAGCGACTGCGAAAAAAACCCGAAAAATATATTCAAAACAACAAATCATTTATTAAAACTATTGTTGATGTTGGCGAACCTCAAGATATCTTGTCCGCGCCAGCCAAAAAATACAAATAAAAATCAAATTAAACTGCGGCATCTTACATAAAAACTTAACCTTCCCCACACACACGATAGTCAAAATGTTTCTTTATTTTTTTTGTGATTTTTTTATGTTTATGATTTATTGGTTATTCGCAGTTTCTTGATCAGTTTTCTGCGCCCTCACTTGCAATTATCCACTCGAAACGAGATGACTTGTGGTTGCGAACTTAGTTTGGTAACTTTCTATTGAGATCCCACTTGATGTCGGGAAACTATTACTCATCAGCCCTGATTGGACATCTCTCAGCATCTTCACTTTCTGGGTCAGCTCTTCTTCGCCACCTATTATTCAATTCCAATTCCAGCCGAGAGACGAAAACCGAGAAAAACGACGCGAAAAGGCCCCCAATTGAAGCGGACCTAAAGTGAAAGTTCTAATAAAGCAGCGCTACAAAAAACGATATGCAACCGAGTGCGAAAGAGACGGCTGCACAGAGGGCGCCACTGTTGCGGTAGTCCGAAGAAAGAAAGGTAAGATACTCTCTACCTTTTTTTTATGCTTTTTTGCCAGTCTTTTCTGCTCATGCGAAATACAAATGCTTCATTTATATTTCTTTTCTTTTTGGCCAACAATGATGTCTGCGGCGAGGGCGATTCTACAGGTAATTTCGAATTAATTGCAACTCCAAGGGGGAAATGTAGCTATTTTTGGTTTTTTCTTTCTTTTCTTCATATACTATCGATCACCGCCGGGTATTTAAGTTTTGGTTGCCAAGCTGGATTGCATAAATGCCTATTAAGCCTGGCCACATCTGCCGCCAGCTACTCACATTCAAATCTGCGAATCTGAAGCGTTTCCTGGCTTTCAGCTTCTACTTCATCCGAAGCTCGCACGTCGCTAGGCCAATTAAACGGGGGCCGAAAAAAGCACTAACCCACAACTTGGGCATTATAAAAGAATTAATAAGCAATTGCATAATAACGAAGCTACGTGTTGGAAATTCACGCAAGTTCAGAGTAGAAAGCCAAAGCTAATGGGGCATTTACTAAGATATCATCTAAAAACTGTATTATTGGGCACTGAAGCCACTCCGTTTTCACTCTCAAGATTCAGACAGAAGTGGCCAATGGCATTGGGCCGATCTGCTGATCATCTGATGATCTGATGGCATCTTTTTGACTTTCCTTAAGCTTCAAAACGAAGCTGACAAGATATGTTGCATAACAACACATCCATACGAAACGAAAATAGAAAACAGAAGACAGAAACAGAAACTAAAGAAATCATTTGTAGCGGTTTATCATCTAACGGCATTATTGGGCAACCTCCACCACTCCAATTTCAATTCCAATTCCCATTCCACTCCAACACTTGGCTCGCCAACGCCAGCATTTAAACTATTTTCTTGTTATGTACTTCAGTTTTCGGTGTTTTCAGTGTTTTGGCATCGATTTATTTTGGCCAACCGAAAATCCCATGCGTCATTCCCGATAATTGCGCGTGCCAGCCAGAAAGCCAGAAAGCCAGAGCCATAATAAATATTTATGAAACTAACTATTTATAAATATATGTGCAGAGCCGAGCAGAAATCGAAACTGAAACTGAAACCGAAATCGAGTTAGCCCTAGAAATATTGCGTATACGCTTCGAGAGAGATCCACACGCGCCTCGTCGCCTCGCCAGGAACTGTTGCAATCCGCAGACCCAACGATGGGACATTGAACTCGAAACGAGCGAGCCAACCTGCCCAGCTAGCCGAGTTTGTAAACAAACCTGGCTTATGTAAGCGCTTAATTATAATGGAAATGGAAATGAAAATGCCAAAACGACAGCCAGAAACTGTGCTTTCGGTGGGAATGGCAATGGTAAGTGGTGGTGAGGTAGTCAAGTATTGAAGCAGTGGTAATGGTAATGGTAGATGGTAAACAAGCTTGAAGGCTGCGCTTTTAGGGATATGCACTTCTGGTTCGCGATCGAAACCATTTGCATGGCAATGAAATGTGCCAGAAAGTGGGTCAACTTATGACAGGACTCAAAGCCAACAAACAACATTCACCCACAGAGAAAGAAAATGGTATGGGATAGGTAATATGAAGGGAATATTGTAATGTGTTGTACCTAAGCAGATTTAAATTATTTATTTTTTGGTTTTATTTTTTAGAGCAATGCAAAAAGGTTATCTTAAAACTGTGATTTCCTTGAAAGGATAACTTTTTTCTAAGTACATAGATGATAAACAACTTAATATCATTTAAATTAAGTGGATAAATTATATAATTTTAGAAACAGGTATTTTCTAAACTTTAAATTTGATATTAAAGTAGAAACATTAAAATTCATTAAGAAAAAAATAAAAATCAAGTACTTAAGAAAAAAGAGTACTTAAATTTACTAAATAAATTTCAAAATATTGTCATTGAATTGTCATTTTGTAGCTTTTTAATTTATTAACCATTAAATATTACAAAATTCATAAAACAGCTGGGTGATTTTTTTCTGTGCTGTTAAAGATTTGTTCAAATTTACTAGCAGCGAGGAGAAATTACTGGATGGCTGCAAGGAAACATAAATTCTGCCAACGAAAAGGGATCTTTTTTATTCGTGGCTGTAGAAGTGGCAGCGACGTCGGCAGAAGCAGAAGCAGCGACGGCGACTGCGACTGCGACGGCGGCTTCAACGAGAAAGAAAAACCGAAGAAACGAAGCAACAACTTTCACCTATTAATATTCGTGTCGTAGCAGCAGCAGAAGCGAGCTGCCAAGCCAAAGCTAAAGCTAAAGTCAGGCCAAAAGACAGAGACAGACAGAGATACAGATACATGGCCAGGCAAAGATACAGATACTGTAGAAGCAGAAGCCACAACTGCTAGTCACCGTCGATGCTCAACAAAGGCAACACATCGCATACAGCATGCAGCATAGTGCTGGGCGACTCCAAACTGGCTGCAACTTGGAGCTCCCCTTCCTGGGGAAACTTTCTACAAAAAAGCAGCTTTTCGCTTTTTGTTTTGAAAATTTCTTTCTTGCTGCGGAGGTTGCCCGAATGCTTGTTTGTTTGTTGCTTTCGCTGGGCATTCTGGCCTAACTGAAAGCCCCTCTTTTTTGTGTGGGGGCGATTGGAGTTTAGTCTCCCCTAATTGCTAGAACAAGTTTGGTTAGAGGATGATGGGTTTATAAGAAGCCTTTCCCTACAAGATTTTAATATATCATATAATACTGATAGTTAGTAAGCCCCCAAGTTCAAGCCAACACTTACAACAATATCTGGTCGAGTATTGACAATTCGCATTGACTGTGGGTGTCATAATCTCGTTGGCAGCCATATCCAAATCCAATAGTTTGTAGATAAAAGCCGTGCTGTCTGCTAGATGTATTCCAATCCCGCCTGGTATCCTTGAGCTCGGTATCGCCAACTTTCCGTAATCCAATGGGCAAATGGGTTATAAAAATAATTTATATTTCTTTTTTTTTTGATAGTTTCTCTTCTCGACGCTTATTTGGTTGGCTGGAATTGCCTGGTTTTCATTGTACCAATATCAATATTTGTCATTCAAGAGGCACATTCACACGCACCGAAACACCGAAAACTCACTTTCACTTTTTTGCGTTTTGATATGCGCAGAACACAAGGCAGTTAATAAATACGCAATCTGAGGGGGTGTTGGGATGCAGAGAAACCTTAACTCAAAATCAAAATCCAACCGCAAAGTCAAAAGAGGACAACATTTTGATTGCACTTAGGCAGCATGATGCTGTGGTCTGGTCTTCACTCTGTTTTCCACACTTTTATTATTATCTATCGCTTGTTTGTATTTTCCTCAGTTTTTTTTCTGTATTTTTTCTGTGAAGTTTCTGCGCAGGCGCGACTTTCTACGAGTGGGTTAGCGATTCTTGCGCGCCGAACGTTGGAACGTAACGTCTGCCTCGAAACGCGGTAGACGTCTGTGCGGCAGCGCGCAGTGAAACCAGCGCTTATCCTCAAAGATCGCTAAGAAATTTCATGCCATTCCATTTCGTTTCTCGGCAGCAGCGACGCTTTCGCTTGCCGCACTCACACATGGCCAAAGTCGAAGCTCAGCAGTGTGTTCTTCGGCACTGCAGAGTGCTTTTACCATTTCTTTCTCTCTCTGTATACATATACGTTCAAGCTCACGCACACTACAGCAGCCCCATGCCTTTTCAAGTTTGGTTCTTCGTTGAAGTCTTTTGTTTTGGTCCGCCGCCTGGCTCGTTGGCCATGTGCTCTGAGTAAGAGTTTCGCCTTGAGAGCGAACGACGGTTAATTATTTACAGCTTACCATCCATCGTTTCGATTCTAGTGCGTTCCCCGGCTGCTTTTATAACTTTAACTTTCATCGCTGCCTTCTAATGCCGCTTCGGGTTTTTAGCTTACAGTCTTTTCAGTTTTCAGCTCTTCTTTCTCGCCAACCGCTGCAAATTACAACTTTCGTCTATTTTTGTCAAGATTTTTTTATAATTATATAATTTAAACGCTGGCTTCTTGTCGCACATTTTTCGGCCCCCGTTTCGCTGGCAATCTGATTCCGCTTGCCTTTCCATTGTGCTGCCCGCCGTTTTTACTTTTCTTTGCATAAACCGCACGGCTAATTACGCACAAGGAGAGTGAAACTCGATTAGATTCTTAATTATAGTTTAATTGCCTGCGTAGAAATGATGTGGAGCTGCGGAGAGCAGCACCCAGCTAGCTAAAATCGTTGGGTAGTTGCATTTGGAAATCTTTCACCGCTGCATTTCTCATTGTTGGTACTAGTACTGGTCTACCCATGCGCAGTGAGCGTTGCAAAGCTCTTTTCAGTCTTCAGCAGGCTCCATTTGGAGTTTGGGTGCTTTTCGCAGGGGGGGATGGAGCTCTGTGTTCGGGATCGGGCTCTCTGCACTTACAGTTGTTTCTTTGTCTTACACTCGATGCTCCGACTGTAGCTGTAGAAAACTTTCTAATGTAGAAGATGTCTGCAGCACTTCCCCTGCCCATTACCATTGTACTTGGATTGAATTTCCCCTGCCCTGGCGGCGGCACAGTAGTAGGCCTCTATTTACTCGCCGTTTGTCAGCTTTTTCTTTCTTCCGAGATTTTCCCAAGCCCCACGAATTGTCGGCGAGAACTTCAATGTTGTAAAAGCAGTATTCTATGCTTGTCACTTCACACCGTTGCCGATTGATCGATTCTCTTACCATACAGATTCAGCCCAGTTTGGTGAAAGTTGCCCTGTTGTTGTTACATATAGAGATGTAAATCATCTCTCCATTGCGAAGCAGAACCAAGATCCATTTAGTCATAGTCATAGCGCAGTGCTCAATCATGTGTCGCAAGACTGCGACTGCGACTGCGACTGCTACTTTCGACCATCTAATAGGCCCGAATTTACATGCTAATGAGCAACGGAATATTTTTGTTTCTGCTGAAAACGAAAACGCATTTTATTGCCAAACGATGATCTTCGTGAATAGAAGACCTAATGGATTTAATTGGATGGTCCGGTTCGTTATATAAATCCCAATCTCGGCTGGGCCAGAACCGTTTGCACTGCTTTTTGGGAAGAGAAGAGACAGAAAAGAAAAAGAAACGAGTCAAGATAAATCGCGGCCAAGTGATTAATGCAGCCAAAAGCCGAGACCCCAAAAGCCAAAATCGTATTTTCACTTTTTAATAATTAACATAAAATTATTAACAAGACAAGGTGCAGAGGGCGAGGCAGCAGCAGAACCAGCGAAGATCCAAAAAATAAAAAAAACGATGCCAAACGCATTAAGCACCTAAAAAAAAGCTACAAAAGAATAAGCCAAGAAAGTTGTGTAAAATCCGATGAGAGGAGAGGAGAGATCTCCGAATTTCATAAAGTCGCGTAAAGAACAAGAGCCCCCAGCTGCCGCATGACTAACAGGGTACTAAATATATAAGCCAGAAGAAGAATTTTAAGTGAAATGAGTTTGAATAGCTTTTCCCGGCGACTGACCCACTTACCCATTTAGGCCCGAAGTCCAAATTGATGTGGAGCCACCACAAGAAGAAGCAGAAATGGCCCAAAAGAACGAGAAGAAGAAATGGAAATGTGGGGAAACCGAGGCACAAGACGAGTAACAGTTATGTGACGGGCAGACAATCGAAAGTTTATGTCATGCTGCCGGCAGCAACGCAGCAGCAACAGCAGAAGCAACAGCAACAGCTACAACAGCAACAGCTATAGCAGCAACATCTACAGCAGCAACATAAAGTCGAAAATCCGATGAGCAGATGGTGCGTTCCTTTAATTCTCAATCCAGATTGATTTTCCGTTACTTCTTTAATGAGCAAGTACCAAAAAATCTGAAAGTAATACACATATCTGCCGAGTGGATTGTGGATTTTTCCCCCGCACAGCAACTTTTCGAAAGTCATGCCACGAAATAAATGGTTCTTGTATCTACACACGTACACATCTCTTTTCATAGGCCTAAAAGCGACCAGCAGCATGAACAATGAGAGCAGCCAGGCAAGAAAAGAAAAAGTAACTTCACACAAACACACAAACGTAGCCATAGCTGACCAGCAAATCGAAAAGATACACAAAAGGAGAAACAGAAAATAAAATAATAAAATCGAAACATGAAACATTCTGATTGTATGGTCTAAAAAGTGGGTCAAGCAGCGCGGCCACTGCGCAGTCGCAGCCTCAGTCGGCGTCATCGTCATCGTCATCGCCAACGCTCCAATGTTCGTGGCTCAGGTTTTGGCTTTAACTTTGCCTCCGGTGGTGATGGTGGCTAAAGTTATAGTGGTAATGGTAATGGTGCTCGTGGAGTGGGTCTGGGTCTCGGTCTCGGTCTCCCGCGGAGCTCGGCGCTCTGCCCGTGAAACCAACACAGGCGCGAAGAACAAAAAGCATGAAACGAAATAACAAAATAAACCCGACTCCGCTGACGGAATACTTAAGCATCCGCGTCCACTTGCACTTTCTTTTTCCAACTCAGCTTGCTTTTGGTTTTGTTTTTGCTTTTCTCATTCTGCTTCTACTTCTGCTTCTGTCTTTGCTGCTTCAGCTTCAGCTTCAGGTTCGGGTCTTAAGTCTTTCGTTTTGGCCGGGGAGCACGTTTCTTTCGCTTGGCTTTCGCTTTGCGCTCTTTCACCGCCGAGGCGCCTTGCTGCCTTGGTGCCAGCGAAAATGGGTTCTGTTGAGCTTTTCGGGGGGTCTACCTAAAACTGTTTTAATAGTTTATTAGTTTAAGAGTCTGGGACACAAATCAGGACAGAAAAGGATCACATACCTTACTTACATACCTTATGTCACTGCAGAGCGAATAATGATGTTAGTCAGTAGTTTTCAACGCAGTAAAGGAGAACTTTTCGGCTCTGTAAAGTATATACATTCTTGATTAGCAGCACTAGACGAGCCGATCTAGACATGTCCGTCTGTCCTTCCGTCCGTTTCTACCAAAACTAGGGTCTCAGTTATATTTTGAGTTATATATTCTTGATAAGCATCACTAGACGAGTCGATCTAGCCATGGCCGTCTGTCCGCAAACTAGTCTCTCAGTTTTTAAGCTATTGGGAAGAAACCTTTTTAATTACAGGTATAATATAGGTCGGAACCAGCCGTATTGGACAACTATACCATATAGCTCCCATGGGAATGATTGGAAAAAAATTTTTTTTTAATTTTAGCTTCTGTGTTTTTTAATATATAGCCTTGGAATATAATTCCTATAATAGTTCTGAGACTCGAATTTAATTTTATCAAAATCGGACAACTATATCAATGACCAAAAAAAAATGTATCCGCCGAAAAGTATGCTTTTTGTAGCTAAGGTTTATGTCTCCACTATATAAGTTTAAAATTAATGCAATAAAACATTAGAAAGGAAGAACAGCTAAAAAAGAGTAAGAAAAATCGTAAAAAAATTCCCAATCGATTGGCATTTCAACCCAAGAATTTACATTTTTGTCAATTTTTTCGCAAAAAACAATGATGTAACCCCTTATAAAAAATTGTGCAAAAACTATATTTCTTTAAAACAATCAGAAGGTGACGAGGTCCGATTTATTTTATTGTAAACTGTTCAAAACAATTTTTTGCCAAGTTACAGCAGAAACACACTAATAATAGCCTATTTACACTAGGGTGGAGTTATGGAGTTATGGGGTTATTGACATAACCCTGTTTTTTTTACATAGGTTGTGTATAGGCAACTAGATGTGGGCAAAAGTGAGGTACTTTTAGGGTCTTTGGTATTTCTGAGTATTTTTTTGTATTTTTCGGTCTATTTTGTATTGATTTTCTATCGTTGAAGGTCCATCCCTAGTAAAATAAACAACAAAAACAACAAACACTAGCTGTCATTACCCGATATTTGGAGTTAACCCAGTGGAAACACTTTTTTGGAGTAATCGGGTTACTGGCTCACTCGATAGGTTACCCCACATAGTGTGACTAGACTATTATAGCCAGAAACCCATACAGACAAAAAGTATTATTGCCGAAAACAATTGAATTAACAGTGTTTCAGTATGCAATAAAATTTCCAATCAATTGGAATTGAAGCCTCAAAGTTTTATATTTTGTCAATTATTTGCCAAAAAAAAAATCCTATTCCTGTTACCAAGCCAATATTTTGGTTAGAAAATTGAACATTTTATCTTTAATATTTTTTTCCAAATATTTTCGCAATTATTGTTCTAAATGATCAATCACTGAACAATTTCAACGTGATTGAAGAATAGATTTAAGAAATGTTTACGATTCTGCCCATAGCCACCAGCCACTTGCTCAACACACAGTGACAATCAAGGCAATTACCAAATAAAACACTTTGGGAATGCCACCAATTCACTTCCGAACAATCAGATGGTATTTTTAGCCCAATCCACATACGATTATACATGCGGGCAAGCAATAAAAATGTAAATAGAAAGAACTAAAAAATAATGAAATCTACATAAAAGGATGAATACAAATCGATTGAGAAAAACAGAAATACAAAAATACCGAGATGCGAAGTGGCGAAGATGCATTTATCGTCGGTCTGGCTGGCTATGGTTAATTGCTCTGATAAATGGTCGTCGGCACGGCGATTTCGCAACTTCGGGACTGAATCGGCGCCGCCAGTGCAGATGTAAGTGTGATTGTAAGTGCGATTGCAGCTTCCTCGAGCACCGCGCGCGGAGATCTCGATCAACCTTGATGTTGATTTATAGGTGTCGCTCTGCTTGGCGCGTCTATTTTGGTTTTGCCTCGCTGCGTGCCCGTTGAAATGTCCCATTCTCCCAGTCCCTGCCGCTGATGTGGATGTGTGGCTGTGGATGTGCATGTGGCTGCCAATTGTCTTGCGTCGGTCCTTCTAAGGTCCGTTGCTATTTTCTGAACTCTCGGCGAGGCGAGTGAGTCGAGAGCACTGATTGCCGCCGCGGTGGCCCATGCTCCCTCCGACTGTCACGCACATCTGCTAATCACTCGTCCAAATCGTTCTCTTATCTTTATCGAGCTTTCTCTCGTGACAACCCCTACAATGATCGGGAAGGGTCCTAAGATTGACATCCCATTTCACCCCTTTGCTATTCAAAACTAATTATTCACACTAATTATTATTAAATATTTAAATACTATTAATGGGAATGTACTAAAGTTGCACAAGGTTAATTCTCATGTAAAGTTTAAACCATGCGCGGATCCACGGGGGGTGATATGGGTGATATATTACCCCCCACTCGGGTGAAAAATGAAATGAATTTTGGTATTTAAAAAGTATGCAACAAAAAAATTGTTCTGATATCACCCCCCACAACAAAATCCTAGATCCGCCACTGGTTTTAACCATATATTTTAATACGCATACAACTTTTAATTTCCAATAGGGACGAGAAAATGATATTCGAAGTTCAAGTCCTAAGTTTTACAGACTTCAGAACCTTTTATACAAAGTCATACAAAGTTATTATACAAATCAGTATCGTAAAATATCATTATCTTCATCATAATAACCATATATAAATGTATATTATATTTTTCAAGTCAAAAGCATTTAGATACTTTGATAAATTGATAGTAAATTGATTATTCTGATTTAACTTAAATTTAATATATTCCTATATTCCTTATAATTGGCGAAGCGCATTGATGTGTCGCATTCGTATAAATAAACAACCAAACTTCTGCAATGCTCAAGTAAAACAATGAAAACTGCTTATATGGATCGATTCGAGTTGATTGCTCCGCAGCACTTTCGCTCAAATCTTTCTCTGAGTGCCGCCCTGGCAGCCAACTCAAATCGCTTCGGGCGAGAGCCTCGATATAAAGGCAGGACAGACCGCACGGCGTGCCATTTGTTGTTGAGTCTAGCCGTCAACAAGAATCGAACGTGCGACTTTATCCAAATTACCTCCTTTCGTTGACCTAAAAGGTGTGTGAGTGCGACCGCAATGTCGAAGGATTCAAGGATTATCACCGAGCAAAGCCATCAGGACTAAGGATAAACAGCATTTAAAGAATTGTGATCTTTTGAGAACGGATCTCACTCTAAAGTTCAGTTTCTATTTATAAAGTGAGAAGTAATCGAATCGAGAGGAATTTCTAATTAATTTGATCAGTTTAATTTGAGTTCTATGAACTGTTCTTTTGGGATATTTTTAGAGCAGTGTTCTTGATTCAAGTGGATAACTAACTAATACGAGTCAGAAGTAATTGGAACATAAACTTTAAACTCTAGGCTCTTAGTAGCTAACTAGAAAAACTGAAAATTTAACAAGTCTTTCGTTTTATAAATTTAGTAATTTAAAGGATAATAATATAATCTTTGAACGAACAGCTTAGAAAATGTAATGTGATAATATCAGGGATCGTAATCATTATAAGTGAAATAATAAAAATCACAGTTTATTGGTAATCGATCAGAAATAACGATTATTTTGTGAACGATATTATTTCGCTTAAAAATATCATAATATTACATTTTCCGTTGAGACAGAAATTAGTTTTCTAATAGTTTAGCAGAGCTAGTATTTGGTGGCTTTGTAGCTTAGGTATAGGACTTAATCTTCATGAGAAGGTGCTCATTTCGCCATTTTCCCTCCAGATAATCAACTGCCAAGATGTGTGACGATGATGCGGGTGCATTAGTTATCGACAACGGATCGGGCATGTGCAAAGCCGGCTTCGCCGGTGATGACGCCCCCCGCGCTGTCTTCCCCTCGATTGTGGGCCGTCCCCGTCACCAGGGTGTGATGGTGGGCATGGGTCAGAAGGACTCCTATGTGGGTGACGAGGCGCAGAGCAAGCGCGGTATCCTCACCCTGAAGTACCCCATCGAGCACGGCATCATCACGAACTGGGACGACATGGAGAAGATCTGGCATCACACCTTCTACAACGAGCTGCGCGTGGCCCCCGAGGAGCATCCAGTATTATTGACCGAGGCCCCCCTCAATCCCAAGGCCAATCGCGAGAAGATGACCCAGATCATGTTCGAGACCTTCAACTCGCCGGCCATGTACGTGGCCATCCAGGCGGTGCTCTCCCTCTATGCCTCCGGTCGTACCACCGGTATTGTGCTGGACTCCGGAGATGGTGTCTCCCACACGGTGCCCATCTATGAGGGCTTCGCCCTGCCCCACGCCATCCTGCGTCTGGATCTGGCTGGTCGCGATCTTACCGACTATCTGATGAAGATCCTGACGGAGCGCGGCTACTCGTTCACCACCACCGCCGAGCGTGAGATCGTGCGCGACATCAAGGAGAAGCTGTGCTACGTGGCTCTGGACTTCGAGCAGGAGATGGCCACCGCCGCCGCCTCCACCTCGCTGGAGAAGTCGTACGAGCTGCCCGACGGCCAGGTGATCACCATTGGCAACGAGCGCTTCCGCTGCCCCGAGGCCCTCTTCCAGCCCTCGTTCCTGGGCATGGAGTCCTGCGGCATCCACGAGACCGTCTACAACTCGATCATGAAGTGCGACGTGGACATCCGCAAGGATCTGTATGCCAACTCCGTGCTGTCCGGCGGTACCACCATGTACCCAGGTGAGTTAAATAATAATTTATTTAATTACTTATTTAATTATTAAATATTTTAATCTTCCTTAGGTATTGCTGATCGTATGCAGAAGGAGATCACTGCCCTGGCCCCCTCGACCATCAAGATCAAGATCATCGCGCCACCCGAGAGGAAGTACTCCGTCTGGATCGGCGGCTCCATCCTGGCCTCGCTGTCCACCTTCCAGCAGATGTGGATCTCGAAGCAGGAGTACGACGAGTCCGGCCCTGGAATCGTCCACCGCAAGTGCTTTTAAGTCTTTCGCCCGTTGCGAAAGCTCTTCAAAGGCAACAACCAGCAGCGACGACCAACCACTTAGACCCAACAACGAGCTTTTCAACAGCCACCAACTCGGCTCGCACAGTGATAGACAAAAGCAGCGAACCTATCGCACAGTTATCATCCAACTCAGATTCAAAATCACAACTACAGCTCATCCTTCATGGCCACTTCATCGGCAGCGGCACAGGCAGAGAGGATTTATCCTTTGAACAACAACAAGCACACAGCTGTGCTCCATGTCGAATAGCAATAAAATGTATATGAAGAGCTTTTAACCCTAGTCAGTGAATTGAAAGCCAAATATATCTTCCATTAAAACTATTAAATACTTTAAATAAATACATTTTTCTATTACCCCCATCGGTGTACTGAAAAAAGCGATTGGTTGGTAACAGCTTTAAATTCCTTTAATTCACATTAAATTACTTTGTTAACATGGTGTTTGCCTTAGACTAGCTACGTAGTTAAAGTTAAATGAAAATACAGCGAGGATACTTGGTACCGGGACTTAGGTTGTGGGGATATGATGGATTGAACATTGAAAGGCTGGCAGTGATTGTTATTATATGTTGCAAAATGTTTCTCTTCAGCAGTGTTAATTAGATGTATAGTTTGGTTTTCGCTTGTGCTTGTGGTCGGGGCATCCTAAATAATATGAGTATTCGTTTTAGTTACACATACAATTTCTCCTCCTTTTTCTCTCTTAACTAATTTATTGCGAAGCTTAGCTAATACAATTATTGTACAGACCGGCATTGCACTAGTTTAGTCGAGCTCTTGATATTCGGAAATCGTCAGTGATGGAAAAGGTAGCTATACCTGGGATTCAGGGTAAGATAGTTATAGGAATAGGAGTAGAAGGAAAGTGATTTACACTATGTATGTTAACTTAAAAACTGTATATTTTTTTGGCGGCCTAAAAATAGGCCGATTTAGTATTTTCATGCAATAATAGGTAAAAATGCATTTTTAGAGTGTAACTAGATAAAGTTAAGAAGTACCTTCCATCACTGTATATCGTTGGCATAAATACGGGTTTATCTGAGCGGCCTTAATTAAATAACGGGTACCGTCCGACTTATGGATTGTATTTTGGTCAATCAAACTTAGGAGCTGTCCGTGTCCTACGTCATCATCGCTTCCCCCTCCCCTGGGTGATGATATAGTACACAGACATAGCTTCCCATTCGCTATATTAAAGGCTTTTGTCCTCTAGTATTTACAATACTTAATACATTACATGGCAATAATATCTAGTTACTAATTTCGGGTAAAATATATAATATATACAAACGTATTTTGCTTTTTGTTCGGGCTTCTTCGACACGATTCCTAAGGTGTTTTCATATGTCTATCCTAACTAATATTCGAGAATACTTTCAACCATCGACAGTGGTTATTGCGCTCCACTCGGCTCTTGGTAATGGTAATGCTTGGCTGGGGTAACCCTCGAATGCTGGATTAACTTAACCCTTGGTCCTTCCCGGGACGTAGACCCGATTACCGTGGGAAGGTCAAACAAACTTTCCCGTTGACTAATCAGTGGCTGCAGTCATAATACGTCCAGGTAGAGACCGGAATTGGGCGCAATGTAGCAACCGCCGCAGTAACCTCCGCAGAATCCCCTCCGCATCACCGAGGTGGTATCGAACTGGAAGAGAGATCGTGATTTTATAGTATTTATTAGAATAAGTAACTAAAAGTAAAAAGCACGCGGATCACATTTATTTTTGTAAAGTCACAAAGCATGCCTGTGGTCACACGCCTATCTCACATTGGGTACACGTCGATTCTTCTTTGTGTGGAAGAACAACATTTAAGCTTAAACTCGAATCTCAAGAATACTATTTGGCATAAAATCCAATGTCTAGTAATTAACATACCTCACTGATACGCTTCATGACCGAGTATTGGCCGTGCGTCCTCCACACGGTACCCGGTCGAATGGTGAAGTCGGTGCTCTTCATGTTGATGGAGAAGTCGCCCTGCGGACACTGACCGATGCGGTTGTAGCAATCACCAGCTGATCCCAGCTTCTGGGGCAATCCGCGCGTCTCGGCGAACTGAAAGTCATTGTCCACGATCCGCAGATCGGTGATATTGATTCGAAGTTTACTGAAGTGCGTCCTGCCGGAGTTCTGGTCGTTGTAGTACTCGTGGGCACGCGACTCCGGCGGACAACTGGTCGTCTGCTTCGTCCTGTACTCGTAGAAGATGGAGTAGTTCTCCTGCGGATCCACGTTCACGTACTCGCTGGGCGTCCTGCTGTCCATCTGGTGGCAATAGACGTTTACCATACGCGATCGCACCTCCAGCTGATAGTTGCCATCCTGTTGGTAGCCGTGCATCTCCTTTAGTTCCAAACAGCTCCTGGCTCTGGTTCCCTGTTGCCTTGAATAGCTTATAGTGCTTAAGCTTCTGCTGTTACTGATTCCATTCGAGGAGCTGCTACTGCTACTCCTGGGTCTGCTGCTAATGATGCTCCCGATTGCGCTCCTCCTGCGACAGTGGGCCGGCGGAGTGCAGCGGTGTCTCTTCACCTTGGAGCGACTGGGACATTGGATGAGACCCTTGCGGGAGTAGCACGTGTCCCGCCTCTTCTCAACGCCCTCGCAGTTGCACTGGAAAAAGGGGGGATTTTAATTATTAATTGTTCAGATTTTGTTTTTAAAGTTAATTTTTTTTTTTAGTTTTTTTTTTATTATTTTTTTTTAAATTCTTTTCTGATTTTTTTGTATTTACTTTAATTTCTTTTCTGTTTGTTTTTAAATTTTATTTTTATTTTTTATTTATGTATTTCTTTTAATTAATGTTTTTTATCTTACCTTTGTGACGACCTTTGACTCTCGGCGCACGCAGTGACTGCAGATTTGCTTCTTGGAAGGACGCTTCTTGACGTCGCAATGCTTGTCCTCCACCCCGTCACCCTGCCACGTTTCGCAGCGCACATCCCTCGTCTGGTACTCCTCCGCACAGTCTGAAGGACATTTTCGCCAGTCCGAGGAATTCCACTTGCAGTTGATGTGACAAAACTTCGTGGTGGTGCGCAGCTTGGGACGACGCACCTTGCGGCTCAAGCAGAAGGATTCATCGATGGGAACCTTACGCTTGCGAGTGCCAGGAACTTCGGGCTTATAGACCCGCGTGCAGGTCTGCTCCTTCCTCTTGACGCCCTGGCCACATTGCACCGAACACTAAAGGATAACATGGTATAGCTTGAGATGTTTTATTTATTTTCTAGTAGTTCTAGTAAACTTACGCCTGTCCAATCGCTGGTATACTTGATTTGGCAGCACTTGCGAATCTCCTTGGGCTTCTTGTTACCACAGCCGATTCCATATGGATGTGAGCAACTCACAGATCGTTTAGCCTGACACCAATCGTTGCACTCGCCCCACTCTCCAATCACCCAGCTACTAACAGCTACGGCATTCTATGTAAAATAAAGATGAAGAATGTAGATATAACGATGTTTAAGGATTGCCTAGATATAGGTTCTTACAGGTGATTCGGTATATGCGGGACAGGACTCAGTGTTGCAGACCCTGATGAGGTCATTCACTTGGGGCTTTGTTCGGGCATTACATACTACTTCACTAATACGGGATCCCTGAAGTTGGCAGGAAACCTCACGTTTCTGAGAACCGGTGCCACAGGACTTGGAGCACTGTTGCGGGGAGATTATAATATAATATAGGAATTGTCTCTTCTGAAGTGTCCAACAAACTCACCGATGACCAATCTGATAGAACCCAGCAGCCCTCGCGACACTCCTCGTGATAGGCCACATCGAACTTCAGTTTGCAATAGGACATGTCAACAATATTCGAACGCTGCATATTTGTGAATGTCTGAACGCAGGAGAATGTCTTCTCGCGGGTACCCAGCTCTCCACAGGCGGCCGAGCACTCTGAAATGCTCGTCACAGTGAGACTGAAAGTGAATTCATTTAGTATTCCGTTCTATTCAGTTGAAATATATATTCAAAACTCACTTAAGGCGGCAATCGATGTTACAGGGCCGATATTCAGTGTTGGGCATGGCGGACTTGTCACAGAACTGGGGGGCAACCTTCAGACCCTCGGTGATACTGATGCAGGCCGGCTGCCTAAGGCTTTTGCCCTCGCAGAGCGAATCACAGTTGCTGGGCGCCTGCATTTCCCAGCGATAGATCTCCACCGTATCGATATCTGGTGTCTTGTCGATGGTGTAGGAGTAGGACATCAGTATGGCGTCACGATCCATGTCCGGACTCAGGTTAAGAGAAATGATCTGCAAATTAGCATATATGCTTTAGTCTTTGCCGTATGGTAAGGTTCCCCCAAACTAGTACCTGAACTATTAGATCACGTGACAATTTCCATGAGTAGGTCGTGTTCACCTGCTCCACTTGTCCAGTAGTGGCTCCAGTGTACTGCATCGTAACACCAGCATAGACGAACTTATAGGAAAACGACTTAATGCCCATGTTACCATTGAGTAGGTTTTTGTCCTTGTCATCGCTCAGCACTATGTAGTTCTGGTCAGGATAGCTTTGCTGGGTGATCATAATATTGGAGGCCCCTGTGAATGAATAAAACGGAAAATTTAATTATTTTTAGGGGTTTTAATGGAAAAAATTTTGGTTCTCAAAAAGTATGCAACAAAAAAATGGTTTTGATATCACCCCCCTCAACAAAATCCTAGATCCGCCACTGGGTTTTATAGAACCTTTGGCTTTAGTGGATAGTTTTGTAAGAAAGGAGACGAAAATCATTTTGTGTGAGAGTTTCTCAAGACAATTAAAGTTGCATTCCATTAACAAAATTCCCAGTAGCGCAGATAAGAAATAGCAATGCCAAGTGATTAAGAAAAATGTTATTAATGCAAATTTAAAATCACTGATGATGCAGTTGATTCCGAGTGCCTTTGCACAAGGCCTGGAATTTACAAGATTAACGGTGGCGCCAGAGGCGATAAGGTGTATTGATTCCCAGCAATACATAGTATATTTAATGGCCAATTTGAAATGGAGGCGACTACCGATAGCCCTACAATCTGGAAAAAGAGTGCAATCTTGGCGTACGTGAGGCGGTGGGGTGCGTTCACCTGGCGCCATTGTACCTGATGATCCGGCGACAACTCTATCTATATACTATACACTGTACTATTCGCAAGTCACGAACTCTCGACGACCACACAACTAACACGCAGGTAAGCGATTTGCCCATTAAGCCCGAAAGGCACAAACAGATACCATTAGCATTCATTGAGGAAATTATTAGCCAAAAATTAATTAAAGAAATGTATTTGGACAAGCAAACAGTACACACCTTTTGGTATTCTCGTCACATAGTATAGTGTCTTAGTCGCATCATTCCCTTCGTTAAGCCCCAGAATATTGGATACTCGCAGATTTCCGGTTACCTCTTTGCATGTGTCATTGTGACCCTCGCACACGCCGCACTTGTCTGCAAATAAAAAGAGAATCGCAAATCGATTAGTCATGGATATCCCGTTGGGAATCGCAGGGAATCAGCTTACCCAACTTGGCGATCGAGTTTAGCTCGTTGTCGCAGCCCGCCGGCCGGCAAATTCCATTGACGCACTTGTCGAAGCTGTCCACCGCACAGGAGGTGCCGTCGGTGACCGTGTTCTTGAGCATAAAGTAGGTGACCCTCATGTCCATGCGACAGAAGAGCTTGCAGGCATCCTCTGGGGGTTAAGAAAGGGGTAGGGGGTTGGTTAGCTCAGCGATTTGTTCACCCAGAAAAATTGAGAACGCAAAACGGCAAGATAAAATGTTCTCAATTTGAAAAGTTATCTTCTTACTTATTCGAGAAGAAACGATCTTGATTTCTTGACTTCTTATTCAAGAAGAATAGTTCTCAAAATCAAGACGAATGTACTTTCGAGATTGCTTTTCGAGAAACTAAGAGTTCGATAAAAAAAGTTATCGAAATCAAGACGAAATTACATTAAAATAATGTTTTCAAGATAAAGGTAGTAAAGGTTCTTACTTATTCAAGAAGAAACGATCTTGATTTCTTGACTTCTTATTCAAGAAGAATGGTTCCCGAAATCAAGACGAAAGAACTTTCGAGATTGCTTTTCGAGAAACTAAGGGTTCGAAAGAAAAGTTCTCATAATCAAGGCGAAATTACTCCAAAATTAGTTTTCCAAGATAAAGTTAGTCTCAAACAGAAGAATTCAGCTTAATTCAATCGTAGCCAACTTTGAAATCAGTTATATTATAACCTAACAAATCGCACACTTACTTTCGTATTTGGGCACCCACTTGGTGTCTGGGTTGACGCCCGGAATGTTGAGGTCGCGTCCGTTCATCGAGTAGCACTGTTGTTCGCGGGCGTCCATGCTGCCCGGCGGACACGGGTGGGTGTTGCAGGATCGGTACTTCTTCCGGCTGCCAGTGCAGTACTTGCCGCCGTTCCTGGGCACCGGCTGGTTGCACTCCCGCCACGAGCTCTGCACTCCGCCGCCGCAGGTCAAGCTGCAGGGTGTGAATGGCGCCCACGGTCCCCAGCCACCGTTCACCTGTTGCTCAAGGCCATGCTTGTTGGACACACACTTGCCCTTCTGGCACCAGTGGCCCCCTTTCCCGCAGGGCGTGCCGTCGGCCCATGGCAAATTGCTGGAGCGGCATCTTTCTTCCCTTTTGCCAAATGGCCGGTTGCACCACAGCCGGTTGCATTCCGTGTCCTGTTTGCAGAAGGAGTAGCCATTGCCGAAGCTCAGCTGGCACTGCTGGTTCAGCGAGTAGATCTCTCCGGGCAGCTGATTGTTGCCGTAGTCAATATCTTGGCCCACAAAGGTCTCCAGGCAGGACTTGTCAGTTTTTCTGGCGAAATAACGTAACAAGAAATCAAGTGACTCTGATGGACAAAGGGTAACTCGATTCGATTCCCACTTACTCGAGAAACTCGGAGACATAGTAGCGGGAGCACTTGGACCACGACCAAGGGTGCATGTGGACGCCCATTATACTTGACATGATATGGAGCTCCTTGCTGTTGTTGCGCCTAGCCACATAGGGAATGCACTTGTCGTCGTCGTCGTGGTGCATGTTTAAGCTGAAGAAAATTGGTAATAGGTGAACAAATACAAATTGTAATTATATTCGAAAAACTTCTAAATGTTTCTGCAAGTCTACATCCTAATCTCTAACGCCACACGTACAGTGTGCAATAATCTTCCCCGTGCAAATTACTTAATATAACATTTTTATACCCGTTACTCGTAGAGTAAAAGGGTATATTGTATTCGTGCAAAAGTATGTAACAGCTAGAAGGAAGCGTTTCCGACCCTATAAAGTATATATATTCTTGATCAGGATCACTAGCCGAGTCGATCTAGCCATGTCTGTCTGTCCGTCTGTCCGTCTGTCTGTCTGTCTGTCTGTCTGTCTGTCTGTCTGTCTGTCTGTCTGTCTGTCTGTATGAACGCTGAGATCTCGGAAACTATAAAAGCTAGGAGATTGACATTTTGCATACAGATTCTAGGAGCTCCTACGCAGCGCAAGTTTGTTTCAAAATGGTGCCACGCCCCCTTTAACGCCCACAATACCTAATATACGATTTTAAAAATTTGAATATTTCGGAAAAGTAAAAATGCAGTTTTGTTGTGTTTATCAATACCTATCGAAATGTAGAAGAAATTTTTTAAATCGGACCATTCGTTTAAAACTTATGCCTGATTAAAGTTTTTATCTCCCTCGTACTCCCTTTAGCTAAGTTACGTTTATTAGATAGTCGGGACACCAACCCGACTACACTCCCTTTAGCTGAGTGACGGGTATTAGATAGTCGGGACACCAACCCGACTATAGCGTTCTCTCTTGTTGTATGTATGATGATCTTTCTAATTTGAAGTATTTTAATATTCAATTAAAAAGATAATCTTGTAGCCCATTCTCTGCCGCCACACGCACAGTATGCAATAATCTGCCCGGTGCAAATTACTTAATATAATACTTTTGTGTGTAAGATGATCTTTATACCCGTTACTCGTAGAGTTAAAGGGTATATTGTATTCGTGCAAAAGTATGTAACAGCTAGAAGGAAGCGTTTCCGACCCCATAAAGTATATATATTCTTGATCAGGATCACTAGCCGAGTCGATCTAGCCATGTCCGTCTGTCCGTCTGTCCGTCTGTCCGTCTGTCTGTCTGTATGAACGCTGTGATCTCGGAAACTACAAAAGCTAGAAAGTTGGGATTACCAACACATATTCTTGGCCTTCCTACGCAGCGCAAGTTTATTTCAGCCGAGCGCCACGCCCCCTCTAACGCCCACAATCACCCATAATCGCCCACAAACTATACTAAAATGTGTCTGGCGCCCACATTTTTAAAGATTTTGGATAAGTATAAATGCAATTATGTTGTGTTTAGTTATACCTATCGAAATGTAGAAGAAATTTTTTAAATCGGACCATTCTTTAAAAAGTTAGGCCTGATCAAAGTTTATATCTCCATCTCCCTCGCACTCCCTTTAGCCGAGTGACGGGTATTAGATAGTCCGGAACCCAAACCCGACTATAGCGTTCTCTCTTGTTTTAATTTTAATTTTCAGTTAAAGAGATAATCTTGTAGCCCATTCTCTGCCGCCACACGCACAGTATGCAATAATCTGCCCCCCTGAAAACTACATAACATAATACTTTTGTTTGTAGGATCATCTTTATACCCTTGCAACGCAGTGAAGGAGACGTTTCCGACCCTATAAAGTATATATATTCTTGATCAGCATCACTAGACGAGTCGATCTAGCCATGTCCGTCTGTCCGTCCGTCTGTCTGTCCGTTTCTACGCGAACTAGTCTCTCAGTTTTAAAGCTATCGGGCTAAAACTTTCCCAAAAGTCTTCTATCTATTGCAGGTAGTATATAAGTCGGAACGAGCCGGATCGGACAACTATATCATATAGCTCCCATAGGAATGATCGGGTAAAAAAATTTAAAAAAATTATATTTCGGGTGTTTTTGAACCTATAACCTCCTACTTTTGGAAATGCAATTTTTTAGCTAATTCTGAATTTCGAATAAAATTTTTTCAAAATCGGACGACTATATTATACAGCTGCCATAGGAACGATCGGAAAATTAGTGATTAATAGGAATTATCTGCAAGGGTATATAAGCTTCGGCTGGCCGAAGCTAGCTTCCTTTCTTGTTTTAATATTCAGTTAAAAATGTAATCTTTTAGTGCTACAATCTATTATAACTTACATGTGTCCCAGCTCGTGGGCCATGGTAAAAGCGGTGGGCAGGCCTGTGTCCTGGACGAGGGAGCAGGAAGTTGTTGAGCAAACGGTGCCCAGTTCGGCCAGGCCCAGCGTGTGGCAGGTACTGCCAGGCACGTTGCCACAGATTGGTTCTCTGGATGGGTAAACGAAATATTCGGAATTAGGATTATATTCGGATATACCACCTATCTCTTTCCACTCACCGCGTTATCAGCATGGCAGTGTCCCTGCCGTAGGCCGATTTGTTGATGTATTGGCAAAAGTGCTTTAGCATGTCGTTGCTTGAGTTCGTTTCGATAATTGGGAAATTGGGCAGGCTGATCAGTTTCACGAGCGATATGCGTATGGAGTTGCCGATGCTGGCGTCCGCAAAGATACTGGACACGATCGACATCAGGATGAAGATGTAGGACTGCAGATCGCGGCCGTGGAATCGCTCCATGCTGGCGTCGACGGCCACCAGAACTTCGAGGGTGTACACCTGGTTGTCCTCGTCGTTGTAGTGGCGCTTCCGTCGCTTCAGATTGGGGGACTTGGCCTCCTTTTGCTCCAGCGCCTTCTCCAGCTGGCTCACCATGGCGTCCAGGCCCAGCTCGAACTGGGAGACAGCCTGTCTGGCGTTGCGGTGCGATTTCCTATAGACCCGGTGCAAAACCTCATCGCTGCTGGTCCGGTTCACCGGCTCAATGAGCAGCGCGCCGAAACTGGTTTTGATATAACCAGTCTGGATGTGAGAAGGGGGCAAGGGGATTGGTTATTAGTAGTCATATTCGGCGGCATATTGATAAGCATAATTTGCGATATGCAAATCTCAGCTGAGCTGAGATCGCAGCGAAGGTCAGTCAGTCAGTTGGCCTTACCATTCCGCCGCAGAGCGAGACGGACACCATCGAGTGGGGATCGTCCTCCACGTAGCCGGAGTACAGGCAGCCCAGGTGCCGTTGATCCTGCTCCTCCTCTGGCTCCCCTTCCTGCCCCTCCTCCAGAATCCGGATGCGGGGCAGCGATTGGTTGTGTATGAAGGACGAGTCCTGCCGCAGCACCAAATGCAACTGGTGACCAAACACATTCAGGTTGTACTGCGGATGTGGGTCCCAGATCTCATGGCTCTTGTTGCGATACGTCCCCGTCATGCTGAAGGCCGATGCAGACTCTATAAGAAGATATGAAATATTAGGGAATATATTTACAATATTATAAAGAAGTAAATATGCAGTTTTCAATATTTCCTATAATCTATAAGAAGTTACGAAATATTGAGGAATATATTTACAATATTATAAAGAAGTAAATGTGCAGTTTTCAAGATTTTCTATAATCTATAAGAAGTTACGAACTATTAAGGAACATATTTACAATATTATAAAGAAGTAAATGTGCAGTTTTCAAGATTTCCTATAATCTATAAAAAGTTACAAAATATTAAGGAATATATTATTGGTTCCATTGACATAAAGCATCTTCAGTATTATAAAGTAGTAAGTATATCATTTTTTTTAATTTTCTGTTATCTATAAAAAGTTAAAAATTTAGATCTTCAATATTATAAAAAGGTAGTATATTAATTTCTTTAATATTTATTCTTATTTTCTTTATCTATGAAGAGGATCGATCTAGAAACTCACCTTTCAGAAAGCTGTTGATATCGCTGTTTCGTTTCGACTCGTAGATCAGATCGCCTTCGCTGAGACTGTAGTTGTAGACCTTGGTGGGCGTCACGAAGGCGCTGTGCTCCTCCTCCTCCAGATCCTCGAGGCCATCGGGTGGGTTTTGCTCCGCCAAAGTGTCGTTATCAAATTTTCGGGGACTGTGGGTTTTTGCTGGCGCTGGAGGAATGCTGATGATATTGGCTAAATGAGGCTCCCCGAGTGAGTGGTTTCTCTGGGGAAGCTCCAGCTCCGCTCTGGTTTTATGGCCACTCGGCATGCCGTGGAAGAACATGATGCACATGAACAGCAGGAAGGCGATGCCGCAGGCATACAGGCAGGCGTGCTGCCTCCAGTGGGTGGACATCTTTTGGCTGCACTCGTACCTGTAGAACCACCATTCACACCTCTTCTTCAGCACGACCTGGAGTGGGAGAAAGGGGATCTGGTTAGCAGGTTAACGCAGGTAGTATAAAACCGAAGATTATGGGCCCTGCTATCCGGCATTCTCTCACACCTTGGGTGCGTAGTTCAGTTCGATTAGTGGGGGAGGCTGGAAAAGCTGAAAAGCTGGCCAGATAAGTGCTTAAGCACGTTCCACGTGCCGCTGATGTGAGCGATTGACTTTTGAAAGAATTATTGATGAACTGCCGCCGCCGGCGAGCAGATACCTTGACCACCTGTGAGATGTTCGCTAGGAGGACGGCCTTTGGCTGCAGCCAAAAAGTGAAGAGAAGCTGTTGAAAACACTTCCTCGCACCGCGAATTTTTGCACATTTTGTTTAGAAATAAATGCTCGAACGCTGAGGTGTAAAGTGTGCCAACGGCAATTTGCGCTCGAGAGATAAAACAAAAGCGAAGCGATGCCGAAAAAATGCGAATAAAAAGATTCAGTACCCCGAAAGCCAGCAGAAAATAAAATTTAAATTGCCTCTAATTTGTAAATTTATGTGAGAGCTCTTTGTTTGCACCTCACCCGCCGAAATTGTTTTTTGCCAATTCATACATCAGCGCAAATAAATTAAAATTCCCCCGCGAAATTAGCGAATTAATGCCGCTAAATGATGGGCTGTTTTACATAATTTTATGGCAGCTCGGTGAACTCTGCGGCCGGCGACACATTCGTTATGCTCATTGGCCACAGTGTCTGCATTTTTCTTGGGATGATATGTCTGCGGATCAGAAATCAGAAATCAGAAGTCGGTACTTCAGTATTTTAGTATTTCAGCATTTCGGCGTGCCGTGTGATTCCATTCCGGTGGTGATCACATTTCCGGCCCATAATGAAGCACTTTTGCGGTTCTCCCGCTGAATTGCAAACCGCAAGAGGGGCAAACACTATTCGGAAAACTTTAAGTATAACATCATATAACTGAGCACATTCAGGGCGTAAAACTTGTCCTTGAAATTCCTCTCAATTGCTATTGACCTTTCGCAGCGCCACCGAAAGTTACAAATTAATTAGTTTTTGTTTTGGCAAATGGCTGAGAACATAGGGCCATAAAATTCTCATTAGGTCTAGAGTCGGCGCCCTGTGCCACATTTAAGGCTTTTAAGGCCTTTTAACGATCAGAAAAGATTATTATCAAATGGGTTCTTAAAGACTTTGCTAAATAACTATGTTGCCTACTTTAGAGAGCAGTTTTCTTAGATCATATAATATAGGTAACTCTAGTTTATTAAACATTCCATTTAGATACTCATTACCTCTTAACGATCAAAAAGATGATTATCACAGATGAGTTCCTAAGGACTCAGTGGTATAGTTCGGAATTACTTAAGGAACCAGTTCTCTTAGATCCCATAATATATGGGTAACCTTAGTTCATTAAACTTTCCATTCAAATACGCATTACCCAATCATTCCTACACACAATCAACGATTTGATTAATGGCCCGGGTTATCGTCGAATTACCCGGGTTACCCAGAACCATTTTTATCGGTCAAGATGTTCGGCGGATGGAATGGGAAAGAATCTGGATCGGTTGGCTGGTGTGAGGCTTATCGTAAACCTCATCCCATACTTAAATGCTTGTGCACAATTTGCAATGCTAATCGCGCATGCCGCGATGCGATGCCCCAAAGATATATCCATGTATTTATGTACTTAATTAAAGCCTTATCTTTTCGGCTAGTTAGTTATGCATGCGTTGGGGAGTGCTGCTTATTAACTTGTTTCGCCGAGCTGCCTTATAAATATTCTTATTTAAGCAGAGAAGCGTTAAGCCTGGTTAAGTAGCCCTGCAGATGTGCCGTTCTTCTTAATTTTAGGGTTTCTTGGTATTTTTCTGTGTCTTCGGATGGTTTAATTTATTATTACTCTGACTAATTGACCAATTCGATGGTTCGGCGGCAGAAGAAACACATCTTTGCGGCCGAGAAAACCTGTTTACACTTGACTGAGACTGCGACTGAGAATGGAAACAAACGAGCGATTTGTGTGTCAGTCGATTGCTTTATATTGCCGAGTGCCATAATTTATGCCAATGGCTATGAGGCTGAATGGCCGACACACAGTCTGCAGAGCCGGAGCGTCGCCGTTCAGTCTGTCCCCGTGAAGGCCGCAGCTTCGTTACCAATCCCCCGGTGTAAACCACCGGCCAGCGGATCGTATTGGATCCCATTGGAGGTGTTAACCGACGAATGCGTGGAGCGTCTGGCCAGACAACGCGGCGTATGCTTAATTACACCGCTGTGTGTTCGATGCTGGCCAGCCAGCAATTGTTGGCTGTTAATTTGTATTTAATGACTTAATTGCAGTGCCGGCCAACTAAACTGGCGCCCTGTGCCGCTTTTGGCCAACGCTACGTATACGCGATTTAAGTGGCATTTGCGCATGCGCAAATGGAAAACCGAAAATTATCACATTTACTGAGAGCATATTTGGAATAAATCATAGGGGATGGATTTCAATTACATCGCTCTCTCACAATTATTTATATACCGACCATTTCTGACCTTATATGCGATTTGCAACATGCATCTTGGCGCTCTTACTTTGTATTTCGCCAAATACAAAACTTTTCCACTTTGTAGAATTTGGGGCGCGTGTGTTTACAGTGCCTGCCGCTGGCGAATGATAAATAAACTTGTACACTTTATGGTCGTGCGATTTTTGGGGCCGTTATGAATGCGCGATGCGTGACTGCCTCAAACAAAATCGAAAACGAATCGAAATCGTTCTCTTCTAATTACTTTAAAATCTCTTGGCAGATCAAAATATTCTCTAAAAAAATCTAGCTAATTCTGGCGAAGCAAATGCAACCAAGCAATTATTCGAAAACACAGGAATTACGTTGAAAGTATTTGTAAATATTTTCAATGTGCAGCCAATCATTCTGAATTCCTGGAAGTGTTTTTCCCATTTCCCATTTTTCTTTTCCCGAATTGACAAAAGGGGAAGCGCGATGCGGCGTGGCCCTTGAAATTCGCAAAATAACAAAATAACAAAACGGCAAAACGAAAACAACAAACCAAAAGAAAAACCCCGGTAAACAGCCGGCGAAAAACAGGGCCATAAAATGCGTGCTTCCCTGGAAAAACTCTGAGTCGAATGGTAAACTCTGGTCATCCGGTGAATCCCATGCCCCACGCGCCAAACAAAAACCAAAATTCAAATTTAAAACCGTCTATGACCGCATAGACGCATTTCCATGAACTATAAATGCATTCGTATATCTAAATTGAAATCAGCCTTTGGTGGCTAAAGTGCATTTACAACTTCAAATTCACAATTGAAAGCCATCATCGCAAATTCAATCAATTAACCTTGGCCGAAAGACGAAAAATGCGCAAAAATGTGCAAAAATTTAATTGAAAATGGGCTACAAAATGCATTAGACAGAATCGACCAGAATCGACAGCCGTCTGGCTTTTGGTCGCCTGACTGGCTGGCTGGACAACGCCTACTTTTTTCCCCCTTTTTTGCCATGTGTTGGCCGTCTCAAGATCATATGGGGTATATGGTATATGGTGAGTTCCCCGAGGAGCAGGAATGTTTGTTTACTGCCACACCGGCCTCCTATGTTGCTTAAAAAGCACATTGCCGCCGGTCTAACCTTGAATTCGCATGATATATGTGTACATTATGTGATCGTTTCAAAACTATAAAATAATCAACATTGTTTAGCTTTCGCTGCGATATAAAATTTGTGCAAAAAAAGGCAGAGCCAAAAGAATCGATCGATCGAAGAGATTAGCTTTGGATATATATTTTCGATAACTTGGATCTGTTTATTTTGGAACGTGGGAAGCTGCGGATGAGTCAGTTGGTTGCAGCCTGTTGCACTTGTCCCGAAAGCGTCGTAAAGATTTTACTGCCCATTAAATTGTAATTCTGGGTTTTTCGTTTTCGTTTTTGATTTTATTTTGTTTGGTTTTGTCATTCGATTAAAGCCCGTTTTGTTTGTTTACTCGGGTTTTATTTAATACACGTTTTAATGGCTTTGCTTTTGATTTATTTGGCACACTTTTGCGAGTGGCGGGCGATATGAAAAGCGTAGACAGGCCAATATCTCTCTATATATATATATCTATGGGCACACACTGCGTATGAGCAATGTGCGAACATTTGGCAATTTGTTAGGCTGTGCAAACTCGTAATTAGTTGATAAATTAATGCATTTTTTGTAAATGTTTCCCATAAATTCCGGCCGCTCTGAAACCCGTTCGCTTGCATTTCCTGACTCAAACCTTGGTTCCATTCGAAAAGATCACATTCTCACACCCGATTTATTTACTGTACCTGCGGTGTGTTGCCCACGCGGCCAACGAAACATATAAATTACAAATATTTATTTGCTCTGCGCCGCTTACAAAGTGTGTGCGTGTTTATTTGGACAGCTCGAGATGAAATCCCCGCGGCGAGGAGTGGGAAACAGGCTCTGCTGCTCTGGGTTGCACCTGGCACACCTTCTGGAGACCGAAATTCGAAATCAAGTAAGCGAAAAAACCGAAATCCGAGCCTTAATTAAAAGCCGTTTCGTTTTTGGTTCGCACCCGTTTGAAATTGAAATTTAAATTTAAGCTCTGTTAAATGATTTTGGAAACGCTGTAAATTAACCGAATTTACTCGACTCGACTGGCCACTTCAAAGGAAGGCGCTTCTTCTGCGAAACCAGTGGGAGGTGGGTGGTGAATGGTGGGTGCTGCTGAACAGATGGCCCATTCGAGGCAACAAGGTGTGGATGTGGCTAAATGGCCTAGCAACTAAAGGAATGCCGGGCGGCGGAAGAGCAAGTTGTTTATTTTTTATGTGGTTCGCTCAGGTTGCAAATTAAAAAGCTCTATTCGGTTAAATAATCGCCGTGCCGAGAGTATCTATATATTTATATAAACAAATACGATAGGCATCAGGTATGCCAGAAATGCCGAAATTCTTATTATATTTCACTTGCGCTAACGATCTTTTCTTATCCGCCGAACTGATGAACCGCTGAAACTGAAACGCCAACTGAGCTGGCCCATCCGACGTCCTTGTCTTCTTCAATGTTCGCAAGTGTCAATGACACAATGACTATGTTGAATATATAATATCTGTTTGCATTTTTGGGCAGCTCATAAATATTTCAAAAACTCCTCACAAAGACGAAAGTCATCAAGTGCGTAAGCGGAATACCTGATGCACTTGGAACGCCTTTGTGTATGCAGCATCTGGGAGATACGAAGTATCTGATGGATACGATATGATGTACATATTTGATATACTGCCTTGGCCAGCCGGCTGACCATGTGTGCCATCCTCTCGCTCTCGCTGGCAAACAAACAAACAAACAAACAGGGTAAATAAATCCACCGTTTGTAGTTGTTGGTGTTTGTTTCAGGGAAATGTAGATAAACTTGAAATGCCAACACAATAAATTGTTTGCTTTTGTTTGGTGGATGTTATTCTGTTCTTAAACCATCTTGTTGTGCTTGGCATTGGGCAATGCAGCTTTTAATTGTTTCTGATTATGCATTTGAGTAACAGTCTGACATTTCAATTGAGCCTCCCAAACCCTCATCCTTGTCACCACCGCCGATCGCCGATCAAAATCATCGTCATGTAAACATTGTGTTGACGCGATCGTTAGTTTGATTGGATATATGAGTATACGAGTATGTGGAAGGAGGGGTCTTCCCCGCCTTGACATCAACAATG
This sequence comes from Drosophila prostipennis, assembly GCA_037075205.1. Lineage (NCBI taxonomy): Eukaryota > Metazoa > Arthropoda > Insecta > Diptera > Drosophilidae > Drosophila > Drosophila prostipennis. The sequence goes on along the minus strand of JBAMCJ010002194.1, from coordinate 341,370 downwards.
CGCTGGCAAATTGCAGGCCAAGTCGTTTATTTTGAATGGCATCCCCCAGCCAGTCGATCAGAAATACCAATTGAATGCCAAACGAGCAGTTTGATGAATTGCATTTCCAGGGGCGCCGATGGAGTGACCACCAAAGGGGGTTGTTTATCGGGAGAACCAAGCTAACTACGCCCCTGGACGGCAGCTTCACGTGACGCGAATCAAGAATGGACTGTGCTACACAGCCATTAGTCGATTTATAGACTTGAGTCATTAGCACACGGGGCTATTTTAATTCATCAAGTCAATAAATAGCTATAAATCTATTTTTACTCGTAGGTACGCTTTCGGTTATGATGAGTGAAATATTTGGGGTAATTAAACAGAAATAGTCAGACGTTTATGTGATTTCCTTTGCCACACACGCAGACCTGCCTTACTCACAGGTAAATGGCCAAGGTCTGACTCATTGACTCAGGCACACACTCGGCAAATATCCAAATAACTAAATAACCGAATGGCAAATATGTTAGGATTATGAGTTCGGAAAATTCACACTGGCAATTAAGACTTGTGGCGGGCTAAGGAAAACATGGCCCGCCGCCCAGGTGAGATTCATTAATTTTATATGCTCGCCTGGGGATTCGTACAAAGTACAAAAGTTTCGAGAGCCAAATGGGAGCCAGAAAATATTGGGGAAAGAAATGGAATTTGCTTTAAAAACCAAACAATTCAAATGGGTTTCTGGAATTTCAAATTATTTTATAGGAATGTGGAGGATCGGGCAACTCAGAAAAGAGATCTGTCATTCGAATGCGTTCCGTATTTCGCAACCAAGTGGGGGCGCCTTCGTCATTGTCACTGTCACCGTCACTGTCACTGTCACCGACGCAGTCACTTGGCATTAAGAAAATATAAAAAGGAGGATCTGGAACCCCAACCCCCACTGCATTTTGCTGATGTGGAATGGCGCCACATCAATCATCGCATTAAAAAGTTGGAAAGTAGGGAATTAAGAATATCGATTTCGTCGATGGACTGGACCCAGTGGCTCCAGTTATTATACATAGTTCCCAGTCCCTTCGCATTCCTCCTGACTAAGCATGTCTGTGGGAATCTCGCAAGACAACAAATCACGCCAAGAATTCAAAGCCGCGGAACTTCCATGGAAATGGCCATCAGCAGTTCGAGTTTGTATTAAATTCGGTTCCGGCGAAGCCCAGTAGCCCAGCCAGCAGTACTCAATGGGACCTTTTTTTTGAAGTTTTGAAGTCAGGGGACTCCAGCAGCAGCTGTGAAATTTGAAGAACACGTGCTCTCCGTCGTTTCGTCGTCTGGCGACTTGCATTCCGCGAGCTATGCGGAAAAGCCTTGCGAAACCCTCGAGCGATCGCATTTATTCTAATTATTGTCATTTTTTGTTTTACTTTATGTGCAGTGTTAATTTGAGAGCACTATGTATCTGTATCTCTGTAGCTGTGTATCTTTATATTTGTTTCTGTGTCTGGGCGAGTTTGTCTGGTTGTCTGTCAATTAACCTCAGCGCTTTGCGTTGATACAGTAAGTTATGGCTTTTTAATCGCTGAAAATTTGCATGAGCAACTGGGCTCGTGCTCGTATTTCATTCGCTCCGTCAGTCAGTCATTCATTCATTCAGTCAGTCAGTCAGTCATTCGCCTCATTAGCTGGCCCTGCAGTTAAATCCATGCCCATGACTTGAAGTGCATGCCAAAAGCAGAGTTAGAGTTCAGTTGGGAGTCGATGGTGCACAGTGAGAAAATGCCTATAACTAGGTAATAGATTCGTTATGATTTTAAAGTAATTGCATTTTTTCAAGCAGGAATATCAATATTAAAAACACATTTTAAAACATTTTACCAATAAGTAAGGAACTATTGTTTGAAAATAAATATTTTGAAAGAACTTGTGAAGCGAAAATATTGAGGTAGGGTTGTAAAAACATTGATCGATATTATCAATACGCATAGCAATACTATCGATATTGGGTCCAAACCATCGATAGTATCGATAGTTCAACAAGTATACCATTTATGAATATTTTATAACTATATTTTATTTACTTATTTGGGTAATTAAAATTAAAATATCAATACGATTTTACAATAAAATTCCGATTATTTGCTTAGTGCATTTGTAAACAAGTGACATCTTAACATTTGTTTTTCCTGTTCTCCTGTCTTTGTGCATTCAATTCATTCAGATCTCGCAGGCAGTTCCTCTGCATTTCATAAATTATTCATTGCGAATCCCTGCGAGTTGGACATTTCGTATCTGGCAGATACGTCAGTGGCGACGACATTTGACGGCTGACGTTTTGAGGCACGTCACTGACCCCCACTGACTGCATTTATGAATTTGATTTTGGCGGCGATTCCCGTTTCACTTATTCCCCGAAACCCCGAAAGACGAATGAAAGCCAAAAGCCAACGGGACACATGTATGAATCAGCCAGAGTCGAGCAAACATTCGAGTATTACCCGCATAAGCAGTTCTTCAAGCGAGTACGAGCAGGTCTGCATGTCTGAATGTCTGAAAGTCTGAGCATATCAAAATTTGGCCGGGGGTCAGTGCACTTTTCAAAACGCGACATTATTTATGGTTCCGAATCGAGATTGGGTGTTAAGAATTTGGGTTATTGCGAGTGCGGAGTGGGGGGGAATGGGGAAAACCCTGCTCATATCTGAGTTCTAATTAAACAGACAATTAATAGGCGCTCTAATCACATTTGCCACAGCTCATTTGGTTCGCTTTCTTGATCCCCTGGGTGATCTTGGCTTTGCGATACACTCAAGTTCGAGTTCGAGTTCAGCCAAGTGCGCTATTTGCATATTCGCTGGTAGTGCCCACTATGGTTGCTGCTGTACAGGCGACGTGTTGCTGCTGTAGGGGCGATATTGGTGTTGCTGTTGCTGTTGGTGTTGCCACCCAGCTTGACCGGCATCATCATTAATCTTAATGATGCGAAAGTTGCGACTGATTAATTTGTTCGATAATTAAAATTGATGGCCCTGCCGTTTGGGGGGAGGATCTTCTTTAAATCGATCTTACAATAAACGGAAGCAAAGGAGGCACTTCTCCAAAAATAAAAGAAAACAATAACAAAAGGCCTTCCAAAGCAAAAAACACGATCACGGGTCAAGTAAAGCAAGTAATCAGACAAATGTTATATTAATGTTCAACGAGAGTTATGAGAATATCAGCGTGTTTTGCTGTCGTGCAACTTCCGACACGTTTCTTTCTCCGGCTTTTGTTTTCCATATACATTTATATACACCTGCGTAGTTGTCAGCAATGACAACACTTTGGATATGTCTATTAACGACTTTCCCGCTGACAGAGTCTATTGTGCGGTTTGCAGCGCCTAAAAAGTGCTTCCTATTTGCTTGGCAATACCAATGCACCCTGCTAATGCAGATTTATATCATTTTAACACCCGCCACTTAGCTCGCAGCTCATAAGAACATTTTCTGTTATTTATTTACGGCTCAGATATGCTTGCAAAAAATTAACGCCTCTGGTTTTGCTTAGCTTTTTGCTTTTTTTTCCATCCAAAACATTTATTTATTTGTCGCCGGCTGTTCGCCTAATTCCAAAAGCTTAAAAAAATGTCACCCGAAGAGGCAGAGAATTCTGTGGAAATATCTTGATACATTTCTAGATTCTAGATGTGTAAGTCAAACCGAAGATGTCGAGTCGCAGCTAATAAATCCCACGGAAATATTTCCCCAGACAGAAGCACTCGGTTCGGCGGGCCACATGTGCCTCAGTTATGATTTTATTGTTGTCTGCTATTTATTTTTATTTTACATATTTAATACATATTTTATTGGCACTGTTGTTGCCGGCGATCTTTTTTCGTTCGGCCTTATTTATTGTCAAATTGCTGGTGTATTTTTATAATTTTTTGTTTATGCCTTGCATATATCACATTTTTTTATTGCATTTAGCTGCTGCCTTTCGCTCGGCTTCTTTTGCTTTTTTGGTAGGTTAATTAAGCAGTTTTATTGTTTCCTCGTTGTTGCTTTCTGGCAATATTATATCATAGTTTTTATGGCCGTTCTCGAGCCGACAAACGTTCAATTCGCTGCACACAAGAGTTCATTTCGTTTCAAACAAATACATACATCAAAATTCTGACACGCTTCTGTCTGTTGGCAAAAAAAAAAAAAAAAAAAAACTACACACAAAAGAACTGAAAAGAAAGTACAATACACAAAAAGGTAAAATAAACATGAAAAAAATAAACGGCAAATTTAAAAAAAACCGACTGTGCTATTTTGGGACCCGGCTTCGGCGTCCTCGATCGCTCTCGTTTCCATGCCATGCATTTCTTCTTTTTTTCTAGCTTTTTTCGCCAAGCGTTTCTATTGGAAATTTTATTTTCCCATAAATCTAACCTCAAAGCTTCTCGCACTCATCATTTGTCTAAATTTTTTTTAGCACAGTTTCGGCGATTTTTGTTTATTTTCCCAACATTTTCTTTACGCACATTTCTCTTCTGTTTTGTTTGCTTACGCCAAACGGCCGAAAGAAAAAAGTTAACAAATTAATTTTTCTCTTTTCTTTTTTCCTTTTGGCCAGCCCACATCCTACAGCGCCAGAAATTCGCTTTCGGTTGGTATCACTATTTTTAGTAAAGGGCATGTTTACTTAATTTTCGATTTTTATTGTATTTCGATTTCATTTTATTTCAGCAGTGGCGCTGAAATGTGTGAAAGTTTGGCATAAACATTGCTTCAATTTCATTTCGAGTCTATTCGGCGTGTAAAATATCTATTTAAAATAGATTTCTTATGCCTGTCGGCATTTTGTACGAAATATTTATCAAGTGTTTTACCCTCAGGAATTTGAACATTAATTTTAGTGGGCACTGTGTGTAAGCAAATAGCCTAAGTTGTTTGCTTCGCGTGCATGAATAGATTGGTTTTAAGTTATGGTACTCGAAATTTTTGGTATTTTTTCCAGCCGATGAAAGATATGTGGATAATAATATCTGGTGCTAAAACTAATCTCCTGCTGGCTAATTTTTAATTTGAAGAGGAGTATCATATTTTTATTGAATTCTGCTATTATTATTTAAAATACAATTTTTAACTTGCTCAATTATATATTTACAATTATATTTTATTTATTTATATATTTTGAATGCAAGCCAAAATTAGCAAATAATCCAAAAATATATTCACCTCTGAGTCAATAGCTCGGAAATGACAATTCTTCGCACTTTGATGTTTCTATTCACTCGAACAATGCTCGAATTTCTCCGTTCAAGTTGGGAAATCTATAAAAATTCGTCGGACTACGTTGAGTATTAAATGATATTTTCCACACTAATCTTATGCAATTTTGTTGTTTGACTGTGTACGTAAATTATTTCTGCACTTCCGCTGCACAATTTTCATTTATCCCACTCGAATTATGATATTTTCAATTTTCGCCAAGTTCTTGGCATATAGAAAATCCCGCGATATTTCGGCGTTTGCAGCAGTTGTGCAGAGATCTTGGCGCGAAGTTCGAAAGAAGACTGAGGCAACGTTTTCAGAAAACATACAAAGTGTATTCGCATTTTCCTGCTCAGCGTTAGATTTTCGCGAGCGTTTGGCCTGTGTAAACAAAGCTGTGCGTATTCCACAAGGTTAGGAGAGCAGGTAGCACGGAGTGGGTGTATGTGCCTGTGTAGGATCTCCGGTCTCCAAGCCAAGGTGGCTCTTTCCGAAGAGCTTTCTCTCGCGCAGGAATCCGGAAAAACTCACGCACCCACCTCTAGCCGAAAAATGGTTCGTCTTTCTCTCGGAAATAATTTTAGAATGCCGCTCTCTAATATGCTTTCTATTTTCTCTAATTCACCTATTCTGTGTGCCAACAAACTAATAATATCGCAGTGCTCGATTGCAACCATCTGCAACGGATTTTGACAATCTGATAAATGCGATGCAAATTGCGAAAATACATATCTCTCAAGAGGAAGAATCTCAGCAATGCTGGTGCCCTGTGTGCCCGTCGCTCTGCACTTGACCTCAGTGCCTCAGCGGGAAAAGCGGAAAGGCGGAAAAGTTTATTGTTTCAATTGGCAGTTCTTGGCAATCGGCGTTCCCAGCCTTAAAACTAAATGAAAGAAGTCTGGGGTCTGGGATCTGGGATCTGGTATCTGGGTTCCGAGAGGAACGTGCCCTGACATAATGGATTCTAGACTCTGGAGTCACTGGATTTCGGGGAGTGGCGACAATGCGTCCTCGACAGTGATGTCTTGGTTCGTTAGGTCGGCATACCAACGCCCAGTTCGTGCGAATTTATGGCCAAATAAAATCGGAACGCCCCTGACAAATTCGGCCCCTGACTTTTCTGAAAATTGCCGTCGTCTGTCTTCTCGACCGGCGGCTGTTCCGCTTTTTGGCTCTAATTGCCAAACGTCTATGATATACGCTCGTGTCTCTGTGTTTTGTGACATAAGGCAATAATTCTGAGATCCGCCGAGATCCGAGATCCGAAGCGACATGTGGGAGCGTTGATCTCGGTGGTTATTTTCAGATATTTTCGTATTTTCGGAGCACTGGTCTTCCAGGAAGTATGCAATTTATTATGCAAACGGCTTGGCTAGCTTCCATTGGGCCATTCGCACTCAAATTAACTCTAATTTATGGCATTGCCCCTGAATCGGTGACATTAATACGATATAATGGATATATACAGATATAAGAAACTGGCCGAATTCGACTGTTTTAATATTTCCCTGTCTTATTGCATCTCTAAAAAGCTGGGCGATGGTTTTTCGGTCGATGATCTTAGATCCTAGCCCACTAATTGGCAAACGCCCCAATAAAAAAGCTCTTAAATATGCCTTTGTTTGTTATGATTTCCTAATTAGCAGCATATCAAATCATAATTGGGCACTAAAAGTATATTTTATTGTTGCAACTACTTGTGCAGAATGTTCGAAAACAAGGCAATAACTCTATGCTGGAGCATAAATTCTCTGGCAACTTTGGCGCACAATCAGCACACGCAGGGTATTAAAAAAATTAAGACATTGTGTGGCAGGCGATTTAATGGCCCAACAATTGAGGTCGCATCTTGGCCACCATAAAAAGTAATTGAGAGTCGGCCAATGGGCCACTGGGCACTGCTACTGATCCACTATGTAAATAAATGGCTATTTGCTGCTGGCGGATTTATCAGTTTTTTGGTTGCCTACCTTAATGACCTCCACGAAAGCCATGGGTGCTTTCTTCTGTCTTCCCGGTGGAAAATCCCCCTTAGAGGCAGCCACCATCTTGCGGTACATCGTCTCTAATTGATTGCAACTATTTTTCACTGTTTTTCATTATCTTGCTGTGGGAGTTTTCACTGCACTCTGAGAGCCCAACGATTTAGCACTGAAATGTCGCACCGAACGCAACGCCAACTTTTGCAATCACAATGCCACGATCTCTACACCGAGTTCACTAAACTGCGACTGCGGCTGCGCCTGCGCAATTTGTAAGGCCTTTAAAAGCAGCCAAGCCTCGCCACAAATTAAGGAGGTCCTTGTCCTGCAGACAGCATGTAGCATAAGCCACACAGACTCGGGAGCCGCAAGATTCGCGTAGGAGGAGCAGGCAAATATGATCGGCTCTGCGTCACGCGAGCGACTGAAAGATCACTTGTGTTTTGGTGGCAGATGCTGGTTTTTGCCTCGCTGCTCCAGCGAGAACAACAAGAGCAGCAGCAGCAGCAGCAGCAGCAGCAGCAACAGCAACATTAGCAGCAACAGCAACAGCAGCAACAGCAACAGCAGCAACACAATGCTAAAGACAAGGAAGGGCGCTGTCGCCGTCGCTGTCATCTGCAATATCCGATCTTCGGATCGGGCGAACAAGTTGTATATCGTATATTGTATATAATACCCTAATGAATTATTACAGTTTAATGAAAAATGGGCTGAAATAATTACGGGGTCCGTGGTGGCGTCTGATTGAAGAAGTTTTGTGCCTGAAACACACATCATGCTCTTAATTACAACAACTGTACAAACACTAATGAGAAGGGATACGGATTCGCGGGCTCAACTCAGCATGGTCTGTTCATAGGCCTGGTGTTTGCATACCCCACATGGATCGGTCGATGGTATGGAATATGGAATATGGGATATCGTAAAAGCAAGTGGGACCCCAGAGAGTTGTTGCCAACCACACAGATACAAACGAATACCTACGAACCACACATGACATTCCAGCCTTTGTCGATATGTCTGGAAGGTATTTAAGACCCTTTTTCTGGCCGAAGGCCTGAAGGGCCCCGTTTTGGGTACTTATTAACGCTTCATTAAATTTCCGTTTGCGCCCACAAAAGCAAATGCGAAACGACAGCCCAAGAGGCCCAAGAGCAGAAGGTTAAGAACACTTGAGAGTAAAACTGGTTTGGCAGAACCCATCGATAAGGCGGATTCCTCCAGAGAGCTGGGCCAGCCAGCCGATAAGATCCAAGTTAATTGAGACTGGCAAGTGCCCTGGCCCGAAACTTTGAACCGGAACTACTGGCGAGGAATGATTAGGATTTGATACTTAGCGAAAGGATCTGAGATAAGGCGCAAACTAATGGCCAAATTATTTAAACCACCCCGAAATGCTAATTGTTGATCTGCGGCTGAGCTAATTAAGCCAAGATTCCAAGCTGATAGGGAAATATATTCTGGTTTTGCTACGCATATAGGGTATCCGCCAGTGGGCGCTCACTTATCTCAAAGTTTTCGAGCAGCTGCGAAAAGCTGGCGATGATTACCGCTGAGACACTTCTCATACGCAACTGATTGCGGTCCGCAAAGAAATCAACAAAATATAAACCATAAAAATTAATACATTTTTTCGTTTTATACTATTACGCAGGAGAAACAAAGGGGCCACAGCAAAGACAATGAATTGAACCGAAAGCCAAACAGAAACAGAAACAGAAACCGAAGCCAAGTTCATGGCGATGGCAGTTGTCAGTTGGCCTGGCCATTGAAAGCCGCATTTGAGGCTTGAGGCTTTGGGTTTTTGGGCTTTTGGGCCTGGTTGGGTTGGGTTGTTCAATCCATCAAAAGAGATTATATTCATTAACTAGGCGAACGAGCGGCCGGCAACGCGAAATGGAACGTCGATGGTGCTGATGGCCACTGTACTGCTGGAATTTCTTAATTTTCTTGACACTTCCCATCAAACAAAATGTGTTGAAATTGCTATTATTATTTGTATCTGTGTCCGTCAGGGTTTTACAAGAATCATCTAACAGCGCGCATGACAATCCAAAATTCTGGGTATTGGGTATTCAATAGATCTCTGAGATCTGCGGACTCCATTAAAAGGCCGTTTTTATATTTCTGACAATTAGACGCCATCAAAATTAATGTCTGTCCGCTGTGAATTCGCTCTAATTTTGGCAGCATCTGTTCGAGTAGTCAGCGCCTAACGCTCTTGACATTCAAATCGTTAAAGTTTGGTCATCCCATCTTCGATGGCCTTGGAACTTATTACACATCTATATAATATAGCATATAGCCGATCCAAAAAGATTTAAATACAGATTCCCGCAGCTGTCGGATGTGCTCAGGCAATTAGTTTGTTTTCACTTTGACATGTTTACAAGAACCAAGCGCTATTGGCCTAGTCTAGAGTCCGATAATTATGGGGAGCAGATGGTTTGCCTCATGGATTTTTCTTTTCGGAGGGGGGGAGGCATAAAAAACGAATAGGGCAGGGTGCTTAAAGGCTTCCGGGAGAAGAGCCCCAGTGATCTATCGACCTCGGCGACAAATGAGGAAATGATTTCAGTTCGAAACTCCACGAAAATGTTTTATTAATGGGGCGACGACCAAAAATGAAATTTGATTGCTTGCCACAATGGCAAGAGGCAATTATTGCTTTAATTTTAATTGCACGCTGTTTAGCACGGAAAAGGAGAGGACCGCTTAAGATCTTCATGCAAATTTGGCAAATGAAAAACCACTTTGGCTTTTATCTGTCTGAGTTTGAATCGGAATCTGAATCCATCGATTCGTCTCGTCTGGGCTACCAATTTGGTAACTTGCTAGCCAAGTGGGCTAACCAGTGCAGTCGAAGGCTTTGTGACCCAGAGCAAATAAGGCATTTTTAATATTTATGAATAATAATAATTATTCAGTTCAGCACAAGTGTATTCTATTTGGTAGCGAAACGAGATACAAACCCAACGAGATCCACTCGAGGTTGATGTACTTGAAAAGCGGTGAATGTACACATGCTCTTGTTGAGCAAACAGACCCACATACTCGAACTTAGTCACATCCAAAGAGACACAACGCAGTGTTTTCTTAGTGGGTAGTGCCGCAGTTTCGCAAGCCAAGTAACTATGCACGATAGTTGGCCACTCTTAATCGGAAGGTGTGCCAGTACTTGTATAAGTACTATGCTATATGCACAGCTCTCGACAACGACGCACATCTGCTCGAAGACCGGATTATAAGGCCCCATCGATCGTATCGTTCAATCGATCGATTGGAATTGCGACATCAATGGGTCGTACTATCCATACAAATGGGTTTTGTCTATCGATTTGCATTGTCTGAGTCTCCCATTTAACGGCGTTCGTTAACCGCGCGTATTTATGACCCCCAATTCCAGCTACCAATTCCACGTTCTTATTCTAATTTTTCTAATTTGGCATAGGTCTGCCATCAATCTACTTAGCATGGCCATTGGCCAACGATCGATTCGATTGTCACGCGGCACTCGGCATGACAAATTGAACAAGAGTTCATTTGTGGGTGGACATACTCTATAGAGGGGGTATATGCTGTATATACCATTAAATCTTTTCACTGGGGGCCCAAGAAACGGGTTTTTCCACACTGCGATTCTGTTTCTGGTGCCCTGGGCCAGCGATCTGACCCAATTTCCTTGACACATGCCTGGCAGGTTTACAAACAAAAACTGTTACGGTTAACAATAATTAATTCTTTTTCGGCCCTCTCCTCCAGCGGGGCGTTGGCAGCTCTCATTATTCCCCGGCCCAAACCGCTGTCTCTTTTTCTATTTTGCCAATTGCCGATTTCATTAGGCCATAATTGAGTTTAGTTGTCGGCTGTGTCAGTTTGTCAGTGAGCCCATAAACACGGCCAGTTGCCCCGGGGGCCAAAAGCCGGGTGAACCTATCCACCTATCCAGCCAACACCGCTGGAGACCTGAGTTTTTGGCGCTAAAGAGCAACCCCAGCTTGCGGCCACGTTCATTGAGAACTGATGGAGAATTGCGGATCGCGAATTGTTAATCGAGTAAAAGAACCCCGGCCACAAAAGTTCCCACGCCTCGAATTGTTCACGCACGCCTTGGAATTCATAAACGAGAAAGAGATTTATCTTTAGCCTCGAATATTGGATACCTGGTAGTAGGGAGTTTGAATTTTGGGATATACATTTTAGCATCTCAGTTGCAATATGCAGATGTTGCTGGGATTTCGTTGCATATTTGAGGGGGCCTTATGGAATGCAATTGAAAATGTATTTTATAAGAGAAAGTTCTGTTACAATCTAACTTCAATATGAATATTTAAGAAGGTAATAAGTTACTAAGAATAAAATCCTCTATAATACAGTTACAAATTGAAAGACATAAGAAATATTTAAGATATCCATGATTTTAAAAAATAATACTTATAAAATATTAATTTATCATTATATTTTAAATAAATACAGCTGGTACTTGTATCAGCCGCGGACTTTCGCCTTCTAACTGTGTAATTATTATTGCTATTTCTGTGGATATCGATGCAATTGCTTTGGCGGCCAACGGGCCTTAAATTATGAATTCCATAATGTTTATAAAGACGAGATGCGTTTGGCCAGTGGATGGTGGGGTGATGGGTTGGTGGGGTGGCCACAACGGGCAGACAGGGCGTACATAATCATAATCGCAATAATAATAAACACATCCGATCGACGGCCAGCACGTGTGTGGCTCTGCTCTGTTTTGGGCTGATTTCTTGATTTCTTGCTTTGGTAATGACCCAAATTTCGGAGCTGTGCGCTAAATACGCCTAATGGTCGTTTAATTATTGTATGACAGACAGCGACAGCCGTCGCAGAGCATAAATACAACTAATTGTACAATAAAACGAGGCGGCAAGGGGTAGCGGGGGTAATTTGTATTTGTATTGGCCGAAAGCGACTAATTCGCAGGCGAATACAATCGTAATTATGTTCCCCTATGATTGGCAGCGCCACCTAGCGGTAGCTAGAGTAAACTTTTTTGTTGGCCATCATTTTTGACAAATTCACGCCTGCTGCCGGCAGCAAAAACGCTTCAAGTTGCTGGCGAACACAGTAATTTGTTTATATTGTACAGCAATTGACACGCCTGCTTTGCCCAAAATTTGTGGCAATTGTCTGGAGTGCTAAAAATTATTAAAGGGTGCTTAGGTTTCTCAGTTTATTTTTACTCTTTTTTGCCACCTTTGACGCGCTATCTTTACGGCTAAGGCTGAATTTTGCCCCTGGCAAATAGAAGCGAGTGTTTTGCGCGAATGCACGATATTATGTGGGGAGTTTATTTTAATCTAAATTTGATATTCATTTACACACGCCTGTGTATTAATGGCCAACGGCTATTTGGCAGCGGGAATCCGAGCATCGCACTGCTCATGTTCCAATTTGCGTAAATAGAATTTCATGTTTCGCTTCAGATGTGCATTTTATATAAAAACAAAATGGGCAATTCACACAGACACAAGTGGATGTACGTGTTAAAAATATATTTGTTTCAACATATGGGTAAGTGCACTTGCGTAAATAATAAATAGAACGGGCCAAGTTCACTCGGTACATGTTAAATGTATGGATGTTGAAAACGGAGGTCCAATCGAGCTATTAATCAAGCATTTTTCCCCGGGATCGCAACGTCCCAAGGGGTTGGGAAATATTATTAATTTCCAGCAATATTCTTATCAGCTCTCATGAGAGACGCCAAAAATAGAAAGCATAGATTTTTATTAATTTCGTGTTTAATGTTATGAGAAGAAACAAAAAGCGTGTGTTTGTCTAGCCGAACAGCTGAGCTCTGTAGCTCTGAATACTCTATAGGAATAGGAACCCAGCTCACCGGCAAGAAAAAAGCAGATAAGGGAGCTGAACTTGTTGCTACCAGCCTTAATTAGCGTTGCCTCGCAGATAGTTTGCAGATCGCATCGATCGCACTCACACACAGCGGCTTTAAGTACACAGGAAGAAAAGAGATGGTACAGAGCAACTTATCACATCATTCTTCCAATATCTAAACGCTTTCGGGCGTGTCGAGAAACTAATATCGCACACTAACTCATAACATAGTCATAACATAATTTAGCAATAAACACGATTTTTTATTGTTATTCTTGTCATGCGGGACCAATAAAAGCTATTATAATAAAAAGAGTGTATAGGTATATAAAGCGGAAATGTATCGAAAACACGCTTATGATTCAGTAGAAATGGAAAGTATAAGCTTGTATTTTAAAAAGATGATGTATCCATACTTTTTTAGATAGAAGTAGCAGCACATTGAGAAACACTCACTGTAAATACATATTTTCTGAGTACTCATACGCCCTGTAAGCTCCCTCTAGAACCGAGATGTGTGTTTTCGTCGCTAAACATTTGGGTAAACACTAAATTTGCCGTGACGTTCACTTCTGTCACTGCAAATTAACATCTATCTATCACCTGCCAGCTGATCGAACTGTAGACTAGGTCTATCTCTCGGATAGCTCTCTGCAGCTTTGGATAGCACGTGTGTGGTTCTAGGATTATGTATGATAAGAGAGGAAAACTGTCCATCCCAACGCAAATGCAGTAATCTTTCATACAAATGTTATAAAAGTACTTATAAATTACAATTTTTATATGAGACCTGTTTTTAGGAAGGTGAGAAGATAAACAATTCAAATAGTTTCTGCAACAAACAGCATCAGAGGACAACCGGATGATTTGAAATCTGTTTTAATAGCTTATTCACTTGCTGCAATATGTGCGTTACAAACATTTGCACGTCGTTTTTATCTTGGCGCCCGGCTGTTATCATATCGTGGGTCTAATAAATCCAATACAATGTTAAAAGGCGGAAATATTTGATTTAAGCGACGAGCGAAATGTAAATAAATAATAAATAAAACAGGTCGATTTATTAATGGCTTCGAATTGATTTTCTATGCAAATGACGAGCTGTTTTGTTTTAGGTTGCCGCTCAGTTGTCGAAACCGTTAGGCAAATGCCCTGCGGCAGAGATGGCGAATTTTCGATTCGATTTCACCCAAACGCAAAACGGAGGGCGTGTGGCAATAATGCGATTATAGGTTATATTTATAAATGTCAGGTATCGCTCTCGGGGTTCCCAGAAGAACGCGGTTTCTACTGAACTGCATGGTACCGCTGGGCGTATACGTGATGCGCCATCAAAACGACATCACTTGCCCCATAAATCATGCCACTGCCACCCAAAAGGAAGGGTAATATATATATATGGATAAATAACACCCCGCATAGATCGAAGACCAAGAACATCGTCTAATTCCGAGGAATCGAAACAAAGGCACAGCAGACACATATAAAACCACAACAAATATCCGAATTCCTCCTCCTTCGAAAATATTAATAAAAAGCAGCGAGGGCAGCAATAATAAAACAATAACGAAATGGAAAGAACAGAAAAAAGAGCAGCGATGCCATTAAGGAACCTTCTTTTTGTATTTAGATCGCGGACTGCGCTCGGCTTATGCTGCACCCATCCGCCGGCGATGATAAAGTGATGATGCCCCAAGGTTTCCAAATTGCTTTCAAATAAATGCCGGGCCCGAGCTAAACCACTTCTGACTTCTGAATTCAGAAGAGAAGAGTTTAGCATATGAATAAAGACGCACCGCCCCAAAGAGTCTCCATCTCCGTCGTATCGTCCGATTCCCAAAATTTATATGCAAAGCGACAGTATCGATAATGCCGCGATGATCCAGCATTTGCCTTGACCGTGAAGATGGGATCACGATGATGATGATGCCACCAGCGGGGCGAAATAATTAAAAGAGTGTCGTTAAAAATAAAATATAATGGACTTATGTAAAGTGATGTTACACGCTCGGGCTCGAAATGGTCACAAACGCGATAAGACGGCTCACAACAAATGGCAGCAAATAAATAAAACATCATTAAGATAGGCTCAGGTTGTCGTTGTCGTTGGAATGGGGCAGGTAAGTCGGGTTTTGGACCGACCCGTCCTACTAGGGATGGGGCCAGAAACTAAATACCAAATAAAGCATTCAAATGGCCAAGAAGACAATCAAGCCGAGATGAAACTGAAAACCGCTCCATGGGGCGGTTCCGCCTTTTGATGTAAAGCCCACGGACTTGGTTAAACAAATTTTTATATTTACCCAAAAAACCAAAAATAGCCAAATAATTTGTTGAAAAATTCATTCAGCAGAGACACAAGTTACTAAATCGATAGAAAAATCACCCGAATGTGAAGAAAAATTGGACAGGTAATTATTAGAGGTGTTTTCGCCTTGAGTGGATTAGCTTGGCAGTTTGGCCGGGGATGGACACTGGCCCCCAATTATGCTAATACCCCGCCGAAAAAGGCCGCTAAAATCCATATTTAAATTATTAACACAGAAACCACGGCTCCGAATTCGAATTCGGTTTCCAAAAGCAGCCACTAGCCAGATTGAACATGTTTAACATTAATCTTGACTGATAAATTAAAAAAGAATTAATTAAAATGAGCAATCACTTGTCTTGTGCGGAATTCTGCGACGCTGTTTTCCCATACTCTTTTTTATAAAGTTAACAACAGATGAAAAATTATTACCCATTAAGAAAGGTTTGATTTAAATTTTATAAATAATCAATTTTGTTTCTTCAACATTAATAATATTTATTAATATTTAAATAGCACAATAGGGTATTCCAACTTCGACTCTCTGCCATTAAATAATTCTTAAGACTTTTATAAACATTTTTTCATCATTTTGACAGTTTTCATAAGCTAGAAAATGAGCACTTGGGACTTTGGTATTGCGGGTAACGTGGGTGGTTTCCCAAGGGGGGATGGCGGGGGATGCGGGCCTTCGCCGAAGTGTTTGCATGCAGATCACGTATATATCTTTTGCCAAAAGAAATATAAATTAAATTCAAAATAACCAACCGAAAGCATAAGCACAGCACCCCAAAGTCACGCCCCGGCACCACACTTAAAATTATTTGCTGCTTTTTTGGTCTTTTTACTTGAAATTGTTTTGGGGCCTTTTGCCATTGTATCTGGTTTCTTTTTTGTTCTCTGACGGCATTAATATTCCGACAAATTATTTGTCACCCCGCGTTCAAGCAACCAAAAGGGCTGCAAGGCCACGCCCTCCTAATTTGCATAAGAATCGGTTATGGTTATGTGGTTATATATAGCATCAATCACTGGGTAGCCGAGATCCGAGCTGAATACTTGACGATCATTACACGTAGGCCACAATCCGATTTTCTGCAGATCTTCGTGGGTCATCCGCAAATTCGGATTCGTCAACACCCACATATCTCGAGTACTAAAACATTTTGGCGACTGACAAATGTTCAATTTCAGACTTCTTTTCTCTGCATTATTTTTGCTCATTTTTAATGTCAATGAACGCTACGAATTTTCTTCATTTTTATTTAAAGTAGACGAAATAAATTGAAGACAAAATGAATAACGAGAAGCCACGGGGACAGAGAAACACGCGCAAAGCGACGACGTACGACTCACAAAAGCAAAAAAAACCGAAACAAAACAGAACAATAACAAAAAGCCAAGAAAATAAATATTCAAATTCTACACATTGTGCAAATTTCATCGTCGAAATACAAATTGGACAGCGCACCCTAATACACAGAGAGTTACTTACAAGTATTCCTCAAATTGCCGGGAGACTAGGCGCCACATAAAGAATTAGAAAATCTATTTTCGAAACCAGTGCCCAGTGCACAGAGATTTGCGAACCGAACCGAACTGAATATGTCACAATTTCAGTGAATAGATGTTTATATATATGGGGGAGGGGAGGCATATAGACAGCTTTCAGCACGCCCAACTAGCCCATTCCATCCTATTTTTCTCAATCCCCAGGGGGTTACGTCGTTACACATGGCCCGTTATCAGTTATAGTCGCTGGGCTATAGCCCACAGACTTCCTAATTCGCACCCAACATAATGTATTATGTATTCACGAGTCCCGGGTTCGTGTTGTTTTCAAATTTTACATCGCCCGTCGCCTGGCGGACGTTGATAAAATTCTAATGGCCTGTAAGTCAGTTGGCCATGTTTCGGGCCCGTTTCCATATTTGTTGGCGTCACGTCCCGAACGACTGCTTTTCACACCTTGTTGAGCTCTGTAAATCCTAATTATCAGCCGCTTTCCAACCAGGTCGGGTAATTCCCGATGCGAACTTGAAAATGTGCTGCATTTGCATGTAAATTCGGCCAACTAATGGGTAGCTAGGGTTGTTAAAACATCGATGGTGGGTACTATCGATGTTTTTGGCTATCGATGGTGGTCACTATCGATAGTATCAGAAATTAAAGAAAATAAAAAACAAATTACAAAAATTAAGGAAAATAATGAAACAAAAATATTTGAAAATGTATCCTTGTATCAATACAACTTATAAGAAAAACTACGATCTTAATTTTACTGCGAAGAAAATGAAACAAAATTCAATGTTGAGCCCTAACAATAAAAATAACGTCTTGTCTTAAAAAATATACTTTAAAATACTTTTTTTTTCTTAAAATATAACAAAAATTACATGTAAAATGGAACTATTTTTCTGAGCGATAGTATCGATTGTGGGCCCAAACCATCGATGTTTCCTAAATTTATAAACCATCGATAGTATCGATTGTGCTATCGATTTTTTTCCCAACCCTATGGGTAGCAAACCGTTCGCACTATCGCTGTAGAGCTTTCATCCAGACAGGGGCGTCTCTTCCCGGGATTTGTGGGTGACTATATGGAGTGTCTTAAATTTTGTTTACTTTTTATCCAACTGCCACCTTGTTAGATAATTTTTACCGCTTATCTGGAGAGACATGTGCTGTAAATGCAGAATCTGCTTTCCCGAAAAAGTGTTGCTGCAGAGCCATCGCGATAAGGAGTGACGGAAATATATCAGCAGTTCCTAACTGACGCAAATGGATGAGCATAGGCCATAGAGCATATAGACCAAAGACCAGGTGACTCACTTTTTTCATTTCTTATTTTTTTGGAATACGAATGCATCTCGGAGCTTTTGGAACGAAGTGCTCCGTAGTCTCAGACAAAAGTTGCATTCTGCAGTCGCATTCAAACCGTCGAAGCCGTGAGGTCGTCGAAAATCAAATAAAATCCACAATGAGATCTCGATCTCGATTTCGATCTCTTTTCCGCTTTTTAGTTGCCGGGTGCCCAGTGAAGCGTGTGAATTCAAATGCGATGGCCACCGCTTTCTTTGTGTCCCATCGGTATTTAATCAAAATCGAAAAGAGAGCCACAAAAAAAAATAAAACAAAAAAAACAGAAGACAATGCGGCATGCGAAAACGAGACGAGCACACCAAAATATATCGACAAATCAACCGAAATTATAAAAGAAAGGAAAGAACTCGACACATCGATGTGGAATCAATGCAATAAATTAACTTGAATTTGGTTTTCGCTTGGCCAGCCGATTTCGATAAAGCGAAACAAAAATAAATGAAAAATCGCAAGACAAAAGGCTGTTGAAAACGCCGGTCCTCGAGAATGAAATACGAATACTAGGCCTCTAAACAAATCGGCCTTTCAAGCCTTTCAGGACCACCTACCTGTCTGTCCAGCAGCGGTCCCTTTGATATGAAGTCCTTCCTGGGCGAGTAGAGCTCCGGCGGTGATCCCTTGAAGGAGTAACGCAGGCCGGCATCCCCAAGGTCGTTCGACGCCCCCCGCAGATAGCAGTCAAGGTCGTCTTCTACTTCTTCGTCGTCGGAGGAGGAGGATCCATCTCCCAGCCCCGGCGACTCGCAGATGGTGGTGCTATTCGTACGGATGCTGTGACCGGAAGTGGTGGACCTCAGGGTGGTGCTGGCATACGAGAAGGCGGGAGACTTGGGCTGATCCACCTGCTCGGCGGCCAGCAGACGATGGCACTCCACCTCAGGTGAACCGGCGGTTTCGGCTTCCGGCGTGGACATAATGATATAGCGATTCCAATCTTCGCGTGGCACGTGCAGAAATTCGCGCGAAATCGCACCACAATCCACTGTGCGTATTTTTGCCGCTCGGCTTTATACCTATTTGTATACACTTGTGTTGGCTCTTTGGCTCTTTGGCTTTGCTTATTTTGTTAATTGAAATGCGACAGTCTCGTTTCGTTGCCGTGGGCACCGCACCCGTCGAAAAATAAAGAAATAAGGCTTTAAAACGACTCACACTTATGGCTGCGATTAGCCAAGATAAACTACTTTACTACTAGAAGAGCTAGAGCGATTGTACGATATCATGATGAATCTTTTTGCCGAATCACACAATTTTCGTGGCTGGCCAATGTTAAGCTAAAGAGCTTAAACTTCACACATCGCGATTGCATTCACTTTCGAGCTGCACCATTAACTTGGTCAGGTCACCTTTGGCATTCTGGGTTGGCTTTCTTTTGGACAGTAGCTCTTTTTGCTGGCTTTTCGGTGGCGAAGGTTGTCCCAGAGCCGAGAACCATGTCAGAGTTCACAAGAACGAGATTGGATGGCATAGTATCACCGCCGTACCATCGTCGCCATGGCCTCAGGACCAAGATTTCGGGATTCACTGGCGCGTTAGGATCGGAGTTTCGGTTAATCGGGGATTCGGGAATAAAAACTTATAAACTTAATTCAAGCAATTGCCGCGCGCGCAAAACAAACGAAACTAAATGAAATAAAAAGAATCGAATGAGCGGAGAACGAGCCGACTGACCAAGTGCTATAAAACAGCCAATATGTATCTGTATCTGGCGATGTTTCGTTTCGGCTCGCTTGAGTTCCCGCTGCGGACTGAATGCTCGGCGATCGGCAGTTGGTAGCGGCAACTTATGGCAAGCGGATCGGACCGCCGAGCAATCTGAGATCGCTGCTCGCACACTCACCGCCAAAAAGCAGCGTTTACTCTCTCATCGCTTTGCCCTCATATGGAGGGATATGGGATAGCTAACTGGGAATTCTAAGCTCCCAAAGGGAATGGTTTTTCGGCTGATAAAGCCCGGCGCAGGAAGAGGCCTGAAGCGCCCGATATCGCGGTTCTCCGAACCACATACCCCCATACCATGCGATCCTAAGACAGCCGGTCCAGAGAGCGAGGGAGAGAGCTCTACGTCTGCCGAAGAAGAGAGAAAAACCCACGGCGAGCTGAGCTTAAACATGCGCTAACTATGCCCTCTCTCTCTCTCTCTCTCTTAACTTCCCTCTGTATTATTCGATACTTTCGCACATGTGCGGATTATGTACGGCTAGGTTCTATAACCTCTAGAGTGTCCAATTTCCCTATCTTTTTGTTCAAACAGATAAGATCTTAATCATGACATAGTAACACAATGTTCACATCCGGCCGCAAGGTCGACTGGTCCAGATCGCGAAATCCCCAGAATCTTATCAGGCCAAAAGAATAAAAGTGAAAGTCCACTATCCCAAACACACTGTTTTTTTTAACCCGCAACATAAATTTAAATAGGAGGTTACTATAATTATTTTTATATTTTTAGATTATTTAACAATATCTGTTTTGGCGGCAGATCTAGTATTTCCTTTCTCCTTAGGTGAAGAGTATCGAACTTAGCAAATTCTTCAGTGGAATATCAAGTGAAGAATTCGATTGTTTACTAAAAAGGACTTAAAATATTTTTAGACACCGAGTAAGAATAATGAATAATAGTGGTATATAATCTAGCTGGGAACTTTCCCTAGAAAAATTAGCATTGTTATGACAAAGGGCTGGAGCGGAAGATGACTTTAATTCTAAATTCCTTTGCCCTAGGGTTGTTAAAACATCGATGGTGTACACTATCGATGTTTTTGGCTATCGATGGTGGTCACTATCGATATTATCGATAGTATCGAAAATTAAAGAAAATAAAAAACAAATTACAAAAATTAAGACAAATAATAAAAAAAAGAATAATTGAAAATTAATGCTTGTATCATAGAGCGTATGAGAAAAACAACGATATTAATTTAACTGCGATTAAAGTGAAACAAAATTCAATGTTGAGCCCTAACAATGAAAATACCGTCGTGTCCTAAAATATATACTTTAAAATACTTTTTTGTTTCTTAAAATATACCAAAAATTACATGTAAAATGGAAAATATTTTTCTGAGCGATAGTATCGATTGTGGGCCTAAACCATCGATGTATCATAAATTTGTAAACCATCGATAGTATCGATAGTGCTATCGATTTTTTTACCAACCCTACTTTGCCCATTACTCAACAATTTGGTTGGATTTCCTGTAAAATCATTATGAACGGAAAAACGGGATAAAATCAAAGAATTTAAGATCAGTGGTTCATACTTCAAATATTTTTAGACACCGAGTAAGAATAATGAATAATTGTGGTACATAATCTAGCTGGGAACTTTCCCTAGAAAAATTAGCATTGCTTAAAACATTTTATCTGCTGAGAATTACTCAATTCTACCATTCAATTTCCGAATGAAAAGTCGTTATGACAAAGGGCTCGAGCGAAAGATGACTTTAATTCTAAATTCCTTTGCCCATTACTCAACAATTTGGTTGGATTTCCTGTAAAATCATTATGAACGGAAAAACGGGATAAAATCAAGGAATTTAAGATCAGTGGTTCATACTTCAAATATTTTTAGACACCGAGTAAGAATAATGAATAATTGTGGTACATAATCTAGCTGGGAACTTTCGCTAGAAAAATTAGCATTGCTTAAAACAATTTATCTGCTGAGAATTACTCAACTTTACCATTAAATTATCGAATGAAAAGTCGTTATGACAAAGGGCTCGAGTGAAAGATGACTTTAATTTCAAATTCCTTTGCACAATACTCAACAATTTAGTTGGATTTCCTGTAAACTCATTAAACGGAAAACGGGAAAAAAAATCAAAGAATTAAAAACCAGTGGTTCATAAAAAATACCTAAAATAACTTTGACGTATTTAAAATTACATAAAACTTTGCAAATTGTGACAAATCTATAAAAATGCGTCAATCCAAATAAAATTACACATTTCCAAAAATAAACACTGTGTCACAAATATTATCTTTATTAGCCATGTAAGATCCTAGCCATCTTTGATAATTTTTCACAAATATTGTGTCAGTCTGAAGTTGTCTTTATGATACATTTGCAATTTTTAGGGCATTTATTCGAAGAGCGTGCGACATCTGCTGGATCCCATCGGATGTGGGTCAAGATCAATCTAGTGATCGCGTCAGTGAATAAAAATAGTTGCGATCCGCTCCATTATTCGAACGCCGAGAACTCTTTCACATAAATGTCTTGTATGCCAAATTACCATATGTAGCAATTGACCCTATTGTATACTAAATATTTTCTTTAATCAAACGCAGCAATAAGAATTAATCAATTAAAAGACGAGAGCTCG
Source organism: Drosophila prostipennis (assembly GCA_037075205.1). Classification (NCBI taxonomy): domain Eukaryota; kingdom Metazoa; phylum Arthropoda; class Insecta; order Diptera; family Drosophilidae; genus Drosophila; species Drosophila prostipennis. The sequence goes on along the minus strand of JBAMCJ010002194.1, from coordinate 318,767 downwards.
TTTGCCAAATTAAAGTATAGTTGGAAATTAAAAATCCATTTCGCTGGCTTCCAGTCGGCGAAATATTCAGTCTGAAAAATATTCCAAAATATGATATATGTATGTGGATGAGTGTGCGCTGGACTAATGAAAAACAGCTCAAAAGATTCCGAGAAGAGCGATGTTGCATTGTTTTGCTTGTTTGGTAATCAACAACAAACCGCCGGCATCTGAAAACGAAGCCAACATAAAACAGCAGCCAGAACAACAAATCTTACAAAAGAGCCATAAAAGTCTGCAGGCACTATATCGTTTTTATTACAGCGAGCCAATGTTTACAGATCTGACTAAATAAATACCTAACTTGGCTGGAGACTTATTATGTTATAATGTTTCAGCCTAGCAAATCCCTGGCTAATCTAGAATAATTCGGGGGCAGCAGGCTTTCTAAATTAGGAAATACTGCTCAAAGAGGCGCCGCTGCTTTTCAGATGCTAATGATCGAGCCACTGGAGATCTGGAGATCTGGAGATCTCTACGCGGAACCAACCCAGGCTGACCACAATGTATCTATCTGTCTATCCATCTGTATCTAGCCATGTATCTTGATGCTAGATCCACATCGCATTGTATCATCTTAATAATTAACGCATTTAGATCATTAGCCAGCCGGGCAGCACGCGCAGCCATAAAGTTTTGTTTAGCAGTAAAAATACCAGCGATTCCATTGCCCCATAAGTTGGGATCCCCGGTCTCTCAGGTGAAGATCCCACACCCCTTGCATCATATCGCATCATATCGTATGCAATTCCGCTTGGCAGACTGAAGGGCCCTAGACTGCGGATCAGTATCAAAGTCTTCAGATGTTCCATGTCAGACTGTCTGTCTGTTTATCCGTCCGTGCGTCCAACACGCGCAGGCCTCTTAGTCAATTGCGTCGGTCCATGTCGGTCTATATGTTTGTATAGCCAAGTATTATGTTTGTAAGTGAGTAAGTGAGTGTGCCTGGTGCGTGAGTTGGAATGGCCCAAAAGTTTTCGGCGCGTTTCTCTATATCTGTATTCATTCAGTCTTTCTTTTCTCACTCACTCACCCACACACTTGATTGATTGATAAATATTGATCCTGATTGAATGATCGAAGGCTTGCGAAAGGCCCATTTCCATTCCCATCCCCCTGGAATTATTGAGAGCTCAGGTTTTAAAGTTCCCCTTGACAGCTGCTCAATCAAACCGAATCGAATCAAATATTTTTGTGGGCTAACTAAACACAAACCTATCTTAAAGAGCCCCCAATTTCAGGCCCTCATCGATTTGATGATGATGTCTAAATTCTGGAAATTCGCAAAAATCAAACTCAATTACGTGCGCTGTCAATCAGCGACAGGAATCGAAATGGGGATCGCGATCGGAATCGGAATTGGAATCGAGAGGCATGCGTAAGAGGCATTTGCTGTACTCCTATAGTTGGCGTATGTATCTCGGAGATACATTTCACTTAACTGTATGGCATATATCATCCATTCAACTACTACAGCATAGACCAGCCACTATGACAGCAGCACACACAGATGGCGATGCTGATGGCGATCTAGATGGGAATCGGGGATGGGATGGTTATAGATCTGTGGAGATGGCGATGGGATGGGGTTGGGGTTGGGGGATCGCTGGGAGCTGGCCGACGTGCGTTGACCCTGAGACTAGCCCACGCCCACGCAACGCGCAAAATATAAACCAATAGTGGTTTATATATAGATGCACAGAGGGAAACGTGCCACCCAAAACCAGGCACAAATTTAGATTTAAAACTATTTCCTATTTATCTGAAATTTTATGGTAACCTTGACTCTAAATTAGAATTTTCCTTAAAGAAAACTAAACAGTTAACATGTGTTTGATAGAAATAAAATAAATGAAAGGAATAAAAAAGGCCTATTTTAAACGGCGAGTTCAATAGGGAGCCAAACCGGTTGCTCATAGAAATCTTAAAAATAAACCTAAATTCGGTAATAATTCGAGGTGGCATACTAAGACCATAAAGTGACCCAAAATGTAAGTTGTTTCTTTCTTTTCTGTGTGTCATAATGCCAAATAAATAGTTATTTTATTTTTTCATCAGAAAAAGTAGTATATTATTTATTTTCACCATATATAAATATTTCATAGTTAGGAACCCCTTTTTAGATCAGTGTACTTGTCTTCCTTGAGATGGAGACCGAATGGCGAACGCCACAGCAACGGGCGTGCAAATCATATCCACTAGGCTTGCAAATATTTATGGGTATCATGTGGAAAAGACTTGAAGTGAGTTGAAATTAAAAACATTTTAAAAGTAGCAGAAGTACAATGAGCAGCCCGATCTCCCTCTCTCTATCGCCATAAAAGATGAGTGCCCGCTGAAAGGCAAGATCATAAAAATTGACTAAAATTCAAGTACGTACGCAGGCATAATTCAATTTTCTGGGATCTGAACGGGCTCTTTGAACTGTCTGCCCGTGCCCGTTGGGGAAAGATATTAGACATCTGCACATAGGATTCAGCGGCCCTAATCGTCCGCTGAACCGCTCCAGAAAAGCAGAGCATTTGCATTGCGCAAATCGGCGCTCGGCTTTCAGTAATGCAATGCCAATCGAGGTGGTGGCCAATGCACTTGCCTGAAAAGACTTCAATTGAAAATTTTCATTTACACCAGGCCATTCAATGGATATGAATCGGTTTTATATAAGGCCCCAAATTTATATTTCTTTCTGAATAATTCTTGTGTTCATTGATTCCGAAAACGTAATTGAATGCAGATATTGCATTGCGAGTACTGGGAGTGTGGGTATGGTTATGAGTATGAGTATTAGAAGCGAAAAATTGTCGAAATCGCGGGGCATAATAATGCTACTTATAAACCCGAGCCGAAATTATGTCGATTCTGCGCTGCGTCAGCATTATCTCCGATTGCAGCCAACGGCTTATGGCATATGGCCTGATGTCCGATTACTGATGGCCCGATGTCTTTCCTTTGGCTTTCGGCTCTCCTCGGACTGACTAAGCCTAAGCTTTTGCTTTGGCTATCAAAAACAAAGGAGCTTATTCCATGAAACACACACAGAACAGGCTGTCGAAAATCGTACGACCATCGTGAGTAAGTTCTCAAAGTCGTGGAGAAAATGTTTTGACTATCAGCATTTTTGGAAACATCATATCATTTTGTGTACAGCGTTTTTTTAATGGGTAATGGATGATTAATTTACGCTTCTAATCGTGTTTTAAGTAGAAATACAATTTTATTTTAGTATTTATTTTTTTTAGGAAATATTCTTGAATAAAAAACAGTTTGATTAATAAAACCCAAAAAATGTAGCAAGGAATTTTTGGAATTTTAGGAATGTTATTGAAAACCACTGAGTCATGGTATTACAAATGTTTTATAATATTTTGGTTAATGTATATTCTATTAAAAAATACATTTTTGGGATAAGTATAGCAACACATATTTTTATATATTTTTATATATTCTGAAACATATTTCTATCTGTATATAATTTCTCTCAGTGCAAGCACTTGATCCGGTTGTATTTAAAATAAATATTTTCGTTAATGTATAAATAATAAAAAATACATTTCGCATAACAAAAATATTTATTTGCACGTTTCAGGTAGTTCAATTTGAAATTTTTTTATATATTTCATCTATCTGGCTATAATTTCTCCCAGTGCAAGCACTTGATCCGGCTGTGATTGCAGCACCACTTGGATGGCCCAGCTGTTGCACCACTCGGAACCACCGGCTGCACCACAGCTGCAATGACGATCCAATCTGAAGATCGGTGCGTCTCGAGAAGATGTTTTAGCAAATCATAGAAGGTGTTGGACCCGGGACTTCGCCTTGAACCATTGACATTATTTGAGGCGCATTTTAATTACGCCAAGAGGCATGGAAATGCTAAGTGACTCTGACTGGCTGCTGGCCAGTTTTCGATTGCATAATGCATCATGTTAATAGGGAGCGGCAGCGGAGAACCGGAGATCGAAGATCGGAGGCGCGACTTCCCGTTTCGGTAGCGCCGGCAATTGTCACAATGATTTACAGGCAGGCCGCGTTGGCAGCTATAAATTGCTAAATGGCCATTACAGCATTAATTACACGAACGAGCCAAAGAGCCCAAGAAGCTGGACTCTCGAGCCACGTCGATTGTAATTGACCTTTCGCCCCTCCCAGACTTCCCAGACTGCCGGCTGAAAATGAATTATTATCTTGTAATTGTCACGTATTAGCGGTGTGCAGATATGCTACTTCTATATATTCTCCAAGCTGGATATCGAAGCATGCAAACTAGAACAATGTCCATGTAACGGGCTTGTAACTCGGATGGTATTAAATTACACTGGCGTCGACATGACCAGACCAACTGAACTTGGCAATTGACAAACTGTGTGAATAAAATAAGTTGTTTCCCCAACTAAATTAACGAGACAAAGGAAACCCATGTAACGTGTAATGTATTTACAATTCCGAATACCGAAAGATATCATTAATGTGATTTATGGACATGTTGCCTCATTAAATCAGCAAGAATACAAATTATCCACGGAGCTTTATCTAAACTATTATTAAATACCGACAGGTCGTATACTATCCAGATTTACAATCAATAAGTGTCGAGTGTTTCTCAAGTATTTCTCAACAAAAACGAAAAACAAACCAGAAGAAATTGCTTATCTTATGTTTTATTTTCTGTTTTACACAAGCCATATGCGTGACATAAAGACTTGAGTTTATTACATAAGTAAGTACCAACGCCATAAAAATGCAGAACAGCAAATAACAGTCAATTGTTTAGAAATTCGATGACTGTTTCGGTTATTTAATATAGAAAATATTATGGCATATGTAGAATGTTCTATAAAAAATGTTATAAATGCAAAAAAAAATGATTTTGTAATAGAAGCTTGATATTTATTTATTTATTCTATGATTAAAAGGTAATTAAAAATTACTTATATTTTATTTGTAACCATAGCTACATTTTTACATTTTGACCATCTTTAGATTTTAGATGATTTGATATTTTAGCCAAGCTAAGAAGCTAAATATATTATTTTTAATATATCGATTGACTCTTTTTGAAGTTGTCAAAACTTTCCACCTTTTCCAACACTCTCTGTCAGTTGTCAGGTGTAAAATAGTTGGTGGAAAATAGTTGGAAACACACCCCCTTAAGAGTCGGAAAACACCACCATGAGCGCCAGCGAGGGTCTCAGTCTCCCGGGCAACGAGGACACCACTCCGCCGCATGAAAAACATAAACAAAGCCGCAGGAAGAAGGGCAAAAAGAAGTCCAGGAGTGCCAAAGTGGAAAGTATTCCCGATCCAATGGACGCGAAAGCCACTGCCAGCTACTTCAGCCTGAGCATCGTGGGCCAAATAGTCTCGGCCACCTTTCCCCTGGGTCCCGACAAGGAGTTCGTCTTCCTGCGCTACGAACTGGTGGCCGGTCCTGACTGGCAGTTGGCCTCGGGTCCCCAGCACGGACTCACCCAGCTGGCCACCAACAAGAGGGGCCACTTCAACGAGCCCATCGTCTTCAACATGCCCATCGAGGTCACCTACAAGAGCACCAGTCCCTTTGGCTGTGGGTAAAAATATTATAAAGAAAATAGTTAATAGGAATTAATAGGAATAGTTAGAGTAATAGCCAGAAAAATATTTAAAGTCGTTTCGAAGTAAAAATATATATAGAAATTAGACTTAATAAGAATTCTCAGAATAATATCCAGTAAACATTTTTAAGGTTATTTCCGAATTAAACTCACATTGATTACACCAGTTTACAAAAAAAAATTGATGAAATACGCACTTCATGAAACCTTTATTTTCCGGTAAGGTACACCTTTCTGATTAAGAAAAGGGCACTTAGAATTTTTTGTATGGTACCAATTTTTTTTTAAGTGTAAAAAACGTTTTTGACGCTTTTTTAATTTCTAACTCGACCTGTGATTAACCGATTGCGGCTATCAAACCCTCATTTTACAGGTAATAGAATACCCTCTAACTTTCTTATACACGGCATTGAGTTCCATTCATTAGTTTAGAAGCTACACTTCGTCAAAGTTGAAAAAGGTAGAAAAAATGCAAAAATTCTGGTATAAATGGCTTCGTTAAAAATACACGCCTAAAAACCGAAATTAGTTTTATAGTTTTCTCTGGTAGAAGGTTCTTACACGAAGAAAACAAGATATTGATCATTGCAATCCACCAGCAAATTAATTTAATATGCATTTTTGAAGCTTCCGAAAACTGTGATTTTTTGGCCGTTTACAGCTGTTAACTGGCTCAACAGGGCTCTAACAGGGCTGTAATACCCGTTTTCCCCAACGTAAAAAATCGATATAAAATCGAAACCTTGGTTGTTTTTGGAGTTGATGGTCTTATTAGTTGGCTTAAAGATGTATCTTTAAGTAGAAGTTATAAAACTAATTTCGGTTTTTAGGCGTGTATTTTTAACGAAGCCATTTATGCCAGCTTTTTTGCATTTTTTCAAACTTTTTCCACTTTGACGAAGTGTAGCTTCTAAACTAATGAATGAAACTCAATACCGTGTATAAAAAAGTTAGAGGGCAATCTATTACCTGTAAAATGAGTCTCCGATGGACGCAATCGGTTAATCACAACTCGAGTTAGAAATTAAAAAAGCGTCAAAAACGTTTTTTACACTTAAAAAAAAATTGGTACCATACAAAAAATTGTAAGTTCCCTTTTCTTAATCAGAAAGATGTACCTTACCGGAAAATAAAGGTTTCATGAAGTGCGTATTTCATCAATTTTTTTTTGTAAACTGGTGTTATTACTAATTTTATTGACTACACTCAAAAAATGAATCGCCCTGAATTTTAGAAAATCGCCTATGGATTTGTTTCACTGGCGATTTCTTTCTTTAAAATAAAGCAAATTTTCTACTGGTAAGGAAAATTTTTTTCAAATTAATAAAAAAGGAATTAAATTTAAGAAATTTTCCAGAAGTATAGAAAAAATCGCCAGTGACGCAAATCCATAGGCGATTTTCTAAAATTTTTTTTTGAGTGTAGATAAATCTTATTTAAATCTTTATAAAGAATATCCAAACCAATTCCGTTTCCATATCTTTATTACCAGAAACCAATTTCAAGAAAGATGGTTTAAGCGAGTATTATTAAATTAAATGAAGTATAATTTAACTAATTGAATTTAAATGGTTTGAGAAAATCTTAATTTATTATTGTTATTTCTTCAGGCTAACTAATAGTTTAAACTAAAAGCTAAAGTGTTTTTTTTGTAGGAGCTTTTACAGCAGAAATTTAAAGAAACTTATTTTTCTTAAATTGTGTTAAAATTTCCAATACTTACTTCAATCCTCTTCCCTTCCAGGGCCCCAGATCCTTGTGAGCGTGTTCGGAAGCAGTGGAAGAGGGCGTGAGACGCTCCTTGGCTACGCCCACATCCACCTGCCCGTTTTTGGCTCCCGTCGTCCTGCGGATCAGAACCAGGAGCAGCTGCAGGCTGCGATCCTGATGCCCAAGTGCCCCAACATGGTGGCGGACATCACCAGTTGGCTTTTACGTCGCGAGCCCGAGCTCAAGGATCCCAAGGTGCTGCTGGACAACCTGAAGTGCAAGGGCCTGTCCATGGAGTCCTACGGCAGCCTGCAGTTCCAGCTGTCCTCGGTGATGCGGGGAGCCCGCAAGCTGGGCTACCATTGGCATGCTTGAGGAATACATAAATAAAATGTGTCAGTAAAACGTGAACTTGGCGAGGCAGGCAAGCGTTTGTCTTAATCTAATTGCCAGGTGGGTGGTGATTGGTGGTTGGGAGCTGCCTCAAACTTGACCTTGTCCAACGCTAAGACGCTTGGTAATCCGACACAGCAAATTTGCGGCAATCGAAAGCCCAGTGCGAGTGGTTAACTTTGGATTGGCCAAGTGCCTTCTAATTGGATTAGGGCAATTAGTCCAAGACATTAGCCGGACAATATAAAACCTGGATGGGTTTCCGCCTCAGGCATTGCCGCCGAGTCCGCGTCCCGAGAGTTATGGACAGCGAGTAGTCGCCGACCAACTACAGACGAAGCCACCACCGAAGAAGCACCGATCCCAGTTAGACCCTTCAAGATGGCCAGCCTGAATCCCCCGAGCTTCGGCTACATGCGCAACGATGGCCGCAATCTCAGCCTGGCGGAGAGCGTGCCCGCCGAGATCATGCACATGGTGGATCCCTACTGGTACCAGTGGCCCCCCTTGGAGCCCATGTGGTTCGGCATTATTGGCTTCGTGATCGCCATTCTGGGCACCATGTCGCTGACCGGCAACTTCATTGTGATGTACATCTTCACCTCGTCGAAGGGACTGCGCACCCCGTCCAATATGTTCGTGGTCAATCTGGCCTTCTCGGACTTCATGATGATGTTCACCATGTTCCCGCCGGTGGTGCTGAATGGCTTCTACGGCACCTGGATCATGGGACCCTTCCTGTGTGAGCTGTACGGCATGTTCGGCTCGCTCTTCGGATGCGTTTCCATCTGGTCGATGACGCTGATTGCCTACGATCGGTATTGTGTGATCGTGAAGGGCATGGCCAGGAAGCCACTGACCGCCACGGCGGCTGTGCTGCGACTAATGGTGGTATGGATCATCTGCGGCGCCTGGGCCCTGATGCCGCTCTTCGGCTGGAACCGCTATGTGCCCGAGGGCAACATGACCGCCTGCGGCACGGATTACTTTGCCAAGGACTGGTGGAACAGGTCCTACATCATCGTCTACTCGCTGTGGGTCTACCTCACGCCACTGTTGACCATCATCTTCTCTTACTGGCACATCATGAAGGTGGGTTTTTATGATGTTCTCATGGTTTATGAATGTTCTCAATTCAAGAACAATGTGCGGTGTATTTTACGGTTTTCAAGAACAAAAGTTCCCAATTCACTTACACGCTTTTTAAGAACTAATGTTCTCAACTCAAGAACAATGTGTCTTACTTACATCCTTTTTAAAACCGAATGTTCTCAATTCAAGAACAATGTGTTCACAGTTACACGGTTTTCAAGAACAAAGGATCTTATTTTCAAGAGCAAAATGAACAAATGTGCTCTCTCTTTCACGGTTTTCAAGAACAAAAGTTCCCAATTCAGGAACAATGTGCTCTCACTTACACGCTTTTTAAGAACAAATGTTCTCATTTTCAAGAGCAATATGTTTTTAAAAACCGATGTTCTCACTTTGAAGAGCAATGTGCTCCTACCCACACGGTTTTCAAGAACCAATGTTCTCATTTTCAAGAACAATGTGCTCTCTCTTTCACGGTTTTAAAGAACAAAAGTTCCCAACTCAATAACAATGTGCTCTCACTTACACGCTTTTTAAGATCAAATTTTCTCATTTTCAATAGCAATATGTTTTTAAAAACCGATGTTCTCACTTTCAAGAAGAAAATGCTCTCACTTACACGGTTTTCAAGAACAAATGTTCTCACTTTCAAGAGCAATGTGCTCCCACCTACACGGTTTTCAAGAACAAATGTTCCCATTTTCAAGCACAATGTGCTCTCACTTACTAATATCCCCTATTTCAGGCGGTGGCTGCCCACGAGAAGGCCATGCGAGAGCAGGCCAAGAAGATGAACGTCGCCTCCTTGCGGAACAGCGAGGCCGACAAGAGCAAGGCCATCGAGATCAAGCTGGCCAAGGTGGCCCTGACCACCATCTCGCTGTGGTTCTTCGCCTGGACCCCGTACACCATCATTAACTACGCGGGCATCTTCGAGTCCATGCACCTGAGTCCGCTGAGCACCATCTGCGGATCGGTGTTTGCCAAGGCGAATGCGGTGTGCAATCCCATTGTCTATGGGCTGAGGTGGGCTCTGAGTTACTTATCATACTTGCAGATATACCTATCCCTATTTCTAGCCACCCCAAGTACAAGCAGGTGCTGCGGGAGAAAATGCCCTGCCTGGCCTGCGGCAAGGACGACCTCACCTCGGACTCGAGGACTCAGGCCACCGCGGAGATCAGCGAATCGCAGGCTTAGGCGAATCGGAGACGACGACGACTGCAGACGTAGGGAACAACAACTGAAGGCTCTAGATCTACAAAGGAGACTCAACTATTTTGCAAAAGACACCTCAAGGAAAACCCAAAAAAAAGATGGCAATGAAAAATGTAAAAAAAAATATGGTAAAAATATAAATGCAATTGATACAAAATCAAAAGTAACTAGAGTGATTAACTTACGAAACTGCTTCATCAAGCACAGTGCCCCAAAGAAGTTTGTGCCTTTATTGGTAAATTAACATTTCAAGCATTTCGAATGCCACCATTGCCATTGGATCATAATTAATCGTTAATCGTTAGTCGGAATCAGAGTCAGTTTCGTTATCGGTAAATAATCGTTCCATTTTCGGTAGTATTTTAGCGGTAGTAAGAATTCAAGCCGAGGTCCATCAGGGTGCCATTATGTCGTCTCTCCCGCAACTCCTGGGTGAAGAGGGCGCGTCCTTGCAGCAGGATGAAGTCAATGAGCCTGCGGTCCGAGCTCTGACGCAGTGCATCGGGATCGGATCGCTTGCGAAGGTAGTTGAAACAGCAGGTCCTTGATAAAAATATTAAATTTATAGAAAACAAGAGAGAACGCTGTAGTCGGGTTGGTGTTCCGACTATCTAATACCCGTCACTCGGCTAAAGGCAGTGCGAGTGAGATGGATATATAAAATAGTTTTGATTATGTATAACTTTTTAATGAATGGTCCGATTTGAAAAATGTCTTCTACATTTCGATAGGTATAAATATACACAACAAAATTGCAATTGTACTTCTCGGAAATCTTTAAAGGTGTGGGCGCCAGACACATTTTAAAATCGTCAGTCTAGAAACTCACCGAAAATGCTTGGTGCCACAGGCACTGGCGCACTCCTTGCCGCAAGTGTCGCACTTAATGGCCCTGGAGCTGGGGCACATCAACCAGATGCCTAAAAAAGCAGATTCCTATAGATTCCATAGCCCATATAAAGCCCAAACTCACATAGCAAGATGATCTGGAAGTGGGCCAGCCAATGCATCGTTGTCTTGGTCATTGGTCGGCGGTCTGCTCAAAAGGCTCTGCCACTCATATGAGATCTTCTCCTGGTCGTCCTGTTCCGTGTCCCAGAGAAAGCGCAACTGAAAGGACCGAGATGCCGGCTCCCGAGTTTATATACCATTCTATACCGAGTTTATTCGCCACCCACTTTCTCGAATTCCCGCATTCAAAGTGTTCAATGAAGCATGTGGCGGATGAATAACCAGGAGGAATCGAGTATCCAGTGTGTGGACACGCAGTGCATAATAAGTTAGGGCACACAGACAATTGCAGCTTGCGCAACAAGTTTATGGGGTTATTTTGGGGCTGTTATTACGGAGGGGGTGAAATGGGTGGGAGGTCGATGGGCAGCCGCAAATCAAAGCAGCTGGACACAGGTTGTAAAACTTCTTAATCGGGATGGCAAGCGACAAGTTTAGCATATCTAAAATGTTTGGGAAAAGATTCAAAGAGTGGAAAGGAAAATGTTACTTAGGATATTTATTATTAGGAAAATTCAAACTTTTTGCTCTGTTTAAATAGTAATTGCCTTGTTTTTAGCTTTTAAAATTGATTTGTGCATAGATCCTCCCAAATAAATGCTTACCACTTTCTATCCTCTAATCCTATCCATATCCTTTTTTTGTCCTTTTTAAATATCTCTCAAATGTTTTGAATTAAACCGCCAACCATTCTTCCTCTTCCGTGAAGATGAGTTATAATTTTGACGGTCTGGTAGCACCAACCGCTTAGGACGGTGCATTCGCTAGACTAGGTAGGTGTACTGGCTAGGATAGGGGGGTGTCTGAGCTAACCCATTGCACTGAGACTGCTTCGCCCTGCTTATTGGAAAAAGTGTCAAATTTCGCCCTGCTTATTGGAAAAAGTGTCATATTTCGCCCTGCTTGTTAAAAAAGTGTCATATTGGGCCCTGCTTGAAAAGTGCACTGCTTTCAGCCGCAAGCGGTTTTTTTTTGCCTAAAACGGCCGTTATTTTTGAAAACTTTTTTAATCGGCCCTGGAACGGATTCGCCAGCCCTGCTCGAACAGCTGTTTTTCGTGTTTTCGCCAGAAAATTGTTTCTTCCCGGAAAAATAGAGAAAAAGTAGAAATTAGGGATAATTATGTGGGAGCCGCCGCGACTGAGTGCGTCCTTGCGGACCAAGACGGAGCTGGAGGCGCGCAGCCGGCGCTTCAGCGTCCTGCGCCAGGCGCGAACCACCTCCGCCGCGTCCACGACGACAGGCGGAAAAGGGTAAGCGGTGATTTCACAACCTGTGCAATTGGAGATAAGCCTTCCCCCCTTCCCCTCCAGCCATCCGGAGCAGACCATCGCCCGGCTGCTGGCCCAGGTGCCGGCGGGAAAGCAGCCCGCCGCCAAGGTGCAGCTGCAGAAGCTGCGCAACCTCGTCCAGGAGTGCATGGGCTACGAGGAGCAGCCACAGGTGGTGGAGCACGCCGCCCTCTACCTCTTCTGGCTGCTCCTCGAGCAGCGGGTGCTCCTGGTGGCCACCAGCCAGCGGCTGCACGGCATGTTCGGCCACACGTTCGACCGCAAGAAGACGCAGATCCACGACTGCGTCCTGGCCATCGGCGATCTGCTGGAGGAGCACGAGCGCTCCGCCCTGAAGAGATGGCAGCAGGCGCAGCGCAAGGCTCCGGGAGTGGGTCCGCTGTGGGGCGCCCACATCCATGTGAAGTGCACTCCCTCCGAGTGGATGGACATCAGCCTGCTGACGGATCTGGCGCCGGACGCCCTGCTCAAGAACCGCACCGTCAACAAGTTCTCCATGAAGTACAAATCCAAGTCCGCCCCGGCGGCACCCAAGCGTCCCGAGGCCGAAAAGCTGAGTCCGGAGCTGCAGACCCTGCTGGGCATCTCCGAGAAGCTGGACGACGAGCACCTGCTGAACCGCGTGGGCGACATCCTGGGCTCCAAGCGCAGCAGCGAGGAGCTGCAGAACGAACTGATGGAGCTGCTGGGCTTCGATCACTTCGAGCTGGTGGGCAAGCTGCTCCAGGAGCGGGACAAGATCGCCCGCCAGCTGGACCAGTTTGCCACCCGGTCGCGGCTCGTCAAGGAGGTGAAGCAGAAGCGCAGCCAGACGGCGGCCAGTGGAGCGTCGGCGGCGGAGAGGCGTCCCACCGTGGCCAGCGCCGTGGTGGTCCAGTCGGCCCAGGAGAAGCAGCTGGGCAAGATGCAGCGGCGCGAGGAGAAGAAGCTGCAGCGCATCATGCGCAGCATCAAGGACGAGGAGCCCGAGGACGACCCCAACTGTGCGGTGGCCGTGTCCGTCCAGCAGCTGCGCATGCAGCACCAGCGGAAGCTGCTGGAGGCCGCCCAGCGGGAGCCCCTGCTGCTCAGCACCAAGGCGGCCAAGTCGGAGTACAAGCAGTCCGCCTACAGCCAGCCCATCCACTACCCCTACGTGTTCGACAGCCAGCTGCTGGCGAAGCAGAGCGCCGGCTTCATTGGCGGCAGCAGGATCACCCTGCCGGAAACTGCCCAGCGGGTGGACAACAAACAGTGGGAGGAGGTCAAGATCCCGGCCAGCGAGCCACCTCCCCTGACGGTGGGCAACAAGCGCATCAAAATCGAGGAGCTGGACGACGTGGGACGGCTGGCCTTTGCCAACTGCAAGGAGCTGAATCGCATCCAGTCGGTGGTCTACCCGGTGGCCTACCACAGCAACGAGAACATGCTGGTCTGTGCGCCCACGGGGGCGGGCAAGACCAACGTGGCCATGCTGTCCATTGTGCACACCATCCGCTGCCACCTGGAGCAGGGGGTGATCAACCGGGACGAGTTCAAGATCGTCTACATAGCGCCCATGAAGGCGCTGGCCTCCGAGATGGTGGACAACTTCTCCAAGCGACTCAAGTCGCTGCAAATCGCTGTGCGCGAGCTGACGGGCGACATGCAGCTGACCAAGGCGGAGATGGCGGCCACGCAGATACTGGTCACCACGCCGGAGAAGTGGGATGTGGTCACCAGGAAGGGTGAGCTGTTGTGATATACTTTACTATACTCTTTGTTAATCCGAAACTCCCTTTTAGGCAGCGGCGATGTGGCTTTGATAAGCCTGGTCAAGCTGCTGATCATCGATGAAGTGCATCTGCTGCACGGCGAGCGAGGTCCCGTGGTGGAGGCCCTGGTGGCCCGCACCCTGCGGCTCGTCGAGTCCTCGCAGTCCATGATCCGCATTGTGGGCCTGTCCGCCACCCTGCCCAACTACATCGACGTGGCCCACTTCCTGCGCGTGAATCCCATGAAGGGTCTCTTCTACTTCGATTCCCGCTTCCGTCCTGTCCCCCTGGACACCAATTTCGTGGGCATCAAGTCGGTTAAGCCGCTGCAGCAGATCGCCGACATGGACCAGTGCTGCTACCAGAAGTGCGTGGAGATGGTGCAGCAGGGCCACCAGGTGATGGTCTTTGTCCACGCCCGCAATGCCACGGTGAGAACAGCGAATGTGATTCGCGAACTGGCGGGGCAGAACAACACGAGTGCCCTGTTCCTGCCCAGCGACTCCAATGCCCACGGACTGGCCATGCGCTCGATTCAGAGGAGTCGGAACAAGCAGCTGGTGGACCTGTTCTCCTGTGGCCTGGCCATGCACCATGCCGGCATGCTGCGCGCCGACCGCCAGATGGTCGAGAAGTACTTCGTCGAGGGCCACATCTCGGTGCTCGTTTGCACGGCCACCCTCGCCTGGGGTGTCAACCTGCCGGCCCACGCTGTCATCATCCGAGGCACGGATATATACGATGCCAAGCACGGCAGCTTCGTCGACCTGGGCATTCTGGATGTGCTGCAGATCTTTGGACGCGCCGGTCGCCCCCAGTTCGACAAGAGCGGCGTGGGCACCATCATCACCAGCTACGACAAGCTGAATCACTACCTGTCGCTGCTGACCAATCAGTTCCCCATCGAGTCCAACTTTGTGAACTGCCTGGCCGACAATCTGAATGCGGAGATCGGTCTGGGCACGATTACCAATGTGGAGGAAGCCATCGAGTGGCTCAGTTACACGTAAGTGGATGCCTGGCTTGGATTTCAGTGATTGGGAATTAATCCTTATTCAATTGCTTATTTTCAGCTACCTGTTTGTGCGAATGCGCATAAATCCCCATGTCTACGGCATCGAGTATTCGGAGCTGCAAAAGGATCCCACGCTGGAGGCGCGCCGGCGGGCGCTCATCATGACCGCATCGATGAGCCTGGACAAGGCTCGCATGATGCGCTTCAACCAGCGCACCATGGACATGAACATCACCGACTTGGGACGCACTGCCTCGCATTTCTACATCAAGTACGACACTGTGGAGACCTTCAACGAACTGATGAAGCCATTTATGAACGAGGCTGAGATTCTGGCCATGATTTCGCAGGCCCAGGAGTTCCAGCAGCTCAAGGTGCGCGACGATGAGATGGAGGAACTCGACGAGCTGAGGGACTACTATTGTAAGATAAAGCCTTACGGCGGCAGCGAGAATATCCACGGCAAGGTGAGTATTTAAGATTCCTTTTGTAAGTTTTCCCCATGCTAAAGACTACTTTCTCCTCCAGGTCAACATCCTTATTCAGACTTACCTCTCCAACGGCTACGTCAAGTCCTTCTCACTCAGCTCCGACATGTCCTACATTACCACGAATATAGGACGGATTACCAGGGCTCTGTTCTCCATAGTGCTGCGTCAGAATAATGCTACCCTGTCGGGACGCATGCTGCAGCTCTGCAAGATGTTCGAGCGCCGGCAATGGGATCTCGATAGCCACCTGAGGCAGTTCCCCGCCATTAATGCCGAGACCATCGACAAACTGGAACGCCGCGGGCTGAGTGTCTACCGGCTGAGGGACATGGAGCAGCGGGAACTGAAGGAGTGGCTGCGCAGCGATCGCTACGCCGAACTGGTCATTCGGTCGGCCCAGGAGCTGCCGCTGCTCGAGGTGGAGGCGAGTCTGCAGCCCATCACCCGGACGGTGCTGCGCATCAAGGTGGACATCTGGCCGAGCTTCACGTGGAACGACCGCGTGCACGGAAAGACTAGCCAGAGTTTCTGGCTGTGGATCGAGGATCCCGAGTCCAACTACATCTACCACTCGGAACTGTTCCAGGTGAGCCGCAAGCTGGTGATGAGCGGCCAGTCGCAGCAGCTGGTGATGACCATTCCGCTGAAGGAGCCACTGCCGCCGCAGTACTACATTCGAGTGAGCAGCGACAGCTGGCTGGGCAGCACAACATGCATTCCATTGTCCTTCCAACACCTGGTGCTGCCGGAGCATCATCCGCCGCTGACGGAGCTCCTGCCCCTGCGTCCGCTGCCGGTCAGCTGCCTGAAGAACGTCCTCTACGAATCGCTCTACAAATTCACCCACTTCAACCCCATCCAAACGCAAATCTTCCACTGCCTGTACCACACCGACAACAACGTGCTGCTGGGCGCTCCCACTGGCAGTGGCAAGACCATCGTGGCGGAGATAGCGATCTTCAGGGCCCTGAACCAGAACCCAAAGTGCAAGGTGGTGTACATTGCGCCGCTAAAGGCGCTGGTGAAGGAGCGCATCTCGGATTGGGAGCAGCGTTTCCAGCGCTCCTCGCTGGGCTTGAAGGTGGTGGAGCTGACGGGCGACGTCACGCCCGACATCCAGGCCATCCGAGAGTCGCAGCTGATCGTGACCACGCCGGAGAAGTGGGACGGCATAAGTCGCTCCTGGCAGACGCGCGAGTACGTGCAGCATGTGTCCCTGATCGTCATCGATGAGATCCACCTGCTGGGCGAGGATCGTGGACCGGTCATCGAGGTGATTGTCTCGCGCACAAACTTCATCAGCTCGCACACAGGTCGGGCCATCCGCATCGTCGGGCTGTCCACGGCTCTGGCCAACGCCCAGGATCTGGCCAACTGGCTGGGCATCACCAAGATGGGCCTGTACAACTTCAAGCCCTCGGTGCGTCCGGTGCCACTGCAAGTGCACATCAACGGCTTCCCGGGCAAGCACTATTGTCCCCGCATGGCCACCATGAACCGGCCCACCTTCCAGGCCATTCGCACCTACTCCCCGTGCGAGCCCACCATCGTGTTCGTCTCCTCGCGCCGGCAGACGCGTCTCACGGCCCTGGACCTGATCACCTTCGTGGCCGGCGACTCCAATCCCAAGCAGTTCCTGCACATCGCCGAGAACGAAATGGAGCTGATCCTGCAGAACATTCGCGACCAGAACCTGAAGTTCTGCCTGGCCTTCGGCATTGGTCTGCATCACGCCGGTCTGCAGGAGCAGGATCGCAAGTGTGTGGAGGAGCTGTTCCTCAACCGGAAGATCCAGGTGCTGGTGGCCACCGCCACGCTGGCATGGGGCGTTAACCTGCCCGCCCATCTGGTGGTGATCAAGGGCACTGAGTATTTCGACGGCAAGGTTAAGAAGTACGTGGACATGCCAATCACCGATGTGCTGCAGATGATGGGCCGCGCTGGGCGGCCGCAGTTCGACAACGAAGGTGTGGCCGTCGTCCTGGTGCACGACGAGAAGAAGAACTTCTACAAGAAGTTCCTCTACGATCCCTTCCCGGTGGAGTCCAGTCTGCTGGGAGTGCTGGCGGAGCACATAAACGCCGAGATCGTGGCCGGAACTGTTCAGTCCAAGCAGGCGGCCCTGGACTACCTGACGTGGACGTACTTCTTCAGGCGGCTCCTCCGGAATCCCTCTTACTACCAGCTGGAGGGCGTGGAGCCGGAGAATGTGAACGCCTTCATGTCCAACCTGGTGGAGCGCGTGGTCTATGAACTCTCCGCTGCCGCCTGTCTGGTGGAGCGCGATGGCTGTCTGGTGCCCACCTTCCTGGGGCGAATCAGTTCCTACTACTACCTGTCGTACCGCACAATGAAGCACTTCCTGGAGGATCTGCAGCCGGGCATGAGCACGAAGGAAGTTCTGCTGGCCATTGCGGATTCCTACGAATTCGATCAGCAGCCCGTCCGGCACAACGAGGACAAGTACAACGAGCAGATGGCCGAGACGAGTCGCTTCAGGCCCCCGTCCTCCTCCTGGGACTCGCCATACACCAAGGCGTTCCTGCTGCTCCAGGCTCACTTCACCCGCTCCTCGCTTCCCAATTCGGATTACCTAACGGACACCAAGTCTGCGCTGGACAACGCCACTCGAGTGATGCAAGCCATGGTGGACTACACGGCGGAACGGGGATGGCTCTCGACCACTTTGGTGGTGCAGCAGCTGATGCAGTGCGTCATTCAGGCGCGTTGGTTCGACGGCAGCGAGTTCCTAACGCTGCCGGGAGTGAACGAGGACAACCTGGATGCCTTTATGAACATACCGCACGACGATCACGACTACTTGACGCTGCCCGCGTTGAAGGAGCTGTGCAGAAAGGAGTACGAAGTGCTGGCCAAGCCTCTGCGGGATGCCTTCGAGGAGCACGAGATCGAGCAGATGTATAAGGTATGCGTTGGAGTAACTACCCTGAAGATTAACGTCTAAATAATTTGTATACCCCTCTAGGTAATTCAAGATCTGCCCGAGATCGCTCTGCAAATATCCGTGGAGGGTCGCTACATGGAGGACGAGTATGCCAAACGACCGCTGTCACTTTCTGGAGACACGAAGGGCGAATGGATGCCCCTGCATGCCAACGAGGACTACGTCCTCACCGTTAATCTCCAGCGTCTCAATGCCAGCGGACAGCGCAGAGGTGGCGGACAAGGTGGCTACACGGTGCACTGCCCCAAATATCCCAAGCCCAAGAACGAAGCCTGGTTCCTGACCCTGGGCTCCCAGGCCAATGACGAGCTGCTGGCCATGAAGCGGCTAACCATTCGCGGCCAGCGCTGCTCCAACCGCATTTCCTTCCAGGCAACTCCCCGACGTGGACGTCTGCAGCTCACGCTATACTTGATGTCCGACTGCCTGATGGGTTTCGACCAGCAGTATGACCTGCGGTTCGAGATCATCGATGCAAAAGAGGTCTAGGGTGATCCTTTAGAAAGTAAATCTAAGACGAATATCGTAGCATTCTGTAGAATTGAGGCTTAACCCTTAGTAAATGGAGTTCATACGGCCTATGAACGTTTTTCACAGCCACTGTTAGCACACCCTAAGTTAGTAGTCAAACTGAACTTGCGTATTTATCGTGTGATCCTCCCAGACATGTATAACATTTTTACCATTAGTAACTGCCTTCGAAACGAAGCTCCTTTGTTAACCGACCCTGTAGAACTAGAATGCCTGAACAATTTTCTATGAATTTATGGAGTGAAGATTTTTTATTACGTAAAGTTAATAAAGTTTGTATTTAAAGCGGAAAGAAAATGCCTGTTTTGTGTGTAAATCTTACGGAAAATATGGTTTCCAGAATTTGTACTGGAAGCCTCCCTCAACTAAATCCTGAATAAAACGGTTCTTCCAGAATTTAAGCCACATTTTTGGACAAATTTACAATCCCTTTTTTTACATGGAGAATTAGGTTATCACAGTAGCGACACCTGACTTTCATCTTTAAATTTAAAATAAATTGTTTAAAATATCGGCATTTACCGTTCATAATTGTATTTTTTAAATGTATAAGGGCATCGTAGCCGTTTTAATTGCATTAAAAAAAAAATATTATTTAAGAGTTACTAAATTTAGATTTTTGAAGTGGCGCCACTACATTTGAAATCTCAAAAAACATGTAAATAATGTGGGATGTAAACATTTTTGAAGTACAACATATTATACTTCAAAAAACCTTTGAAAACATTTTTTTAAAAATGACTGACCCTAAAAAAGATTTAAACAAAATCAACAAAAGTCTAAAGTGTAGAGGATCAAGAACTAAAGAAGAGGCTCCCCTAGAATATGTAAATCATTAATCCTTAGGTCCTCCAGTATACTGTAAAAAGCATTTTATTACTGTCCAAAATATACCTAGCTGCCGGGAACCATTTGCCCTGCCTGCTCCTAAGTTATTCGCTGCGAAAATATGTAAACGACCCACCTCATCCGGATGTATTGTTTACGTGCGGCGTCCTTTAATGGCGAGTTTTATCTGGGTCCTGCCCACTTCGGGCCGCTCCCCCTGCTCCTCACATGGCGCTGAGAAATGTAAGCATATTCGAGTGATTAATGCAGATGCCCACCGCATCGGGCGAATGCGAATCCGCTGGTCCCCGGGGGAGTGCCCCCCGTTCCCCGATGAGGAGCTGGTGGCCTCCACCCGCCACGTTTGAGTAATTAAACTTGATTAATTGTCTAGTCAGCATGAAGGTAAAAATCGGCGTAGCCAAGATAAGCAAAACGGAAATGGAAATTAATTAATATGAGGCTGAATGAAACAAAAAGAAATAATGAACAAGTTTACTTTGGCGGTACCCAAAGGAATATTCGATGGTCGATCATCGGCCGATGAGTTCCATGTTGATTTCCCCGAAATATCCCACATCCAATTTAATGTTCACCTGCGCAGTTTTCGCATTCCCCAGTGCAGTTCTCCCACCTTCGAATCGGCAACGTTGAAATTCCATAATCAGCAAACAAATAAATAAACAGCTGGAAAACTTTTCACAAACTTTTGCACCTTGTGCACATAAAGGGTTTCATTTTGTCTTGGGCCCGCCAACTTCTCAGCCAAATCAGCGATGGCAGCCAGTGGAATTTATTTCATTTGCATCTGGAAGTGAGGATTAAATAGTGCTGTTTTAATGGATTGACTGAGTTAATAAAGCACATACTTCTAGAACCTCTGTTCGAGTACATTGTACACTCAAAAAAAAAACAGCCCGAAATCGCCATTAAATCAAGAAATTCGCCATGGATTTCAGTCGATGGCGATTTACCGTATTTTTTAGAAAGGAATTTTCTAAAATTTAGGAAAAAAATTCTGAAAAGCAGAAATACTTTTCTAAAATCAAGAAAAATTGCCATCAAATTGAGAAATTTTCCTAAAATCCAGAAAGTACTTTTCTTGAATATAGAATCTTTTTTCTTAAAATAAGAAAGGACTTTTTTTATTTTTAGAAAATTTTCTTTATTTAAATAAAATGCTTACATATTTATTTTACTATTTTATTTCCTAAACAAGAAAGGGAAAAGAAAATAAAAAAGAAGAAAAGAAAATTATTAATATTTCCTAAACAAAAAAGGAAAAGAAAACAAAAAAGATAAAAATAAGATTATAAATATTTCCTAAACAAAAAAGAGAAAAGAAAACCAAAAAAAGAAAAAATAGCATTACAAATATTTCCTTAACAAAAAAAAGAAAAGAAAACAAAAAAGATAAAAATAAAACTATTAATATTTATATTAAATATTTAATATATTATTATTAAAATTTACTTACTTACTGCCAAATTATCAACAATACCTGAAATTGAAATTATTCCTGCAATCGAAAATAAAAATTAATATCAGAGAAGGATGGTATTTGCGGCCTTCAATATTATTAATAGCCAAATATATTAAAATAGTTTGCCCTTTGCTTACCATACATTTTTACTTACTTACCAAATTTATATTAAAATTTATTTCAATTGCTTACCTATTAATTGCCTCTTAGAGGGATCGCACTTTAACTTTCTTAAATAGGCTCTACACAAACTTATTACTTTGAATGCTCATCCAAAACTGAGCGCAAGGGTTCAAGATGCAGCGCAACGCAAGCAACTCTCTCGCGAGAGACTGCATTTCCAAAACAACAACGCAATAAAAGTTACAGCTACGCACAAGAAAATTCTCGATCATACACACAAACACACATAAACATATACATACGCCAAAAACTGTCAACGCGACGCGCCGCGGACTAACCCCATGTCTTCTTCTTTTTCGTTTCGAAGAAAGAACGAGAAGCATAACAGAAATAAAAAAAGTTTTTCTTAAATCTATGGTGATTTTCTATTTCTACTTTTCTGTTTTAAAGAAAAAAGTTTTTTTTAATTCAGAAAAATTCTTTAAATTAAAAAAAATGTACCGTGTTTTTTATGGCGACTTTCTAGATTCTAGGAAGGGATGAAGTACATTTTTTCTTAATTTAATGGCGAAATCGCCATTAATTTAAGAAAACTTTTGGAGAGCAAACTAGGAAAAAACACCATTGATTTAAGAAAAAAAATCATTTTTCTAAATTTAAGAAAGGTTTTTCATAAAATTCTGTTTCTATGGTCTTTTTTCCTAGATTCAAGAAAACAATTTCTAAAATTCAGAAAATTTTCTAAAATTAAGAAAAAATTTCATTTTATGGCGATTTTCTAAAATTTAGGAAAAAAAATTTTTTGAGTGTACGTGTGCGACAGAGGTCGAGCAGAGCTAATTCTAAGCCTGAAAGCTTGTTTAAAAATGTATTTTATTTTGTAATAGATATTAATATTTAATAGAAATAATTCTTTGTGGGAATGTAGGGCTTTCCAAAACTGGGATCCATAGTGTTGGTTTTGGTAGCTGTAAAAATTTTGACACCCTTTAAGTGAACCAGTGCTGCAAAGTCTGGGATACTCATATTAGAAGTCATTTGTCAGGAGATTTTAGTCATTTCATTTCATAATTTTCAGAAAAGTTCGGTAAGCACGAGTTTCAGTTCTACTAGACCTTTTCAATTATTTTACAATTATTTTTTATTCATCAACACCTTTGCTTCTATTGAAGAGTCACACGGAATAATGGAGACCTCCAACCAGACGTTGCGCTGGAGTTACGCCGGCCACGGAGCGTTTCAAACCACGACCCCAGGGCAGTCCAACGGGGATCAGTTCGCTGGACGCGGCGGAGGAGGTGGTGGAGGTGGTGGAAGAGGTGGAGGCGGAGGAAGAGGTGGAGGCGGGGGAGGAGGAGGAGGAGGTAGTTTATGCCACCTGACTAACCTGATCATCAACTATCTGCCGGGTGACATGACGGAGACGGAGCTGCGTCACATTTTCTCCCGGTTCGGCGAGATCCGGAAGCACAAGATCGTCCGCGATCCCAGGACGGGCAAGAGCAGCTGCTACGGATTCGTGGAGTTTGTGTCGCCCCGCCAGGCGGCGGCTGCCCAGATCTGCCTGGACGGCCACGAGGTGCGCGGCAAGCGGATTAAGGTGTCCTACGCCCGATCCTCCGACGATCAGGTGGGCAACACCAACCTGTACGTGGCCCACCTGCCGAGCTTCATGGACGAGCAGCGGGTGCGCGAACTCTTCGCCAGCTACGGCCCCATCCTGGATGTGAATGTGCTCCGCAGCAAGTACGACCGGCAGTCCCGTGGAGTGGCCTTCGTCCGATTCGAGCAGCAGCGTCACGCCGAGATGGCCAAGTACGGTCTGAATCAGCATCTCGTCAGCGGCAGCTTCAAGCCCCTCACGGTCAAGTTCGTCGACAAGACGAAGAAGGACGATAACCAGGCGAACCACACCTCCAATGGCCTACATTTCAAGTTTTACCGGCAGGGAAATGATCACCCGCCGGACTTCAAGCGCCGCCAGGAAAGGGACAATCAGCAGGATTCTAAGCGTCCACGCGGATATGAGTAGTCCAAACTGAAAACTGAAATTGAAAATGAATATTCGGAAAAACCATCGTTTTTTCGGATTTATTCCGATTAATATTTATATTAATATTAATATGTTTTCATACTAAATTAATTATATTTACCATTTAAAACCCATGCTAAACTCGGTTTTAATTCGAGATCTAAATTCTGACATAGGGGCCTTTGGATTTATAACCAACTTCCTTAAGGTAGTTCTTCCCAATTAATTTCGGTCTTAACGCATTCATTCAGTTATGCCAAATGCTTGACCTCCGTTTTCAGGCTTACATAAATAATTCATTATTTTGCCGCAGGAGCTGCGCTTATCGTTTGCAAACAAGCCACTCCTCCAGACACGAGATCCTCCGCTCCTAAAAAACATTAACAGCTTTATCAATCCAATGGTATCCCCTGGCAGTTGGCCAAAAAAGGTGCGTCTGATTCGGTTTCAGTTTCTGATTTCGATTTCGGCTTGCAGGCTGAAGTTTGGCGAGTCAAATAAATAATGAAAACAAAGGGCGCATAAATATTTGAGGATCGCCAACCAAAAGACCCACGAAAGTAGGTGGGAAACAAGTGAATTGAAAATTATTTCCGATTCGTTTGCATTTCTCATTATAATTGAGGCGCAAAGTCGCCTGTGCATCTTGGCTTTGGAATCCCTTTGGGTTTCCCAGTTCGTTTCCTTTCGACTGCTGCTCTTGTTTCAGATTTAACTTACAGATTTAGCGCACTTCCCTTTGCCTCACGAGGGCTCTTCCTGTAGCACTGCAGCATGCACTTTTTTGGAGCCGAGGTCTTGCATAATCCAAATGAGGGTACTACGTAAATATTTTATTTATCTTTAAGTTTTTAGGTTTTGTAGGGTAGTGTATTAAAATAGGAGATTCTGTGAATATGAATAAAGAGATGCATATATGCCTATAGGCAATTAGGTTGCATAATATAGTCATTGCTTTTAGTGAAAAAAGGCAGGTGATGTGGCTGGCATTCAGACAAGTTCCTTGAATCCTTCGATTATCTTAAAAATATTTTATTAAATTAAAAAGCTTACAAATTTGAACAATGAATGAAGAAAAGTTATTTGTATGCCAAAGATAAAATTTAATAAAAGTTTTAATATCGTTCTTTCATAAAAAATGTAAAAAATTCCCTGCAACACAAAACAAAAAAAAACCAAACAAAAAAGGCGTGATGAAACCTAAAAATGAGAACAATTGAATTTCCACTTCATCTTGTGATAGAAATGCAAATCAAATTTTCACTTCTCTTTTGTTTACAATTTTCATTTCATTTTTCTTGGAACAGTTGCGTTCGTCCCTAGCAAAAGAGGGAGTCCTCGGAGCAAAAAAAGGGCTGCAGCCCCTTTGATAAGCAGATTATACGCTTTTCACCATTTTCATCCTTTTTTCGCCCCTCGGCTGAAAAGACTGAGAATTTTTTAGGGATTTTCTTTTTGGCTCCGTGTATTGTTGTATTGACATTTGTGGCATATTGTTTTCAACTGGGATTATTATCGAAAAAAGCGATTTGCTTTCAATCAAAATGTATAAGTTTAAATTTTCGAGAAGTGAAATCCAAGCTTTCGATTTGCAGATTCCCGGCGTATTTTTCGCAGCTTAAAGTATTTTATTTGAACATTTTCCCGACGTGATTCCCGCTCATTTGTCTTGCTTTGTCCGCAAACATTAAGAAAACAGACTGCCCACAAATTGGCAGGGGAAGGAAAAGGCGGCGGAGGCTAAAAAGCTTGTCAACCAAGCCGCCCACAGGCGTCACGTCAGGATAATTAAGAAATTTTTCAGTTCCCCCTCTTGGATCCCATTTTCTGGTCCTCTGGTGGTGCGACTTTCGCTATCGAAATAAATGGAAATTGATTGAATTCCATTAGGCCAGCCGAGCAACCGAACTTCGGTTCGAACGCCTGCCTTTCAAATTAGGCAAAAACTAATGAGCTATGCACATGACCATCGACAGCAGGCATTAAAAGTTGTCCAGCTTCCGACTATAATTTTCAGGGGGGAAGGTATAGACTTCTCTCCCCTGAGGAGAACATTGAGTCATCTGGGTAATTCTGGGGGAGTTTTTTGGGTCTGCAGGTCTGGTAATGGGTGGCCATTACAGGGTTCACTAGCCTGCAATATCTAATTTACAGTTAATGGACCTGGAATAGTGGATTCCAAATATATATTGAGCTGCTTTTATAATATATCTTCTTTATATTGGGTTCCAAATATATTGAATATTTTTCCATTTATTTTAGAAAATATTCTTAAAGGATCATATCTTCTTATATATCTTGTTAATCACAAGTTTAAGTGCTCACCTGAAGATCCAGGACCACGTGTACAACATGAACTCACGCTCCATCTCCAACTCGAACTCCTTCCCTCAACGATGGACTACCTACATACAAGGACCTTTGAAGGGTCATATTATTCGCCAGGATCCGTGACGGGATTGTCAGCCAGTCCGTCAGTGGAATCAGTGCAACGCATGCGTGCCCCATTCATCATCGTCAGCGGCACACCCACTCGACTCGACTCTAACTCAACATATTGTTGCAACATATTTTACGTGAGGGGTTACCGTATGTAACCACCCTCCTCCCCCCCAAATCACTCCTGCCTGCGTGGAGATTTTTTCAATTTTTAGCGAAAATTACATCATCACTTATGCTGAATGAGATTTCCGCCCGCTCCTGTGACTCGGTGAATTATTAAAAAATTTCTTTGTCAACAAATCACTTGGCTCTCGGCTGTTGGCTGTGTGGGGCGCTTCACTAAATAAGGCGTAGGTCATACACACACACATGCGACTTACATTAGCCGCTCCCCTCCGTCAACACAAAAAATGAAAACCAAAATTTAAAAACGTCGCAAAGAAATTTGTTAACGTTGGAGGGTTGTTTTGCCAGCTTTTGTATTGCTGAAGTTCGGGGGTTCTGGAACTCCGTAGACCCCCGATGATGTATGACGGCAAAGGTGGAAAATCGTTTCCAAACATAATTCTGTTTGCCTGACACCTACAACAGTCGCATAAATCTTGCAGCTCTTTAATTTCGCCTGGCTTAAAGCCCTCTTTCTTCATCCTAATTTTTTGGATTGAAGCTTGGCTGTGCCTGCGGCAGTCGTTGACAAATTCAATAATTTTTCCCATTACAAAAGGAGATTCTGGTGGTTGGGTTCTTTCTGGGTTTCTTTTGGGCTTGTTTTTGTCTGACGAAAGCGACCAAAATTGATTGACGCTGATTTGAGTGTGCGGGTGGCGGAGAAAGTCCCTGGCTAAATTTAATTTCGCCCAAAAGAAAAATCACACGAAATCGACACCTGCCGAGGCGCCGGAAAATAATCAAAATAAAATATGGATTTTCCTTTGTTCCACGCACCCGAAGGCGAATTGAAGGGAAGGTCCTGTAAGGGGAGTCTACCAATCTGCAATTTGTCTTGGCGGATGTGGGATTGTGATGGCCCAGCAGTGTGTGTGTGTGTGTGTGTGTGGTCGTGAGTCTTCTAAGCCGCTCGGCAAACAAGCGGAAGTTTCCCCACGATGCGTTAATACTCGAAAATTTGCGATAAGACCGGGTCCTTCCCCCAGTTTCCCCCAGATAGATAATGCAGGAAAGCTGCTTTCCCAGAGGATTGGGGTAGGGGTTTCCCCGTTTTCGGGGTAGGGTTAAGAGTTGGCTAGGATGGCTGCTTATTATAACAATAAGTTCATTCACATGTTCATGCTTGAGTTGGTCCAGAGCTGAAGAGATTTCAACTTTGAGTGTCTTTATTTAGATATATGTCAAATTTCTAACTGGGCTTAATGAATTTAACTTGAGCTGACTTAACTGAGGGTCTTAGAAATAACTCACAGTTAAGGCATTAATATAGGATTATTTTAAATTTTCTTTGGTACTTATACTTCCTAAATTCCATTTCCTATCCATTACATGAAGAAATTTTAGAAATTAATATAGGATTATTATAAAATTTCTTTAGTGTTTATACTTCCTACTTTCCTTTTCCTTTCCATTATTTGCACTTCTTATCGATAGGAAGACATTTTAGAAATTAATATCGGATTATTTACAATTTTTTTTGTTATTTCTATCTCCTACTTTAGAATTTGAAAAATAAATATAGGATCGCTATAAAATTTCTTTGGTATTTATACTTCCTACTTTCCATGCCGAAATAATACTTTGCCTAGAATTTTTCGAATAGGTTCATTTCCTTTTGCTTTCTATTATGTGCAATCAGTGGCGGATCTAGGATTTTGTCGTGGGGGGTGATATCAAAACAATTTTTTTGTTGCATACTTTTTGAGAACCAAAATTCCATTCATTTTTCACCCGAGTGGGGGGTGATATATCACCCATATCACCCCCCGTGGATCCGCGCATGTGTGCAATTCTTATCGATATGAAGAAATTTTAGAAATTGATATAGGATTATTAAAAAGTTTCTTTGGTCTTATACTTTCTACATTCCATGCAGAAACAATACTTTGCCTAGACTTTTTCGAATAGGTTCATTTCCCTTCTTCCTTTTGCTATCCATTATTTGCACTTCTTATCGATATGAAGAAATTGCACTTGGCGGAACGGAACACAAAGTTCGGGCCACAAATAACGCCGCAAAGTTGCCGAGATAAGCGAGGAACATTGGCAGCCGAAAATAATTTGCCAAGCGCGGAATGCCAAAAAGTTGGAAACGGGAAGGCAAACGGGAAGGCCAGACCAAAAATTGCAGACACATTACCGCGCTTCAATTTCAATAATGTGGAACACTCGAGTGTGAACACAAACGTGCTCCGAAAACTATTCCGGGCCGAAACACATCTGTTGGCATCTCCGGCAAAAGAAAGGCCAAAAATTGGTATTATTGAACAGCAATAAATTTGACTAGAACACAGGAAGTTGAATGTGGATGGAACAAGGGATTCGTTTGGGGAATGGGTAATGGGGATTGGGATTGGAACTCGAATTGGTATTGGATTGGGCAAAACAAAAACCAACTTTCAGGCAAAAATGGGCAAAAGTTTTAATTACCCATAAAGATGTTGGTACACGAAACAAAAACTACTACTACAAGGGAAATTGGGAGGGGGAAAGGAGCAGGAAAGAAGGAGGAAACCAGCAGAAGCCATTGGCAAAGTGTTATGGCAAATGATTCGGTCTCGCCTCGGTGGAGAGGCTCAAAATGTAATCGACAGGAGCAGGCTGAAAGGACTCTCGACCTCGTAAAGATCATAACGCATTAAATTGGCCCACAAATTGGCCTGGCCCATTTTTCAGAAATCAATGGCCAATAAGTAGGCAACGGCCAATCGTTTTCTGGTCAGTCAGCCAGTTTCTGTTGTTGAGTAATCGCAATTTGGCAACCAACATCCCGGCTTCCCAGCTGACCGGCTCCTTTGCACTGTCATCCGTGGCCAGGACACGCCCTCGAGATATCCTTGGCCGTTCTGTTGTGTGTCGGGCTTTGAGAAGTTAAGAATTCAATTGACCACGAAATCAAGATTATTGTACGAGCTCCTCCGCAGGAAAACTGAACTGAAGTGGGTGGAAAAGTGCCTTTCTCTGTGGCGAAGGCCCCCGGGCGGGGTTTTGAAGTTTATCCCCCCGGTCAGTCGGAAGTGCCGGCGGCTATCCACTGACCGCCGACCACTGACTGACTGTCTTAACGGCTCTGCTTCCGAGAAGTGGCCATCGAAGCCATTGAAGCCCGAGAAGAGCGGTGGCGGGGCGATGAGCTGGAAAGTGTCGGATAAATCCAATTTCGTTTGCAGCATTTCACTTATTAAACTGTCAGTGGGGATTCATTAGGCAACAGGACAATTAGTAGAGGAAGAGTTGAATGGGAGATTATGAATTTGGGTACCAGAAGGTCAAGAAGGTGGTTATGATAAGGATCAAACTTTAAATGAATTAAATTCTAATTTAATTTAATCGCTCCTATTAAAAGCAAATACCATTTAAGTTCAAGTGATGACTTAATTCCCTCTTTAATAGCTACTCCCAGTTTTCCCAGATTCCCAGGCCAACAATATTTCTATTTACACTTTCAATCATATTTCATTCGGCAGTTTGCTCAGTTTCCGAAAACATTATGTCTGGCAGCACTCAATTAGCAGGCAGCTCGCGACCATCAACCAAAAACGAGCTCCAATTGGGCGATGTCCATGTCCAGTTTTGGTTAATTGAAAGCAAACAAAACAAAACGCAGCGGAAATGCTGCTCAAACACGCTAGACGACAGCGAAAGTGGATGTGGGTTGTTTAGGGAGGGGTAGTAGCCAACCCCTAAATATTATTTATGCCTCCCCATCTATTGACCGTTCATTTCGGGGCTTTTAACGCCTGGAACTCTGGCTCTGTTTGCCTGGGTGCGTCCGTCCACTGGCAAAATATTTATTAACTCCTGACCGGTTGTCAGTGGGCCGAGCATTTAACATTCGCCGGCCGCTGATTGTTGGTGTCGCCTTGCACGGAAATTAGTGAAATTGTATCGTCCTCGAGGCTCGAGGATGTAACTTAATTAAGCCCAAGTCGAACTGGGCGGGGCAGCAGCTGCTTTTCGGGGCTGGGAGCCGAGCAATTGACACAGTGACACCAAAGAACCACTAACCATCCTGCGGTTTATATGCCTGCATGGCCAGAATGTTTACATAACTCATCGTTTCTTGTGCATGTCGGGTGGGTTATGAATATTTTATGGCCAGGTTTGTTAGGAATAAGGAAATACTGAACTAGAAAGGTTTTCCTATAATATTTAGTAAAATATATAACATTAAAACAATTAAAACTATAAATCGAAAAAATCAAGAGTATTTTTTCCCACTTTTTTAAGAACAAATGTTCTTGAAATCGGGCGTAAGTGTTCTTGATATTGTTTTATGAGACTAGCTTCCTTAGGTCGTCCCTATTGGTTTCATTTTGAAAGTGAAAGCTAATGGATTATTTTTTAACATTGTTATATCGTATTATTTGATAATAATAAAACGGCTAAGAGTATTCAAAACGAGACTTGCCTGCCGAAACTCTCCCTTCGCCTGTCGTTAATTTTGTGTGTCCTACGATTTTTCGCCCTTTCATGTCAAGGCAGCATAATTTTCAGGCATTTAGCCTGGCCAACCCGGAAGCATTTTGCTTAAATGTCTGCTCATTTGTAAATAGTTCGTGTCCCGCAGCCGCAGACGCGACACTTGACGGAAATGGCCAAGAAATGAGCCTCCGTTTGGGCAGACCGCACGAAAATGTCACGACTTTCGCCTGGGATTCCCCCTCACTTTCACCTTTTACCTGGGGTGTGTTTTCGCTCCCGTTGACTTGGCCAGAAATTAGCACAACATTAAATAACACGATTTTGTCGCCGTGATAAGCGAGCCTCGCATATTTGTTGGCGTTGACCTGCCCTGAAATGAGTTATGATCTTGTAATATTTGGGGAGGGGGCGCACCCCATGCATATTTTATGGAATACGCTTTAATGGGCTCAGCGGATGAGTTATGTCTTAGTTGGACTTCGTTCGGACTAATTAGGTTAACGCCAGGTGAGGGAGTCCAAGGAAGGGGATAGTTTTGGGGTATTTTCCTTTTTATCTATCTATAATCTGTCATTTAGATTGGTTCGGAAATTTTAATAAATATTTTAACAACTTTATTTTGACAGAACTCTTGGTAAATCTCTTATAAACAGTTCATAGTTTATAGAACAACGAACTAAACATTAATTTCGCATATTACTATCCCATTTTTCACCCATCTTCAACACATTGCTCTTGCGTAAAAGTATTCCTCAATTAGCCAGACTCCCACTCATTTGGAGCTGGGGTCCCAGGGAAACTTAACTTCTTTTCTGGTAAATGGCAGGCATTTGTTCCCACATCGAGGACAGTGAGACCGTCAGTCAGTCAGTCAGTCAGTCTGGCTAGCTGCCTTTGGGAGGCCGAGGAGCTGCGGTCGTTCATTTCACGGGCCGGATCATCAATAACTCATGCCAGGCCAATTTGTATACTTTGGACAGTTTTGTGTTCGTTCGGCGTTCGTTCCCTTCTTGACTTTTGGCCAGCGAGGAGGAGAATAGGCTCACTCGCCGGGACTGAAGCCACATTTCAAAAACAGTTTCCAGGGCATAAATCACTGGAGTAGTATGCTCCAGCCTCGGGAGTCCAAAGGGTCCAAGGAATCGGAGGAGGAACAGTTCGATTTGCCAGCTTCGAAAGTTTTCCTGTCTTCATTTCGATGGGAGTGTGCTTTTTTTGGCTGCTCCTGGGTTCTTTATCATAGGGTAAATTGATTTTTTGTTTTGGCCTGGGCCAAAAATAACGATAAATTGGGCAGATGTCACCGAGAGCGAGAACTCCGAGCTGAGTTGAGTTATAGTTGGGCCTGATGTGTGGCTTTCAGTTACCTGCTCCGGAAGTTCCGAAGCCAGGTTCACTCGTTTTTGGCCGGCTTGGCATATCGTCGCCTAATTTGTGGAAAATTGAGATTTATGGCCTGCATTTCGATTCGTCTAGCTCTTTAAGTTTGCCGCCAAATTAAAGAAATCGGGTTGAGCAGAAAGATTCCATGGTAATTATGATTAATGAGCGGCTAATGACTGTTTTCGCCCTTCGCTGGCATATCAATGTCACACATCAGCAAATTTCGCAGCTCGTCGAAGTTGCAAATTTATTGAAATTTTCTGAAAAGCGAAAAGCAAAAACCAATCA
This sequence comes from Drosophila prostipennis, assembly GCA_037075205.1. Lineage (NCBI taxonomy): Eukaryota > Metazoa > Arthropoda > Insecta > Diptera > Drosophilidae > Drosophila > Drosophila prostipennis. The sequence continues at coordinate 286,514 of JBAMCJ010002194.1, read as the reverse complement.
ATACTCGATACTCTTCTTCGGTAAATACATTTAAATCCTAACATATTGCTGCTTAAAAAGGGAGCACAAACATAACGACAATTTCACGCTACAAATGTTTCGATTAAAAATTTCCTTTTTTTTTTGCCGATGTCGTTATGGGGTTGCCAATAAAGCAACCACACCCCCCAAATCCTCAACCTCGTCAATCCACCCCGCCCCGGTCATATGTGCAAAATGTAAGTACGGGCGAAAACAAAATGCGGAGGAGGATAGCAAAAAGCGGATAGAGCAGGGAATAAGGAGTAGGATACAAGGAATCCCCGGCAGCCACTCGCCGGACTCCATTTGATATTTGCTGAAGCACGACAATGAATAATAACTACACGGAATGCATATGCTAGCAAAAAAGGACGAGCGGTCGAGGAAATCCTAGAAGGGTTGGGAGCAGCTCGATTGCAATTTAAGGATTTTCCCATTCCCCTTTTCTTGTACTTGATATTTTTTAAAATCGTTATCAGAATTACGACGAAAGTATACAGAGAAAAAGTCCTGTTCTAATTTTCGACCAATAAAATGAGTATTTATCCGAAAGAATGGCCAAAAATTGCCCAGAACTAGAATTTAAAACCACGTTGATTTTATAATGAAATTTATAATCCATTGACATTCAAACCTAAAAATATTTATATTTGCTGAATTTTTGCAAAAAATTGTGAAGTAAGCAAAAATTAGTAAAAAGTATGAATTTTTTTATTTATACCTGAAAGTGATGAGGATCAATAGAAATGGTTATTAGCTGGCCAAAACATCTAGGCACTCTTTTCAAGAGAATTACGACGAAAAAACAGAAAAGTGATATGCATTATTAGATTTTTTGTTGCACTCTATATGATATGGAATTTATTCCAAAAAAGATTGTACATTAAATATAAATCCACAATATCAGAAGAATCTTAACCTTGATTATATATTTTTTAATCAAACTCCTTGACCGTGGACTTACTTTTAAAATCTTTTAAGACTATCTCTTCTTCAATGCAATTACTTAAACCGACCTGCACAAAAATTGCAATAAAACTTTGCCAAATATTTCATATCAGAGACAAAGCCCCCTCCACCTTTCCCTGCCATTTCGTGTTGCAGTTTCTGTATTTATTTGCCATTTGCCAGAGACTTGTTTCATATTTATCAACGTCTGTGGCAAATAATTTTATTAACTTTTGCGCAAAACTTCAGCGATGCAGGGGCGTTGGCAGGGGGGTCAGACAGACTGTGAACTGTTCGCGAAAAGTTGCAGTAGGTACAGTTTCGTCGAGTCTTCGAGGGGCAAGGACTGGAGGACAAAAGGACTCGGACGGACAGTGGAGCAGGGACAACTTTGCAACACTGGCGCAACACTATCTGGAGCGCATATTTTATTATTATCCTTTCGCACAAATAAATATACTTTTGCGCAAATTACAAAAGAGCGCAACTAACTGGTGACTTTAAGTTGGAAAGGCAACTATATCTATGACCGTTACAAACCTTCTCCCTCAAACCCTCCGTGCGACAAAAAAGTTTCGTCCAGATCTAATCAAAAATTCACTTAAAAAGTTTGCACTGCCAGTACGAGAGGCTGAATGACTTCAAGTGCAACCTTGCTGTTGGCTTTGTTGGCATTGTTGCAGCTCCTTTGTTGCACTTTACAGGGCTGCAGGACGGCGGCAGGACTTCCACGGCCGGCACTTAATGAAATCTTCCTGGGCCCAGTTCCTTACAGAGGGGGATTGTAGTAAATAAAGGCAAGAATGGTATGGAAACACCTGGTGAGGTGGGTGAACTTCAAGGCCTTTTCTTTACCGATAGCTATAACTGAAATGGTTATGATTTCTCATAGTCACAAATATAAATACACAAAGCATGCCTGCGGTCACACGCCCATCTTGCATTGGGCACACGTCGATTCTTCTTCGTGTCGATATAAGGACCAGTACTCTCGGTACAATGCCTACCCCAATCAAGTGATGCTTTCCATTAAAACCCATTTCGATTGCCCGATTTAACAACACTCCTCGATGGCCGAATGGAGCACTCAACAGCGCTTAAGTCAAATCCTCAACCACAACAACGACGCCACTTTGAATACAGTGATTCCATCGGATTCCTTCAATGCAAATTGCTCTGCACAATCAACGACAATCATCGACAACAATGCAGCAGCTTGAAAATCATTTAAAATCCTTTAAAACTTCGCTGCCACAGCGAGTGACACAAATGAAGTGTCAATTTTAATATCCCGAATGCATCCCAGAAATAAACCGGCAAATTGAGCAGCCGAGGGAGGAGAAGGGGGAGTCTGCCAATCTCCTGGGCACAACAATAAACCGCCCTCCCGATTCATTCTTTCTTCCCTTTTTTTCCAGCTTTTCCGGCACAAATTGCATAAAAAATTTGGCGCACACTTAAAAAATTTTCAAGTGCAGTGCCAAAGTCACCGGACTGAAGGTGAAGAAGCTGAAGAAGGAGCAGGTGGGCGGCTGTCTGGCTGGATTCTCCTTCATTTTAGTCCCTTTTCTGCTTTTAAATTTGCACAAAATTGCAAATAACTTGCAATCAAGGTGCGAGGAGTGCGGAAAAGGCAGGAGGAGGAGGTCCAAGTAACTTTGGAGTCACAACAAAATGGCGAAGCCCGAGTTGAGTTTCATTTCGCCGGGAACGTCTGGGAATCAATTTAAGTTAACTCGAGTCTATTGTTTCAGCGCTGTTTGGTTCGCTTTAAGCTCTGCTCTCCACTCCTTTGTAGAGCAACCCCCTCAACCCCTAACAATCTCCTCCGAGTCTCCAAAGCTTTTGTCGTCAACTAAGGAATTTTTATGAGCTGCCTTGCCGTCGTCGTCCTTCCGTCCTTCGGCTTTCCGTCGCGCCAACTTTAGTCCCGACTCCCGCTTGTTAATATTTCACCTAGATTGATACTGCAAAAAACCCGGAGAGCAGGGGGATATATATAGGATATATATAGAGAGGCGGAGCGGATCAGGGATCGGGACATCCCGCCAAGTGGCTTCGTCGTGGGCACAAAGCAGCTAGGAATTTCATTATATGCACCCCGGGCCAAAGGACAAAGACATGTTTTTAATAGTTTCGCATGTTTGTGCAGCAGGCTTTGTTTTTCTTTTTTTCGGGGGCTCCCTCCTTGTCGGCTGAGGTCCTGAGTTCCGATTGTGTGCAGTATGCGCAAAGTTTGGCCAGATTTTTGCCCTTGCATTTTGAATAGTTGCATTTTTGAGTAGTTCGTGGTGCAGAGCATAAATTGCGAGCCATCTGGGGGTCTATCGTAATGAGTAAGGGATTGTGAGGGTTAAAAAACTATCCATTGAAAGTAAAGATATGTAAATTGTTTTTCGTTAATTCTATAATAATTAAAGGAACCTTTATTAAGACAATAACCTTTATCATAGGGTAAATAAATAATATTTTCTGGCAAGCAATCAAAAGCATTTATTAACCTTCCAGGACCAGGATCTAATATTAATAAATTCGCTTAGATTTTTTCCCCCATTTCTTTACCAAATGTAGGCAGCAAAAAGGTTAACCCTTTTTATCGGGCATTCTAACCAGTTTCGCCTCGAGAATCTAACCATCCATCGAACAGCAAAAGGGAGAAGCTTATTTATGAACACAATTTCGGGGCGTAACTCAATCGAAATCGAAACCTTGTTGCACATCTATTAAGAGCAAATGTCAAAATTAATTGGAACACGTACGCTGGGGTTCACTTGTTGGCTCCCTCCGTTTAACCCTTCCACCGATGTGGCACATTAACTTTCGTTTTCAGCTGGCTTTCCCCCCTCCCCCGACTTATTTTCCTCCTTTCATCCACTGTGTTTTGTGGGCGTGGCAAGTCTGCGGATACTTTTGCAGCGTCATCGCATGATTACGTCGATTTTGGGGCCGAGTAATCATCTGGTGCACGAACACACACCCCGATCTCAGTCCCAGCAACCCAGGATCCCATTACCCAGAGAAACCAGGGGAGTTGGGAGGACCGGACACAATTATCGGGGCCAAAAGGGCTTTCAATTTCACTTGGTTAGCTGCAAGTAAACAGCTTTGCAGCTCCCCGATTTCCAGTTGGCTTTGGGTGGCGCTCAAGTCAAGCATGCGACCACCGCAAGCGGCACGCAAACGCATCAAATCAATGAAAGTGCCCGGCTATCGATGCCTTTCCAGGACTCAGGACTCAGGACTGAGGACTCCCGACTCCGGCTCATTTGACCACGATTTGCACTTCATTGATTCGCCCAAGAACGGAGGCAATTGAGAGCCAAATGGAACAGAGAAAGAAATTCTTTCATTTGAGAAAATATTACTCGGGAATCTAGGTTTAAGACCGTTAGAAAGGTATTCAAATATCTAAACCCAATAGTCCGAAATGCATTGGGTTCTCTACTGACAGCCTTTCAGAAAAAGCCCCAGAATTTAATTTCAAGTTAATAGTATTTTTCTCAGTGAGCCAGCAATGTTTCGATCTCGACTTAAAGCATTTTCCATTCGCTTTATTTTCCACCCACTCGGATGCATTGGGTTTATGAAAATGAAAATTGCCAAGAAAATCGAGCAAGGAACAAAATTCTTTTGCCCCAGCTCCCTTCATATTTTTCAGTATTTTCTTTTGGAATTTCGGGCTACGTAATTGCACTTGTATGAGCTTACTCTATGCTCCCTTTTCCGCCAGAAAGTGCATAGAATAATAAACCCTCCATCGCCCTCCTCCGCCCTCAAATGCGTTTAGATGATTTAATCGGAATACAAATCGCTTATCAGCCCGAAGAGAGGAATCAAAAACATAATAGAACTAAGCGAAGTTTAACAGCAAGAAAATGTGTTTATTTACATACATTATAATTAAGTATTTTCAAATGTTCTCATAGTAATTTTTAGACAATCATTTTTAATGACCCCAAATAATAACCGTTTGAAATAATAAACAAACAGAAAACATTGATAAGAGTTTCTAGTGATAGTTACGAGTAGCGAAAAATTGAATACTCACTAAGTAAATAACATGGTATAAGTGCAAAACTCAAGTTCCCAGGCTGAGAACCCAAAACACAGAGATGAAGGCTAGTAGAATTGCCATGGGAGTTCGATTACTAGATCCATTGCACTCATGTGGAGACTGCTTCTTCCACGCGATCTGAGTTATTCCATATTTCTCCGCAAGCGACTCAACATTGTCAATCGACTCCTGGTCAATCTCACGTTCCCGGGTGAAGAGATTGAACAGCGGAACAGGCGAGTTGCTAGAGTATCCACAGATAAGGGCGAACGATTCGTAATCCGTTGCTATCAGCTTGTAGGTCACAGTGACCGTATCGAACTTATGGTTAAAGACGCCGGACTGCGTCTCCTTGCCCCAGGGAAAGTCGACGGCTTCCTGGGTAAAGGACCAATCGTTGTTACCCGTTCTGATGAAGTTCAGATCCAGCGAAAGGGTGTTGTTATCGATCCCAGCAGGAACCGAGACATTCAGACACTCGAGACCCTGGGTGTTGGGCACTCGAGCAGCCTCATACCAGTAGCCAGAGAGCTGAAAAAAGTTGAGGAACAATTTTAAGACTAAGTCAAGAATATTTATTACAAATCCCAAATAAAATTTTATAAAACTCCGAGCTTTTGAAACATTAAAAAATCTGTTGCCCTATAGGAAAACGTAAACCTATCTACTAGATATTACATAGTATCTAGTAGATATTATTATTATTTATTATTCGACATATTTTTTATATTTTCTACTCACTCGTGTCGGGTCAAACTGCATAGGGACGTTTTTATCCTGGCAGTTAAACTGGTAATTTGGCGATCTGGGCATCCTTTGTTGACCGGCGACGACCTCCATAGGATTTCCACAGCAGCATAGGACTACGAAAAGAGCGAAAATATATGTTTGAGCCTGCATTTCGATCCGTTCGCGGTGCCAACCTCCAGACAATTAAACGTCGAGTCAATCCCTCAGAAGCTTTTCGTTCTCCAGTGATGTGCTTATCAGTTGGGCTGACTTATTAATGAGTGGAGTCATAGGGCCCTTTGACTCACATTTTCAAAAAAGGTTCGAGTGGCTCATGTCGGAAAATTGTTTGGCTCAGCTGATGGCCTGGGTAACATGATCCACTGATCTGATCTAAAACCTCATGACTTCCTATAGCTCATGACTTCCTATGGGTCATGAGTCAGGTCAAAAATATCTTTAATCTGTTATAGTCTAGTCACACTATGTGGGGTAACCAATCGAGGGAGCCAGTAACCCGATTACTCCAAAAAAGGGTTTCCACTGGGTTAACTTCAAATATCGAGTAATTGCAGATAGTGTTTGTTGCTTTTGTTGTTTATTTTACTAGGGATGGACCTTCAACTATGGGAAATGAATCCAAAATGCAGGTTCCTCTTTTTTAAGAGATAACGCTAACTTTTAAACAGAGACCGTAGCTGTTATGAGTTTTATTTTAAAAATCACATTTTAACACTTATTTTCGGATTTCTATGTAAAACTCATGGCATAACTATTATTTGCTGAGTTAAATAATAAAAGTTGAAAAATATCAGTTTTGAGTTTTATTTTTCGAACAAAAATAAAACTCAAACTTCTTTTGTGATATGGAGATAAAACTTTAATTAGGCATAACTTTTTAACGAATGGTCCTATTTAAAAAATTTGTTCTTCATTTCGATAGGTAATGATAAACACAACAAAACTGCATTTTTACTTTTCCGAAATATTTAAATTTTTAAAATCGTATATAAGCGATTGTGGGCATTAGAAAGGGCGTGGCACCTTTTTAAATTAAACTTGCGCTGCGTAGGAACTCCTAGAATCTGCATGCATGCGTTCATACAGACAGACAGACAGACCGACAGACAGACGGACAGACACACGGACAGACAGACGGACAAACAGACATGGCTAGATCTACTCGGCTAGTAATCCTGATTAAGAATAAATATACTTTATGGGGTCGGAAACGCTTCCTTCTAGCTGTTACATACTTTTGCACGAATACAATATACCCTTTTACTCTACGAGTAACGGGTATAAAAAGATATTCCTCCTTAAACACACGGATAGAATTCATACCAAGACGTCGGAAATAGTTATACCCGTTACTCGTAGAGTATATATATACGATTTTAAAAATTTAAATATTTCGGAAAAGTAAAAATGCAGTTTTGTTGTGTTCATCAATACCGATCGAAATGTAGAAGACATTTTTTAAATCGGACCATCTGTTAGAAAGTTATGCCTGATCAAAGTTTTATCTCCATCTATCTCGCACCCCCGTTAGCTGAGTAACGGGTATCTGATAGTCGTGGCACCCGACTATAGCGTTCTCTCTCGTTTTCAGTATTTTCTTTTGGTATTTCGGGCTACATAATTGCTCTTTTACGAGCTTACTCGATGCACCCTTTTCCGCCAGAAAGTGCATAGAATAATAAACCCTCCATCGCCCTTCTCCTTCCTCAAATGCGTTTGGATGATTTAATCGGAATACAAATCGCTTATCAGCCCGAAGAGAGGAATCAAAATACTAAGAGAATAAGAAACAAAACTGACAGCGCACAGAAAAACTATAAGAAAACTTAGAACTGAGCAAAGTTTAACAGCAAGAAAATGTGTTTATTTACATACAGTATAACTAAGTATTTTCAAATGTTTAAATCTCATAGTAATTTTTAGACAATCATTTTTAATGACCCCAAATAAAACAAATTGCGTTTGAAATAATAAACAAACAGAATACATTGATAAGAGTTTCTAGTGATAGTTACGAGTAGCGAAAAATTGAATACTCACTAAGTAAATAACAAGGTATAAGTGCAAAATTCATGTTCCCTAGCTGAGAACCCAAAACACGGAGATGAAGGCTAGTAAAATTGCCATGGGAGTTCGATTACTAGATCCATTGCACTCATCTGCAGATTGCTTATCCCATGCGATCTGCGAAGCCACTCCATATTTCTCCGCAAACGACTGAACAATGTCAATCGTCTCCTGGCCAATCTCCCTTTCCCGAGTGAAGAGCTTGAACAGCGGCACAGGCGAGATGCTAGCATATCCACAGATAAAGGCGAACTTTTCGTAATCCGTTAAGACCAGCTTGTAGGTCACAGTGACCGTTTCGAACTTGAGGTTAAAGACGCCGGACTGCGTCTCGTTGTCCCAGGGAAAGTCGACGGCTTCCTGGGTGAAGGACCAATCGTTGTTAACCGTGCTGATGAAGTTCAGATCCAGCGAAAGGGTGTTGTTATCGATCCCAGCAGGAACCGAGACATTTAGACACTCGAGAACCTGGACGTTGGGCACTCGAGCAGCCTCATACCAGTAGCCAGAGAGCTAAAAAAGTTAAGGAACATTTTTAAGACTAAGTCAAGAATATTTATTGAAAATCCTAAATAAAGTATTATAAAATTCTAAGCTTTCGATACATTAAATTAGTTGCCCTAGAGGAAAACGTAATTGTAAAAGCAGTTCCTAACTTATGCTATCTACTTATTATTCGACATATTTGTTATATTTTCTACTCACTCGTGTTAGGTTGAAGTCCATTCCGAAGCTTTCATTTCGGCAGTTAAACTGGTCGAGTCCCTTTGGAAAACTGGGCATCCTCAGGCGACTGGCGGCGACCTCCAGAGGATTTCCACAGCAGCAGAGGACTGCCAAAATAGCGAAAATATATGTTTGAGCCTGCATTTCGATCCGTTCGCGGTGCCAACCTCCAGACAACTAAACGTCGCGTCAATCCCTCAGAAGCTTTTGGTTCTCCTGTGCTTATCAGTTGGGCTGACTTGTTAATGAACTCAAATGTATGTGGTAAATAGGCATTCGAGTTGCTCTATGCGGTGACTCACTCTCACTGATACGGATTACACTTCTAACGAACTATCTTATCGATATTTGCACGTGCAATTTTTTAATGATTTATGTATCTTTTTTACTTGGAATTCTGATATTCATTTCATATTAAAACATTATTTTTAGTAACTTCCTTGTTATTTCGTCAACTTTTTTAGAAGCAAATTATCTAGTCTGCTTTTGAGTTTGTGTTATAATTTATAATTTAGTGTATAAATTGATCTTTAAATGTGGATACAATTATTTAAAGTTTTTAACTGATGAAAAAGCGCATCTAGTAGCTTGCCCAAATTGACAAACCGTAGAAAAAAGTGATGAAACTCATTAGGGCTCCCAAAGGTGCTTGACCACTGGATCCTCCGCACTCTGCAAGCGATTGCTTTTCCCAGTTGATCAGGGAATCATATCCAGATTGCTCGGCCTGGGTGTTGATCAGTTCGTAGATCTCCTGGCTGACCTCGCGATCTCGGGTGAAGAGCTTGAAGATCGGGATAGCAGAGGAGCTTCCGTAGCCACAGAGTACGGCGATGGAAACGTAGTCCGTGGTCACCAGTTTGTAGGACACACTGCCTGTTTTCAGTTCGAAGATTCCGTACTGGGTGGAGTTCGTCCAGGGAAAGCTCACAACTTCCTTGGTGAGGTTCCAACTATTGTTCAGAGTGCTGACGTAGGTCAAGTCCAGATTGAGATTGTTGTTATTGATTTCAGCAGGAACTGACACATTCAAACACTCCGTCACCTGGACATTGGGAATTCGCATAGCCTCGTACCAGTAGCCTGCAAGCTGAAACATAAGGAATATTATTATTATAAAATATTGTTTTCATATTATCAAAAGGTTCTGCTTTTTATTCCCACCTCTGTCAGGTTAAACGGGAATCCAATGTCATCGGCCTCACATTTTAAATCTTGTATGTTTTCCGGCAGCCTGGGCAACTTGGTGATACTCGCTTCCACCTGTGGACCTCCCCAAAAATATAAGGCTATCAAAATCGTTCCAATAACTTGATGTGCCTGCATTTCGAACCGTTTGCGGTGTTAACTCAAAGACAACTAAACACCGCCTCAATTGCTGCACAGCTTTTTATTCATTCATGATGTTCCGTGATTTATCATTAAATAAATAGTAAATAATTGCTAGTAAGCTAATAAATACATAAACACTTCGGGTGATAAATACATAAACAAATGTACCTACATGAGCTAAATAACTTTCGCTGATATGAATTCCATTCTGTGTATCTTAACGATATTTGCACTTTGGGAGTTCTTTGAAGTCGTCTTTTTTTATAGACTACACGAGCAAAGTGCTTCTTCATCCTAAGCATATAGAACACGCCTGTTGGGGTTGAACATTTAATTGTTTCGAACGCAGGTTCGCAAATTAAATAATTATTACGATTTATGGCTTGAAAATAGTGGGTCAGATATGATAAAAAAAGAAAGCGGAATAGTTCAAAGGTTAGAAATAATGATAGATTTGTCATGTCAGTTCAGAAATTCACATTGTTCCAATATAAAGCAAAATCGCTTTGCGGACACTGAAGCGAAGTCAAAAGTTTGGCGAACTGCTTGTAAAAATCACATGAAATTCGATTGTCGCTTAAAGTGAAATTGCACAATGGTTGCGATGAAATGTTGTCGCAGTAAAATATCGCAGCAGCCTCCCCCTTTTCTTTGCTTGCCTCGTTGCAGTTGCACTTCCTCTGCACTTGCAACTCGTCCTGTTTTCCAGATCCTGGCACTGCTGAACTGACGAAGATAAAAACGCAATCAAACAACAACAAAAATACAAAAAAAATGGCAAACGGCATCTGTTTGTATTGGTGGCAGTGTGTGAGTGTGAGTAAATGTACTCGAGCACGCGCTTCCAAGGAATCCTAGACTATTCCGAAATATACGGAAATTTCCAATACCCTGGATAAAATAATGTTCTAGAAAGAAAAGTAGTCAAAAAATAAAAGAATCCTGCATTTATCTAAATAAAATAAAATAATAAAGCTCCCATTTTCATGATTGCTAATATAAATCCGTATTCTCAATGATCGGATTATAAAACTGGTATTTAATTAGAAACCACGATAAGATAAAGAACCAAATGCAATCCGCCGAATCCTTTGCTATAATCAGTTATGAACGACTTGCTAATCATAATACAGATAAACCCTTAAGCCATAAAATAGGTGTGACTCGTTGATATGCTATTGAAAGCTTATAATATCAAAATGCTCAATCTGATAAAATAGTTTTATTGGTTTGATTGGTGGGCTTGATTATGAAATGAATCATAATGTCTTCAGAATGAGATAAGGTAAAGTTCAGATTTGCTAAACATATTAAACTTAATTATAATTAATTATACATTTTATACATTATTTTATATCAACTAAACCAATTTTTAATCGTAGATATGATCAGATAACGTTATCATAAAGTGCTAAAAGGCTTTATCTATCGTTGTAAAATAAGTTTGTTTAATAGTACTGATAGTTTTACATTATCTTCCCTTCTTTTCGATGTAATACTCCCCATCCTCTATAGGGCAGTTGCAAATGGATAACTCTGCATCGACATCGATTGTCGCTGCAGCGCTGCCAAGTTAACTGTGTTAAAGAGTTGTCATTGTGTTGTTTGCACTGTTGTCGTCCGTGTGCGTGCCTCTGTGTGTGTGTTTCTGGGTTTGCTTTTGTAACTGTAAAGATATTGCAGCTGCAACGTGTTGAAGTGGCGCCTCGGTAAAATTGTGTCAAACTGTGATTGCATTTTTGTGACTGACATTCAATTGCTGTGGTGTTTGGCTTTGGCAACTCTGACAGTGTCCTTGTATCCCTGGAAAAAAGCCACACCCCCTGATCCACCCGCCCACTTGGTTGGCAGTGTGGGCGTGGTCCGATTTAGGCACTAACGCTTGTCAGTTTCAGTTGATGGCCAACATTCCGTCGAGTGTTATGAGAATGTTTCGTGTTAGAGATCACTTATTTAGTTGTTTCCATGGCGACACAGCTCATAACTCCCGGTTAATTATCGAATATCAGGGGGAGCTCCCTGCTAATCCCAGTGACAATCCGAAGTCATCCACCCCAGATTGGCCAGAGATCCCAATAAAGACCCAAGAGTCGCGCAATTAACCGAGCAACTCGCTAAAAAACTCCCCAATGACGGAAACCCCTTAGCCAGCCCATGAAAAACAAAGCACCTTGCCCTTCCCTGTCCGGATTCTTCAGCTATGATTATTACTTATGATAATTCAACTTGACGGCGCAAAAAGAACTTGACACCACCACCCCATTGAAAACGGGAGGCAGAATGCTGCCAAGACAACACCGATTTTCGTTGGAGGTTGGGAAAACAACCCCTGAGGGGTGAAAATGTGGGCAAGTGGGTTTTATGTTCCGAACGACGACGACGACTGCAATCGAGACTTCCGCTCCTTTGTGGCGGCGATTCCCTGGGCGAACATGAAAAACTCCAACTAAAATGAAACTGTTGCGTATTTTGCATTTGGTTCGAGGCTCTACATCCTCCTCCTTTATTGTTTTCTGCTGTCTTTTTCTGGTTTTCGGGGGTGCGAGTGCGTCGCATTTGCACCTTCAATTAATATACTGGCAGTCTGGGCCCGAGACTGCGACTTCAACCCTCGTCCCCCTGACTTTTGCTCTTTTTGTGATTTATGAGGGTGCGCTGGCAAAACAAAATTAAGCCAGCGGACGAACGACATTTGGCGTCAGCATCTTAGCCGGGCTTTCCCATCCCCCATCCTGGATTCTCTGCCACCGCCACAGAGGTTTGAACTTTTAATTAAAAGTCACTTTTGATTTATAATTGGCAAGCGTTTTCAAGCTTTGCATAAACAAAGGGCGAGTGCTAGTTGTCCAGAGTTGACAGCCATCAATGCGAAGGTGTGACCAAACAGGGTTGTCATCTGTCTGGGTTAAAAGTAGATACGATCACTACACTTTACGTTAGATTATGATCTTCAATTATCTGGTAATTACTTTCCTTTAAAATTATGATTTACTGATTGTGCCCATCTAGAAAATTATATTTTTAAAGATTTAAAATGTTTTTAATATTTACAATTAATTAAGATAATAAATTAATATAAAATACAAGTAGAAATATAAATAAAACCAATTTTCTAACTGTAAGCCAAGTTATAAAACTCGAATTCTTTCGTTGGCGGAAGTAGGTTTGAGCATTGTATCTTCAAAATCGGATTTGAATCTAATAGCAACCGTCAGTCTGAGTGTCCTTTCTCTTCATAAGCAGTATATCATATAAGGAGCTCTGTCGAGTCGGCATTCCCCACCAATACATTCCGGGCGAAGTTCACGGCACAATGGATGCGTAAAAAAGGAAATCCACCACGCATATTGGTAACCCTGACAATCAAACGTTTGTTGCCATATTGTCGCAGACGCACGTGACGCCCAGAAGGATGTACACATAGGATATTTGACTGCGGGGCTGATGAGGGAGGGGGGTGATGCCTAGTGACGCGTGTCCTGTGCATAATCGGGATTTGCATGCATCAACTGGAACTGTAACGGCATTATGGCCCAAGGAAATACATCATCAAAAGAAGCGGACCAGACTTGTCTGGACCATCTTCCAGACGGTACACTGAAAGAAATGAAGTTTCCATAGATATTTTAAATAGAATTTTGTAATCCTCAAACTTACCGATGATATGAACTTTAATCATAAATTTAATAAATTAAATTCGAACTTATACTTAATTTCGCTTGTGTACCTCAAAGAGTCGGGAGTCACTGGTAGCAACCACCTTTCTGAAGGATGCGTTGCAGGTCCTTTGATGCGTGAACTGTTTGCGGCAAATAAAGTGAGTCCTGGGGTGGGCAGGACGACAACCTTGACAACCGAAAGTTGCATGCGCTGCACATTGCCCTTAACCGAACCCAAAACCAAACGCGTGTCCTTGTAATAAGCCTAATGCATGGGAAAGCGGAGGGAGGAGGTCACACCAGAGAGCTGACAATATTGGTAATATTTTAAAGTGGACCTGAACCCGAGCACACGACCCAGACGTCGCTTGTTGTCATAAAGAGACCTTTAATTAAATTCATATTTGGACACACAACATTGCTGATTTATGATCGAGGGGAAAAGGCAGGGAAAACAGAGGACAGGCCGCGTGTCGTCTGCCATTGAAAAACAATCATGGGAGTCATAATTGTTTATATAGCCCTGCATTAATCTAATTGGATTGCCATGGGAGTCGTTTTTTTTTATAGCTGAAAAGAGGAAAATTTTGAAAAAATACTTCATTCACTTGGTATACCAAATAAACCATCTTAATAAGATCTTGGTCTTCAGATGAACTACTCACCTTGAATTTACAATAGTATAATATATATAATATATAAATTTACAATAGTATATAGTATAATCTAATTGGATTGCCATGGGAGTCTTTTTTTGAAAGCTGAAAAGAGGAAAATTCTGAAAAAATACTTCATTTACTTGGTATACCAAATAAACCATCTTATTAAAAGATCTTGGTCTTCAGAGGAACTACTCACCTGGAATTTACAATAGTATAATAGTATAATTTGCAGTCCCAACGCAGATCGCCTTGGGAAATGCATCGGGTAATCTGCGCCTGACCCGCTGCCAAGACATGATTTCCAGAGTAGCCATTTCAATGTGATCCTTGTTCCGAACCGAAAGCATCTCCGGCATGTGTTGTTCATATTTGCATAAGCGTCAGCCCCGAGCATATTGCGTCCTCCGTTTGATGTCCGCCCCTCCTTTGATCCTGTGACCCTGCTTCCTACTCCTGCTGCATCATGGTCATCATTACTCAACTCCTGGGCCCTGAGTAAATACTCGTAGCGGGCACTTTACGACCTGGCCCGGCTGATGGGCGTGGCAGGGCATAAGGTAATGCACGGCTCTTGTCCGTAGATGGAGATGGCCGTAAACAGCAACTGCTCATGCTGCTGCTGCTGCTGCTTCGGCTTCTGGGGAAAGGAAACGTGCCGAGCATATTGAAATTGCTCACCGAAAAGCAACGAGGATGAAGCTATCCTGGCTGCATGCAGCTGGGCGGGGGGCATTGGTGAAATTTGAAAAATGGTCAAAAGTTGTTTCCTGTTTTTACCTGGCTGACGGGCTAAGGGCCCTGCGGCCCACTTAGATATATATCGCTGCATGCCGACACATATGCCAAAGATCACGCGCGGCAGCCGAACATAACGCAGCGTCCTTCTGGCTTTAACCCAGTTCCGCATCCTGCGAAAGGCACGTGGGTCCCGGCTAATCATTTGTCTTCCTCGTCTGCATTTTCCCGGGGAAAAGTCGGAAAAGTGCAGCCGAGAACCCAGTTTCCATTACGCACTGACAGCTGATTGCTAAGTTTATTATTGCATTCGCTTGCGTTTGCGTTTCTGTTTCTGTTTCCGTTTCCGCTTTGCCTGCGCTTATGAATCGCCCAGGATTTGCGCAGCTCAACTATTTATCAAGTGTTGACCTTTGATGGCATTATGGAAGCTCGCAGTTTTTCTCCTTAAGTTTCTCCTTTAGTTTTCGTCTGCCATCATTTGTTTTCCACTGACACATTTCCCCGAAACTTTAGCGAAATGAACTTTGGTTTTTCTTTTTGGGCGAGAAAATGGGATGCGCAAATCAATTTGAAATTGGAACTGTCTTGGCAGTTGCATAAAAATAAAAATAAAAAATAAAAGGGTGAAAGTTTAAGCAGATATTTTCTTGCAATTACCATATTATCTAGGGAAAATTATTGTATTTCTGTTGCATAATCACATTATCCTCCATCGGCGGGGGACAAATTGACACATCCTTTGGCAAAAGTACTCGACAACATAACAACAGCCAGGATGAAAGGATGCCAGGCTGCCAGACACAAAGGACTAAACTTGGAGAGGAGCTGCGACTGCGACTGTGACTGCAAGTTGCATGAAATTATGCTTTAATCTAATTAGCATAATTTGGCTGCCCTGATGGCAATGGCGATGATTACGATGATGATGATGATTATGATGGGTATGATGACTCTGTTTTTGTGGGGCTCCAAGGAGCCATGTGGCCGCAATCCTCGTTGGCGACAACAATTGAAATTGAAACTGCATTATGCACAACAATGGCCAAAGCAGCAACAACTATTTTCCAGCTTTTTTTGCATTTCATTATGGCATTTTTGGTTACACTTTGTTCCGGCGCGTCTGTTGTCGTTTTTATGCTCGTATTTGCATTGCCTTTTGTTGCTGTTGCTGTTGTTAATGCCATTTTGATTATGATTATGAAATTTTGTTGGCTTCTCCGCCAGCTTACTTCCGTCTGCTTGCTGCCCGCCCTTCTAACTCCTTTTCCATGGTTTACATGGCTCGTTGTCGGCGCACGCGGCGTATACGCAATGCTGTCCTGCTGCCTTCTGCAATGCAGCTCGTCACGGCTCCTCGGCCGCCACTTAAATTCATATTTAAATTACATTTGTTTTGTATATAAATCTCCCGCCGTTTTGTGTGCTTTTTCATTTGCATTCGCCGGTTTTGTCTGCCCCACGAATTAATATTTTATAATACCCCTCTTTCCCTCCGATTTTGTGTGCTTTCACTTCTTCGCCGCGTCTGCTTGCATTTGTGTTTTCCATTTCAATTTCGTTTTTCCAAATTAATTTACTCAACTTTCTTTGGCGCAGCGCAGGATGAAGCATTTGCATGAAATTTTGGCGAATTTATTGTTGGCGAAAATGACTTAGTTAATTATGAAGAAAAAGGTATTGTTGACTTGTCAAAGGACTAATTTTGATTTATTAAATTTTAGTTTTTAAATGAAATGTAGTTTGGAATAAATATTTTAATAAAAAGAAAAAGAAAGATAGAACTTTTTTATTCCAAACCTGATTATCCTGGCATTATTTGTTCTCCCAGTAACCCTTCTTTAGAAAGAACATGCAAAAGTGTCGGATTCGAAACCCCTTGATTATTTTCCGTTGACAATTTCCACCCAGGAAGATCATATAAATTTGCTGTTGTCTGCATCTCTGGGTTCATAAAAATAAGCTCCTCGTGGAGCCAGCCATATAATTACACTTGCAGAAATTAACTGTGAAAAGGCGAAAGACAAAGGATCGCTCGGCGGGAGTCGAGAGTCCTGATGGCGTCTGGTGACATTGACAGTTGGTGGAGTCGCTGATGTCGCTGATGTCCTTGCTGGGCCTCAGCCATATGCGCTCACGTATTGCACGTATCATAAAAAGGATAACAATATAATCAGCTTAATGAGTGGCTCTGGATGCCGCGACTCCAGTGCTGTGCTCCTGCTGCTCCTTCTCCTGCTCCTGCTCCCTCATCCTGTTCATGTTCCTGCGGATGCGACAGAGCTTTACTTTTACTTTTTTTATGCACTGCTTTGTTTTTTCCTTCGCAACGGGTGGTGTTTTCCAGGGGGGCTTTGGAAAGTGGGGGGTGAAAGGGGTCCTTGCCGCCGGCTGTGCGTTGTCGTTCGCCGCTGTTAAGCTTTGTGTAAGCAATGTACTTTGTCTGCCCCCCCCCCCTCCCTCCCCCGCGCATTCGGCATTGATTTACACACAGGGGCGGCGAAGGGGGTTCGGCCAAGTTTAAAACAAGCAAACGGAAACGGAAGTGGAAGTGGGCTGCACGTGATGCTCGTTGAGGTGCCCAAGAGGAAGTCGAGGACTCGTCCTGCTCCTTGTTGCTCTATCACAAACTGGAATCCCCCCCCCCCCCCCTCGTACGTGTGTGTGTGTGCGTCGCACAGCTGCTTTTTATTACACTTTCAATATGGGGTAACAGGATATGCGGCATCTTGGCCTTGCAGCTTGTTTGTTTCCACTGTAAATTGGTTAAAAGTTAATCCGCAAATTTATGACATGCCAACAGCCATTTTGGCTGTCTAGGCCGTGCGAGTGAGTGCGTTAGCTGGTTTTCCCTTTGCTTTTCCCCCTCCATAATGTGTAATGTGCCTTCCGCGAAACGTGACTGACTAGCTGGCGGCTAAATGGATAATGGCAATTGCACTTTGAACTTGTAATTAATTGTGGCGCTCATTGTGGCAGGGAGCATTTACATTTTATTAAAAGAAAACGTTTATCTACGTTTCCATCCGGTACGAGGATGTAATTGGAAATCGGTATTCAATGAAATGTGAGGTGGAATTGCCAAGTGTGAATAAACGGACAAATAAAAGGAGATATAAGTAACAGTAATTGGAAATTTACAGGTGGAGGTTAAAAACCAAACATTAACCTAGATAACCCAAACTTAAAGCAGTTGAAAGTATTCTATTATTAAATTCAATCAGGTAATGTTATAATTAAAAATTAAAAAACTAGTATTTTTTCAAAATATTGTTACTCATTGTTGATTGACATTAAATCAATCTTTTCACCTTTTTTTTTGCAAAAAAAACCTATTGTAACCACTTATAAAAATTGCCAAAAAAATATATTATTTTGATTAATCCACATTATACCAAAATATAATACTACTACTACTAATACATAAAATTTTGGATGAAGAAAAAAATAAGCATTTATAAGATGGATTCTCTCCTAAGACTTAAGTAATGCGATTTGATTTTTATTTTTAACAGAGTTCATGGCAAATTTAAAGCTCTTTCCGCAGGTAATCCTGGTTACCAGCCGATAGCCACTTTGTACTCTCGCGTCCAGTAAAACCCTCCCCATCTCCCCACCTTCCAATTTTCCAATCCCCACTGGTGGTCTCAATAATAATGTTGATTTTCTTGGCCTGATTGGCAAACGGTTAATGAGCATTGAGCTCGTTTCGGAATATGCAAAATATGATTTAATTATGGTGGCCCGAAGGAGTCGTCGTTCTGCGGGGCGTGGCAATGCACAGGGGAAATGCCTCAAAAGGGCAAATTAGGCAACCATTGTTGGGCAATTCTCGAGCAGTGGCAGGATGCTTGAATTTGAATTTGAATCCTTTAAAAAAAGAAACAGCACACACTGTAACCAGTAAGCAAAAGGTGGGAGAAACTGCGCCGCCATTTAGGGGTGGCGAATCCCAACCCCGAAAGGCAGGGAATCCAAGGAATCCCCCGAATCCACTGAAACCACCCTCGGTGTCAGTCAGTCAGCGTCAGTCAGCGTGCCACTTGTTCGCGCTGTCACGGTGAATCCTCCAAGGATTTAACCCAATTTATGAAAATTCGTTTTCGCTCTTTTTTGTGTGTTGCGTTGTGTGTGTGTGCTTGGCGCCGTGGCAAAGCAAAATATTTGATTTTGTTTTGCACTTCATTTTTCAGCTGGCAGGAGAGTGGGTGGAAAAAACGAGCCGCCAGGACGTGGAGTGTCAAGGATAACGCTGGCAATCTGATGGGCCCGTCAGCTCCGCTCCTCCTGCAGCTTCACCACCACCATTGTGACAGGTTCACGTTGGCGTTACATTATTTTTGTCGCATCCTCTTCAGCAACAGGCCAACCCAGCCAGCCAGCCTGTCACCTTAACCAGCTTAATGAACAACTCATTAATCATGCACATTTCGCATTCATAAACTTGCCGCGACAAATCAATACATCAATCAATCAATTGGGCCCACTTGGCCGCCCGACTTTCACCTCAGACAGCGGAATGCTTTTGTCACAACACTCTCCGCTGGATTCGAAAGGGGCTTTAAAATGTTATAACGCCGCATGATTGATGCGGTTGGCGGGGTTCCGGGTTCAAGCTGGTTCTAATTCCGTTCGGAATCGGGGCTAAATTCGGAGTGGATTCGGGGATTTACGTCTAATGAGTGGAAAGCTGCCAGCCGGCCTGGTAAAGATTGATGGACTCGGAGTAGGGCTGGTATTGCGGAATCGAAAGCTGATTGGCAAAGTGGGTTCTCCCCTTTAAGCGTTGATATCCCCGAAAAACCTCTAACTAAATCCCGGCAAACCGCACTTCAACATCTCCCTTTTTTTCAGGGAATCAGCCATATCAGCAGAATAAAAACCGGGATGCGAAATGCAGAAAAATCCGGCGCAGCAGGAATAGATACAGATATACACCGACGCTCTGGCAGATACTTTATTGCAGTTTCAGCAGCAGCAGCTCCTGCTGTTATCGCAGCTTTTCAAATGACATTTAAATATTTCCCACAAAGCCACAAGCTGTCAGGGAATATGGAATAGTGGGATCCTGCCACAAGGAGCTGCAAAAGATGCTGTCTGTCTGAAAGTCTGACAGCGCACAAAGCTCAAATTAGTGGCGGCCTCGCCCTCGGCATTTTGCTCCTTTACCAGCGACGTCATCAAAAAATCCATTCTGGTGTTATCAAAAGATGGCTGTAAAAAGAATATTATATCCATGGCTTTACTTTTTCCCTGCGACACAGTGACATCAAAGTGCCTCGTTTTTTTCTGCTTAATGGATGGAAATTGCTTAATTACTTGTAAACATGAATTGCCAACACCTCCCGGTCCGAAAACGGGCCACTCCCAACAGAACCGAGAGACCGAAAGACCGAGCGACCTAATTCAATGCTATTAACGCCTTGACGCCCGCCAAAATTGAATATCAACCGCCTGCGCCCAGGACACTCTTAATTTAATTAGAAGCCCAACACGGCGAGCTCTATGTAAATTTTGTCAACTTTTAAAGTGAGAACTTCAAACGAATCGGGGCATACATCATTTGCATTCTCTCTCTGGGACTTGGGGTTGGGGGTCCAGGGAAGATGTTATTTTTACACGCCAGATAGCTATCTGTGAGTCAGGGAGACAGGGGATGAAAGTTACGGAATATAAGATTTAGGTCGAAGGAAAGCTGATAGAACGTAATCGAATTAAGAAGTGATAGGGCTTCCTGGGAAAACGGAAACTTTTGGCCCTAAGAATCAAATCAATTCCGCTTCCTTTCTACAGGTGTTATAAAAAAAAGTAGAAAAATCAAATACAGGGGGGTGCCAAAGAAATAGGTGAATTTTTAGAAATAGGTGTCTAAAAGTATGCAAGAAAATATTTTAAACTAAGAAGTGTGATTAATTCATTTAAAAAGGCGACTATCATTTATTCACTGCATACTTTTAGACACTAATTTAAAATTTAATTTATATTTTTGCAATAGAAATAACTAAGGCTAAACAGATTGAGTCATATTGTTAGAAGCAATCAAACATTTCCATTTTCAATGTTCAAATTGTAAAATTCCACCATCTTCAATCAAAAAACCCATTCACCGCGGGTCATTGCCTGCATTCCCTTATTTATACTTTAGATAATCACTTTTTTATTTAATTCGAAGTCGTCTGTTCTCGGTTTTTAATGACACTGACGTGTCAATGCGACAAAAAATAAAAAATACAGCCTCGAGCGATGTCCTTTGGCATTGAGTCAACTGAAATCCTGTTCTCCCGGCTGTCCACTTCAGGGCCAAGCTGTCTAGCCGTTGGATGAATGTCATCGTATTGATTTCAGACTCGGTTTGCTTTTTCTTTTTATTTTTCGCTTTTCAGCATTCATTTGAGGGCTTTAAATTACTTTTCCAACTGCCAGAGCAAAGTCCGAAACTGCACAGAGAAATAAAACCTAGCTGATATTGCAAAATATTTTATTAAAATTATACAATAATTTTGTAATATTTTTTTTTAAATATTAAATTAGAATTTACAATTTAAGAAAAGCAAATAATATAAATATTAATCTTTTTATGAGCAATCTAGACAAATGACCCCTATATTTTGTAGCTGTGTAAGCAGGGGATAGCCCTTGGCCAAGCCTGTAATAACTGCACTCGGAATCTGTTTATGATTGACATTTCGTGGCAGTTGTGTCTAGAGTCTAGACTAGAGATAGAAACTTTACTTGGCAATTAAAAAAGTGCCTTACTGGTGGTTACTGCCCCCGCGGGGCAATAATAATGCTGTAATTCGGTTTGGCTTTTCCTTCGAAGTCACGATAGTTGTAGGACCTTCCCATATACTTACTTCCCTTCGCTGTATTGTAGGGGCTGTTATCTTTATCGCACTGTTAAGTGTTGGCACGCTTTAAAGTGACATCTGCTGGCCGAAACCCCCCCACCCCACCCACTGGGCCGCCCACAGGGGGGCGGTCGTAAAGCTCTCGGCGATATGTTGGCAGCCCGGCTCGAAGGCACTTTTGGTTTATATGCCAGCCCGAATAAAACTTTAGTGCACGAATGACTGAAACGCCAAGGACTCGACTCTTCCTCTTCCCCTTCCACTCCCACTCGCACTTGACTCGAAACTAAAATCTAATAACACTTTTAGCACAAAATACATGTTAATGTGACCCCAAGGACCAGCCGCAGAGCCACATAAAACCAAATGCAAAGTCACGCATCCAACTTCTAGGAGCAAAAGTGGATGGTGGATGGAGGTTTCGGGTCAGAGAGGCTTTCATATTTTTGTGCCGTGCAGAGGGGCCCATAAAACCGGAGTCCTGGCCTGCCAACCTGTGCCAAGTTTATGCGGCAATATTAGCAGCAGTAAAAGTTGAGTTTTTAGCCAAAGTCCAGAAATGCTCCTTCGTCCCGCCCTGGTTTATTAGATGGCCGAGTTCTCGTAAACTTTTCCTAGCACTACCACTGCCATACCACCGGGCATTAAAGTAAAAATGCCGTAAGGGAAACATGTAGCCAAGGCAAAAAACTTTTAGATCCCCAAAAAATGCAGAACTTTCCGTTTTTTTTATTCGCCAGCTCGGTATAAATATATATTCCTTATATTTTGTTTAATATGCGGCCGCATTGAAAACTTTGTTGGCCGGCTGCAAAAGTTTCCGCACTCGAAGTGAATCCCGGAAAACAAGGCAAAAGTTGTAATTGTTGTTCAGGCAAGGTATTTGTAAGAGGAATTTGTGTTTTTATAGAGAGGAAATCAAGGGAATCAAGGGGATCAAGAATCAAGTATCAAGAAAAAAACATCATTGATGAAGTCGACTTGAGCCACAATTTTTCGGGGCATTCAACAAGAAATTCCATGCATTTCGGTTGCTCGACTTTAATAAGGATATTTAAACCGCAAACGGATGGCAAATTGGCGATATGCAAATGTGGCCAGCGGTTCATTATCGCAAGTGCCGAACCGCAACACTTCAGAGTTGCAGTACACACGGATATGCGGATGTGCGGATGTTCCGGCCATATTCATATCCTTTGGAGCCTCTGATATGCAACTGTTTGACGGTCAGAAGCTGCACTTCCGCCATCGGCCATCGCCATTTTTATGTTAATTAATTCGGCCATTAAGGATTGTCATATTTCAAGAGTCGCGAAGTTCGGCTGGTTAAATCGCAGAACCGACTCTGTGCAATTAGCAAACCGAAATGATCTTAATGGGGAGGTAATCCGAACCCAGCTCGCTGATTATATACTTTACCCCCCACGGTGGCAAAGACAAACAAGCCAAGTATCACTTTGGAAATCAGGTGAAACAGATACAAAACCCGGAATCCTGGCAAGGAAGCCTTAGTACGTGTAACTATGCCCCGATTGCCCACTGACATTCCATCCCAGTATCTCGGTTTTGGTTTCGGAATCGGTATCATCATCAGTATCATCGCCGTCGTTTTCGTCATCACCTGGCAACCTGGCAACCGACCATCTAATGAGACATCAAAGCAAGGGCAACCTTCGATTTGATTTGTTTCTGGTTTCGTCTGAAAGGGGCTGCTGGTTTTTCGGTGCTGTTTGGGGGAGATACGTGTTCGCCTCAGATGTACGTGTTGCGGATTAAATGAGCCGCAAAATTCGGTTACATTCGCCTCGAATCAATAACACGGAGAAAGTTTCCACCTTAAAGAGCTTCGCCATGGGGGTGAAATGGTTTTAAAGATGGGCTTGTAGGGGTTGTTGTGGTTGCTCTTTAAGAACTTAAGTTAGTGGGTTTTGATAAGGTATACAAACTATATTTTAAAAAATATATTTGGTAAGCCTTTACAGATTGTATCCCCTTTATGTGGACCATTAAAGGCTTTCAGCTGCTGTTGGCCAGTGGCAGTAACTTATGGCCTTGTTTAATGTGCAACAAATGAAGCAACAAGCCAGAATCAGACCCCAGATCCTGGCTCGTCCTGGCTCAGGACATTCGCAGTGGGCAGTGGGAAATGCGAATGCATTTATTTATTTTAATTCCGCCACAACACTTCCGCTGTGCAATCAATGCACGCGCAGGCACAATGAGACATATAGCACATATGACCATATAACCATATGCATACATGTAAATACATATCCATTTATGGGAGGCAGCTCCTCTTATGTGTGTATTTATGCATGTCCTGTGTGTCCTGCGTCCTGTGTGTCCCGGGCCAAGGCAATCGCTGATCACTTTTCGCACACAAAGGCACAAAAACAATAAATGCAAATGACGATGACGTCGAGGAGGAGAGAAAAGCATGGTGATAATGATGAAGCCGCGACAATGCGGATAATAATCACCGTAATGATGATGACGATGGCCAGAACCAGACGTCGACGCGCCCACCAGACGCCATTATTGCCCCTGGGGCCACGCCCCCCACGCTTTTGGCCATGAAAACAAAAGGGGTGGCCACGGCAGACACCGAATGCATTAAAAATGCACAATTTTCAGATTATTTTTAACGATTTTAAATACACATAAAAGTGGCCCTGATGCTCGTGTCGCGGTCTGCCAAATGGATCACAAACGTATAGAGGGTCTGGTTTGGGGTTTTCGGATTTCGGATTCTGAATTCTGCATTCTGAATTCTGGATTCTGGCCACCAAGCGGAAGTTGCAACGGCAGCGGCGGCCGGAAGTTCAGCTGCACAAGTGGATGTTGCAGATACTAAGCCGACGGTTTGGGGTTATTCAACCATTGAAATCAGAAATCAGCGAGAAATGCCAGTACTTTTGGGCACTTTGAATTAATTCAGAAACAAGTTACCCGCATATGATTAATAAATGGTAGATTTAAGGTGCATTTGTGAAATGAACATAATTTTAGATAGCCATGAAATATCAATTTCATACCTTAATGATTGAAAACTTTAGTTTCCAAATTCGATTTAATGGAATTTTAAGGAATCTCCCCTTAAATGTTTCTATTATATTCGAGTAAAAGCGAAACCAAACACCTTTTGTATTCCCCAGTTTACAGAGAATTTTCAATTATAATCCACAAACAATGCAAACATTCAGCATTTAGCTTTAGCCATTTGATTTAATTAATTTCAATTTTGAATCAGCGAAAATTCCCAATGAAAGCGAGCCGAGAAGCGACTTGAAATCCCAATTTGGGGAATATCCGGCCAAAAGTTCGAATCCTTAAGGAGTTGCGCGATTCGCATTCGCAGCGAAGCCAAGGCGAATTTTCCTCGGGCTAGGAAAAGCTGATTGCCTGGGTTTTCATTTGTAATTGTGGTTGTTTCTCTTTCTATTATAATAGTTGTTGTTGCGGTTGTTATTATGCGCTGCACTTTAATTACACACTTGTGGTCATTTAAAATTATTTCACTGTAGTTGCTCAGCGGCAGCTGGCCCAGAATCCACGACCCCTTACTTTTAGCCCGAGAAAAAGCAACCCCCCCATTTTCTTTTGCTCATTTTCCCAGCTTATCTGCGGAATGAATACAAAATAAAACCCAAGGAAATGAAAATGAAAATGGCAAAGTTAACACTTGTTAAACTTTCAACGAGATCGTACTTCCTCTAGCTATTGTTGTCCATCCTTTTTTTCAGTTTTCTTGTAAATTATACGAGGGGGCGAAAGCTGCAACAAAGTGGCCAAGTGCCCGGGCGAATAATTAGCCAAATAACCGTGGGGCATAAGTTCAAGTGCAACAAAGTTTGGGGCTCGCAAAAGCAGCGACAACAAAGTTGCCACCAAGTGATAGCCAAATCCACACTGGCTGGTATTCAAAAACAACTGGAAACTAGTTCACAATGTTGTCGCAGTGAAATGCAATACCCAACATGTTGCTGGCGTCGCATCTTGGCCCGTTTTGACCCGTTTTGGCCAACATGTTGCCAGTTGCCCGTTGCCAGTTGCCAATTGACAGCAATTGCAAAGGCGCTTGGCATGCATTGCATGTCGTCGGCGCGAGACTTCCCAAACCCATAAATTGTTTATAGCTTGGATGGATCAGGTGGGGGGATCGGATCGGGAATAGGCATATATATATACATATCTGCCACTTAACACTCGCTCTGCGAGGCAGCTGAAGTCTTTGCCCCGTTTTGTTGCGTTGGCGTTGATGTTTCGCCGACTTCGCGGCCGGTTGACAAATGTGCCAGCCACATGCGCCGCTTAACTAAACACTAAACTCAAGGTGTCTGCCCAGCCGGCTGGGAATAATTCTGGATAATCGTAGAGGCGAGGAGTTGGGGACTTACATATCAAGTTTCTACCTACCTCGATGCCGCCCAATAAAACTTCAACAAATTGCGGTGCTTAAGTAAGCTGCAGATATGAAAGAAAAGAAAAGGATTGTATAAAAATGTTTAAACAGATTGTTATATTCCAACTAACTAATTATAAAATTTCCTGAAATTCTCATTGCAGAAACAATAAAAATCAAGATAAATAATTTTTCAAAGCATACTTTTAGGAACTGCTTTTGGTGTTTTTAAATCTCAACCGAATTTTATTACTGATCAACAAACTATGAAAAGAAAGCTTTAATATCATGTTTTCTTTTGAATTAGTTTTTTAATAAAAATTAATATTAATACAAAGAGTATTTTTCATTCGCGTCTCCCTTTGGTTTTGTTCAACTGATTTATTAAATGGTTCTGCTGAATGCGAATGACTGTCCCTTTGATTATGAAATAGCAGTTAGACACTGATTAGCGAGTGGATGGATTGAAATGGTTAACGGATATTGAATAAACGACTCATGCCAGCCATCCGCAGTTTGTGCCTCGAGTCCCTCGGTCGTACTAACTGATACTAATGCAGATAGCACAATAGTCGCCACAAAATGAAGCCATTCCCCCGTTGTGCCCCCCTTAAAAACCCTCTTTCAGAGCCTTTTGGAAAACCACAAGCGTCCACAGCTGCTGTGGAATGGCCCAAGGCGAAGTGGCAACGTGCGAGGGACTCGCGACTGACAAATTAAATTAATAAACACAACAATTGGCAGAGACGAAACGGAGTCCTGCGAGTCCTGTAGAGTCCTGTGAATCGTGCGAGTCCCGGCCAACTGTCCACTCGCACATTTTCGGGAGGGAAGCAGACTGTCGGCAATTGTAAATGAAATTTTTATCAAATTGAGTTTCGGGCAACGGCACTGCGGCAAAGACTCAACTTTTGGCATGCCCCCGGCTATAACGACGATCCCCCTTTCGATGCCCCTTTGCCTGTCTCAGGCCAGAGCATTTTGTATTAATTACAACATAGCCAGCGGTATTGGCGCTCAAAAAAGTTTCAACATAATTGATTTCATTTCATTTTTATTCGCGCTTTCTCCGCCGGCCAGCAAAACCCAGAAACTGCGACTTTTCTACCGATTCCTGCATTAAAGTGCAAATAAATTGATTGAATTATTGGCTGGCCGAGAAGATGCGTCCTCTGTGCAGAAATTTACTTTTTAATTTACTCAGAGTAAAAGAAAAACAATTGATGCGGCTTAGTAGGGGTTTTCCATCTATGGACTTTGGATTCCCCTTCAAAGAAAAGTGCATCAAATAAATGCTATAATAGGAAATGAAAGGAAAGGAGAGACCTTAATAAGATTGTCTTCTTTTTAATAGGATATTTAAATATTATTTTAAATTGTTCTACTGTTTGTAAAATATTTCATACTTAATTTTATAATAGTTAATAAGAAATTAGAAGCCTTAATACGATATTTAAATATTATTTTAAATTATTCTACTGTTTGTAAAATATTTATTACTTAAACTTATTCATTTTTCTGACTTTATCTAAAAACCCATATATTTATACGACTCAATTTCATACAGGGTATATAAGCAAATGGCCACCAGATTGGTTTTATTTTGTGTGAGTTTTTACAGCACTTTTTTCGGTTGGACCGGGCACATTCTGCTATCATTGTCCTGCGGCAGTGCGTTTGGTTGGATATTTCTTTTTGCCCATCCACATCCACAGATTGAGTTACGCCCGTTTGTCCTTTGCAACTGGCAGTCCTTGGTGTCCTTGTCGTCGCCCATCAGTCGCACTCCTGCGAATCGGATTCTCGCCCTGGATCCTGGCGATGGCGATGGCCATGGCCGTGAACAGGACATCAGCCACCTCCTTTGGTTATTGAAAAATCGGATATTGCGTATTTTTTAATTATGAACGAAAAGACTGGATATTAAGTCCCATTTGGATTTAAATTTAATTAAACTTCACTTTGGGCTTGTGGCCTTTTTTCTTGGTCTTTGAGGGATTGCAGAAACGAAAGCCACATTCGGCATTTTAAGCATTAAATAAACTTTAAAGGCATGGACATCACCCATCCTCCGATTGCAAGCTGAGAATTCCTCCTAATTCCCAGAACTTGTGCATACATGCAGAAATATTTTAACCCGCTCGAGCAGTGCAAAGTCCGTTGAACAAATAAACTTGAAAATACATATCATAAATGCATAGTTTTCGTTTCGTTCTTTTTTCGGTGCGACTGCCAGACTTTGCTATTCATGTTTGGCCAGACGCTCGAAGGATCAGGATCGGGGGCCAGGAAAAGGAGCCGGGGACCAAGGGACAATGGCAAGGACAAGCTGCTGCTGCTGCTACTGATTTGGATTCGGATTCTGCTTCTTTGGCTGCCACTGCAGTGGCAAGCTCAAAATTTTAATGATATCAAATACATACAAAGGCGCACAGTATGCACATGTGTGTAGCCTGGGCACAATGCAGTCGGCATTAAGTGGAAAAGGATGCGGCAAAGGATATAGTCACTAACACACTCTCACAGAGAGGCTGCCAGACATGCATGCGTAGATTTTATGTATTTGGCTCACGATTTAAGCTGCCGAGGAAAAGGAGAAGTGGAAGTCTTCGCTGCGGCATAAAATCCGACAATGCCAGGGTGTCCTTCCTACCCACAGGATATGCGCCAAGTCTTCGGCCAAATTCAGCCCACAATCAAGCCAGCCCGAAATGATGATACTTAATTCCAAGCAGCCTCTTTTTTCAGCACCGTTCCTATTTAATAAACTGCATGCAGTTTTCCGCTCTCTCTTTTTCTCTGTCTCTGGGGGAAATGCAAATGAAACTGCAAGGATGAAGAAGGAGCCACGGAGAACCAGCTGCACCGCAGGAGTCTAGAGTCTAGACCTTGACGGCCACATCGCCATCGTCCTTGTGTCGGCGGTGTCGACTCCGATAAGCATACGCCCTGTGGGCGCGCCAGATATTATAATACGTGGCCATTATCCCGGCTCTGCCGGCGATAAATCACACCGGGACATCTTTGTGTGCCAGCAGCAGACGCAACACCATTGCAGGCCACCAGCAGTCCAACAGCACTGAGAGAAAAATTGAATAGAAATAAAGACTATCAGATACGCGTTACTGAGCTAAAGGGAGAGCGAGGGATATGGATATATAAAACTTTGATCGCGCATAACTTTTTAACAAAAGGTCCGATTTGAAAAATTTCTTCTACTTTTCGATAGGTATTGATAAACATAGTAAAACTGCATTTTTACTTTTCCGAAGTCTTTAAAGGGTGCCAGACACCTTTTAAAATCGTTTTAGGCCATTAACTTTCTACCTTGTAGTTTCCGAGATCTCAGCGGTCATTCAGACGGACAGACAGACGGATATGGCTAGATCGACTCGGCTAGTGATCCTGATTAAGAATATATATACTTTATACCTTCTAGCTGTTACATACTTTTTACTCTACGAGTAACGGATATAAAAATATTTTATATTGTATCCTATTTTTCCTGGAAATTCTAAAAATAATAATATATAATAATTACTTACAAAATATATTTCATAATATGTTTTGCAATTTATTTTGATCACTTTTCTCCCAGTGTTTGAGCAAAACCCATTGAAAAGGTTGCCCTGGAAACTGGAGCAGTTGGAGTCCGCCGAGCAGACGTTTGCCTGGCCATATCTGACTCGCTGCATCGCGGGCACGCTCATAAAATGTTGCGCCTGCTCACACCCCGGAATCAGATCTTCCAGTTCCACTACCACTACCATGAAGACCAAACCCCCCTCCCCTGGGTCGACAAATTTGCTTAGAATTTGAAATGCAAGCCAGACAATGGTCGCAGACAGGCTGGGACAGACGCAATGAGGATGCGCTGGCTGTGAAAAAGAAATAAAAGCTGGGTTTGTTAGTCGGGATCTGCATTATTATTATTATTACAGTCGCAAGTTCAAGTTCATGGTTGACTCTTTGCTGCTCTCGAAATGGAGACTCCTCATAATGGGGGATTGAGAGACTGCCGGATATGAAAGAGGGGTATATCATTTGATGGGACAGCTGTGGTTTTCAGGCTTTTGTGGCTTAAAAATAGTTGAAATCGTTTTTGGTTTACTTTGATATTGCATTGAGTTTTTAAACTATAGATTATAAAATGCCTTAGCCACTATTTAGTTCCCTTACTTTTATACTTGGTTGGAATTACGGTATAACTAAGTTTCCTTCCCCTTGGATTCCATGATTGGCCCTTTCGGGAACACCCAGTTCATCTTGTCACAATGCCAAACTCATCGCTTCATCGGATCCACCGTTCTGTCGCCTCTGTGAAACTTTTGAATAATTCCGTGGACATTCGGCAGCATGCTCCATTGGCGCCGCGCCCTGAATGCACTGATCCCTGCGCCCCATCCGCATCCGCATCCACATCCGCATCTGTATCTGAACCCCGTGCCCCTTCCAGTAAACCGGGACCGTTTTATGGCCATGTCCGTGTCTGCTGTCTGCTCTCGTGGCCTTCAGACGCTCATAAACATGCGACACAAGTTGGACACTGCCAGCGGAGCATCCGCGGATGTGAGGACTGCGACTGGGATTTGGCCAAGGGACAGGGAGTGCGGGGGTATCTAATGTGCTGGGCGTGGCTTTGCATTTATTCGTGTGTAAAATTTTAATTGAAATATATATTTAAGCAGGGAAGAGGCGACAGCGACAGCGACGAATGTCATTTGTATCTGTAGCTGTATCTGCATCTCTCAGATGCGGATGCGGATGTGGATGCGGATGCGCGTGTGCCTCGCTAATGTTTTCATTTGCATGCGAAGGACATCAGCCCGGAAGCGTGTTTATATGCAAATGTGTCCTGTGATTATCGAGGCTGCTCCGAAATGTCTGTTCCTCCTCTTCGAATGGCCACGTCTGGGTGTTAACTATTTGTTTTTGTGCTCAGATTTTATGTTTCGGGATCCAGGGGCGTGTACTTTTGTCTGGCCATCAGCCCTCCCAACAAAAAAAAAGTAGAGAAACAAAAACTTTCTGTTGCTCTGCGAATTTTAAAGTTTACTTAAAGCTTGCTTTATGTGGCGGGCACATAAGACTGTCGACCCTTGGAGATGTCAAGGGGCAACTGAAAGACCATTGCATTGGCAACGGGCTTATTATTATCATAGTTCTCCCCAACAGCACAGAGAGCTGAGTAGGTGGGATCCAAACGCTTGCAGGCACTTCCTGGTTTACTTGACATCCTGTAAATGGGTCGCTCCACGAAAATATCCGTACTAAAGGCGCACACGAAGATGAAGTTGTGGGCGGAGTTCATGGTGAATCGCATTGCCGAACAGCCCACATGGGTGTTTCGATCTGTCATCAGGAGAAGGGCCTTAGCTGCTCCACTGGAAATGGATAGTCGATGATTAACCATTGTAAACCCACAGATTAAGCCCACCTTCTCTCCAAAGTAGTCGGCATATAGAGAGCCATTTTCATATTGATATAATCCGCATATTTGGTCCAGTCCTGAATGGTTCTCAGCATCAGCTCCAGGTCCTCGTAGTCGTTCAAGCTGCCCAGATAGAAGGTGGAGCCCAGGTTGGTGCCCACATAGTAGAACTCCGGTGAGCTCAGACAGAACTTGTGGGCGGAGCATGTGATGACCGCCATTCGGGCTAAGTCCTCCAGATCCGTACTGTAACTTAGACGGGCCATCCGTGCAGCCGCTCCTTTGAGATACCTTTGCCTTCCACTCGCCGTATAGTTGCGAAACTCATTGAAGGCATTCAGCAGGGCGTTTCGGTACCTCGACATGGAGAGAGTCCTGGCATTCGGCGGACACATGATGCTGTATTTCTAAGGGGGTATTATTTTAGTTTTATATATCACCTATCTTGTAATAGGCTTACAGATGGATTATTACAGGCTAGGTTATTCGTTCCACAGTAGGGCGTTTCGCAAAAGTCGGTAAACTCGCCCATTGACAAGGAATAGCAGTTGAGTTGCACTACGAATATCAACCAATTTAGCTCCATTTCTGTTCAAAGACTGGTGGTTCTACAGAGGGAAGATGCTTATTTATTGGCCAGACGTCTAACATGTTTTACTAAAATATTAATTTCTTCTAGGAAGTAAAAGCTGAAAAGCTGTTTTCTCTATAAGTAGATATAATCAGAAAGTATGGGTATATATTTCTACGAAGCCCCAGAGACCTTCAACTGTTTCGATTAAAGCTGCCACATCCTTTGTGGAGTGTGTGTCAATCGTGTCAATGTCGTTTGGGATGTGCTCATTAAGTTCACAGCAGTTGGTGATATTTGAAAAATCCATTAGAGTCGCCTGTCCTTTTGCCACAACCGCAAGGCAACCCGCCCTCTCTCCCTTCCTCTGACCAGCTCACACTTAACGCTCCGCGTGGCACAAAATTTCTATACAACAATTTATGTTAAAATTAATGAAGAGCCCACAGCCCAGCTCGCCGTTGCGGGGTGTGTCCGGGTGTTGAGGTGTTAAGCATTAAAAAGAGCCCCTGGCCACGGAAAAATGTAAATTCCGAATGCCTGGAGCTCCTTCTGTTGACCCAGGCTGTCTCGCAATGAATGTCATTTGGATTAAGCGTTGGATAAGTTTTTAATTTATTGTGCACACAATACACAATGTGGCGGCTAGTCCAGAGTACAGAGTCCAGGTTAAGTGGGGGTGTAAGTGCAGGTTATCTAGACGTGCTTATCGGAGCGTTCCCATCGCGGCCACGTGCCGAGTCCCACGGTCAGGAAAGCGATTCTTACTCCTCCCAATCCCACTTAGTTCAGCTTGAACTGGCTGGGCTCGGTGCCCGCGTGGAGGACCAGGTACTCGGGGGTCATCGGGGCGGAGAGGGTCACCCACGATTTCGGAACGCCGGCGTCATCGCGAGCTGATTGCAGTGCCTGCTGCAGGGCAAAGGCCACCGCGATGGACAGACAGATGGCGGGCTCACCGGTGGCTAAAAACAGGATTCCCAGTTAGTTGGATGCTCAGTTCGCAGTTCTAACTAACTAAACTCACCCTTGGACCTCATGAAACCCGCCTTATTGGGACTCTTGGGCAGCAGTTCGATGCGCAGATCCGTGGGTATGTCCTTGGCGCCTGGCGGCTTATACGTCCAAGTGCGATTCGTGAGGCACTCGCCCGTCTGGGGATCCACAATCATCTGTTCGCTGGTCCAGTAGCCCAATCCCATCATGAAAGCTCCTTCGATCTGGCCAATGTCCACATTGGGATTCAGACTCTCGCCAGTGTCCTCCAGGATGTCCACGCGACCCACAATGTAGTTGCCCGTGAGCACATCCAACTCCACCTCCGTGAGACAGAGACCGCACACCGAGTAGGGATCCATGTCGCCCTGTTTGCACTGATCGCTGGCTATCAGGTTGATCTTGCGGTTGTAGGCCTCCTTGATCAGGTCCTGCCAGTTCTGTGGTTTAATCTCCTCCTTCAGAGGTTCCAGTCGCTGGTTGAGGGTCTCGCAGGCCTTGCGAACAGCAAAGCAAAGGGTCTCACTGCCCACCGCTCCTCCGGTGACCATGGAGTTGGCTCCATTGATGGTGTCGCTGGCCTCGATGCGCACCTGCTCCATGGGAATGCCGAGGGTGTGGCCCACCACCTGCGAGATTTTGGTGTTCATGCCTGGAGGGAAATTGTAGATTTAAGTATAAATTTCTGATTAATATCTTTTGATACACCCACCTTGACCCATTTCAATGCCTCCGTGGGAGACGACCACCGTTCCATCGCTGTGGTAAATAGCCACCGTGGCGGGGTACTGGCCAAAGTAGCCGATCTGGTACTCCATGATGCACAGGCCCAAGCCGCGCTTGTGCCAGCGGTTCTCCTTGTTGTGCTGAATGACAGCCGCCCTGCGCTTCTTGTACTTGGTGCTGTCGAGGAAGCGGGGCATCATGTCGCCCATCTTGTGGGCGGGCAGCATGTTGGCATAGCGCACATCCACCGGATCCAGTCCGGTCTCGAAGGCAATGTGCTCGATCATGTTCTCAATCATGGCGATGCCCTCCACGGAGCCAGGAGCACGGCAAGGGGTGTTCGAGGGCGAGTCCGAGTAGACCAGGAAGCCATCCAGCTTGTAGTTATCGCTGAACTCGTAGCAGTTCTTGGACAGCAAGACGGTGTGGCCAATGGGTGATTCGTTGGAAAGATAGCCGGCATCCTCGTAGAATCGGCTGACGAGGCCCGAAATCTTGCCGGATTTCTGGACAAAGAAGTCGTAGTCGCAGTGGAAAGCCCATCGCTTGCCCAAAGTGGTCATGATGGACTCCAAAGATTGGACAAATCGAATGGGTCTGTTGAGCTTGTGGGCAGCCACGGCAGCAGCGGCGGCGGCCAAGTTGCCCCTGGTGGCCTTGCCACCATAGCCTCCGCCAATGCGACGCGTCTTCACCTGCACCTCGTTGCTCTTGACATTCAGCACATTGGCGATGCAGTCCTGGGTGAGGTCCATCCACTGGGTGGCGGAATACACCTGCATGCCGCCCTCGAAGGGCAAAACGACTGTGGTCTGCGGCTCCATGTAGTAGTGGTACTGCAGTCCCATGTCCAACTGACCGGAGGAGCTCACATCGAAGGGTTCCTCCAGCTGGAGGTTATCGATGGAGGACTTGATCTTCTGCTCCAATCGCTGGTTGTTGCCCGCCTCAGATCCCAGCTTCTCCAGCACGTGCTTCATGCTGGGCAGCAGTTCCTCTGCTCCGCCCTCGTAGCTCAGCTTCACCAGCTCGGCGGCCCTATTAGCCAAAGCATTTGAGTTGGCCACGATCACGCCCACGGGCTGGCCAAAGAATTGGATGGCTCCGGTGGCGAAGAGCTGCTCATCCTGCTCGAAAAAGAACTCATCCCTTATCTTGGGTCCAATGTAGTTGTGACCCGGAATGTCCTTGGCATCCAAAAAAGACACTACCCCAGGCAAATCCAGAGCTGGCTGCGGATCCACTTTGGTCACCGTGGCGCCCACCTTCTTGGCGGTCACGAAGGCCGCCCACAGCTGGTTGTGCTGGGTGGGCAGATCATTGGCGTACGTGGCTTCGCCGGAGCACTGGATCAGACCCTCGTGCTTCTCCGTGGCCTTGGTCACCGGGTAGTGCTCCTGGAAGGTCTCGAAGCTCTGCTGGCCACTGGACACGGGGCGGTTGAGCAGGGAACCTCCGGTCACAAATCGACTGGCCAATCCCTGCTTCCTCTCAGCTGCTACCTTCAAGAGGAATTTGTAGAAGAGGCCACAGGCCAACTTGCGACGATAGATGGGAGAGGCATCCGGTAGAACTGCATCGGGTTGGAGCAGGGTAGACAGCTTTCCAAAGGCCTTCTCTACCAACCCATTCTCGAAGGGATTCTTTCCCTGGATCAGCTGCTCAATTGCCGTGGCATGCACAAATTCCGGATGGATTCCACCGAAGCAAATGCGGGATGACTTCACCTTGGAGTCGCCAGTGAATTCCACGAGGAAGGCAGCGTTCACATAGGCATGGGCATTCTGGGCACGGGGCATGATCTGTTCAAAAAGAATAATATATTTATTTTTATAAACAACAAGTTCTACTCCAAAGGTGTTCTTCTAGCTTATCAGTTCTTATGTGTAACATTTTGCATTAAGGAGTATCTACAAGCCATCAACAATGTCTGGTTGATAATATATGTACCTCTTGAATGCACTATTACAGATAAGAAATGATATCTTTTTGCGTTTTACTTTGTATAAATTATAGTGAGTACTCACCTTGTAAGAGTCAAAAGCAAAACGCTCCTTGGGATAAGCGGACAGCACCACACCGCGGACAATCTTACCCTCCATGGAGGATCCAAGATAGCTGGCCAGGCTCACAGTCTGCTGCTTGTCCACCGCCTCCTGGACAATCACACGGGCATCGAGGGCCTCCAGGACGATGAACACGTCTGAGGGGAACTCCGGATGGGCATGCTTGATGGCCAGATTGCCCGCCAAGGTGCCGGCCTGGGTTAATGCGAAATGGGTTGATAAACAATAGTGGGGTACTCAAGGTGTGTTCAAATGGTGATTAGATAAGGAGGGCTTACAGGTGATAAGACCACTTTGATTTGACTTACATTGCGCACTGGAACATTGGCGATCCAATCGAGATGTTGCCACACCTGTGACAAATACTCGAAACCCTTGGTCTTCTCCAACTGGCGGCACAGCTCCATGGTTTCGCTGAGGCTCAGGTTTCCGCCGAGGGTTAGGGAGGAGTTATTCGGGCTCAGCTTGTGACCCTTGAGCTCCGCCAAGCCGGACACATCGATGAATGCCTTGATGTCATGACTACGTCTGTAGACTCCATGGGCCGTATTGCCAGCCACCAGCATGTAGGGCAACTTCTCCTTGACTGCTCCCTGAAGGGCGGCAAAGAGCTCACCCAGATTCTCGGGCCAACTCCAGCGACTGCCGTCCGGATACAGTTGACTGCCCTTCGGCTGCTGCTTCTTGCAACTTCCAGAGCAGGTTTGACCCGTCTTGGGACACTGCTTGGTGCTCAGATCCTCGATATCAATGCACTCCGTTGGCACCTGGATATTGCTGTCCACGGCGAAGGACTTCATGGCATCCAGAATGGGACGATAGCCAGTGCAGCGGCAGATGTTTCCTCCAAAGGAGTTCTCCACCTCCGCCATGGTCACCTTGCCGCCCTTGGACTTCAGCAGTCCGTACATGTTCATCACGATTCCCGGCGAGCAGTAGCCGCACTGGGTGCCGTTCATCTTGGCCAGTCGCTGCTGGATGGCATGGTACCCCGTCCTCTTGTTGCCCAATCCCTCCGTGGTGGTCACCTCCAGACCCAAACACGTGTTCAGCAGCGTGAGGCACGAGTTGACCGCCCAGGTGCGCGGTTCTCCCGTCTCCGGATGCAGACCACTCAGGGTGCAGACGCAGACGCCGCATCCGCCCTCCTGGCACATGAACTTCGTGCCCGTCAGGCCGGCGTGCTCCCGGATGAACGAGTTCAGCGAGATATCCGCCGGCAAAGCAGCCAGATTAACTGGGGAGGGAGCATAAAGAACGCGGTAATCAGTGGTTATACAGTCGAGGTGTTATCTTATCGGTCACAACTTGTCAAAAAAATGTTTGTCAATATCTACTGGTCGTAAACGAACGACTTCTGTCTTTTCTTTGGTCATTCTGTCAATACTGTTAATCTAAATCAGATTGAATTTTTAAAGGAAAATGCAATACCATTCAATTCTTAGTACTGAAATTGTTACTCGATATAACCAAAAGGAATTTGGTAACTTTACCCTGTAAACAAATATTTTACAGAATTCCACGTCGTTTGGAATTGATTTTCAGGTAACTGAGGTGCTGGCTCAAAGTCCATTTCTTAAAGCCCAAGTTCTCCCAGAATATTAAACACATAACTAATCTTGAAGACAAAGATTTGAAGTTATTACCCTATTATCATGATTACTGTCTTTAAAAAAGAAAGTTTAAACAGCATGACATTCAATATCTTTTTAAAATTTTGAAGGTCATAGCAATTTTACTAATTTCTCAAATACAAAGTTAGGTTAACCAGGTATTTCGTAGTCGTTTCAGTTCGTTGTCTCTAGATTTTTTTAGATGTCAGCCCACCATCAATCTAGTGGCAATTAACTGCCCACACACGCATATACACACCTTCGTGGCTGGTGCCGTTGATTGTAATTCTTCCAGCCATTATCTGTGCCTTATATAAGTCCTCGATTCACTTGAAAGCCGTCAGGGGATCGTTGTGAAATTAATGTCAGCCTTTCTCGCCTTCAATTGACGCCAGTGTTCCAAAAAATATTGAATGGTAGTGGGTTCTGGAAACTATGTTTGTTATTTCACCATATGAGGCAAACGGGTCCACTTGTTCGGTGCGATTTCCTCGCCGATCTCCGAGCGACTGTGGGCTAGGGCCTTCCGGAGTCCCATATATATTCGTTCTCCGGTCCCCTAAAGAGATTCGCCCCAAGTTCAAGTTCACCTGCTCCCGCTCTTAACTACCATGCTCTCCATTCCGCTCACCATTCGGTATTAGATCATAATAGCACTCTGAAACGTTATCTCACGCCCGCTTCTAATTACTCTCCCTCTCTCGAATCGGAGAGCTTTATCAGTAAACCGTTTGCTTGGATTATTTTGTTTTGCTCAGTTTTCTAAACAAAAAAAGTGTTTATAAGATTAGGGTTCGGAAGAGGTAGTAACTGAAATGGAGAGAGGCAAAAGCTTTCCTTAAACACACAAACAAAACTTCCAATAAGGGAATATAAACATAATTTCTTAGAGAAGTTTCGGTATTAATGTCGAACGTGTTTAATAACAAATGGTAAATTATAATGCCAACCGTTTCTAGCAAACCTTCTGTATAAGAAAAAAGCCTAAGAGTATATGATCCATTTAGGAATTGACCTTGTTTACCTATTTCAACACTCGTTTTATAAAAAGAATAAAAAACCCGTATATGGTATTAAAATTATATAACTAGAATAATGTTTTTTATTAGTTTGAAATGAAAATTATATGGTTTCCGTATGTCAACAAATACAAAGTCGATTAAAAACTAAGTAAAATAGTTTAATTCACCATTTAATTTTAAAACCCAACCCAAAGTAATAAAAATAGAAAAGTACCTAATCATTGCAAACTGAACGCTTCCACCTGGCTTCCGGAGTTCAGGACAACCGTCTCCGGCGTCGTTGGAGCCCCCAGGCGCACCCACTCCCTGGGCAGACCCGCATCCTTCCTGGCCGACTGGATGGCGTGCTGCATGGCGAAGAGAACTCCGACTGCCAGGCACAAAGCAGGCTCCCCAGTGGCCTTGGATCGCATGAAGCCCACGGGATTGGGACTCTTCTGCAGCAGCTCGATGCGAAAGTCGATGGGGATGTCCTTGGCTCCGGGGGGATGGTAGTTCCAGGTGCGGTTGGTAAGGATCTGTCCCGTCTGTCGATCATACACTAGCTGCTCTGTGAGATAGTAACCAAGGCCCATCACAAAAGCTCCCTCCACCTGACCCACATCGATGTGTGGACTGAGGCTCTCCCCCGCATCCTCCAGGATGTCCACCCGGCGGATCAGGTGGTTGCCCGTCAGAATGTCCAGCTCCAGTTCGGTGAGGCTCAGTCCGTAGATGTTGTAGTTGGGAATGTCCCCGAGCTTGTACGACTCCGTGGCGATGAGGAAGACGGACTGCAGGTAAGCCGCCTGGAGCACCTGCACCCAGGTGGCCCGAGGTCCCAGTCGCTCCTTCACCGGAGCCAGTCGCTGGTTCAGAGTGTCGCAGGCTTTCCTCACCGCCAGTCCGATCATCTCGCTGGTCATCGAGTTGGCCGTCAGCATGGAGTTGGCTCCACTCACAGTATTGCTGGCCTCCACTCGTACCTGTTCCAGGGGAACCCCGAGCACAAATGCCGCCACCTGGGCCGCCTTCGTGTTCACTCCCTGACCGATCTCAATTCCACCATGTGAGATAACCACCGATCCGTCCTCATGATAAATGGCCACTGTGGCGGGATAGTTGAAAGCGATGGTGGTGTTGAGTGTGAAGTTCATTAGGGCCAATCCCAAACCTCTTTTGCGCCACCTATTCTGTGCGTTAAACAGATCAACATCCTCTCGTCTTTTTCGGTACTCTGTGGATTGCAGAAACTTTGGCAGTAGCTGTACCATTTTACTTCCCGGCAGGAGGTTAACCAAACGAACATCGGCGGGATCCAGCTGGCAGGTGAAAGCTATATGCTCCATGGCTGTCTCCGTCATTGCAATGCCTGTTATATGATTTTGAAATGGATAATACCCTTTTCTGAATAGTTAGTTTTCAACTTACCCTCTGCTGTTCCAGGGGCTCGACACCACGTGGAGCTGGGGGCATCTGTTAGGATTGCACTGCCCTTGGCCCTGAGGTTCGCGTCACTTAGATTGTAAACATTTCTGAGGGCTGGCAGCGTCAAGAAGTCCACGACATTCTCGTTGAGACTGCAGCCAGCATCCTGGTAATAGTTGTTGGTCAGCAAAATTATGGATCCATTCGCTTTAGCTCTGAACTCGTAATCCGACCGACAGGCCCAGCGTTTGCCAATAGTTTCCATCATCGACTCGATGGTCTGCACAAATCTAGTGGGGCGCTTCCATTTGGAAGCCACCAAAGCAGCGGCGCAGGCCACCAGGTTGCACCTCGTCTCCTTGACACCATAGGCTCCCCCGACTCGCCTCACTTGCAGCTGAATGGAGTTCACGCTTACACGAAGCACCTGGGCAATGGCTCCCTGGGTGCCATCCATCCACTGGGTGGCGGAGTACACCTGCAGGATGTCATCCAACGGCACCACAATCGTCGTTTGGGGTTCCATGGTGAAGTGGTACTGGGATCCCATTTCAATGACGCCCCTTCCCTCCACATCGCCAGGTGCAAGAGGTATTTCCAGAGGTCCTAGGTCCTCCTTCTTCAAACTAACAATGCGATCGGTTTGCTTTTCAGCCAGCACTTGGCTCATACTGGTGAAGATCCTTCGCTGGTCCTTGGCATATGTGACCTCCACCAAAGTGGCAGCATAGACAGCTGTGTCATGGGTAAGAGCTGCGATTACTCCCAGAGGCTGATCATAGTACTTGACCAGCCCGGCAGCAAATAGTTCCTCGGCTTCGGGGGTCAGTTGACTCAGAGTGACAAAGTTGTTAACTCCTGGAATATCCTTGGCGGAGTAGAAGGCCACCACTCCCTTGCACTGGAGGGCAGCGGAAGGATCTATCTGCTCGATGGTGGCACCAACTCGCTTTGCGGTCACAAAGGCACAGTGCACGGCATTCGAGGTTGTCAGCAGATCGTTCATATAGGTGGCCTCTCCAGAACATTGAATAAGACCTTAAGAATACAATAGGAATAGATAGAGAATTACAAGTTATGAAGAAAGTTATTGGAGCTACCTTCTAACTTTTGTACTGGTTGAGTCACCGGATAGTTCTTCTTGATGGTCTCGAAGGATTGGCTGCCCGATGAAAGGGGTCTCTCCAGAAGCAAACCGCCAGTGCGATATCTTTCCCGAACCCTTTCCTTGGGTGCGGTGGCCAGCAGGAATTTGTAGAGCAAGGAACAGGCCAGGATCTGGCGATATTCTGGAGAGGCTTCCGGTGGACGTTCCTCTGGTTGCAGGCTAGCTGGAAGTTGTTGAAAGATCTGTGAAACTGTCGCGGGATCATAGAGATCTTTGCCTGGAAGTAGGCTCTCTATGTTATCAGCGTGCATATAATCTGGTGAGATGTTTCCGAAACAAATGCGAGCAGTGCGCACAATCCTGCGCTGAATATCCTGCCATTCGATGAGGAATCCTGCATTCACATAGGCGTGAACATTCTGAGCTCTTGGCAAAATCTTTTTAATTGAAAACAAAAATAAAACTAATTTGATAGAGTAGTGATTAGAGTAGTGCCAACAAATCGACTCACCTTGAACGACCTAAAAATGAATTTTTCCTTAGGATAGGCCTTCAAAACAAAGCCACCCAGTAACAGTTTGGGAGAGGTGTCTTTTAGATAGGAATCTAGGCTCATAACCTTGTTACTACTGGGATTGTCGTAAACCAGGACATGTACATCTAAAGTCTCAAATGTCAGGAAAATGTCGGAAGGAAATTCTGAGTGCTCCTTTTTAATAGTAATATTTCCTGCCAGAGTGCCGTTCTATAAAATATAAATTAATTTACTATCAAGTCGCTCTAGCTAAAAAAAAGTCAATTATTAAGTCAAAAGAGTGGCTCTACTCACATTTCGCACCGGCACATTGGCAATCAGGTTGAAGTGCTGCCACAACTGAGCACAATACTCGAATCCGGACCTCTTGGCGGCCAGAAGGAAAACCTGCATGGCATCCGTGAGAGTCATGTTCCCTCCCAGAAGCAGATGATCCGCCTCGATGCTGTACTGCCTCAGCTCCGGCACCATGTTCACATCGATGAAGTGGCGGATGTCCCTGGGTCGCCTGTAAACTCCATGGGCCGTGTTCCCGGCCACCAGCATGTAGGGATCTCCGTTTTCCACCTGGCCGAGGGCCGAGAAGAGCTCCGCCAGGGACTTGGGCCAGTACCAGTTGCTTCCCCCTTGATCCCCATCCCCCCGGGGAGGTCTCGAGCAGCTGCCCTGGCAGGATTGTCCAGTCTTTGGGCAGAGCAGCTCGAAGGAATCCTCGATGTCCACGCACTCGGGAGGCACCTCTATGCAGCTGTCCACGGCAAAGGACTTCATGGCATCCAGGATGGGTCGGTAGCCGGTGCAACGGCACAGGTTTCCCCCGAAGGCGTCCTCCACCTGCGACATGCTCACCTGTCCACGATGCTGCTCC
The DNA here is from genome assembly GCA_037075205.1 of Drosophila prostipennis. Lineage (NCBI taxonomy): Eukaryota > Metazoa > Arthropoda > Insecta > Diptera > Drosophilidae > Drosophila > Drosophila prostipennis. The sequence continues at coordinate 243,967 of JBAMCJ010002194.1, read as the reverse complement.
AGCAACCCGTACATGTTCATCACAAATCCAGGTGAACAGTAGCCGCACTGGGTGCCATTCATCTGAGCCAGGCGCTTTTGGATTGGATGATAACCACTCAGCTGGTTGCCCAGTCCCTCATCAGTGAAGATTTCAGCTTCGTCACATGTATTCAGCAGTGTAAGACACTGAAAAACATTTTTGAAAAAAGTTACACCTAACAAACAAAGCTTTCAGTCTAATATATCGAGTAGAATATGAATTGTATCATGCTTATATTTTAATAAACTACAAAAAATATTATTTTCATTGATATTAAAAGATGTTTATTTTACGCAGGATTTTTTCTTGTGTGGAGAAAGTCACTTACTGAGTTGGCAGCCCGGGATTGGACCTCCTGGGTGACTGGGTGTCTCCTGCGAATGACGCAGACACAGGAGCCACATCCTCCCTCCAGGCACATGTACTTGGTGGCCGTCAGGTGCAGATGCTCCCGGAGGAAGGCGTTCAGGGTGGTGTCCGGGGCGTAGTCCGTCGATTCCACATCGTAGGGAAATCCGTTTACGTTGAATTTGATGCTCATCACTGCAGAGTCGTTTGGCGAATGCGAATGGAGTGCTCTTTTGGCCAACCGTTTCTATTTCAAAGCACTGAAAGCTGAAACCTGATTACGCGATAATTTGGCTAAACGAGTTCGAGCAGATTTATGCCACCAAAGCGGACACTGCGCGAAATCTTGCAATGGCATATAGCATTTTAATAAGTTCAATTTACCATATGTAATGGCAAACTTAAGATGGATTTTCCATTTATTGTTAAATGCATGGAATCAGAGTTACATGAAGTGAATAAGATTACATACATTTACATACATATGAAAATCAAATTACCAGTACACCCACTAGGTAAAATATTGAAAATTATAATAAAGTCAAAATACTTCTTATTATTGCAAACTGAACGCTTCCACCTGGCTTCCGGAGTTCAGGACAACCGTCTCTGGGGTCGTTGGTGCCCCCAGCCGCACCCACTCCCTGGGAAGACCTGCATCCTTCCTGGCCGACTGGATGGCGTGCTGCATGGCGAAGAGAACTCCGACTGCCAGGCACAAAGCAGGCTCCCCAGTGGCCTTGGATCGCATGAAGCCCACGGGATTGGGACTCTTCTGGAGCAGCTCGATGCGAAAGTCGATGGGGATGTCCTTGGCTCCGGGGGGATGGTAGTTCCAGGTGCGGTTGGTAAGGATCTGTCCCGTCTGTCGATCATATACAAGCTGCTCTGTGAGATAGTAGCCCAGGCCCATCACAAAGGCTCCCTCCACCTGACCCACATCGATGTGTGGACTCAGGCTCTCCCCCGCATCCTCCAGGATGTCCACCCGGCGGATCAGGTGGTTGCCCGTCAGAATGTCCAGCTCCAGTTCGGTGAGGCTCAATCCGTAGATGTTGTAGTTGGGAATGTCCCCGAGCTTGTACGACTCCGTGGCGATGAGGAAGACGGACTGCAAGTAGGCCGCCTGGAGCACCTGCACCCAGGTGGCCCGAGGTCCCAGTCGCTCCTTAACCGGTGCCAGTCGCTGGTTCAGAGTGTCGCAGGCCTTCCTCACCGCCAGTCCGATCATCTCGCTGGTCATCGAGTTGGCAGTCAGCATGGAGTTGGCTCCACTCACCGTGTTGCTGGCCTCCACTCGTACCTGTTCCAGCGGGACCCCAAGCACAAAAGCCGCCACTTGGGCTGCTTTCGTATTCACTCCCTGACCGATCTCAATTCCACCATGTGAGATCACCACCGATCCATCCTCGTGGTAAATGGCCACCGTAACGGGATAGTTGAAGGCCACAGTCGTGTTCAGCGGGAAGCTCATGAGGGCCAATCCTAGACCTCGTTTGCGCCATCGGTTTTGCGTGTTGAACAAGTTTATCTGTTCCCGCCTTTTACGGTACTCCGTGGTGGCCAGGAACTTTGGAAGCAACTGCACCATTTTGGTTCCCGGCTGAAGATTAACCAAGCGGACATCGGCGGGATCCAGCTGGCAGGTGAAGGCAATATGCTCCAAGGCGGTTTCTGTCATAGCGATTCCTGTGAATGGCAGACGTATATTATTGTAAGCACATATTTTTCATACTTTTAATAGTTTTCAACTCACCCTCCGCGGATCCAGGAGCTCGGCACCAAGTGGAACTAGGGGCATCTGTTCTGATGGCGTTGCCTTGAGTTCGATAGTTCGAGTCGTTCAGGTTGTAAACATTTCGCAGGATTGGCAGTGTTAGGAAGTCCACGACGTTCTCATTAAGATTACAGCCGGCATCCTCATAGTAATTGTTGGTCAACATGATGATCGATCCATTTGCCCGGGCTCGGAACTCGTAATCCGATCGGCAGGCCCATCGTTTGCCCAGAGTCTCCATCATGGATTCGATGGTCTGGACAAATCTGGCGGGTCTTCTCAGCTTCGAAGCCACCAGGGCGGCGGCACAGGCCACTAGATTGCACCTGGTGACCTTGGCGCCATAGGCTCCACCCACTCGTCTCACCTGCAGCTGAATGGAGTTCACGCTTACGCGCAGCATGTGGGCAATGGCTCCCTGGGTGGCGTCCATCCACTGGGTGGCACAGTAGACCTGCAGGATGTCATCCAGTGGCACCACAATCGTCGTCTGCGGTTCCATGGTGAAGTGATATTGCGATTCCAGTTCCAGGATCCCTCTTCCAAGAACATCGCCCGGCGCAAGGGGAGGTAGCTTAAGGGGTTCCAACAGTTCCTTCTTCCTTTGGCTTACTATGCGATCGGTTTGCTTCTCCGCCAGCACTTGGTTCATGGTCGTGTAGACCTTCCGCTGATCCCTGGCATATGTGACCACCACCAAAGTGGCAGCGTAGACAGCTGCGTCATGGGTGAGGGCAGCAATCACTCCCAGAGGCTGATCATAGTACTTGACCCGCCCGGCAGCAAAGACCTCGTCCACCTCGGGGGTAAACTGATCCACTAGAACAAAGTTGTTGGAGCCCGGAATGTCCTTGGCCGAATAGAAGGCCACCACCCCCTTGCACTGGAGGGCAGCGGAAGGATCTATCTGCTCGATGGTGGCACCAACTCGCTTTGCGGTAACAAATGCACAGTGAACGGCATTCGAGGTTGTCAGTAGATCGTTCATATAGGTGGCCTCTCCAGAACATTGAATAAGACCTAAAAAATACAATAGGAATAGATAGGGATATACAAGTTATTAATAAAGTTATTGGAGCTACCTTCTAACTTCTGTACTGGTTGAGTCACCGGATAGTTCTTCTTGATGGTCTCGAAGGATTGGCTGCCCGATGAAAGGGGTCTCTCCAGAAGCAAACCGCCAGTGCGATATCTTTCCCAAACCCTTTCCTTGGGTGCGGTGGCCAGCAGGAATTTGTAGAGCAAGGAACAGGCCAGGATCTGACGATATTCCGGTGAGGCTTCCGGTGGACGTTCCTCGGGTTGCAGGCTAGCTGGAAGTTGTTGGAAGATCTGTGCCACTGTGGCGGGATCATATAGATCCCTGCCCGGAAGTAGGTTCTCCACTTGGTCATCGTGAATATAATCTGGGCGGATATTTCCGAAGCAAATGCGAGCAGAACGCACAATCCTGCGCTGAATATCCTGCCATTCGATTAGGAACCCAGCATTCACATAGGCGTGAACATTCTGAGCTCTCGGCAAGATCTGGTTAGGAGGAGAAGAAATTATATAAATATTATACAATTTATATAGTTAGCCTATTCACCTTGTAAGATCTGAATAGATATCTGTCCTTTGGATAGGCTTTTAGGATAAAGCCACCCAGCACCAGTTTGGAGGTCGTATCGCTGAGATAGGAAAGCAGGCTCATCACCCTTTGGCTACTGGGATTGTCGTAAACCAGAACATGCACATCCAAAGCTTCAAAAGTGATGAACACATCTGAGGGAAATTCGAAATGCTGCTTCTTGATGCTAATGTTGCCTGCCAGGGTCCCATTCTGTAAAATATGGAAAGAATACTAGTTAATTAAGGTAACATTTTAGAAGTAATAATATTTTTTTTAAGTAATGAAGTTACGCTTCCTTTTGTTATAGATAAATATCGAAAATGTATATAATAATCAAGAGTATAAACATTTTTTCGCAGTGTTGTCAGCTACTTAAATTGATTTACTATCTTTGTTGTGAAAGAGAAATGGGGTTTTAAGCTAAAATGTACACTAACTAAAGAGTTGCTTGGTTTTGGCAGGAAACTGGAGTATGAAAAGTGAAAATGCTTTAGAATTAAAAGAGGAAAATAACTCACGATGTCCTAAGAAAACGTTTCTTTAAAATAATTTTAAAATTTTAAATTTTTATAACTTTTCAATTAAAATAAAAGATAAATCCGGTAAGAAAGAACATTCAGAGGCCAAGACTACTACTATTTTCGCTTGTCTTCGTCTTTGTCAAGCGCTGAAAACGAGTTTGTGGATTTATGGAGTGCTCTACTCACATTTCGCACTGGCACATTGGCAATCAGGTTGAAGTGCTGCCACAACTGGGCACAATACTCGAATCCGGACCTCTTGGCAGCCAGGAGGAAAACCTGCATGGCATCCGTGAGAGTCATGTTTCCTCCCAGAAGCAGATGATCCGCCTCGATGCTGTACTGCCTCAGCTCCGGCACCATGTTCACATCGATGAAGTGCCGGATGTCCCTAGGTCGCCTATAGACTCCATGGGCCGTGTTCCCGGCCACCAGCATGTAGAGATCTCCGTTTCCCACCTGGCCGAGGGCCGAGAAGAGCTCCGCCAGGGACTTGGGCCAGTACCAGTTGCTTCCCCCTTGATCCCCAGCCCCCCGAGGAGGTCTCGAGCAGCTGCCTTTGCAGGATTGCCCAGTTCGTGGGCAGAGCAGCTCAAAGGAGTCCTCAATATCAACACACTCGGGAGGCACCTCTATGCAGCTGTCCACGGCAAAGGACTTCATGGCATCCAGGATGGGTCGGTAGCCAGTGCAACGGCACAGGTTTCCCCCGAAGGCGTCCTCCACCTGCGACATGCTCACCTGTCCACGATGCTGCTCCAGCAATCCATACATGTTCATCACAAATCCAGGTGAACAGTAGCCACACTGGGTGCCATTCATCTGAGCCAGGCGCTTTTGGATTGGATGATAGCCACTCAGCTGGTTGCCCAGTCCCTCATCCGTCATGATCTCCACATCGTCACAGGTGTTCAGCAGCGTCAGGCACTGTTAAGTGTAATGATATAAATCTTTTACTTCTTAAGCTTAAATCTAAAATTTAAATATTCTAGGGTGTGCAGAAAGCGACCTCTTACCGAGTTGGCTGCCCGGGATTGGACCTCCTGGGTGACTGGGTGTCTCCTGCGGATGACGCAGACACAGGAGCCGCATCCTCCCTCCAGGCACATGTACTTGGTGGCCGTCAGGTGCAGGTGCTCCCGGAGGAAGGCGTTCAGGGTGGTGTCCGGGGCATAGTCCGCCGCCTGCACCTCGTAGGGGAATCCATTCACATTGAACTTGATGCTCATCGCTGCAGAGTCGTCGGTCGAATGAATGGCTCTTTTGGCCAGGCGTTTCTATTTCAAAGCGCTGCTGAAACCTGATTACCCGTTAATTAGGCTAAACGGGTTCGAGCAGATTAAAGTGCCATCTAAAGCGAACACTGAGCGAAATCTGGCAGTTTGCCAACGGTAACTATTTTATATTAAAAGAAATTGCAAAAGCAGATTCACTGAGATTTTAAAAATTCTATCGAGATTTGCTAGAGCAGATATAATTAAATAAAATAAAAACTAAATACTTTTCCTAAATGAAAAGCGTCAAGTGAAATCTTTTTTAATATATTAGAGAAAACTTGTTGTAAAAATCGTGATATAAGTCACGCAAGAATGATATACTATCATAGGAATTAATGCCTGATTTGATTACCCATTACGTGCTTATAAAAATGGTCTTTAATGGAAATGATATATGTTTAACTCCGTAAAGAAGTAAAATGACTGCAAGTCTCGTGGCCAACAAAGCCTAAAGAATTTATTGATGTAAAGATTAAAAAACATAATACAAAAAATATACCAAAACTGTGTATAATAGATGCACAAAAACCCACGCCATCTAATATTTACTTAAGCCTAAAGCTGGCTGCCTCGTGTCCAGCGTTGACCACCATAGTTTCCGGAGTGGTGGGAGCTCCCAGTCGCACCCACTCCCGGGGAAGTCCGGCATCCTGGCGGGCTGATTCCAATGCCTGTCGCAGGGCGAAGACCACACTGACGGCCAGGCAGCAGGGAGGTTCGCCAGTCGCCTTCGACCGCATGAATCCCGCCCCCGTGGGATTGGGTTTCTGAATTAGTTCCACTCGGAAATCGATGGGAATATCCTTGGCACCCGGCGGCTTGTAGTTCCAGGTACGATTGGTGAGCAGGCGACCGCTTATCCGATCGTAAACCAACTGCTCACTCATCCAGTAGCCCAGACACATCACGAAGGCGCCCTCGATCTGTCCAATGTCTATGTTGGGACTCAAACTCTCCCCGGCATCCTCCAGGATATCCACACGTTTGATCTGACTATTTCCCGTGAGCACATCTAGTTCTATTTCGGTGAGGGCCATACCATAGACATGATAGTTCTGCATGTCGCCCTCCTTGTAGTGATCAGAGGCGATTAGGTTGATGGACTTGGCATAGGCTGCCTCCACGGTCTCCACCCAACTGGCATCCTTCTTTTTCACCGGCTGCAAGCGAGTGTTTAAGGTATCGCAGGCCTTGCGAACGGCATAGCAGAGGCTTTCACTACCCACAGCTCCTCCAGTGACCATCGAGTTGGCTCCGTTGATGGTGTCCGAGGATTCCACCTTGATGAAACTCAGATCGATTCCCAGCGTGTAGGCAGCAACCTGGGCCACCTTGGTGTTCATACCTGTAAAGTAACTAGGGGTAAATAATGAACCATCACTTAAATAACTCTTATATTACCCTGCCCCATCTCAATGCCTCCATGGGTAACCACCACGGTGCCATCCACATGGTAGATGGCCACCGTAGCCGGGTACTGGCCAAAGTAGAAGATGGGATAGTCCATCACAGCCAGTCCAAGGCCACGTTTCGTCCAGCGATTCTTGGCATTATACGATTCAATCTCCTGTTTTCGCTGCGCATACTCCCTGGACTTCAGAAATTCAGGAAGCAACTCGGTCATCTTATTGCTCGCTGGAATGTTGGCCAACCTCACTTCAGCAGGATCTTTCTGGACTTCAAATGCCACGTGCTCTATGATGTTCTCCATCATGGCAATGCCCTCAACCGAACCGGGAGCACGACACCAAGTGGAACTGGGGGCATCGGTGAGCACGGCATTGCCGATGTTCTTGAAGTTCTCGCCACTCAGATCATAGCAATTGGTGGCCGTGAAGGTGGAGTGACCCTCAATGGGACTCTCGTTGGGACTCCAGCCGGCGTCCTCATAGAAATCGTTCTTCAGGCCGACAATCTTGCCATTGGACTTTATGTGACACTGGTAGTCGGAGCGACAGGCCCACCGCTTGCCATTGCAGTCCATCATGGACTCCAGGGATTGGACGAAGCGAACCGGGCGATTCAGCTTGTGAGCAGCCAGGGAGGCGGCACAGGCCACTTGGTTGCCACGGGATATCTTTGAGCCGTAGCCACCGCCCAATCGGCGAACCTGCAGCTGCACATCCTTCGCTTTCACCTGCAGCATGTGGGCGATCACCGCCTGGGTGTGATCCATCCACTGGGTGGCCGAGAAAACCCTGAGTCCTTCTTCAAAGGGAATGGCCACCGTGGTCTGGGGCTCCATGGTGAAGTGATACTGCAGACCCATCTCGAAGATGCCCCTCACCTCCTTATCGGGCTGATCCGAGAACTTGATCTTCTTCGAGTCTGACTTAGTGACAGGCACAATGCGTGATGAATCGGGAGTGGAAGAGGCAAAGACATCTGCCAAACTGGGCAGCAACTGGAAGTCGGGGCTGGGATTGCTGTAGCTGATCCTCACCAGCTTGGTGGCCCTTTGAGCCTGGTCAGCAGTGAGAGCCACAATCACTCCCGCTGGCTGTTCGGAGTGGCGCACCAATCCCGAGCAGAAGATCTCCTCCACCTCGTAACCAAAGCTGGGCTCGCAGAAGGTATTCGTTCCGGGGATGTCCTTCGCACTGTAGAAGGCTATGACTCCAGGATACTGGAGAGCTTCAGAGGCATCGATCTGGTCAATGGTGGCTCCCACTTTGGTGGCTCCCACGAAGGCGCAGTGGAGCGTATTGGAAGTGGTTAGGACATCGTTCATATAGGTGGCCTCTCCGGAGCACTGGATCATGCCCTCGACCTTTTCCACCGCCTGGGTGACGGGGTAGTTATTCTTCTGGGTCTCGAAGACTTGCAAGCCGGAGGAGAGTGGTCGCTGCAGGATCTGTCCTCCACTGCGGTACTTCTCACCCACTTCTGATTCAGGAGCGTGTTTCAGGAGGAACTTGTAGAGCAGGCCACAGGCCAACTTTGTTCGATAGACGGGACTGGCATCCGGCAGCACTTCATCAGGCTTAATCAGGTCCTCCAGTTTGGTAAATGTCTGCTCTACTAGGTTGGATTCATAGGGATTCTGGCCCACCAGTAGTTTTTCAACGATTGAGGCGTGGACAAAGTCGGGTCGAATTCCACCGAAGCAAATTCGAGCAGACTTTACTTTCAAATCGGTTTCCAGTTCTAGGAGAAAAGCAGCGTTGACATAGGCATGGGCATTCTGGGCACGAGGCATGATCTGTGGAGGATCGTTATTTTATAAAATGTAATATATGAAAGTTATTAACATTTAATTTTACCTTATAGGAGTCGTATATGTACTTATCCTTTGGGTAAGCAGGAAGTATGAATGCTTTGAGCACCAGCTTTCTATCATTCGTGCTTAGATATTCCGACAGGGACATTTCCTTCTCTTCAGTAGCATTTTTCAAGGCCACAACCTTTACATCCAAGGCCTCAAAGGATATAAAGATATCCGAAGGAAACTCGGGATGTTGCTTTTTAATTGAAATATTGCCGGCTAGAGTTCCAGACTAAAAAAGGTAATAACGAATAATGATTGTACTTTAAACAACTAAAAGAAAACTTCTTACGTTTCTCACTGGAACATTGGCAATCAGGTCGATATGATTCCACAGAACATTCAAATACTCAAAGCCTGAATGCGTGGAAGAATTTTTCAAGATTTCCATGGTCTGGGTGAGACTCAGATTGGCTCCCAGCTTCAGTTGCTGCCCCTCCAAGCTGTGCTGATGCAGTTCATCCACTCCGTGAAGATCGATAAAGTGCTTGATGTCGGGGGATCTTCGGTAGACTCCATGTGCGGTATTACCTCCAACCAGCATAAAGTCATCCGAATCCTTGACCTTGTCCAGTGCCTCGAAAAGTTCCGTCAGATTCTTGGGCCAGTGCCACTGGCTTCCATCTTCGTAGACCAAGGTGGTTGGATGGCAGCTGCCACTGCAGGCTTTTCCTGTCTTAGGACAGTTTCTCGCCTGCAGATCCTCAATATCGGCGCACTCCTTTGGAACTTGAATAGTACTATCCACCGCAAAGGACTTCATGGCATCCAGGATGGGACGATAGCCCGTGCAGCGGCAGATGTTTCCTCCAAAGGAGTTCTCCACCTCCGTCATGCTGACCTTGCCGTCGTTCTGCTCCAGCAGCCCGTACATGTTCATCACGAATCCCGGCGAACAGAAGCCGCACTGGGTGCCATTCATCTTGGCCAGTCGCTTCTGGATGGGATTATAGCCAGTGCGCTGGTTACCCAATCCCTCGGCGGTCACGATCTCCAGCTGGGCACAGGTATTCAGCAGGGTGAGGCACTGCAAAGAGGTGAATCATTACTAATCAATTGGAGTGTATGGCATCTTTTCAAACCGAATTGACTGCCCAGCTGCGCTTTCCATCGCGAACCACACAAATGCAGGCGCCACATCCTCCCTCCTGGCACATAAATTTGGTGGCCGTCAGTTGGGCGTGCTCCCTAATAAAGGTGTTTAGGGTAATATCCGGCGGGAGATTGGTTAGATTCACTGTAGATGAGATGATAACAAGTTGTGAACAAAAAAGTACACGTATTTTATTACAAAAACCTGTCTTGGAAATCGCAAAAAACAATAAACAATGGGCATAACATTTGCACACTAATTTGTATACCAGATATTGGATACCGAAATATATGTAATTCTGTTTAACTTTACTCGAGCAACTCTACCCCTTCATTTCATGGATCTAGCGGAACTAATGATATGCCTTTGATATATGGTTTATCAGAAGACGCGTCACAACGTTCAGAAAAGTAAGAGATTAGAGATTACTGCTTAGTTAAAAGTATTTTATCTCTTTGAGTACTATACCGATTTTTAAAGAATTGTTTTCTATCACCTTTAATCGATGCCAACCTTGATTTATTCAACCCACCTGAATACGGCAGCCCGTTGATTGTGAATTTCGTAGTCATTCTGCCAGTTTTCTCAACAATAACAGGGCAACAAAAACTCAAATGTCAGCTGCTGTGCTGTTTTCTATAAATAATTCAATTAGTTTAGTGCCTTTGGCCGAGGTTTTCCATTATTTTCTATTTGCTGCTCACTTTTGGCTCCGGTCGCTGCGACAGTCGTTGCTCAACTGATCGAAAAATCGCGTCTTTTGTTCGACTCTCCGTTTTTTAGATTGCGATTTTCTCGGCTGGCGTAAACAAACAAAAGTTAGTTTCCACACACAAACTCACATGAACACTCCGTGTGAGCTAACAACGATTTTGAGTCGATTTTCAAGCTTGACGATCGACGTTAATTGCAGATTGCGGACTGGTTGCTCCTCGATTTAAAAAACCACTCACAATCAAAAAAAAAAATAAAATAAAAAACTGCCGGCAACGAATTTTGCTTGTTGCTTCGCCACCCAATTCGTCGTCCAATTTTCGGCATCTGCGAAGTAGTCACGATATTTGCAAAAATATCTAAAATAAAGAAGAGGAAAAGGGGGCATACGGTCGGCATAGGAAAGCTTTGAATACCCTTTGAATACCATCATAAAGACAAGGTCTTTCAGGTCTCTATTGATTAGAAATTCATTAAAAAAGTTCATATTGATGACCCATTTTTATTTTCTTTCATCTAAAACTAGTAGTTTTAAACTACTCAATTCTAGGTTATTACAAAAATCTTTAAATAAAAAAGTTGAAGATCTGACGCAAAAAATTGTTTAAATTGAAAATATATACATATTTCGACTGCATATGCGGATAATTTCACTGGTCGTTCAATGGTTAATTTTGCTGTTTCAGCTTTGTTCGCCATTATAATGACTATTCAAAATAGGCAGACTCGCTAATCTGCTTTGAATTTTCGTCAAACACCAGAAAAAACAATAATAAATGGGCGAAGCGAATCACGTGTACACTAAAAATAAAAATAAAAGAGAGTGCGAGAAAAAAAAAGAGAATGAGTGAGCCGGCCGGCAAAAAATATTTGTATTTCTATATTTTTCTCTCTCGTTCTCACAGCTTTCAAAACAAATAAATAATTTTAAAAGCTTTGCCTGTTAAATAACTTCAAGCAAAAACTAGATAAGCAAGCTTTTGAATGATATTAATCAAAAAGCACTACGTTTTGCTGAATAAAATAAATAAATTAAATATAAGTATCCAATTTGGAAAGATGAGAATGGAAGAGATATGGTAATTTTTCAGTTTACGTTTTTCATCTAAAAATATTTGTATAGATGGTAAATTTGATTCACTACCACTTTCTTCAGATTTTCTTTTTTTTAAGAGTTTATTGAGGGGATTGAACCATACATACATGTATTTTTGTAGATTATATTGTTTTTAATCCTTGCACCTGTAGGAATTTTCCCGATAACAGGGCTCTTGGAATAGATCTATTTCAACTTGAATTCCGCGACTTGATGGCCGGCATTCAGCAACAAGGTTTCCGGAGTTGTGGGCGCCCCCAGGCGAAGCCATTCCCTTGGAAGTCCTGCATCCTGGCGCGCTGATTGAAGAGCCTGCTGTAAAGCGAATATCACACTGACGGCCAAACAGCAAGGCGGTTCCCCAGTGGCCTTGGAACCCATGAATCCACCACTACTGGGTCGCGGATTGTGGACCAGTTCCACGCGAAAATCGATGGGAATATCCTTGGCGCCCAGTGGCTTGTAGTTCCAGGTGCGATTGGTCAGCAGGCGACCGTTGTCGCCCTCGTAGATGAGCAGTTCGCTGAGCCAGTAGCCCAGGCCCATCACAAAGGCACCCTCCACCTGGCCCACGTCGATCCAGGGACTCAAGCTCTCGCCGGCATCTTCCAGGATGTCCACCCGCCGGATCAGGATGTTCCCGGTCAGCACATCCATCTCCACCTCGGAGAGCGCGAGTCCCAGCACATGGTAGTTCTGCATGTCGCCCGTTTTGTAGTGATCCGAGGCAATCAGGTTGATCAGCTGGGCATTGGCCGCCTCCACGGTCTCCACCCACGAGGCCTTGGCCTTCCTGACAGGCTTCAAACGGGCGTTGAGGGTCTCGCAGATCTTGCGCACCGCATAGCAGACACTCTCACTGCCGATGGCATAGCCGGTGACCATCGAGTTGGCTCCATTGATGGTGTCCGAGGACTCCACTTTGACGTAGCTCAAATCGATGCCCAGGGTAAAGGCCGCCACCTGAGCTATCTTCGTGTTCATACCTGTGAGGTTATAAAGGGATCCCATAATTAATCCATAGGAAATCCATAAGAAAACCCTTTTAACTCACCCTGACCCATTTCTATGCCCCCATGGGTGACCACAACGGTGCCGTCCACATGGTAAATGGTCACAGTGGCCGGAAACTGACCAATGTAGATCACAGGGAAGTTCATCACAGAAAGGCCCAAGCCTCGTTTCTTCCATCGGTTATTGGCATTAAAAGCATCGATCTCCTTTCTTCGTTCATAATACTCCCTTGTCTTGAGGAATTCCGGAAGCACAGTAGCCATCTTACTCTTCTTGCTAATATTGGCCAACCTCACTTCAGCAGGATCTTTCTGGATCTCAAAAGCCACATGCTCAATGATGTTCTCCATCATGGCAATGCCCTCAACCGAACCGGGAGCTCGACACCAAGTGGAACTGGGGGCATCGGTGAGGACAGCATGGCCACTCAGCTTGAAGTTACTATCGGTGAACTCATAGCAGTTGGCGGCTGTGAAAGTGGAGTGTCCTTGCACCGGACTCTCATTCGCATTCCAGCCGGCGTCCTCATAGAAATCGTTGGACAGACCGACGAGCCTGCCATTGGATTTGACGTGACACTGGTACTCGGAGCGACAGGCCCACCGCTTGCCATTGCAGTCCATCATGGACTCCAGCGATTGGACAAAGCGAACCGGACGATTCAACTTGTGGGCAGCCAAGGCGGCGGCACAGGCCACCTGGTTTCCCCGGGAGATCTTGCAGCCGTAGCCACCTCCCAATCGGCGCACCTGTAATGAAAGTTACTCAATGAATGAAGTCTCACTCATGGAAATAATCTCTATTACCTGTAACTGAACATCCTTGGCCTTCAGCCCGAGAGTATGGGCAATTACAGACTGGGTTTGATCTATCCATTGGGTGGCCGAAAAGACCTTGAGCCCGTCCTCAAAGGGAATAATCACCGTGGTCTGGGGCTCCATGGTGAAGTGATACTGCAGACCCATCTCGAAGATTCCTCTCACCTCCAAATCTGGTTTGTCAGAGAATTTCACTTGCTTTAACTTTGAAATTGCCAGGGGTAGAATGCGAGAAGGATCTGGAGTTTGTGCAGCAAACACATCCTTCAAACTCGGCATCAACTTGAAGTCGGAACTGGGATTGCTGTAGCTGATCTTCACCAGCTTGGTGGCCCTTTGGGCCTGGTCAGCAGTGAGAGCCACAATCACTCCCGCTGGCTGTTCGGAGTGGCGCACCAATCCCGAGCAGAAGATCTCCTCCGCCTCGTAACCAAAACTGGGTTCGCAAAATGTGTTCGTTCCGGGGATATCCTTCGCACTGTAGAAGGCTATGACTCCAGGATACTGGAGAGCTTCAGAGGCATCGATCTGGTCAATGGTGGCTCCCACTTTGGTGGCCCCCACAAAGGCGCAGTAAACGGAGTTGGAAGTGGTCAGCGTGTCGTTCATGTAGGTGGCCTCTCCCGAGCACTGGATCATCCCCTCCAGCTTCTGCACTGCCTGGGTCACTGGGTAGGTCTGCTTCTGGGTCTGGAAGAGCTGCAAACCGGAGGAGAGTGGCCGCTGGAGCAGCTCGCCGCCGCTCTTGAACTTTCCACTGACCTCCGAATCGGGGGCGTGTTTCAGGAGGAACTTGTAGAGCAGTCCGCAGGCCAACTTGGATCGATAGGCGGGACTGGCATCCGGCAGCACTTCATCTGGTTTTACAAGGCTCTCCAGTTTTGAGAAAGTCTGCTCTACTAGGTTGGATTCATAGGGACTATGCCCCACCATCAACTGTTCAATTTCGGTGGCATGGATGAAGTCCGGTCTAATTCCTCCAAAGCAAACGCGGGCTGACTTCACCTTGGAATCAGCATCTATTTCTAGGAGAAAGGCGGCGTTGACATAGGCATGGGCATTCTGGGCACGAGGCATGATCTGTACAGAAATAAATATCAAGGACTTACAATATTTAGATTCTTTTAATATCCCTTACCTTGTAGGAGTCGTAAATATACTTATCCTTGGGGTAGCAAGGCAATATAAAAGCCTTGAGCACCATTTTTCTATCGGTATCTCCCAGAAATTCCTCCAAAGACATTTCCTTTTCGTCATTGAGGCTCTTCATGGCAATGACCTTTGCATCCAAAGCTTCAAAGGATATGAAGATATCCGAGGGAAATTCGGGATGTTGCTTCTTAGTCGCAATATTTCCCGCCAAAGTGCCCGACTGAATATCAAAATATAAAAATGTATCCTTAAAAACCAAAAGTTTACTTACATTTCGAACGGGAACATTGGCCACCAAGTCGATGTGGTTACAGAGGACTTCAAGATACTCAAAACCAGATTGTTTAGAAGTATTTCTCAAGATTTCCATGGTCTCGGTCAAACTGAGATTAGCTCCCAGTGTCAGCTTTTCTCTATCAGAACTGTACTGATGCAGATCCTCCACTGCTTTCACATCGATAAAGTGCTTGATGTCGGGGGATCTTCGGTAGACTCCATGTGCGGTATTACCTCCAACCATCATAAACTCATCCGAATCCCCGATCTTGACCAGCGCTTGGAACAACTCCGCCAGGTTATTTGGCCAGTACCACTGGGATCCATCTTCGTAGGTAAGTTTCGATTGCCGGCAGCTACCTTTGCAGGATTTTCCCGTCTTCGGACAATTTCGAGCCTTTAGGCTTAGATCCTCAATATCCCCGCACTCCTTTGGGACTTGAATGGTGCTATCCACGGCAAAGGACTTCATGGCATCCAATATCGGACGATAGCCAGTGCAGCGGCAAATGTTTCCCCCAAAGGAGTTCTCCACCTCCTCCATGGTCACCCGGCCGCAATGCAGCTCCAGCAGCCCGTACATGTTCATCACGAATCCCGGCGAGCAAAAGCCGCACTGGGTGCCATTCATCTTGGCCAGCCGCTTCTGAATCGGATGGTAGCCACTCAGCTGGCTGCCCAGACCCTCGCAGGTGGTGATCTCCAGCTGGGCACAGGTATTCAGCAGCTTGAGGCACTGAAATTCGACGGGGAGAGGTAGTTAGTGGTATGACTGAATGATCGGGCTGCTTTGATGATCTTTGACCCACCGAGTTCACCGTCCATGTACTCTTGCCATCGCTAACTGCACAACAACAGGCTCCACAGCCTCCCTCCAGGCACATGAACTTCGTGGCCGTCAGTTGGGCGTGCTCCCGGATAAAAGTATTCAGGGTAATGTCCGGCGGGAGGTCACTTAGGTTTACTGTATTATAAGAAAAAACAAGAAAGGAAGCTAGCTTCGGCCAGCCGAAGCTTATATACCCTTGCAGATCATTCCTATTAATCACTAATTTTCCGATCGTTCCTATGGCAGCTATATGATATAGTCGTCCGATTTTGAAAAAATTTTATTCGAAATTCAGAATTAGATAGAAAATGGCAATTCCAAAAGTAGGAGGTTCTAGGTTCAAAAACACCCAAGATATCATTTTTTTACATTTTTTTTCCCGATTATTCATATGGGAGCTAAATGATATAGTTGTCCGATCCGGCTCGTTCCGACTTATATACTACCTGCAATAGATATAAGACTTTTGGGAAAGTTTTAGCCCGATAGCTTTAAAACTGAGAGACTAGTTTGCGTAGAAACGGACGGACAGACGGACAGACGGACGGACAGACGGACGGACAGACGGACGGACAGACGGACGGACAGACGGACAGACGGACGGACAGACGGACGGACAGACGGACGGACAGACGGACGGACAGACGGACGGACAGACGGACGGACAGACGGACGGACAGACGGACGGACAGACGGACAGACGGACATGGCTAGATTGACTCGTCTAGTCATGCTGATCAAGAATATATATACTTTATGGGGTCTGAAACGTCTCCTTCACTGCGTTGCAAACTTCTGCCTGAAATCATAATACCCTCTGCAAGGGTATAATAATTCCAAAGGATCTTGAAAATATCCTTCATTTTCCTTACCCGTATACGGTTGTCCATTTATGATAAAAGTAGTGGACATTTTAATTTAATTTGTATATTATTTATTAAACAATTTATGAGCTTTTCTCGTTACCACGATCTCCACTCAACTGATTAGTTTCTAGTTGAAAACCTCCTAATATTGGATTTGACCATCTATACTCTAATTCAATATTTGCCTTTGTCAACCTCTAAATAAAGAGTAATTTGCTAAAAAATCGCTATAAATTGCATTTTCACGCTTTACTGATTTAATTCAGCTGAAAATGTTGACATTTTTCGCTTTTGTTGCACTGCAATTTTCATTATTTGATATGGCGATTAGCAGTGTTCCACTGATTCCATTAGTTTATAAAGGCTTAAATTCCATTCTGATTGTATTGAAATTAAATTTGAAATTGACCAGCGTTTTTGTTCATGCACTTTTAATCCCCAACAAGCCTTAATGTTTTTCGTTATTGGCTCTTTTATCGCCTTTCGGATTTTGTATCTTGACGCGACTTAATTAATTAAATACATGTTGCCTCCTCGTTGTTTCCTTTATTAACCGGGCCCGAAAAAACTGTCAACTCATTGGTAAATCATTTGTCAAAATATAAATCGATGTTTCCTTTTCGAAGAACGAAAAAATATTACATAATCATGCACAAAACATGCAGAACAAGAACCGAGAGTCCAACAACAAAGCGACCGAACCGCCTTTGCACCTTATCGATATGCAAGAATCGTTTTTTCCAAACACAAAATAATAATCAGAACCGAACGAGAGAAAAATGATGGGGAAACCTTAAACAAGTAAAATTAAAATATGAATAACGCAATCTTTTCTCACATGGCTAAGCATTTTGGTTATGGCAATCGGAGGCAACCCGCTGTCAAACAGGTAAGAAGAAGTTGGGGTTAAGTCCACAAGGGGAGGGGGTTTTCACTGACCCAGCCGCTCCTTGTTGTTGCCGTTGTTATTGGGGGAGTGTCCATTGTTGTTTCTCCTTCTTCTTCGTTTTTTTTTTTGGAGCTGTCATGCATAATAAAATTCCAATATATTCGACCGTACGCCTTCGCCCTGTCTTCGTTCTCGATTGCGGATCCTTATCAAACAAGAAAAGTGACGTGAGCACCTCCATCTCCCATCCCCATTCCCATTCTCATTCTCAGCTTCAGATCCAGAACCCGACCCAAAAGATGATGCAGGGAGACCTGGCCGGCAGTCGAGACATCCCCACACCCTGGCCAAGTGTCGGGCCTTATTGGCCAACGGCCATTTGAGGCCCAGCAATGCGGCACGGATGATGACACTGACCCACTGATAGTCGACCAGGCCAGGATCCCGGGCCAAGCCCAGGTCAGGAAGGCAAGGTGAGACTGAGACTGAGACGACTCCCAGCTCATTCCATCCCATAAATATGCCAGCTCGAAATGTTCCCTCGCCTCGGGGCCTCGAGATTAGCCAAAGTTTCGTAGGGAAACTTTTCGCACAGAGATAGTGAAAGAAAAAGTGAATAGATGAAGTCTAAAGTTGTGGAACTTCATTCTGCCCAGCATAAAGTATGGGAATACCCATGGGTCAAATCTGTGAGATACTAGGGAATAAATAGTTGTGATGATGGTAGAAAGAGGGCTTATACCACTTTAATGATAGATTATATAACTAAAATAATGTTTAATATTATTCCAGCAAGTATGTACTTATTTATTACCCAAAACTAGGCTTTCCATCATCCCCAGCCCTACAAATATCGGACAGCCAGCCAACCAGCATTATTTTGTTAAATTCTCGCTTTAGCAGGGGCGACAGAAATAAATGGGTAACTACTCCATGGTGACACTGTTAACCCTTTGTCACTTCCATTGACAGTTCAATAATGCGTCATTTGGTGTGTGTCAGGGTTGTGGAGATGGGACTTTACGAGTTCCCTTTCCCCCTTCCTCTCCCAGGAGTGAGAGACGGGGAGAAGTGTCACATCAAACTGGACAAAAGAAAGACTGGAAATTGCCAGCAGGTATCAAGAATCCTCAGTTGGAGAGGAGAAAGGGTAAAGCCGGGTTTATTGGGGAGCTTAGGATGAAATTGGAAAAGATTAAGTGCAAGTTGCTTCGAAATATTGTAGCCTGTGTTGATGTATTATTTAATGTGTCCTTAACTTGATAGTTATGCTCTTTAGGGAATAATAACGAACCAGTTTAAAATAATATTTTTTTTCATCCAAAAAAGGTAGGTATAAAACCACTGAAATGCAAAGTTATAGCAAAATATCAGTTCTGAATGAGCTAAGATTGAATAAATATAATAGTTTGAAGGTTCTGTAAGTTTTTATTATATAGTATTGTCAATCCTGTAAATAAGAGTATTCAAGTTCCTTCGTTTTAGTCAAAATATTTCCGTGTTTGTGTGGTCTGCGCTTGGATATCTCCTTGGCTTTCATTGGCTTGCTGGCTCGAGCGGCGGCTCAAACTTGCGGACCTTCCCGTTGGCAAGTCTCTTGTCGCCTGTCGGATGTCACATTAAATTCGCATTATTTGCTTGAAATAATTTCGCGGTTATCGTTTTGGGCCAGCTTCCTCGGGCGAAGGCGCATTTTAATGACTTTTGCTGCATTGGCTGGCAGCTTCTTTATGGGCCGTGTGATAAATGGTTGCACTCGGGATATGTTTGTGTGGCCAAAATGCCATTTAATTGATTCATCAGCGCTTCATTATTGATTAGCAGTGGTTTCGGTTTTGGGTTACCTCTTGATGGTGCCACCCAGGTGCAAATGGGATCGGTTTGTATTGGAAAAACGGGGTTGGACCGCCGCCCTGCACCTGCCAAGCTACTAACTCTCCCAAAAACTGTCGTCGAACTCATTTGCGGCAGACAAATGGAAATTAAAACACTATTTAACATTTCTATTTTACGAGTTCAGCGGAAAATGCATAAAACTCTTTAGACGGAACCCTCGCCCTTCTATTGGCGACAAATAAACAAATAACGAATTTTATATTTCAATGAAATGAGCTTTGCTGGCCAACAAAGCAGACAGCGGAAACCTAATTGAAAGAAGCCACGCAAATTGAGTTAACCAAGCGGAAAACCAGGCCATTAAATTTCAGCTCCGAGGGAGTGGGAGGGTCTAGGCTATGGAATCGGAATTGGAATTGCTATTGGAGCTGGACCTGAAGCCGCGGGAACTCCACTCCACTCCACTTTGCTTCGCTTCGATTCGATTCGTTTCAATTCCATTCGATTTATGGCATTCGCAATTGTGCGGCAATTTAATAGCAATTTGCTGTTGAACCCGAAAATTGACGAAACTTTGATGAAATGCAATTGGAAACTTGTCACGGCTCCACTGACTCTACACTCTGCAATCTACACTCCCTTCAGTCCGAATTGTTACAATGGCAACAACAGCGACAATAACAATAACGAACTATGTATATCGATCAGAAATCGAAAGTTGAGTGGGTTGAGTTTTATGACAGGGACAGATGTCATTAATTTCCACCAGGAGTTGGTCAAAGACAGGAAAAGGCATCTGTTACTTGGATTAAATATATAAATCTTCCATTTTATTCAAGTTTTTGATTGTCCATTTAAGATTGAAAGAGGTAAAACTTGTTAGTCCTTATCTAAGTCTTATTTTAATATAGTTGTCCCCCGTTATCTGGCTCATTTTCGGCTCTTATTTGATTTGTGCCTTTTTTATGTCTGGGCCTACACAAATATTCATTTTTTGCACAACTTGGCAAGGCGCCTACCTAGCAGATAAAACGCCAGATAACTCGACCGACGACGAACAGCAAAACATTAAGATACAAAGATAATATAAAACAAGGCGGGCGATAATCGAAAGTATTGGAGTCGCAGTTTAGATACTTACATTAAATAAAAGCAAGATAAGTAAAAAAACCCAAAAAAAAAAAAAAAATGATATGAAAAGTATATCGATTTTTCATTAGTTAAGATCAATTTTAATTTCATATGTGGCCATGTAAATTTGACCTGGTCGAAACGAGTATTTCATGTAAAAACGATATGGGTCTTGCATGACAATATCGATTTTGCGGGAAAGTAATTGGGCATTAATTTGGATAAAAGGATTTAGCATGACTTTCTTGTTCTTGGGTTTATTATTTATGCATAAGCAGAGTACTTTCATATCATAAGCCATATATGTCTATTCCTGACCCTCGTTTAACCTCCGGTTAGGGTATCAGTTGGATGCGACAGAGACGCACATAAAAAGTAGGCGCGATAAATTATTAAGTGACTGTGACGGGATGACGCCTGCTCCTCCTGCTTCTCCTGCTCCACCCATCCCATCCTCCTCCACTGCCAGTCATCCTCCCGTGGTGTGGAGTTTGTCACCAGAACAAGCCGTCCTTATCTTCGGATGACGGGCGTTATTTCTGTTTGGCTTTTATTTTTACTTTATTTATTTCGGCTGGTTACTCCACTGCCTTTCTGGTTAACTGTGGGAGCCAACAACTTAATTTGTGATTTATTTTTCGCCGTTGTTTTTGCGCCGACGAATAGTTGCCTGTGGAGTTGCTTAATTTATAAAATGAGAAAAAAATTAACTGACGCTGATAACACTAGTTTACAAAATAATATTCTTGGTGTGCTCCCCAGCAATTGATGGCAAATTCTGTTAGTGTTGGACCCCTAGATCGCGAAAATAGCATTAATTTTTTTTTCGATGGCACAGTTTTTTTTTAAAGATTTTTTAAAGTTCGAAATGTTAAATCTCGGACTTTTTTCGAACTTCTTCTTATATCTCGGCAGATATCCACCCGATTGGGCCAGTTTTAGTTTTATTTTAAAGTCAATAGATCAAAGCTCAACTTTGCCATACAGATCAATATGATTGGATAAGTAATGGCAGCGTAGAAACTTGACAAAGATGAAAAATGTGTTTTTTGGTCGACTGTAAGTCGGCTGTATATATCGTAAAAACTCGAAATAAATCCGTTGAAAAATCATAAAAATCCACCATAAATCCAGTTTTCCTTGGATTTGGGCCATATCCGGCATGTTTTATTCGGTAGGATGTAAACTTTAAGTTTGTACCCATTATGATTTTTCAACGGATTTATTTCGAGTTTTTACGATATATACAGCCGACTTACAGTCGACCAAAAAACACATTTTTCATCTTTGTCAAGTTTCTACGCTGCCATTACTTATCCAATCATATTGATCTGTACGGCAAAGTTGAGCTTTGATCTATTGACTTTAAAATAAAACTAAAACTGGCCCAATCGGGTGGATATCTGCCGAGATATAAGAAGAAGTTCGAAAAAAGTCCGAAATTTAACATTTCGAACTTTAAAAAATCTTTAAAAAAAAACTGTGCCATCGAAAAAAAAATTAATGCTATTTTCGCGATCTAGGGGTCAAACACTAACAGAATTTGCCATCAATTGCTGGGGAGCATTTTGGCTGTAAACTAGTGTAATAAATCAATTTCCTGCCTACACATTAAATTATACAGTTAATAATAAGCCAGGCCGGCATGGACCGGGCCCACGTCTGCAGTTGGCTCTCCAGTCTCGATCCTCGGCCTTCTTTCCAGTCTCCGTTCCAGTCTCACTCTTTATCTCGCAAATCCATTTGCATCTCATCAAGTTTTGGCTTAACACTCGGCTCGAGTCGCTCGATTGGCCTGACTGGCGATTCGGTTTCCGTGGATTGCGTGTCTTCGCCAATTTGTTGGCAGATTAAACAAATTTCCTGCCAACGGCCACGCAATTTGTTCCCATAAACTCGTACTGGTGGTTTCCCCACAGATGGGGATTCTCTAGTTTTAGTTAAATGTTTACTTATAATCTGTTATTGGGAACAACTAAATCGTCCCATAAGGACGAGGGTCACATTTGTTTTTGCAAAGTCACATAGCATATTCGCGGTCACACGCCTTTCTAGCATGGGGCACACGTCGATTCTTCTTTGTGTCGCTATAGTTGATCTCCTTTCCAAATGGACATTTTTTCCTTAAATGCTATGCATTTGAATACTTACTTTAGAGAAACTTTTTTTAATGTATGGTTTACAATTTTGTGAAGAACAAGATTAAATCCTTGTGTTAAGTGCCGCCCGAGGCTACAAATAAATTACAAATGAATCCCAAAAACATATAATGGAGCTTAATTTTTAAAGAGATCCCGTCCCCACCCTTTGGCCTCAAGGACATGGCCCGCATCGCGACTTAGTCGCTTCAGGCACACGTCGCTCGTCCTTTTTTAATTAAAAACTTGCAGACTGCTTAATTTTGTTTGCCCAAATCCCGGGACAACAATGAAACTTTTTTCCAACTGCCTAAGAGGGCAAATCCTTTCGCCTGAGCCCCGAGTGAGCCCTTCAATTTGAGCCAGGTAAGGAGCAGCGGAGTGCCAGGACGATGAGTTTTTACACTTTCTGCCAGAGGTTTTGGAGTTTCAGCGTGTTTCCCCGACGTTTCCGAAACTACTTACGATGCCTTGAACTTCATTTCCTGGCCGGGACCTTTCTGGCCTCTGGCCATAAATCATTGCCTCAAAGAAGGCAGCACAAAAAAAGGGAAAACAAAAAGGGGGTAAATAAAATAAAAAGGGTAAAGGCGGAATTTTTTATATGAAAAGCTCAGGGCGAGCAACAAGTTCGAGTTTGTTTTCATCTTTGTGGACGAAAATAATACAAGGCGAGCCTTTGGCTGCTTTATTATTAACCAAGGTAAATAGCAAAAGGGCTAACACACAAAAAGGTAGCTGCCAAGGACTCGCAGCCGCTCGAGTGTCCTTCCTCGCTGGATATTAATGAGTTTTGGCGTTGAAATTAATTGCATTCTGGAACTTTGGGCAGATTTCCATTTCACTGTCGGCCGAGACAGAGTTGGGTAAGAAGGAGCAATCCTCACCTGCCCGGGTTTTATCAGAAATAGGATTCACAACAGCCAAGGAGACTGGAGACCAAAAGGACGATAGTTTCTTTACTGAACCCTTTTGCTCTTTTCTGGCTGACTCTGCAGGCGGTCCAAATATTAAAATTTACTTTATGCTTAAAACGAAAAATTAAATGCGACAATCTCAACTGGCCGCAGACTTGATGTCCCTTCACTTTGCCGACCGTTGTCAGGACCTCAAACTGGGATTCTGTCCTCAGCCTAATGAGCTGCTCGAAAAATAAGCATTCTTAAGAATGGAGTGAGAATGGTTCTATCTGACATCAACGTTCCCAAGTTTCAAAAAGACGAAAAAATTCTTTTAAACTTAAAATCTCTAAAAATTTAAAAAAAGACAAATAAATACAGTGAACTTCTCAGTAAATCCACGAAATATCTTGATGTTCTCAATCCCCAACCCGAATTTAACTCTTCACTTCACTGTAATAAAGTGTTAAGAATTTTCCAAAAATTTCCCAAAGCTCCACATGTGCAGTTTAAGTACTGTATTGTAATTCCCCACCGGAAAACCCCAACTACGCCTTGTTTATCATTTATGTTATATGCCAAAGTTAATGAAAGGGCCGGCTGAAACGTGTAAAGTGCTTTCGGTGTCTGCTCGATGGACCCACAAGCATTATAATGAAATGGCCCCATGTTAGGGATAACAAGTATGAAGCGCCGCCCCTTGCAGTCTAGGCCAGCGTAATGTAATGGGTGGATATGCCACAGGGTGAGGAAACAGAAAAGGACTCCCTCCCCCCAGCCGATTATTCTCTGTTTCTCTCTGGTCATCAGCATAATTTAAATGCTTTTTAATTTCGGGGCAGCTAAAGTGCAACAACAGCAACATTTGACAGCAGGGTAACCCCGGGTAACAACATCCCCGTCCCCTTGAAACCCCGAGCTCCATTAGAGTATTATGGCATCCAACTAGGCCGTGGGCTTTTAAGTGGACTTTTGATGCTGTCGCGTTTCTCATTACAAAAGCTGAATCAATATTAAATTTATTTTAACAACGGACACGAAGCGAAATTGGGCGGAGAGGAGTGGTCTGTGGGGTTTGTTTGTTGTGGTTGTTTGCATCATAATTTTTGGTCGAGGGTGGCAGTAAAAGAGGGGCGGGCCTCAATAAACAATTGTCTGCGGGTTTGTCGTCCTCTACGTGTGCTTAGCAATTATTAGCCAAAGCCAGGGGATATGTAGATGGGAAATAGGGCTGAAAGTTCTAGTTCTGAGAGTCGCTGGGATGTTAAAATAAATATAAATATTTTCCTTGCTTAAAAAACATAAATAAAATAATAATATATATCGGTAAAATACAATATTATTTTATATATAATATTACCTTCAAATCGTTTCAATTCCTTGAGTATATCAAGAACACTATGATACATCCAGTTGACTGAACTAGTTCCTTAGTAATTTAGAACAAATCTGGCCATCAGGTAAATGGACCTGCTGCCATATCTCAGTTCTCCCTCACCGCACTCTCCTTTCCCCTAAAACCACCAGCAATACTTACCCTAATGCTTGCATATAAATTGGCTCACGTTTCCTTGGCTTTGAGGATTATTACACTTAAATTAGCAACTTGGGAGCTCAGCGCGTGCAATTCGAAGAGGGAGGAGGGGTTCCAGTTCCACCCACAACGAGGTTATATTGCATAAAACATGCGTTTCGGGGGTTGCTCGACCATCCCGAGATGTTTACGTGCCTCAGCTACGATACTCCTGCTCCTGCTCCTTATTCCCATTCCCATTCCCGTCAAGTATCCGCCCCGTGTATCTCTGGGCGTCTGTGAGTGGGTCCTTTTCCCCCTGGAAAATCTGACAAAATCAAATTGTTGCCATTTTTACGCATTTCATTTAATTTGAAGAACGTCCGGGCGGTCGAACACCTGTGGGACCGGGGTTCTACATTTCGGGATCTCCGCCTTTCGGGGTGTGGGCCACTTTAAGTGGCACATTTGACGTTTTATGGGGGAAAATTAAGGTCGGCCGGTAAATGAAATGTGTGTGCTCATGTAATGAGAAAATTTTTGTGCTTTTGTTTAGCTTAAATTAGCTCAAGTGATGAGTTTTCCTTTCTACTTTTCCACTTTTGTGTTGCTTTATGAGTTTTAGAAATTGGAATGGAATGGTTTTCGGGGGCTACAATATATATATATATCCCAACTCACCGACTCAAACTCTTTTGGCACTTCCAAGCGACTTCATTTACTGACCACTGAGCCAGACACTTGGACAGTGACGATGATTCGAGCTTCATTTGCTTACATTAATTGAAGTTTTTGGTATTTGCTCAGGAGCCGAGAACAGAGAACCCGAGGCCAGGACAAAGAAACACTTTGATGTCAATATACCAATGGCTTTCGGTTTTTAATTAATTTCCTTTTTTCCAGCTCCTCGTCGAACTAGTCGAGTATCTTTGCGGACTTGTACTGGATTTTACATTAATCTAGCCATTGAGTGTGGCCATCAAACGATTTTTAATTCCATTTCCCTCCATCTGCGAGAAGGAGTGGAATGCCGTTTGTAACAGAGACATTGTTAGCGGTGATCCGGCGACGACTTTTGTGGTCAATAATGAGAAATTCCTTTGGCTGCGCTTTGTAATCATCGAATGAAAGGCGAGCGGAAAAGAGTCGGGACCAGAAAAATCCCTGGCAAAAACAAAGCCAAGTATTTGCAGTCAATTCAATTAAGTAATGGCAACGAAGCCACACAAAAAGTGCGCCAAAGAGGAGAGCTCCCTTCTTTTCATTTGGATTTCGGTTGTATACCATACCGAATAATTTGAATTCCTGACATTGCCCTGGCGAACATACGCGTTTGTTGTGCTCCTGACATTTAAGCAGCCCATGCACGAACACGGAACACGGAAACCCCCGAAATCCTAAGACACAGGACCCCAAAACCCGAACCCCCCACACAATCCAAAATCCACGAGTTGTCAGGAGGTCCCTGGAGTGTCATAGAGTTGAGAACACAAACACTCTTGGCTTCTCCTTCTGCATCCTGGGGTTTTTCCAGCACTGTCTTGCCAGGAGGAGTTTTCTTTGTCTTTCGCTCAAGTTTTTGTTTTGACGCTTGCTTGAATGTCAGTTACATGTGCATAAAGTTATAAGCCGAGTCCACTTCAACGGCATGAATATGCAAGTCAGGCAGATATGTGGTTATGTGGAGACTGGGGAACATCCTGAAATATTACTTGGCATTTAAATGGCATTAGCTTTCGTAAAATGTTGATATGAGCCACTTGATGTTAAAATTTGCAATGTAAATTTTACTTTTGGGATTAAATATTCTGCTCCAACAGGATATAAATTTTCAAAAATATGAGATTGATAAAACCTATAAATTAAAAAAAATCTTAAAAAAATGTTGAGCCAAAATATTAGCCATAAGATCCCTTATTGCCAAAATATTTAACTAGTTATATTTCGAGTTAATTCACCCTCTCAAAAACTTTACCAAATTTACTTAAAGTCGGCATTTTCCAAATTCCAGGAAGCTGAAAACTTTGATTGAGGCATTGAACCCTAATCGGTTCCACCTCTACTACATCCTCCATTCTTCTACCTTCATCCTTCAAACTGCCCCCCTAATTAGCTTTACAAGTGCTCATCCCTGGGCTTACATTGTCTACGAGTTTCACCTCCAATTTGTTCGTCGAACTCTCAACTTTCTTCATCAGCGATTTGCCACCTAATTGTTTGGACAATTAAATCATTAAAATGTTCAATGAGGAAACAAGTTCTTTTGTTTTCTGCGGCTGCCACTTCCATCAATTATTTGGTGGGGCCTTTTGGCTTTGGGGGGGTGGATGGCTTGTTTGTCCGCAAACTTTTAATCAAATTAAGTCGCAGGCCAGGCCGGAAATGTAGCTGACACAAAGGTGGACATGTGGCCGGAAGAGGGGGTGGAGGGGGGGTTACCAACTTGGCCTGTCAACCGGCGGCAATTGGCGGCGACAAGTGGCGCTGTGGGCAGTCCAAGTCCAAAGTCCAAGTCCCCGAAAGCCGCACAAATGCTCAATTAATAGAAGTTCGTCGACTTAATGAAACGGCGGTGGAATGCGCGCAGGATCAGGATTAGGAGCAGGAGCAGGAAGGACAAGGACCTGGATCATGTGGCTTAGGCTGCTGTTCCTGATTTTCCCTGCTGCTTTGGCTCCCCGGCTAATTGAATCAAAGCAATGTCCTGGGCACACGCGTCCTTCTAATTGCAAAATTGGAAAGCATACTTTTGGGCGTGCCAGCGGCTGTCAAAGACATTCAATATGGCCGCACTTTGTTTGTCCCCACCTCTCCGTATTTTCTCTCTCTGCACTTTGTTGTAAAGTGGACAGGCAGCACAACCCTTTGGCCCCTTTAAGTGCTGAAACGGTAAAAACAATTAATATTATGACCTGCAGGCACATTATCTACCCAGCGCCCTCTGTGTCCTCTCTCGGTCCCCCACGAATATATATCCCTGGGTCTTGGTCCTCGTCCTGTGTGTTTGCCTATCGCCTGTCACTGACATCCCGGCGAAAAGGACGAAGGGGGCGACGGCGAAGGCGAAAACGGTGAGCCACGAATGAAAAGGGGGAGCTGGGATTTCCCGGCTCGCCTTTTAAATGCCGGCTATGTCCTGCTGCCTGGCTGCTATCCTTGCTCCTGTTTCTGCTGTTTGTTAGCTTAGAATCTCCTTAATTATGCACTTGTTTACTTAACACTAAAATGCGCTTAAAGGGTTTCTGGGGAAATAGACTGGAAGCAAGAGGGCGTCTAAATAGTTGGGCACCTGCCGGCAAAGTTGCCAGAAATACCAGTTTAGCGTAAATTGTTTTCACTATAGATTATCGGGGAATCTTACTTAATGGGGGTCGAGATAGTTGGAAAATTATTTTAAATATTTTTGGGTAAGGCTTTTATTACAATTTAATACAGAATGATAAACCTCATTTACAAATTTAGCTATATTACTAAAAGCTCTTTTCCAGTTTTTCCAAAGAAACTATTAAGTTCGCACGCATGTTACACAGAAACCTAGAAGGCAAGACGATCCTGCATTTAATTGAATTTCCAGGAATTTTTCAACTAATTGGTAAGGAGCAAAATAAGCTGATACTCTTTTGTCCTGGCCAACTTTCCTGGAGTGCCACTGAGTTATCAAGTGTGTTAACATGCTGCCAACGCAACTGCCGCCGCTTGGAGTGCATCCAAATTCCATTATGCTCACACCTTCCGAGGAATCACTCGACAAGAGATTGCCAACAAACTTGAATTGTTTGAGTGCCCCGGGCAGCGGTTCACATTTCGAGTGAAGACTCGGCTGCAGCTCCAGAATTTCCATACTGGCTGACGCAAATAATTGCATTTGCCAGCAGGACCTCAGTTGCCTCAGTTGGCTCCTCGCTTCTTGCCACGCAATTTCCTTAACAAGTTCTACGGGGAAACTTTCGGGGGCCTGGGCTACTTTGAAAAGCCATGGAGGAAAAGCCAGCAGGAAAAGCCAGAAGGAGTTTGGAGTTAGGTGGCAGCGCCAACAATTGCGGGGCTTTGGCCATATGATATCAATTAAAAATTTGTCTAATTAAATTGGAAACTTGTACGGGGAGTAACGATGCCGTTGGCCAGCTAGCCAGCCATCCAACCAACCGAGCCACTTGAACCCTGAACCCCAGAATGAATAAAGATGGAAGTGCCGGAACAATAGCCTCACCCACTCGACGCCAAATGAACCCGAAGATGACTCCTTCTACTTAGCAGCTCCTCCACCCAACACTGATTGCCAATTTGTAGTAAATTTGCAGACAACCACGCCCCTCAAATGTCAATAAATGCGAATGGGAAATATTTGACTACCACCGGGTGGCGAGTGAAGAAGGTCTTGAGGTTGAAGGAACACTTTTGTTAGCCACTCGGAGGTGAAAATCAAGGGGAATCAAGAGAAGCACACGGCTAGACATCAGGGGAATATATTGAAATATCATTAATTTGTAAAAAATCATCATTATATTAAAAGTTTTGTGCAAGTCTTGACTGATTTCTTCACGGCTGCCTGTTAGATATATAATTGTTTTTATAGATCCAGCCAGAAAAGCTCCATCAAACTCTTATTTTCCGTAAATCTGTCCCTATATCAAGTGTTTTATATTTTAAAAATATTACATTTGGTTGTTTTTTGGTTTTATAAAACAGCTGTCCTTTATTTGTTGGTAGTAGTGGATTTCTCTTCAAGTAATCACACCTTTCCCTTGTTCTTAAATAATTCTATCTTTTTGGTCTGCCATTTTTCGCCCAGTGTAGTCTGCTCTTTCGACCTCTGCCTAATTGCTCGCTGCACTTTTTGGCTGCCGGGCCTCAGATGAGGAGAGTTCGACAGCAGAGACCAAAGTCCATTCCATCCAGACACTCCATTGGAAGAAGCTGTTGATTTTTACTACCAAACGAACACACACTGCCATATTAAAAGTTGCTAAATGGTCGTCGGAGGTTTGGGGGTACAGTGAAGTGTCCGAGGTCCAAGGGGTACAGTGAAGCACATGGGAAGAGGCACCGGCACAGGGCAAAGTCAAGTCGAGTGATTGTCGGTCTGTTGCTAATGAAGTTATTGTCAAAACGGCAAAAAGGATTTTCGTTGTGGCTGCAGACCAAACGGAGAATGTGGTGGAGCAGGAGGAAAAGGGTTCAAGCACATGGGAAATGTTTAAAGAAGGTATAAAAAAGGGAAAAATATTAAAAATGTAGTTTACTTGTTTGAAAGTATTTCTAGAACCTCTAACAGAATTATTCACATATTCCCAGCAACCTGTAGCCCATTTGATCTCACTATTCATTCCGGCTTACGATCAACATACCTAATCCAGAATGAATTCCATTGAATGCCGCTGCACTTGCTCCGCCACGGGAGACAATGCCAATTGCTGCTCGCCACACATTTTGACAGACAACCAGCTATCAGCAAACATTTCGCAACCGCTTTCCACCGAATCTGATTCCGTTTTCCCAAGCCCGCTTTTCCATCGCCATCTCTACTCTACTCCATCCGAACCGAACAACCTGATTGCATTAAATCGCAAATCGAAATCGACTCATGTTTTATGGATCAAATGTGACTGTGAACCATGAATACTCCTCTGTCCCTCTACCCCTCGAAATGGAAATGGAATGGGCTGGCGTTTTGCATAAATATTCCCCAATGCGACGATGTGGAGAGGATGATGACGAGTTGAGTGTGGGATTTTTGGAGCCTTGTCCACAGGCTAAACACACATTTTCCACAACAATTGACGATGTTGTCGATGGATGTGGATGTAGCTGCTGTTGCAGCAGTGATTTTCATATTTGCGTGCAAACAGCAATCGTTACAGGGCAGCCACTCCCCCGGGGGTCCCAAAAAGGGGCGGCTGAATACACCGCTCGCCCAAAGACAATGAGCTGCGATGGCAATGGCAACAGCAACATCAACATCCTCCATTCTAAGCTGTCTCGCGGGGCGAAAAACCCAAACAACATTGACGAGCAAACTTCGCTGGCAGCAAACGAACTTTGCCTTTGATTTCCCTGCTAACTGGCAAAAAGGCAGCTGGCCAAAAAGACAACTCCTTTAGACCATAGAACACTGGGGGTGGAGAGCAAAGAGCAGAGTGACCGAAGACAGGTCCCTCGAGGAGGAAAAGACGGCAGCACACACACACACTCCATCCCGGCTGAAATATGCAAATGCCTGGCCGCCTCGCCGCCTCCTCGCTCTTCTGGCCAATCTAACAACCATATTTGGCCACTCCGCTTGACAGACAACAAAAAGCCAGGGCCACAATCCCAGTCTCCCAGTCCCAGGAGCTCTGGACAGGCCACCCGCCTTGGCCCGCAACGCCCCAAACATTTTGGTAGCCACTGGATCGGGAAGTATCCCCTTTGACTTGACTTGGCCAACTTGTTGTAAGGTTTTTGCCTGCGATTTTTTAGAGTCACTTTGGAGTACCTGGATTTTATATGAGGGTTTGTCAGCATACGAAATAGTGTGGTGATTTATCTAAAACATAATGGTTATGAAAAATTAATATAATAGTAATTAATAATAATTAGTTTGAAAATAGATTTAATTTTATGAGAATATTTTTATTAAGCTTTGTCAGCATAAAATATTGGTTATGATAAACAAGACTTTAAGATATGTTTAAAAAAAAGTACACTCAAAAAAAAACTTGGTAAAATCAACTGTTATATTTGTCAAACAGTCCCCAACCACAAAAAATTGTCAATTCTACTAAGTAAATAGTTACTTTCACAACAACAAATACACACTATTAGCAAAGACACACACCTAAATTCTTGAAAAAATTTACAATTTTTTTTTGTGTGAAGAATTACTTTTATTGGAAAATCTAATTATAATATAGCGTTTATTAATATTAAATATTTCTTAAAATGAAAAGTCTTTGAAATAGAGTTACTTTTATGGGATAATTGTATTACAATATAATATTAATCTTTTTTATTTTATGTAATAATAGAGTATTAACCTCAGTCCTTTCAACTCTTTCTTATATTCCTTTGTTTTTTTTTTGGGTGGCAAATTCCCTGCGGTATGCAATTTTCGCTTATGCAGGCAAGTGTGTGGGTCTAGTCCCCCCACAAAAATGTCTGTGTGTGTCCGGTGTGAGTGCCTAACTTGATTTACTACTCAAAACCCACAACTCCATTTAGTCTGTCAATATGTCGATTTGCCCCGCCTTGTTGTCCACCTCCTCCATCGGATCCTCCTCCTCCTCCTCCTCCCCGTTTTTTTTTGTTTTGGCTTCTCTTCTGTGGAAAATGCGCGTTTTGGTTACAAACACGCCAGCAAAAACAACAAGTTGCTACAACTACCACAGCGACAACAACAGGAACAGCAGCAACACTTACAACAGCAACATCGGTTGCGAGCAGCAACAATACCGACTTTTGATTTTCTTGTGTTTTAGCTATTTCTACACTGAAAAATAAAGTCGAAAGTCAAGATTTTTGTTTTTAAAGTAATATTATTTGTGTTTTGTATTTTAGATTAAAAAAAAAAATTAATAAAATAATTTTATGCATTTTTGCAAAAAAAAAATTTGTTTTTCCTTTTACAAGTACAAGCACAATACACTGATTTGATTAAATATATTGATTTTTTCAAGTGTACCTCTGCATGTATATATGTGTTGTCCTCTACTGGCTCTTCCATAATTGACTGCCTGTAAAATTCCTGTCATTTTTTTTTGCAATTTCGGTTTCTTGTCTGCTGTTGCTTCCACTTCTGGCTGTTTTATTTTTTTTCAGCTTTTTTGTATCTGAGGTTACCCTGATGGGCGTGATTTGTGGGCGTAACGGTATTTAGTCTGTGGAAGACAAACCTTCTTTTGTTGTCTAGCCTTTGATTTCTGGTTGGGTTTTTTACGCTGTGGGAAAGGACATTTGGCTAAGCTAATGGGTTCAACCGGAGCCGTGAAACCACCGAAAGATGTTTTGGGCTTGGATTTCTTGCGGTGGTTTCTATGATTGACAGTTGACATGGGAGACGCCTGTCCAAAGCGAAAAAAACAGTGTTATTTATAAATTTTATTTAAGAAATGAATACAACTTTAAATTAAACTAAAATCGAGTGTAAGGTATTAAAAATAAACTGAACTTCCATTAAGTAAATCTTATAAACAAATATAACATTAAGATATGCCTGTTCGTACAAACCCCCATTGTCGTTCATAATTAAGCTCTCGAAATTCCAAAAATTTCTCTTCAATGTGCACCCATTCATGCAATCTGAGTCCATTGAAATTACTCAACTCCTCGAACTGGCGAATTCCAGGCTGCAAACATGACTTCGCAATTAAGTTACGGTTTTTGTTGTCCAAATATTAGCACTTGCATTTTCAATAAATGTCCAGGACGGGACGGAACCTCGAGGACAGGCAACAACCACTCATCGAAGTCAAGTCGAAGCTCATTTGCATGGAAGTCATTTGGAGTTGGCTTGCCGTCGTCGGAGCGTTCGATAAGTTGGTCTTCAGGTTCAGGTTCAGGCTGAGGCTGGGATGCAGATACAAAGAACACGCTTCATTTAGTCGGGGGGAGTTCGGGAGGCGAAGGTTGTTTCGCTTTCGGAGGGGGTGTGACAACAGTTGAAAGATAAACAACAATGGCACGCACTGATTTGACCGGGGACTTCGACTTGGACTTGGACGTGGACGTGGATGTGGACCTGGACAGCCGAAGGACGTCTCCTGGCCAGGACAGCTGACAACACTTGAGCTTTGATTGGCAAGAGGGAGACACGACCAGGGGGCGGGGTGAATTGGCCTGCGAGACTGGGCAATTAGCAGAGAGAAATCCATCCGAAAGGTCTGGCTGAAATGAAGCTGAAGCGTTGAATGCCTCACTAAGTGCATGAATAAATAAACCGAGAGACACTTGACGGCACTACTACCTACGCTCTGTCCACCGGCCACCAATCCCATCCACCCAAACCGAAACCGAACCCCTCGCCAAGCCACCAACCCCCGCCCATGGTCAACACATGTTAACAACTTGATGGACGAAAAGTCAAACTGCCCAGAAGCTTACATTGTAAGCAAACTATGGTGAAAAGGGGGAGGTGGAGTACGAATTCACTAAAGTGAAGGGTACACTGTGGGAAAATTATGTTAACTATGTTTGGGCAATAATTTAAAAGTGCAACATAAAAAGAGAATACGCTTTAGTTTATTTTCTGATTAAAAGATGAACTAACAAATATAAATGGCAAAATTTAGAATTTTAAAATAATATTTAAATGCTTTAAAATAAATAATATTTTTAAATATTAAAAATTATATTATTTCCTGTTTCTCAAATCATTATGTTAGTATTGCCAAATATTCTTTTTAAATGCTATTATTTGTTTCTAGTTTTTCTCAGTGTTTCAATGTCCGGCGAGGAGCAAAGTGAAGGCAAGTCGGGAGAGCTGTGAGTCCCACAGACATCCGGGGAGGTGTTGAAGGGACAACCTCAAGCCGCAGAGTTAAAAAAGCTCTGCCGGAGACACACGAGTATATGCAAATTGAAAGGCAAATAAAATTATTATTCACATTTTTGGCATGCCCCATGAGCACTAAACTAACAGCTGAGAACAATGGACAACATGAAGGGGTCCCCTTGGGTCCTTGGGGACGGACGGAGGAACTTTTAGGGGAGAGCTCCATAAAAGTCATACGTCCCGAGATGATGATGATGTGAATTGCTGATGGTTGAAATGGGTTGGAAAAATACATAGTTGGGCACTTAAAGCTGAGTGATCCATTAGGAAAAAGTGAATGTGGGATAAGCCTTAAACTTTAAGCTTTCTGAATGCTTAAACATTTTTGATTATTTTGAATTATTTAATATAAGAAATTTATAAATACCTACATATTTTATTCCAGCTTCCAAGCTATCCTGCGTTCGGATAATTCACTGTGCCCTCATTATTCAACTCATTAAGATATTAAAAATTCACTTAGCTCCACACTCAATGGACAATGTGCCCGATTCCCTCCCAGGGGATAAGGCCAATAATTTCGACAGTCTGGCAATTGCAGCTACTAAATAACTAATTGCTGAATGCACAGGTCAACGAGGATGACAAACAGCAACAACAGCTGCGATAAGTGCTGCATTTATCTGTCTGCCGGTGAAGAGAAGGACAATTTGCCTTATGTATAAATTAAATAATGAAATTTTGCTAATTGCCAACTGCCGGACGGAGAGGCCAAGGCAAAGTCAAAAGGATCTTTGGGGCAAACTTGAGGCTTTAATTCAATTTTTAATGCCTAAGTTTTGGCCAGCATAAATAAATACGGCAGGCAAACAAGCGCACAAGTACGTTTGTTTGTAAAGCTTGTACATAGAGATATCATCCATGTGCATTTGTAATCTTATCGGAAATCTTGGCAGAAAGGCAAATGCCAATATTTGTCTGGCCCCAGTTGGCCAATGATTGAATGAATGAGTGACTGACTGAGTGAATGAGTGAGTTGTTCACTTAACTTTTTGCCCTGGCCAAGACAGGATTTTCAATTAAAATTGATTTTATGCAAATTTTCAATTAGGCCAAAACACACACACATGCAGATATTTGTAGACAGAAAAGGGCGGCAGACAAACAAGCAAACAAAATGGTTTTCAAGACAGAATATCCTTATCACAGTCATTCATTTTGGACTTGTGCAAACCACTTGAGATAAATAGATTTTAAGTTGGATACTTTTGGATTTTCCTCATTTCTTTTTCTACATATAGACGAATGTCTGGCTGAATGGGGGAACCCCTGAGCTTTTTGCCTGTGAATGCTGATTACGTAATTGCATTTTAGACGTCGCAAAATTTCCGTACAACATTTTGGCGTTTACTTCATTTGCAGCGCCTTTCAGCTTCAATTAGAGCCAAAAGCGAGTGTGAGTGTGTGAGCTTGGGGGACGTTAAATGTTTTCCAGCATTCACTAATTGCATTAAAAAAGAAGTTCGCACCCCCATCTCCATCTCCTGCTTGCCATTTCACATCGTTGTCTGGCGCTTTCGCTAAATTATACAAAATAGAACAGACAACAGGGGTTGGAGTTTGGGTTTGTCAACGGGGTGGTCACGCCCTCCGCCGGATGAGAAGCTCGGGCTCCTTTGCCCGTTTAAGTTGCAATTTGGTTGCATGTCACTGGGAAATGCTTTCAGACAATGTTAACCAGCAGGAGCGGCAGGAGCAGGAGCAGCAGGATACGGGAAACAGACGACGGACAGGCGGTAACAGGACAATTTATCCACCTGCTCTCGTGCCAATGCATTAGTCAGGAACACTTTGAACAGTTTGGCAAGCATTCCATTTGCTCACCTGGGGTGCCAGATACCCATACAAACATATAAGGAAGGCAAAAGGTGAGTAAGCATGGGACCAAGTTGGATTAAAATTTATAAGGAAAACGAGGAAGATTTTTTAATATTAATTTAGAAAGAGAAAACTATCAGAAAATTTTTATTTAAATATTTAAACGAATAAAAATTATTTAATAAGGAGCCTTAAAAATAAATAAATAATAACACTCATATTTATACTAATAACTGAACCATAAATA
This sequence comes from Drosophila prostipennis, assembly GCA_037075205.1. Taxonomy (NCBI): domain Eukaryota; kingdom Metazoa; phylum Arthropoda; class Insecta; order Diptera; family Drosophilidae; genus Drosophila; species Drosophila prostipennis. The sequence continues at coordinate 207,288 of JBAMCJ010002194.1, read as the reverse complement.
TATAAATAATACTAATAACTCGTTACCATTTAATTAAATGTTCCTGTAAGTTTCCAGCTTTTTTAATAAACCCAAAAGCCTATTTGTAAACCTATTTCCCAACCAATTAAACACTGCCCCTAAGCCTTTAACAGCATTTGAAACGTGAAAGTGATTCCGTTGAAAAGCAATTTCGATGTTGACACACAGGTAACATTAACCCATAAAAGCACGACACTGAAAAGTAACACCTTCCTACAAGTGTCACTGGCCAAAATCCCCCGCTGATACTGGGAAAATAAAAACTACAACTAAGGGAATATGGCGAAAAGCCGAGACCCGAAATAACAGGCAGACAAACTGTACAAACTGGGTAAACCTTTCGATGAAACTGAGCCGCAAAATTGCTTTTTAATGCCCCACCGCCGGCAATTGGAGTGAGTGGGAAAAGCACACACACACACATCAGTGCCTCTCACTCTCGCCTTTCGCTTTCATCCCATTGCCGCTGAAAAACTCACTAATTTCCGCTGCCAGGCATCCAAACTAAGCCATCAGATCAATGGAAAACTATGTCAGCAAAAAGGATTTTTGTGTGTTTAAAATTTTGTGTTTGCACACTGCCAAAGGGTATGAAGAATTTACCCAGAAGCATGCTTTTAAGAATTAGTCCAGGCAATTAACGCTTTACACATGTAGCCTTTTTTGTTAAAAACATTTAAGCCATTAATTCTATTTTTTAATATTAAAAATGCAATTGAATTTTTAAGTTTTTAAACCATTTAAGTAGTTATAATATAGTGGAGATTAAAAATTATCGATAATATCGATGTTTTCAAGGGAAAGCACATATAATATACTGAGAATTTAAAAATCTTCGATATTTCATCAAGCTCTCCATAATATAGAGCATTTGAAAAATCGACCATTTTTATTCTTTTCGATTTTTCGTACATTTTTTGCTGACTTTCGCCTGATGCCGTGAAAATCGGGTTAAAAATATTTGACTCCAGTGAAAGTTGGCAACTGTGCTATCAAGTGCAATTAGAAAATTGAATATAGGATTTTGGCAGGGCGCCCGACCCCAAAAGCCAAACTGGCGATTTGAAAGTGAAATAGCATTGAAAACAGAACAGAATTCTGGGAATTCGTCCCTCTGCAAGTTTGAAGTTCTCCGACATTTCGGCATTTGCCGGCCAGTCGGCAGTCATAAAGCCCAGGAAACATGGCCGGTCTTCATGCCGGCTCAACACTGACAGGTGTAAATTGCCGAGGCTTAACAAAAGCCACTGCAAAGCTTTGAATAGGCGGAGGAGGAGCAGCAGGATGTACTGGTAGGTACGCACTGGATGTCTTTGGTGTGCGTTTAATTAATTTGACAACACCCCCCTGCCACCCACGAAACTCGGACTTATCCACTGGGCCACCCGGCTAAAACTCTCCGGGAACGTCACTTAATTAATTTGCCTGCTAGCCGGCTGTCCATCAGTCCTTCAGTCCGCCAGTGTGCACTTAATGCCGGAAGTTGAAGAAATACGGCCGTATTTTGGGCTCCTTCTTGTCCTGCCAAATTTCATCACATGGCCGAAAAGGCAAAGATCTCGGCGACTCAGTGCGAGTGTGTGTAAATCAATCAAAACGCTTCCGCCGGGGCAGGTTGACTACCGCAAACGCACACACACAAGCACTCAATTTATGGGAAATCTCATGCAAGAGTCTAAGAAGCTTACAACGCCCGAAAGCGTTTACGCATTTTTAACCCATTAACCGACCTCCCTCGCGTTGGGCGCCACTCCTAATGTCCCTATCTACCTCGCTCTCTGAGTGATGCCGACAAACTCATTAGAAGCCGAAAGGCAAGTCATAAATTCACAAACAGTCCAGGGAACAAACCAAAACCAAATAGCAACTCTGGAACGAACAGCTTCCCCCCGAAGAGAGAGCTCATCTCAGCTGCCCTTCGTATTCTGTGGATCTTTGTGTGGCAATGGCAATGCCCTGTGGCACGTGGAAATGCTGTTAAAGCCAACTTCCTTAAACTGTCAGACTCGACTTGAAGTTGAAGAAGTGCCCAGGCATCCTGCGAGTGTTTGTGATTATGAGAGAAAGGGAATGGGATATTCCGAGAACCTTCACTATATTTAAATATTACTATACGAGTAATATTCATAAATAGAATTCATAAATATGTAATAAATATTTCAATATTAATTAAAACACTCTTTAGCTCTGCATTAACCATCCTGAAAACTTTTTCACTCACTACGTTCGTTTTCATTAATGGATGGCAAGGAACAAAACGCATCAAAGAGGATTATCCTCATCCCCACATATCACACATATCCTGCCGATGCACATATGCTCCTCCCCACATCGAAATCTCCACATTGATGACGTGGTGTTGGAGAATCACTTCAATGAACTAAAATCCTATTAAATCTGCGGATCTGGGAGCAACAACAAAGACGGTGCCAAAAAACATTAGTTAAGTTTTTCTTTCCATTTTTGGCTCACGGAAAATGCAAATTAGTCAGGCCAAAACGTCGAATGGCAGAATGGCATTTTGAGGGGCGGTGAGTGCCATACGAGCCATACGAGTATAATGAATGCAACTCGTTGTTGCGTGGCTTTCTGGAGTATTTCGAGGAGGTTTGCCCGCTGAGTGGGTTGCCCCGGCACGAAAAATGAAAGCCATTTGAAATTTAAAACCAACAACAGAGCATCGACTACGCATAACTTACCTGCAATTCGTTGGGTAAGTTGGGTAAGTGGCAGTGCCAAAAGCTTCGCCTCGCATCGCCTTGCTTTTCTCTTCACCCCGGCTGTCAAATCGTCAGCTCATGGAAATGTTTTATTCCGCCGGCGAGCGTGTGCTGCAGTGCGTTGTGATTTGATCAGGCATCAGGCATCAGGCATCAGCCATCAGGCATCCCAGTGCGTGGGTGGGATTTGACTCTCTGGCTCTTTCTTGGCACTCTGCCACTAATGATTATGGCAGCTGGCAGCTCAAGTCCTGGTCCCCAGCTCTCAGTTCCCATCCAACATCCAGCATCCACACGAAATGCAGTCGAAAACGATGGCGAAACAAGTGAGTTTTTGAGTGTTGAATGAGTTCGGATGGATGTGCTGTGGGTACGGGGAAATTTTAAGTCCGGCAAGTCAGGTATTCTGGCATTTAATATATAAAAGTTTTCCCCATTTATGTTTGTTTTATATTACCAAGTTTATATTTACCCGGTAATAAAGCTGAGGGTTTTATTTTTGGCTGCAAGGAGAATAATATTTTAAAGCACCAGCTGATTATTTTCAGCTTAAATTGATTTAAAGGTTTAAGTTCTGACCTTTAGTTTATAGTCATGTTTTGTGTCAATTTGTAGCTGAAGCTTACACTAGCAAGCCGCTAAGCTAACACCCTCTTAATTTTCTCGCCACGGAAAATGGGAAAAGCTGACCCAATTGGCCGAGCTCAGCAGGTTGTAAACATATTTTTCCACTGCTTCCGGCTGGTTCTTCTGCTGGTTGCCTCAAAAATTACATTAAACATACTTTTATTTAATTCTCGCTTTTAAGCCACCCTTCTTACTTTCCCTCCCTGTGGTTGTACATGCGATGCAGCTCTCATAATTTATTAAATTGCAAGAGGACTCCTCCACTCGTGGCTTACCATTACTATCTCTTCTAGTAGCCCTGAGACCATCCAGCTCACTTCTGCGGCTTCTCCGGCAGCTTGGATCCCCTCAGTTTGCTCGTCGGGAATCGCATTAGCTACAATTAATTAAGTTTTCCACTGGCCATTTACAGTGGCTGCAGTTTGTGTGTGTGCAGCAAATTAACAGTTCATAAATATCGCACATGAAGTCGTAAATAGTTGTGGGGTGACTTGTGGGGGGAGAGGCTTGAAGATGGATGCTGAGGATAAGAACAGCGGAAAGATCAGAGATGAGAACTTGGCTTTAGTTAAATTCATAAACAAGCTACAAACAAAAATTATATTTTAAAGGAGATTAAATAAACCACTTGAAGACAATCTGCTCAAACCTAAGTTGATTATTCAGGAACATGAGCTCTCCATATTTCTGGTTATCATCGAATGTTTTATGCTATTTAAAAACCTCAAACAGGCCGCACAAATCACGTATTCAATTTGTCAAAAAACCAAGTGCAGAATAGAAAAGCAAATTGCCAAAAAATGGGAAAAACATGCCCAAATAATAAGCCAAAGCCTTGGGGCGAAATAGAAAACCCAAAACCAAATCCAAAGCCGAGTTCGAGTCGCTGCACTCGCATCCGCATCAGCATTGTCACCTGGCCGGGGTAGATGTCAATTGTTCGCCCCTGGGATCGGGGACTAAGGTAGAAGGACCTAGGACCCAGTAGCAAGGACCTGGAATGTAGAGAGGATGTGCCGTGGGGTTGAACACTCAACAAATTGCATGTCAACAGCTCTGGCACAAACGTCAGCGCATTGTGGCCCGACAGGATTATCCCCTGGTGCACCTACAGTGCAGCTCGATCCTGGGCTTGGGATTAGGGATGACAAAAAAAAAGTAGGGTTGGGTCTGGAGGTTCCAAAGGAAGAGGACAATTCACAATTCACCATTCCGCTATTCGCATTTCCCCATCGAGGGCAAGTGGAAAATAATTACCCTGAGATCGGGACAGACATTGCGAATCAATCGAGCTTGTAATGCATTCTTTCATGGGATTTCTGCCCACGCAGCTGTTTTGTCATCAAAAATGCTTTATATACGATTCCGTTCCATTCTCGTTTTAACGAACTGTCCGAAAAGCGGAGATGTCAACAGGCTGCACTCATAAATTAGTTCAGTCTTCTTAGAGAGCACCAAAAAATTAATTGTTATCACTTGGAGTTTATCGCTCGGAACTTGCAGTTTTTTCTTTTATTTTTGGGGAACCCTAAGTTCACCGTTAGCGTCTGAAACTAATTAAGTTTCCACAGTTTCATTTTGGTAGTCGGTCGGTGCAGTTGGTTTACATTTTTATGGCTTTATTTACGACCTCTACTCATTTTGTGTGAGTTCTTCGCCCAACTTCTTTTTAATGCATTTTAATACTAATTACCACACTCGATCCACTCGTTCCCACCTTTGTCCCTTCGTCAGTTCGTCTTTCCGACTGTCTGCCCACTACCAATTTTTAGTTTACGACTCTTCACATTTTAATGGCCATCGCCACAATCCGTTAAGAGTTGGAATTTTATTTCTCGTAAAAGAAATACAATTTGAGCATCATTAAACGTTGAATGGTTGCCTGCACTAATTTCGTTTCTTAATATTTTTTCAAACACCTGAAGAACTGACTTCTAATCGTCCGACGAGGAAACTTTTCTCTATCTGCCCGACTTGAGTACGATTTTATGGTTCATTTTGTGAGAGATTTGTTTGTTGTTATTCGGCTGCGCTTATTGCACTTAATGCAGCGTAGCGTCGAGAATGGAAACGCCAGAGAAAATTGGATTCTTGTAAAATTAACCTGTTAACCAGAAGATTTGGAGGGAACAAGTGGAAAGGAGAAGGTTTTTAATGGACTGTGATTGTTCTGTTTGGAAAGTAGATCTTTAGTCTTGGTTAAACCAATTTCTTACGGCCTAACTAATCAATCTTGGTTTGAATGGGAAAGAACAAAGCCGAAACAAATGGGGTTTTTAGGGGTTTCATTTTCTGAAGTGTGAAATAACTTGATATTGAGAAAATGGTGTCAAGTACAGGTTACAAAAAAACTTGATTTATCAGGTTTTTAACGTAAAATTTGCTAAAATAACATAATTAATCCTTCATTTAATCTGTCCGCTTAACTTTTGCAAAACTAATTATGTAAGACACCTTCTACAATATTTTAATGTAATTTTTGACAATTACAAATTTCCACACACTTCCAGCTAACTCGAAATCCCCCACAAAACCAAATTACTGGCAATTAGTTGACACCAAGCCAGCCAACTTTCTGTGACAACTTGCTGGCGGCTAATCTGGGAGGAGCTTTGGACAATTATTTATGAGTACTATGAGTACACTCACTGCTGCAAGAGTGAATGGTAGCAGGGAACTGGGAACTGTGACTCGGATTTATGAGGTGGGGGAGAAGTCAGCCAAGTGCAGTTTATGTGATTAACTTTTTATCAAATCCGTTCAGGGCGGCAAGCTGCTAAAACACAAATCGCAATTGCAATTCACTTTGCTTCGTCCCGTTCTGAGTTTTCCCGAGGGAGCTTTTGGCGAATGTTATTCTAAATATGCGTTTATTTATTTACGCTGTGGCCAAGGATGCACACAGAGTTGCCCATCCAACTTCCCCCGCGTCCTGTTTGCACAATTTTCTGCTCCAAATCATTTTGCTGGGGCAACAACTGTTGCATCCTCTTCGGTCCAAGGGCTAAAAGCTGAATTTGTGAGGGCCTGCAGTGGCAGGAGTGGCGGGCGGAGGGCGGATGACATGTTTGCAATTAAGGAAACTCTTAACTAAATGACAATGGCAAACGGATGACACACACACTCCCAAAATCTCAACTGGGGAGCTCGGCAGTCCTTAGCCAGGATATATAGGATATAGGATCCCCGTTGGCCCGAAAGCCGAATTGTTAACTCGAAAATTATGCCATCTAGAATAAATGTTGACAAATTGTTTGGCCTTCCCCCGCTCGCTTGTAATTCCAAAGTTATTTACATTTATTTAATATTATGACTGCGTAAATGTTTATTTCGGGATTGGTTTCTCATCAGGGATGTGCTTTAGAATTGAGATAATAGGAAAAAATATACGGATTAACTGGATAATACATTTTTTAAGGTATTTTTCTATTTTATAAGATTGTCGCTTAGATTTTCCCACATTTTCGAGGTCTCCACCCACTTTTATTTTATTTTTGTGTCTGGGCTAAACCCAACTGTGCGGTTAATCCTTATCATCAGGCCTAACCCTCCCCTTTGTCCCACCCTGCGAAGTCCTTGCCGTTCTGCTGGCTCAGATAACATTTAAAGTGCATTGCAAAAATTGAACTTGACTTTGGTCTTTCGTCCTTTTAAAAGGGTCGCAGGCTAAACACCCAAACACACACCCGCACAGACTAACGAAATTACGGACTCTGATTTTCGGGCTGTCATTTGTTAGAGGTCCTTATCGTGATGGCAATGCCAATGCCAACGCCCCGAGTTGCCTTGAAGTATGCATTAAAAGTGCGATTGCTGGCCGGGATGTGAATGTGAATGTGATGTGTTTGGCAATCGCAATCGCACAGGACAGGCCAAACACACAAACATCCTGCGAGGCTGAGAGGCTGCATGCTTCATGCTGCATGCTGCACGCTTTTATCCTGCATCTGACACTTAACACTTGAGTGGAGATCCCGGCAGTCCATTAGGGGGAGTCCCTTCCCCCCACTTCTTCGCTCTTGTGGCAATATGCTTATCGAGGCAGTAACACAACAATTATTGTTATTATTGCTTGGGAACTGCAGCAGTTCCCTTCCAAAGGCCCAAACTTTTCACCCTCTTAAGTCTTTCCCCTCGATGTGATTTCTGATTTGTGCATTCGATTTCATTTGAGTGGACAATCGAATTATGATGCCCAACGTTTTCCTTTCCGCAAAGATTTGCCTTTGTTCGGCTACCGATTCCTGTAGGAATATACAGAGGTACGCGCTTTCCCAGCCGTTTTTTATGGCCTCCGTGTGGCTGCTCATTTGTTGCGGACACGTTTTGGCCTCGTGAATTCAACTGTGAATTAAAGTGTGATTCCCGATGCACACTCACACGACATCTCGAGAAACTCAGGACCAACCTCTGCTCGCCCTTTGAATCGACGCCTTGGAGTGGCAACTTCCTTCGGCTCAACTTCTTCATTATCAGCCACATCATTGTGCTCCATAATTCACCAGAGACGTCCGCTCACGGTTTATTATTTTGATATTTCCCCAGATTTGTTCCTCGATAAAAAGAGTTGGCTAGTGAAAAATCACCACCTTCTGCTGAATGCGCTAAGCTGACATTAATGGAGTCCACTGAATTTACATTGAAATAATATAGGATATAACATAAATTTCGTGGACTGAGCAATAGAAATGAATTGAATGGGCTTAAAGGTATAATAAGAGACCTAAAATATGAAAAAAGGAAAGTAATCCAAACGAAATTTGACGAGGTGAAAATTAGGGATGTTGGATAATGTAACTTGGCCAAAAATGGACCCAAATCAAAGATTCGTACTGTTTTGAACACCTTACAATCTTAGAAAATGATTATTTGCATTTTCCAGCTGATTTAGAAGAAATTAATTTTAGGTAAATTTTTTCATTTTTCATAAAAATTGTCAAAAACTAAAATTTGTATCTTTAATTATCAATTAATTGGAAATATTATTACGAGCTCAGAAGGGAATGACTTTCCACTTTTTGGGTGAAAATCAAAATAATAGGTTTTGGTAAAAATATAATTTTATTCAGCCATTAAAACCCCTTTCAAAGTTAAATAAGAATGAAGACTTTTGTCTTCAAAACGAATAAACTCATAATTAACACCTCCGTTGTTTTTATTTATATACACTTTTAGTGACTTGATAAAATCGAGAGGATGTGGCTGCAACCCTACTTTCCAGATTCTTTCGGCACAATCCAATCTGTTCGTGTGTCGCATCAATAGGGTTCCTTTCTTAAGTCCCCATAACATCCTGATGCTGCAGCCGTGTCCGTTCGCCGGGATGCTAATTTCTTGGACAAGCCTAAGCCAGTCCACGTCGGCTTAATGTCGATTACACAATCGACTTGCAGGGTACCGACTTGTTTGCCCCTCCTTTTCAGGAGGCATCCAGAATCCAGAGTCGGGAATCGGCGATTCCCTGTATTGTTTGCCCAACGTCGCGCGTCGTTTCAGGAAAAGGTGCATCGGATTTTCCAGTGGGACAGAGTGCGAGTTTCGAGATGCTCGATTCTCGATCTTTGTTTGCTTACCTCAGCGAGTCGCGCGGGGAAGTGTGGCCAATGCAGTTTTACAATCTGAGAATCAACATCGGCAGCATCCAAATTTCGTGGGCTCTGTTTGTCCTACGCCTCGGGGCCCCGGACTGCCTTTATTCGTTTGCCATAATCAAACAAGCAGAAATGCTTATAAAGCAGAAATCTTGAGCTGCATGTGCCAGCAGCGACTTCAAAGCGAAGTGCCGATCCAATCCTTGTTTTTTTCACTGTTTGTGCAACCTGCTCGTTATTCTTGGTTTTTCGGTTTCTTTCTCCGAAGATCCGTCTCTGTTTTCCAGTTCTTCTTGTTTAATTTTCTCGTTAACGCCGCGCTCTTTAATGGTCCCTTTCTCAAAAGGGGTAGAATGGCCCATAGCTGGTTATCCAGCGCTATAAATCAATAATTAAATATTTTGGTCGACGGTGGTCGATTCACTGGAACGTGTGAAAATCCTTTGGTAATGTAAACAAAATAATATTTTTCCGATTTCCAATAAACGCCTGCATTGGCTGGGCAAACAAAAACAAACATGCATGGACGACCCTCAAGGGGGTTGCATTTCGAAGGGTGGCAACACTGTTAGAAAACAATCTATAATACAAAGTCGAAAAAATATTTTCATACATAAATTGAACAGAGATTTTATAGAGAAAAAAATATATTATATTTATAATAATAAGGTTTATTTATATTTTTAACAGTTCCTAAATAAATTCCAAAACGTATCTTATATTTTCTTCACTGTAGCTTAATATGCTCCTAAGTTCTTAGCCTCAGCAAACATTGCGTTTCATATTGCCTAATAGCCTCCGGTTAATGCAAAGTCACCCTCTGGACATGCGATGATTGCACTCACTAATTTATCTCCCACACTGCCAAAGTCCCCACTCCAAAATCTCTGAGTTGTCTGATTCGGAAATTTGCGAATTTTGAATTTTGATTAGAGATTAAATTGTCTCTGGCGATTAGCATCAAATCGTTCGCTCTGCTCGCTGAGCGCTGTGCAAACAAGCGTATGTTTGCATTATCTTCCCGAATGCAATCGCTCTTGGCCCCCTCCCGGATTTCCACCCCTTCTATCCACCCCCCTCCGCAGCCCCTGGAGCCCCTGACGTTGCGCTGTGCACAGTGGTCAAAAATGGAAACCACCACCGTTGGGCGGCAAAAGCAGCGAACCGAGCGACAGCCAGCGGCGCACTTTGAGCTTCGTTTGATTTAGTTTGAGCTCATTAATTTTGCGGTTAACATTTTCCTTGCACGATGCGCTACCCATGAAGTTATGGGGTTTATTGGTGTGAAATTCATATATATAAATAATTTTAGAATTTATATAGAGTTTTTCTAGAAATTTCAATGAAAATTATTATACACCTAAGAATGTTATACCTTAAAAGAAATTACAGTTATCTAGTCCATAAATATTTCCCAAAAAAAGGCTTGTTTAATCCTTTAAATGTTATCTTACATTTAAAATAATACTGTAGCGCACTATCAAAGTCGTCTAACTGCGATATAAAGGAAAAATCTACTATCCCAGCGCCCTTTCCCTGGCGAAAGGGAATGCATCAACCCAAAACCCGAACAGTCGCCGCCTGCTGACGTCCCCAGATAAATGCTGTTCGGAGGGCTTATGAATATAATCCTTAAATTATTGCAACAACAACAGCGCAATTTTGCGCAAAACGGAACAAAATAAGAACGCAACTATTACGTGTGAATAAGCCACGACCAGGCAACACCCCAGCATCCTGGCTGGATGAGGATGTGGATGTGGAAGTGGATGAGGTCCGGAACCAGAACCTCCCACCCCAAACCCACGTGTCCCGGCAATTATGAGCAACAATTATGAGTGGGAATGCGCTCTTGCCGGGATGATTAGCTTTTTGGGATGGCGGCCGACGGGACAATGGACTTTATGGCCATTATCCTGCACATTTACCGCACCACGGACACCACACATCACATGCCAATATTTTTGCAGGACGCTTACCTCGTCTAATTGATGCGGTCGTTGCCATTTGGTTTTCAGTTTTTGGACCCTCCGTTAATGGCAACGCCCACCGCGCCCATCATCATAATGGAGGCCCAACAATTATGCGGCAATTAAATGAGCTCAAACGTGGAAAACGATTTGAGTCTCGCGTAATTGTAGAAAAATCATGCAAATATCCAGCAAGTAATGGCTGCAAGTTGAGCTATACCATCCCATCATTCGCTGCGTTTGTCAATCAGCATTAAAAATCAATAGAGCAGAGATCTGGGTCCAGAATTTTTGGCTCCAGGACACATTTCTCTGTGTCCTCTGTGTTGTGCAATCGTCGTCCTCCAGGCCTCGAGGATTATGAGCGTAAATTAACCCTTATTGCAAAATATATGCGACAGTTGATTGACAGACAAATGACAGGACGCATAAAATAGCTCCGCAAAACAGAGGCGAAGAACTCTCCTGCAGGCGCAGGGGAAGTTTTTCATTTTTGATTTGATAGAATTTGATGTACATGTGTTCAACATGACACTTAGTAGCGGCTTAACGCTGCTTAGACTCTCGATTGTCAGCCAAGAAATGCAATATTGGAAATATTTGTGACACGATAGGGTTTTGTTTAGGGTAGGGTAGGTGTGTAGGTTCGAGGGGACAAGGCGTTCCAAATTGAAATTGACATAATGTTGCAGCAATGGAAGTAATAATATTATTCACTCGAACTTGATTGAATAAAAAGATGTGGATATGAATTGAAAAGGGTTGGGAAAGGTAATTTATACTCTATGCAATTTAATTTTCATATTTTCTTCTCAGTCATGGGAAGATTTTAATTTAAAAGTAATTAAAAAAAAAGAAACTTAGGGGCCCCATGTCAAATTTAAATTAATATTTTCAAACATTTGCTCTAGTTAACTATAAAATATGAATAACAAAGAAATACTCAACAGATATAAAACCAGTCTTACACCTTTCTCAACAATAATAATGTTTTATTCAAATGACAATGCCACTTTCTTCACCTTTTTAACCGTGCCATATATTTAGCCAGCAAACTCTTCAAGTCTTTTGATTTCCCCCACCAAAGATCATTGCAACTTTCACACTTTTTTTGGAAACACAATCCAAATCAGCATTAACACCATCTTAATGAAGTGTTTCTCTTTAATTTTCAGCATAATATTTAAATTAATTTCGAAGAGCGATACCATTGATAACTTCATTTCGGCCAGGCCAAGTCAAGAAACCAATTTGGGAAAACGAAATTTGTTCGAACGGGGGAAAAATGAGAAATCCCAAAGAGATTAAGACATTCGAAACTGGTTAGGAAGACGAAAAACGAAACGAGTTGAGATAAGAACGGCTGCCAGACAATAGTGTCACATTTGGAGCCCACATATTTGGGATCTAGGAACCGACTAATAAAGGTAACCAGAAATTAACATATTCCCAGCTCCCAGCTTGCATTGATTGCCGCAACTTATCAGCAGCTAATCAGCAGCATGAGGCCTTCGTCGATCTGAAATCTCAGCACCCAATTTCCCCGGGCAGCCAGATGCATTCGTTCTTTTGACTGCTGTTGTCTGTTGTCTGTTTCCCGCCGAGATACATTTTCACGGCCCTTTGTTTGGGGCTAAAATGAATGGAAATGGAGGTGGAAATGGAGGTGGTGATGATGGAGGGGAACTGGGGACTGGACATCCCACTGTGCGAAGGCAGCGTGTGAGCTGGAAAGTAGCTTTTAATTAAGAACGAACCCGATTCCGATTCCGAATGCACAGGTGTTCAGCGGGAGGTTGCCCCTGTACAGGTCCCATTCTCCAATCGACACCTACGGTTTCACAGCTCGTTCTGTGTGATTCTGATTCGGGTTACATCATCATCGGCCGCCGGCTGCCCTTATAAATAGCTCAATTATCTTTCTAATAATACCGATAATTCCCTAAGGAGCTCTGGTCTACGCCCACCGAATGGGTATTAAGCCGCTTTCGGATTTCAGATCTCTGCTTTTCCCGAAATGCATTCAGCATCGGCTGTTTAAAATGCAAATGAAGTGGCTGATTGGTTTTGGTCTTCGGATTTTGGCCCACAATTATCGGACTCAAGCAGGCACTTAAGTAGGCTTTGCCTTAGTCGGTTCCTTGGGTTTCCTTCTCCGCAGATCCTCTAATTAGTGCAAAGTACGCCTCTGAGCAAGGTAATCTCCAGAGAGTACCTGATCTTCCGCCTAATCCCATCTTATAGCATCCCGACCATCTCGGCAATTATGCTTTTGAATTTTCTTTTGAATTTTTCAACTTGATTTGCGGCGGTGTTTATTCGATTTTCACTTGCCCGAAACCACCTCCTCGCACTCCCCTCTTAACTTATTATATTTTCTTCGTCTATTCCTCGGGCGCATTAACAATGAGCAGGCAAATTTTCCTGCCGTTTCTTTGCTTCCGGCTATGAGTCACCGACCGACATATCTCACAGGTACTGAAGATGGCATTTCAAAGATGCCAGACAGTGTGATCAGAATAATTGTATTGCAAAGTCGCATATATTTTATATTTATATATTTTATTTGATGGTACTAAACTATCAATATTTATAAACAGTTAATATTTAAAATAATATTCTGCCTTTCTCATCTTAATGAAATAATATCTAATATTCAAAGCCAATCATCTTGGCATCTCTGATTCATGGCTAGTCCCCTCCAATGGGAATTCGCGATATATTCTTATTCCAAGACATAATTAAGCGGCATGGAAAAAATACTCGGGGCAATTCGCATCTTGTTCCGTTCTGGCTGGATTCGATTCAATTCGTTTGGATTCGCTGCTTGGGTCCCGTGGGTAAATTGATATTCCTGTCATTGCTGTAATGATTTCTGCTTCCTGCGGCAGGAATAGCGGTCCGGCGATTGCCGTGTGCCGTGTATCCTGGCGCATCCTGCCTGCGGTTTGTCGTTCCTTCGTTTTTTTCTAGCCGCGAACAGGATATTGAATTAAAGAATGGCAAACATTTTCCTCGAGATTACACATTGATATCCCGGCCGAGCATTTAATTGAGTTATTAGAAGGACGATGAAAAGGAACGAAGGGCATTAAGGACGAGCACATAAATTAAAAATGTAAGAGGAGCAGACCAGAAACCAGGCTGTTGATGAGGATGAGCTGTCGTCTCCTTGTTCTTCTTCGGGGGAAGCGGGGCAACATTTGTAGGACACATGTTAGACGAAAAGGCCGCCCAGATAAGAGGAGAGAAGAAAGGACCTGAGGCCAGCAGGCAGTCGGATGCGCTCCTGTCAACAGGATATGCCCGAGTGGCGAGCACATTTCACACCTCACAATGCAACAATGCCACAAAGGATATCAGCTGCTGCCCTGTTGAAAATTGAGATACCAAAGGAGGAGCCACAGCCGAAGGAATCACGGGAACACAAAGTACACCGAAAAAAGAAGGAGTTGACAGCACAAATGAAAAGTCAGCCTCGGTTTCGGTTGATTGATGGGCCATGATTGAGCAGAAGCCAAAGAGTCGAACACGGCTGCTTTCACTTTAAACCATAATCGTAGATTTAAGATGATTGATGGCAGGAGGTGTGAACAAGGAGCTGCCACTCCCCCTGGAAATTCCCAGTCCCTGGAGGCTGCTCCTGCTCCTGACCGCTCCTGCTGCTCATTTGGTACGTGATTCGACCGCAAACTGTTTTGTGCAAATTTCCAAGGAAGCCGCTCAGATACAGATACATTTGCAGATACCGAAACTGGCCAACAATTGGAGCGCAAGAAACTAATTAAATTGATAGAATTAGACAAAAGACCGCCGACGGCTGTGCAACCGAAGCGTTGAGGGACTCAGGCCCCCAATCTCCATCCCATTGCTCATTATTCTGGACAAGTGTGCCTGTGGATCTGGCCAATGTGAACACTCCAGTGAGCTGCAATTGTATTGTAGGAGGGGATTCTGATGGAAATCGACTGATGATGAAATGATGGATCGGTTTTGCTACCTTAGAATTAGGATTAAAAATTCAAAAAATAAAAGGAGGCTCCTGTCTTCAACCCATTTATTAAATAAAATTTCTATGAATTACTTATGGTATTCTCTTTATTACTCCACTATTTATATCCTAATCTATGGAAATTATTTATCGGTTCCCCGTCGAACTCAACTAATTAGCCCCTTCCATTGGCATTGCCAAAAATTTGATTGAGCTCCAATTATGTGCTGAAGTCTGCTAATGGCTTCCACAAAGGAAGCACATGGACTAGCCATGTATAGACACAATATCCTGTGGATATATTAAATTAATTACAAAACGAATTTCGAATGGATAATGGAATTTCTCTGTGGTCATTATCGGACATGCTGGGCATGCACAAAACGGAGCCGCAAATGTGGCCAAAGTGAAACAAAGTAGCCGGCGGGGGGCGCAAGGAGCCAAATGGTCAGGACAATGGCCAAAAGGACATTCGGGGATACACGAGAGCGCCTTGCCGGCGCATAAATCAATGGAGGATGGACAAGCAGAAGGAAATGGGAGCAGCCGAAAAAAAAGATGTAAGCATGTGAGTGGAATTGAAAATGAGAGCGCAAGGACTCGGCAGCCAGGATCCAGGACTCCTGAACTCCGGCCTGTCATATGCGACGACTCCCTTTCGATGTCTTCAGTGGCGCGTAAAAACAAAGGACTGCGGTCCGAGGTCAACCCTCTTGGAAAAGGTAACCTCACCGGATTTACTTTGCCGCCAGGACATCTTAAGGATTTAACTTGCTTTGCTACTGCCACTACCCCAATCCCATTTCCCAAACCCAAACCCGAACCGGCTGAAGAATGAATTGTGAACGGGCAATAGATTTTTCATGTTTGGGATTTGTGTCCTTGTGTGTGCCGGGTCCTGGTTTTGGTCCCCGAAGTCTTATTCTAGTGCAGTTGACATTTAATATGGCATTATCCCTGCGCCGCTGAGTTATAAATAATGTTACATTTGCCATTAAAAGCATAAAAAACAACGTGCAACAGCCCCGACCATTCTGGAAGCTTAACCCAAGAAGGTAACCCCCAAAAAAAACTCAACCCCAGTCGCTCGCCGGTCATCATGAAACGGCAATCTTGTTACGACTCCCCAAATATGAGTATTATGCCATGTGTTCTACCAGAATCGATGGGTACGGCCGGAAAAAGGACTTTAAATGTGAATTATTCGCTTATCAAAGGGGGGAGGAACATATTTTGAATGTCCTGCGCCCGAGGGGAGAGTCGTCTTGGCTATAAGGACAAGTTAAATATTATTTCCCTTGCTGCCTGTGATCTAATAACTGACAAGATTTTATCATCGCAAGACTTTAGCCGGATGTTTTATTAAGGAAATATTATACAAGCAGTTGAGGAATAAAATGCACATTATCTTTAGGGGTATAAATCACACAAACTGAATTTTAAGTACTTGGAATGTTGTTTTGCATTTGTATTCCTTTGAACAAAAAAAGTGTTAAATCAAAACTCAAGTGTTATTCCATCCTGAGAAGGAAATTGGACACCAAAATGTAGAGCAACCATCTGCAAGTGGAATAATTAATACTGTAAAAATGCATTTCATATGCTTTGAGTAGTATTTACCCGCTCGTTTGCTCTTGTCACCCGAGAAATTTACGATTACCGGGTCCAGAAAATTACTGGTGTCTACAAGTGAGTGAATCTGGAATCGCATAACAGGCGTGCGATGACGACTGCCCACACAGAGATCCTAATGAGCTGCTGAGCCAGGGAATCGGGGAAATGGAAATGAGACCCACATAGTTGCTGATGAGACAGCGGCAGGATGCGTCCTATCCAATTGCCTCGGGTCCGTTGACACATTTAAATATAAACACGAGACCCGGGGCCGCATCCAATTTCGCTGTTCGCTGCCGAGGACGACCTTGCAACGCGTCGAAACTGTTGCCAGTTGACACTGCAAGGCATAAAATTAGATGGCCTGGGAAATCAAGTGTCGTCGGGCAACAGGCGCAGCACACTGACACAAACACACTCGGTGACGCCACGCCAAAGGACTCGCACATGTGCAACTGGAGCCGGCGTCGGGATTCCAGGAGATTTTACGCGAATGCACTTGGAACAATTTTGATAGGGAATTTTAAAAATTCCAAAACTAGTTCGAAAATCAAGGAAAAACCTCCAATATTCTAGTTGATTTTTCTTCAGTGTCTTAAGAATTTTATATCTGAATTTTAAATGATATTTTCCCTCACTTCTCTTACTTAAATATATTTTCTTTTTTTCTACAGTGTTTGCTTGTTTTTTTGGGTATTGTGTTGCACTCTCTCATTAGGAAGTGACAACAGGCAACGACTTGTGATTAGTAGCGTGTCCTGGGGGAGTCCTAAGGACCATGAAAACAAACAGCACAGCTGCCAGGACACACACGGCTAGGCCGTCGAACCCCGAAAACCGAATAACCGTATAGCACATGGGTTGAGATTAAGTTGTTCGATCGTCGGGAAGCAGGAGAAATCAAAGCAGCGGAACTAAAGCTTCTGTAGAGCCTGTGACCAGGCCATTGATAAAAATGTTGTAATAAAGGGACCCAAGGCGAACGGAAGACACGAAGGCTACCTGGCCAAAGGACAAAGCCAACATTCGGTCCATGGCGAATCGCTGGCAGGATGTGAGGATGTGAGGTCCTTTGCCTTTGGCAGATGCGGTGGCAGATTTTGCATTGTGGCCGACAAAGGAAACTCTCTGGGAAGGGCGAAATAAAATACAAGTTTTCTTGATTTTTAAGCTCAATGGTCTCCATGCAATCTTTAAGCTTGATTAAGCCATTCAATTGGTTCCGAAATCCAGTCAAGACCCCCTCGAACCGCATTAACATCTCTCATCTGCTGCCCTTTGGGCTCAAATCGATTGGCCATTCAAGTCGCACCATAAAACGAAATTATTCGCAATTCCGCAGCAATTCTGCAATCGGCGGCTTGCAGCCCAGAGCGGCAACAAGAATGATTATGGCTAAATCAACAGAGGACCGACCAGTTCCACACATGAAACGGTAGCTCAAGCCACTGACAACTTCATCATAAGGCAAACGCCCCAGCAAACGAGGGGTTTCGAGGGATCCGCGGACTGAGACTCTGCCTAATTGCCGAGCGCGTAATCAAAAGGCAATGGAAGATATTTTCTCTGTTGATGCTCTCTCTCAAGGGGCATATGATAAATATTCAAGGGTTTCAGAAATAATATTCAACTATCTATTAATTCCATATATTTTTATTACTTAAATTCCAAATAAATTAAAAAAAAGGTATATATTTCATATTTTGTTCGCTTCAAATTTATTTAAGTTACTTGAGTGCCTTCAATATTTTATCCTTACCATTTTTCGCATTGTAAAATTAAATTATTATTCTGTAATATTCCTGAATATATTTATAGAGAATTCGAAAAAGTTATATATTCAAGTTCTATATTCAACTATCTATTAATTCCATTTAGTTTTGTTAATTAAATTCCAAATAAATTTAAAAAAGGTTCTATGTTTCATATTTTTTTCGCTTCAAATTTATTTAAGTCACTTCATTGCCTTTAATATTTTATCCCTACCATTTTTCGCTTCTAAAAATTAAATTATTATTCTGTAATATTCCTGAAAATATTTATAGAGCATTCGAATTCCATATAGAGAACACTATCCACCTACCTTGTTATTTGTCTTTTGCAGTTAACTGGTCCTCGCTCATCCACATGAACACATCTCTTGGCCCTGGAGCCAATTTCGTGGTAAAATTCATTTGTTAACAATTTCATTTCATTCGTTTTGTTTTCGGTTTCGCTGCGTTTGGATTTGGGTCTGCTTGTGGGTCTGGTTATGGGTAAGGAATGGTTTGGTATGGGATGGTATGAGTTTGGGTTCTCCGCGCTGGTGCGGCGCCTAATTACAGGGTGCCTGCGGTTCGGTTCCTGGGGTTCCTCTGCTCGTGTGTCCTGGCTGCTGCATGTAAAACTCGCCGAATTAAGACATCAACTTTAATGAGCAACACTAACGCAGTAATTGCGGCCCGATGTGGGCGTGGTCGGTACAGTTTGGCCGACTGCTTTGGTTTCCCCCTGCGACGACGACGATCGTGTTTTCATTCTTTTTTTAGGCGTCTCTGCCTTTTTTGGGTTAAAAGTTCCGGCAGGTGGGTTATCAGTCTCTCCGATACCTTCACTTTTTCTGTTTGGTAGCTCCTAATTTTTGGGTAGAACCCGATCTGCGCCGAGCAGCTGCCAATGGGAAAGTAGCGCACCAGAAAACGCCTCTTATTTCTGTAAACTCTGGTCAGCGAAGGCTGCCATCTAATTAAGTAAATTGTCCGTTTTACATATGTTTCCCGGTGCCACTAATTTTTATGACTTTTTAATCGAAAACAATAAAAATACTGCTGGCCGAGAGCGTTGGATATTTGGTATTCATAAGCCGCATTTATGATAAGTTTACGCTTGGCTAAATCGAATTTAATATTAAGTCACTCCCGATGGCCTTTGTTAGTGGGCGATAGATGGGTGATAAAGGTATTTAAGGGGCTGCCATCTGGCCGGGGCAGGTGAAGGGTTCTTCCAGGGAGGTCTATAAAGGACTCAATAAAGGACATGCAAATGAATTGAAGATATTCAATGGGACGAATAGAAATAAAAGGAAAGATATCATTCAATTATCTCACGCAGCTCATTTAATAATCCTTATTCACAAATACATTTTAAATTTATTAATGCTTAGCTATAAATAAATTAAAATTAGATTAATTCGTCAAATTTATATCCATACTCCTGAATTAATAATAACATTATTTATTAAAGCTGAAATCTTCTTTAAAGTGCAATGCTTTATTTTTAAAAATTCCAAACTTATTGATTAAATACCCACAATATTAAGAGAATTAATGCATTCATTCACATGGCTTCCCAAAAAACCCCAACCACCTGGCTTCCTGTCTCAATCGACTCGTTAATCAATTCTCTCCAACCGAAATGCAAAACAAAAACATTCCAAATTCAATTGCGAATTATGCATTTATTATTAACAATTGTTGTCTGATTGCCAGTCGAACGGGTAGCCTCTCCACCGCCCTCCCACCCAGTCATTACCATCAATTTCCAGCCCCAAGGGCACTGGACAAGGTTCGGGTTTTGGCACATGGGTCATTTGTGCGCATTTGTTTTCAGGGTGTCCCTGTGCCTGTCTCTGTCCCTTTCCCCCGGCAGGATCCTGCTCGCCAGGACATTGCTTATCCCGTCCGGCTGCCGTTGATTTTTCCCAGCTTCCTTTGCAGTTCGAACTGCACTTCAAATATTTAAAAACTAGAAAATATATAAAATACTAGAATTTACCAGAAAATACTAGAATAACTCCCATAATTTTTGATTTAATAATAATTTAGTTTTTGGAATAAAGAATATTCCTTTGTATATTAACCTGTAAAGCTCTGCAAAACATTTCTTCGAGTGTACCTCTTGTCGTTTTTCGGGGCAGCGCTCCTTCCACCGAAGTTTGGCATTTGCCAAACATTTGCATATGGGACTAACTGTTTTGAATATTGAAAGCAGACAACCAACTGCAGGGGCATAGGTGGTGGGAGGGGCTGAAGTAGGGGCAGGGGTGCTGCGGTGATTGCGTGTGGCAGGGTTAACAGAGTTGCCAATGCAATCGTGGAAAAGTGCCATGCATTTATGCAATTTTCACTGACTTGGCTTGGCTGCTCGAAAGCCACTCAAATGCCATGGCAGGGCACTCCATCAAGTGCAGTTGCCCCCCCTGCCAGGGCAACCCCCCACCAACGCCCCTGTCATAATCAAATTGTATTGAACATTTGCAGTTAGCTGATTCCGGGTGCTGCTGCTGCTGCGGCTCCTTTATTCATGTGATTGGACTTGGCCAAAGCCCTGAAAATGCAGCTTGCAGTGGGAGTGGAAGTGGGGTGTACATGTATTGATATTGATTCATTCATTCACTCAGTCATCCCACAGAGGTGTTCTTAGCCACAGACGTGGGACTATCGACTATCAGCTTTTATGATTGGCAGGCAGCGCAGCCCTTGCCTTATTGAATACGGCATATAAATAAAACTTATTTCAATTCTCTGTGGGCGAGATAAAAATGTGGAAAATGTTATAGTGCTTCTAATAAAATAACTAATCTGATCACGTCTGCCGGGGCCCCTCCTCTCCTGCAGGATAATAGCCAGCTGCCATTGCCACAAGTTATTACACATCCCTTGGAGGAGGATTATTCCGGGCGGAAGGTGAAGCATATGCAAAGCAGCTAAGTGAAAATGCAGTTGGACGGGAACTCCAAAGGGAGAATTGGGGATGCTAAGGGATTACCCTGCATATGTGGGTCGGCGGGGCAGGAATAAATTGCCAGTGGAGCCGGATGTAGTTCATTAGCATGCCATCTATGCAAAAGCTAGGATATTAACTTGCCACTAAAGCATCGGATTAGTGAGCAACACGAGTGTGTGAAATGGTTTTAAATATTTTTGGGGGTATTTAATAGTAAGGATCATAGTTTTATTCCAGATTATGGCAGTTTATTGGGGGATTTTCAGGGGTCTCGGGGGTCAAACATTCTAATATAATATAAAAATAAAATATAAAATCACAGAATAAATTAATCACTTAAAGTAAATTAAAAACAAAGGGTAACAAAGGGTTTTTCGATCTAAGGACCTTTCCATTTTCATCTCAGTTAGCTGTATCACCTGTCTCTCACGTTGACAGTGCCAAATTTGTTGTCTACCCAGGCAAAACGAAGTAAATAAAGTTCTTGCCAACAATGACAGCTGTCAAAACAGAGAAAAAAGTGGGAAAATACAAAAAGAAGCGACCACAGAACGGCTTCAATTAACGCACAGCCACACTCACAAGGGGAAGCTTATATTAAACGCATATGACACGTTTACTCCCCAACCCCATCCAGAAGTATTACCCCATCTTACCATCCTCTTGAACCCCTTTTCCCCCATGGACAAATGACAGAGCCTTCCATTAGCGTCATTTTTGGTGCTGGATGCTCCCGTTCTTTGCCGTCTGTGCGGCATTTTGGCAAACAATTTGCTAAAAAACGTTTTTCTAAAAGCAAAATGAGTGGGTGGGGGAAGGGGGGATGGTAGGTTTATGGGGCACATGTTGCGAGTGCAGAAACATTTGACAACTGAGTGGCAACTCCTTCTCCTTGCTTCATCTCTGCGGCTGCATTTAGCTGTCAAAAGCGAAAGCCGAGCAACAAAAGCAAAAGCAGGCACGGCATTAGCCCCCTCCCCACATATATTTGCACCCACACAGACGAGACACCCGAAAAACCCCACCCCTTAATTTCAAAAGTGACAGCTCAAGTGAAAAAAGTGTTTGCTCCGTGCCAAAATACTCCTGGGATCGTGTGCAGCCCAAGGATCGGAAGTTCTGGCCTCAGAATGCATGAAAATTCATATGCCACAAGAAATATATTATTATTATGTGGGAAACAATCGTCTGGCTGTTCTGTTCTCCCGACAGGGCAACTGTCGACATTTGTTAAAGTTTTTCCAATTTTTTGTTTGCTTCTGCTGCTGCTTCTCTGTTCTCCTTGGGACTGCAATTCAGTTGTCACTTTGACAGCTCACGCAAAGGTTGATGGAAGCAAATGTCAGAGGGGTAGTACTTCCACTTCCCAGAGGTGGGGTGAAACTTTTCCGCTGTTATTGGCAGGCATGAAACGGAAGTCTGACTAAAACCAATCGGTCGTCATGGATCAGCAGATTAAGCAAACAAAAAGGGAATATACTTTGGGTGGAAATTAATTTGGGCTAAATTAGATATTAGTTTGGGAGGGATGGAAAAATCGAAAGGAATCAGAATAAGCATGTAGATAATCTCTCTATGAAGCAATTATCAAATAGAAGCGATTATGGCATTTATAAATTGCATTTAAAATATACTTATTCAAGGCAGCTATTGTTTCTACACGTCATTAAAACAAATAAATCAGAAATACAGCAGATAAAATACATGTACAATACATTTAGACAATTGTAATTGATTTTAGTCCTTTTTTATTCTTTTAATCTCGGAAAAAATAAAATACTCACGTAAGTAAACATTGCCACAAAAGCTTGTTTAAAATATTTAAAATGGAATTTACACTTTTGGCCCCACACAATATTAACAACTTTTTCTCGCCCCATGTAAGCTAATAAAATACCATTTAGATTCAATTTGTAACAATATCTACAAAAATATTTGCCCATATATTCCTTGGTGATTTCAGAGCGTTGAATTTTAAATATTTTGCCCGCCCTCTCATTCGATTTATTTACTTCACCAAAAGGTTTAGAAAAAATGAGTTAAAAAATGGAAAATTGAAATGCAAAATCGAAATCAAAGCTGAAATGCAGCCAGCAGCAGCAGACATTTGAATGCCGTGCAAAGAGCAAATAAATGTGCAGAGCCAAACAAAAAGAAGCAAAAAATCACACAAATTGAAATATTGAATTATTATTGCTCGCATGGGGTCCCGATCTCCACACAAAGTCCACCACCCCTGGCTTATTGTTGGAAAACAGATTTATAGCATTTGCCAAATAAACAGAAACAGAAAAGTCGAATGCGCATTGAGTGACTCACAGAATATGCACATAGATCCCGGGAAAATGGTGGAAAAGGTGTGGGGGAGGGGGCGAAATTTATACAGTAGACTCAATTTTTTTGTTTAATATTGTTTGCTGTCTTTTGTTGATGCGTGCAAACAAAAAGGAATTTTATTTTCAAATTTATTAGAAATTTCTACGTTTGCCATTTCCATTCCCTGAGTGGGACTTTTCCGCTTTCCCCTCTCTTCCCTTTCCTTCCCGCCTTCAGTTGCAGTTACCACTTCCGCATTTGCTTTTATGCAATCTAACGCTGCTTTTGAAGTGCTTGGTTCAAACACACAACAAGCCGAAAAAAACGGAAGTAAAATGAACAAATAGTAAATGGAAAACAAACAAAAAATAACAACAAGCTAAAAGCATATAAAAATGGTTTGTGGCGGCAGTTTTTTTCCCCTGGCTTTTTTTCGCCATAAATAAAATCTTGCCGGCGAAGTGAAGGAGTGAAAAAGCGGGCGGCACATCGTCTGTTTCAGTCGTGAATTAAGATTAATTAAACTAACGGTAACTGTAACTGTAAACTGAAAAACTAAGCAACATGGCTGCTCCCATGTGTGTGTGTGTGGGTGTGTGGATCTGTGTGCGTGAGTGTGTGGCAAGTGCACGAAATAAATGTTTATTTATATGCCGCGGCGCAGCGGAAATTGCAATGCGAGTCCGTCGAGTTGCCGAAACCGTAAGCGAATACAAAATGGCGCCCATAACGGTGCATGGGGTATTGCCTTACTATCCCCCCAAACACCCACTACCCACTTGAAGCCACGCCCCCCATTTCCATCACTCCCACACAGCTGCCATACAAATGTAAACTGCAGTTAGGTTTTTGCTTATGAGAATATATGGCAAACCGAATGGAAATTGGTTTTTATCAGGGGTTTCGGTGTGGTGTCGTTATCTTAACTTTGATAAGGAACTCACATTCCAGAATGACCTACATGTCGTATAGGTAATATCGAAATATATCTAACCGTAGTTGAGTTTATTAAAGTTATTTATATAAAATAAATTATTTATTTTAATTTTTATAATTTTTTTTTAGTTAACCATTACAGAAATTCTTTATTAAACTGGAAAGCCGAATGATTATTTATTTGAATGGAAACACGTTTATCTTAACTTGGATACGGAACTCACATTCCAGCATGGCCTTCATGTCGTATACGTAATATTAAAAATCAATCTAATGAGGAAATATGATAAAGCGTAGTAGTTTAGATTATTAGTTATTTATATTATTTCTTTTATTTAAAAAAAAAATAAATCATTGTTAAATCCGAAAAATATAAATAGGCTATATTGGCTCTCTTTCAGATTTTAGATTTTAAAAGCTGTTACAATGAAGTCTAGTCTTTCCTTCTGCCTTAATCTATAGCTGGTTCCAATATGATATTCAATGTGCAGATTTGACGCCCATCTCATTTCTACCCAGATCAGCCTTAAAGCTGCTCCATCTGCCCAATAGAATCTCCATTTTGGTGTCGCCTCCAGTTGCCACGGTTGCTCTATTGCTCTATTGCTTTAGCCTAGATTCCGTGCGATTCAACTATTATCCTGCTGGCGACTCTTTTGTGTGGGTTTGCAGCCTTGTCGCTTATTTGTGGCCCGGATATAGAAACATGCAACGGAAATGCAAGAAACAGTGGCCGCTGGGAAGGTTGGCGGGCTTGGAGTGCTGGGGATGTGGGGATGTGGGGATGGCAGGCGGTATAGGGTAGGTAGGAGGCATGTTTATGGCACACAGAGTCGCATTTGCGGAGCTGTGAAAATTTATTGTACAATTTTCTGTGGAAATACCAGAGAGACCCCGAAACAAGCGAGAGCACCAAAGCAACAGGAATGAATTTAAGAGCAGGAATTCGAATAAATTTAAGGAGACTTTGGGCGGACAAAAAATGAGTGGATCAATGTTGCTTCTGAAGCTTAAACTTCTTTAATAATATTTTAGTTTGTTCACTGCTTAAGAAACTAACATTATAATTCCATGAATATTCTATTCTTAGATAATTTGAAACCCACAAATTCCTTTCCCATTTTTCGCCACATAATTAGTTTCCCCACGCTCTTTTCCTAAATTCCTTTCGCATATTTCAGTTACTGAAACCTTCCATCTTGCATCCTCGACCAACGTACTCATTCAGAATTCCGCAGACCCATACTTCATTAGGGTCTAGTCCCCCCTTCGCCACCCCTCCTCCATATGAGATTGTGTGGGTGTGTGGCATGCAAGTGAAACCCTTTAAGTACTCATATTATTTGCACATTCCAACGCAAAAAAAGGACGACCAAGGGAAAACAAGAGAAAAGCGAAAAATGAAAACTTAACGAAAAAGTGGGTGGCAAAAAGAAGCAAACGAACCAAGTCAAGTGCTGTTATTCATAGCGCACTCACACACACACGTTCAGATGCCAACAAATTGCTAAAAGGTAACGGTAACGGTAGCCAAACACAAGCCACTCACACACATGTGGCACCTCCGCACCACCCACCTACACACCCAACCACCCCCCATCCACTCGCGAGTCAGGTCCACGTTCATGTCCTTGACAATCAATTCCCCGCGCACTCAATTAAAAATATGCACAGTGGGCTGCATACGACATAGCCACACACACACTCACAAACGGACACTGAGAGAAAAAATTTACAAAGGATATATAGAGACTTTAAAAGTATAGTAAGAGGTGGAATAATTTAAAATATTGCAGTTCCAGCAATTAAGTTAAATAACTATCAAATAAAAAATTCGAATATCAAGTTAAAAAACAATTTAATGTATTCAAGATTATCATATTTTGCATTGGGATCTTATGACGTATAGATTGTAACATTTCTATAATTTAAGTTGCCCAAATAATAGAGATCTCCAGATTAGTGGGGTTGGTATTACATAATATATCGAAATTGAATAAATCAAGAAACATTTAGTTTTCTCCAAAAAATAGCGATAATAAATCATTCATAAATCAAGAATTTGTGCTATCCTTTTTTCTACCGTGTATACCCACGCACACACATAAGTCAACCGCCGTGGGGGTTTACGATTGCTATATAGGGGCTTGGGGGTTGGAGGACTGCTGGTGTTGTAGCACTGCTGCTGACTGCATATGAATGAATATTCGAACATTCGCAACCATTCTTCTTTTTTTTGTGCTTGGCGTTTTTTCTGTTGCTTCCCGCATAAAAGTTCATCAGCGAGAATATTGGCGGGAAGGAAGAGGAAGAAAAAAGAAAGTCCCCAATGTCGGATATTTGTATATTTGAATAATGCGGGGGAGGGCATATCCGCTACATTATTTATTTAAATATTTAGTATATTATTTTGGGTTTAATAGAACGAACCCCATATTCTAGGGACTCAATATTTTTTAAACATTTAAATCGATATACCTCATACGTTTTGAGATCCCAAAATGGCACAACAATGTACAAAATTTAAAAAAAAATCCTTTTAAAATAATTTTAATAAAAAAAATATTCCTAAAAAAAAATTCAAGTGGTTATCACTCTCAATAAAAGAGTATTCAAATATTGCCATTATCCTGGACTTTATATCCCCCGTTGTTGCAATATTCTCGCCATATTCCTGCAAGCACGTAAGCGCGTTTGTGTCTGTTTGTGTGCGGTGTGCGAATACTGGGACCCGTCTTTATATGTGTTTGGATTTGAGCATCCTTGGGGTAATAGTTTTCCACGGTTTATAATTCCGTGCTTCCCCCAATTCGCTTCTCAGCCACCCCCTCCCCCAACCGTGCGCGCAAGGATATTTATTATTTACAGGAATTTTTTCCCGCATGCTGCTTTCTTTTAGTTCATTTTATGTTCCTTGCGTTCTCCTTGCCTTGGTTTTATTTCCTTTCGCTTGGTTTTGTTCGCCCGCTGCCTGCTGATGATTTGTGTGCCAGTGTGTGGTTGCCATATAAATATTAAAAATATTGCACAACAAATCCCCAACCCCCTCCGCACCTCCGCCCCAGCGCCTCTGCTTAAGCGGGAATAAAAATCGCGCTTAATAAATTTTTAAAAAGTGTGGCAACTCCGTGGAATGGAAAATAATAATTTAGAAGAAGACAGGACTACCTTTCGCTGGGCAAACACAATGGGCAGAAAGAGATGGGAAGCACGCATAAAAAGATAATAACAAAAGTGTGGCACTGGTGACCCCGATCTTCTGCCAGAATGGCCACCAGCGCGGCAGGAAGCATAAACATTTACATCTGAATGGGCGGCAACCCTAAAAGATTCGATGCTTTTGGAAACGGTTTTAATAAATGTGCATTTATGGCTTATGCATCTCATAAATAAAGTAGGTCGAATTTGTGATGATGTAAGCTAAAACTTAAAGGTTACTTAAAAAAAGGATCAAAGGCGTTGCATTAAATGATTTTCCTCATTTGCATATTAAATTCCTAAATGCGATCAAGCTCGCAACTAATTTGTAAGACTTTTTCCCACTCTCAGATCCTCTCATTCAATTAATTTAAGCTGCAAAAATGCCTTCCGTTCGCGCTAATTAAAATAAACACCGTGTGCACTTCGCTGGAAGGCAGCTGGGGCAGCGAGGAACCGTTGCATGTCTGATGAGTTGACAGGACGCCGGATAACTTCGGTGGAAATTGTTTTTATTTTATCTCCGCTTTGATTGACGACGCTTCAAATGATTTTACACGCACGAGCGGCAGGAACAACAAAGGGAAAAAGAAAAAAGTAAATAAAAAAGAGCGGGAAAAGGAACCTGCTGCAAGGATAATGCGTAAACGCTGTGTGCCTTTTTGCGCTAGTGTTTGCACAAGGCGCTGGCAATCCTTTTCGGTTTTCAGTTTTCAGCACTCGAATCTCGAATCCTGTTTGTCCTGCGTCGTATGTGCGTGCCGCCAGTCGCGTGTCTGCCCTGTTGGGACTGCTGAAAAGTTAATCCTTTGCCCGGCGAAATCACGGCCATCGAGTGTTTGCACTGCCAACTCCGAACGCTCACAGGATATTCCCTTAATCCTGCCACTTGATCGGGCAGCTGCTGGCGCGCTTCAAGTCCCCAATCGACAATCCTTCGCGCCATAGGTAGTCTCGGCAGTCCATTAAGTGGGGCTCCGTCTCCGCTGCTCCAGCTCCCCATAATAATTCACAACACTTTCAGTCAGTCAGTCCATCAAGGACGAAGGACGAAGGGGTGAAGAGTCCAGCTGAGACCAGCATAAGGCGCATTTCGCAAACAAAAAAAAACCGAATATATATTATTATTATGCAAATTTTATTATTTTCATGATAAACCGCAAAATTTTCAATGGCCCGCCCCATAAACACAACAGAAGGATCCCGAAAGCACGCAAAACCCGCCCAGCTGGGCGCACATTTTTGGCATTTTTATGACTCATTGAGTCGATTACTATAGTGCTCGGCCATATACCCAGATATATATATATCTTTGGGGCTCGTAGTGAACTGTGCTTGACTCTTAGGCAAATGAACTCGATACCTCCCTTTGGATCCCCTACACAATCCCTCTTGAGTGTTTTTTGTGGCCCACTTGAATTGCTTATAGAGGGGATAGTGTTGGACTTAATGGCGTTTTAGTGGGTGGATCAACAAATGGTAATGAGAGGATGGCGCTGTTCGTGCCACCAAAACACCAGAAGTGTCGAGCATAACTCTTTGGTTTATGTTCCAGAGCTTTGGGAAAATAAGTAAGAAATGGGATTATGTTGGCTTAAAATAATAAATGGAAATATAAAGGATAATAATTGATAATAATTATTATAATATAGGATTCAATTTCTATGCGAACTAGAATTTT
This sequence comes from Drosophila prostipennis, assembly GCA_037075205.1. Classification (NCBI taxonomy): domain Eukaryota; kingdom Metazoa; phylum Arthropoda; class Insecta; order Diptera; family Drosophilidae; genus Drosophila; species Drosophila prostipennis. The sequence goes on along the minus strand of JBAMCJ010002194.1, from coordinate 177,919 downwards.
CAAACAAATATTTTTCGTCAAAAATATCCATTAAAAAAATACTTCAAAATCACAAATAAATATATTAAAATCCCACTTAAACCGTTGTCTAAACGTAAGCCATTTAAATCCCCCTCAACCAAATCAAATCAAAGAATATTTCATAATGGAATTATACTTTCATATTAGCCCCAAACAAGAAGAGATAAATTCTAAAGAAAATCATAAATACAAATCCAAGGCAATCTGCCACGATGCATGATCTATGGGCATACATTTTATTTAGCTGCATTAACAACTTTTTGCCAAAGACAACGGGAGATGCCTCTTATTTGCCTAGACCAAGCTAGGATTTTATGTGGGAATGGATGCCAAAAAATCATGGACAAGAAATAAATTCACGGCAGGCAAATAAAAATGGAAAAGCCCCGAAATGTGTGCAATACGCAGAGAAATAAAAAAGCAAGTCCCGAAGTTTCCATTCAGCCCCTCATCTTTGGCTGTTTTGTTGGCTCTTCTTTCATTTCGGGATATTTATTTAAATTTTGATTTAAGGACATCATCAAAACATTTTTTACGTTACATAAATTTTTGCCTGTTGCCCTTCGTCCGCTTTTTTGTCCGGCTGTTAACTTTTCATTTTGTAAAATGGACCACAAAATTTGTACTACAAGTTGTCCCAACTTGAGCATATTTTTTGTTTTATTCGCCCCTTACTTTTTATTGTTCTTGTCATAATAAAAATTGTTGCTGCTTACATTCCATGTCCAAAGTCCGTTGTCCTAAGGCAAGACAAATTAAAGACATCAAAAATTATAAGGCGTAAAAATTCCGCAAATTTGTTTTTCCAGCAAACTTAAGCTGCAAGGAAAAGCGACGGGGAAAAGAGAATGAAAGTAGTTTGACCACAAGAAGTTTGCCAAATTGAAAATGGAATTTTTTCGAAAACAAAGTTAAAGTTTCCTCTGTTGAGCAGAGGAAACGTTGATGGGATTTCCAAAGCGGATTTGCCGGCGTCCCCGGGAAAGCGGCCATGTGTATATGTTCGCCTGGAAAACAGAAAAACGGAAAATTCTTACTCGCAATAGAGACGTCATCATCAAGGTGTGCGCACCGCACAGTGGGCAACTTTGATTGGGTCCTTTACATAAGCGTTTAATCCTATTTCGCGGTGAAATGCATAAATAGACAAAAGGGGGATGCTTAATGCCCGAAAACCCCCTGGCATATGGACCAGCAGTCGCCGGGAGAGAGGGTAGGAAAAACGGGAAAAAAAAGCCAGACAGACAGACGGAAAATTGCGACTGCAAATGCAATTTTCATGTCACGTAGCATTCGGTTTTCGGGTTGCTAAGCGGTCATAGCCGTATAAAAATGTATTTAAAGCAAAGCCCGACAATCATTTAATGCAACATGACAGTAAGTAAGTTGTTTCCCTCAGCCCTCAGCTTCTGGCGGTGACAACTTTTCACAATGCAACCCTTAAAAAACAAAAGTTGGCTCCGGATTAAATACGCTTAATGCGCAAAATTAAAGGCATAAATGTATGCATGAGGATGCGCCCCTCCTTTGTTATATCTGAGCTCCGACCACAGTCCGTTCTTCAAAGGCCACAACTCATGCGCTTTAGGGCATTTAACTCGCAGCTCGGAACTCAAACTCACCTCGGTTTTGTTTGGGCTTGGCTGAATTTATTGTGCATAAAAGCCAAACAGGCTTTGGCAAATATTAAATACATTAAAACTGACACACGAGCTCGAGTCAAATGAGTAAACAGAACTCAATTCGAGCTGTATTCAAATTCAAGCCACTTAAGTGGACTTTGATGTGGTATTCTGTTCCTGCAACTTTCAGTCTGGAGATTACCCCAGGACCTCGGGACATCTGGGGATTAACAATTAAACTGGGTGAGGGGGTGGCAATAAACTAGTTGGGGAAGAGTGGGCTTATGTTTGCGAAGCAACCCTGGGAGCGGAACTATAACTCTCTTAGTGAGTCATTTAATCTTAGATAGGTTAAGTCCCTCACTGATCTGATAAGTCACGCGAGGATAGAGTATTTTCCGGGGTTTTTATATTCCGTGACTCACGCAGGGGAATTATAATTAATTAATGAAATTGCAGGATATATTTTAAATATTATTTAAAAATTATTTTTATTATTTTTTAGGATTTTTAGATTAAAGAATATTTTCTAAAATATTTCTATCTATTTCCAGCACCTGTAACTCTATCCAATTTACATTCCAGACCTCCCATCGCGAATCTCTGGAGAATCAACTTAATTATTATTTTTTTTTTTAGAATTTTTAGATTGAAGAATATGGCAACCACAGATTTTCTAAAATATTTCTATCCATTTCTACCACCTGTAACTCTTCCCAATTTACATTCCAGACCTCCCAGCCCGAATCGCGAGTGATAAAATGCATTTGTCCAACCACTTAGCGAGGAATTTCCCCCATTTAATAGCTAGACAATGCAATCTTTTCATTGGCATTTTCCAATCAATTTCATTTCGCCGATAAGAGCAGCCAGCAGCGGGAACTGGCGAACTAGCGGAGCCATCAAACTGGCAAACTATCAGCCACCCAAGCGGCAAATCCGCAGCGAGCATATGCGACTATTCCCGGTGATGGCGAAAAACCCACAGAATCATTATTCGCGTTTCGGTGGGAGGGAAACGAAACTCGCGGCACGGCACTTAAAATGCTTAAAATACAAAGCGATAAATACGGCACCGACTGAGGCATTAAACCATATGCCTGCGATACAGGCGAAATGTCCTGATCGACGGGGGAGTCGCGGGTAGGGATTTTGGATTTTCGATTCGGTTTCCTACTCTTCTACCCCCTCGCGTAATTGTAATTAATTTCCTGTGATTTTCGTTTGCAGAACTCACCCTGTCCTGCGATCCGGAGGAATAACCCAGGGCCACATCAACGTCAACCAGCGGTCCTTGGTCCTTGGTCCTTTTAATCGCCAATCGATAAATTTGCGTTAACTGTCAGCAGACTGTTGTTACTGCCGCTGTTCGCTGGCGATTTATTTTTTGCCGCGAGTCGGGAGTCGGGAGTCCTGCTGCTCATTTAATGCGATTAGATTTAATGGCCAGTCTCGGATCCTGCTGGATTGCAGCAGGACATTCGCCCTGCTCTGCTGCTCGTCACTTAAAACTACTTATTAGCCCCCATAAAAATCGCCTTAGTCTAATTGGCTATGATTGATTCGGGGACTTTGGCTCTGGCCTCCAGCTGGGCGGCAGGACGTCCACTAATTTGACTCAAGTCCCGGACAAAATATGTTTTTAATATGCAAAAAGTTTTAGCCAAATGGCTTTTAACTGTCATTAGGCAACTGTTGCCCGAGCTTCGGCTGGCTGGCTCCAAAGCCAGAAAATGGCCAATGAAATTTTTATGACCCACCAACATTTTGTTTCCACGTATCCCCGAAAAGCGATGTCATGTGCCAGCTGTTGGCCAGCTTACTAGTTTCAGGGACACCGCCCAACTTCTCTATAAATAGAGGTATATGGAATGGGTTCGGGTTTCCCTGGGTTTTTGGAGGAGCTCGTAGGAGACACACACAACAAATAACGCTTAAAAGTTGGTCGCTTCGCCTCACCTGGCCAGCATCCTTTGGCATCCTTTGTTTTGCCTCTAAAATACTTTTTAATTTTATCAGCAGCACACAGACTCGTTTACATGCTAAATGAATAGAATCAGTGGGAGAAAAGGATAGGAATGAGCTTAGACCTAATTAATTTATGATCAGTATTAAATTAGACTTTAAAATATGTACAAATTGCAACAAAATAAATGAAAATAAAATGATTAAACTTAGAATTTTTTTTATTACCATTGCATTTATTTTATTAAAATTAATTAAAAGTAAAAAGAAATTAATTTATGATTAGGGTTAAATTAGCCTTTAATTTTAAGGAATGAAAACAATTAATAAATTAAAATAAAAGGATGAACCTTATAAAATTTTAAAATCCCTATGTACTCTTATGAGAAATTTAGTTTTTAGATTGCTTAAAGAAATTAGTTTATGATCAGGGTAAAATCAGCCTTTAATTTGAAGGAATTAAAACAATTTATAAATGAAAATAAAATGATGAACCTTAAAAAATCTTAAAATCCCTACGCACTCTTATAAACAATTTAGTTTTTAGATTGTTCATAATTTTTTTTAAATGAACTAAATCAAATAGATCGACTTTGGTTGGTGCTAGAAAAATGTATTTCCGAATTCTTAGTAAATTCTCCTATCGCAGTCATCAATTCTCTCAGTGCAGCTAAATAGGTGTACCGAACGTGCTCGACAAACTCGCCTCGTACTTTGTCATCAGAGCGTCATCTGGTGCTTTTCCGCTGGTTTCCTCCTCGTCCTCAGACCGACATTACCTATTGGAAAAGTGGCCAACTAATCAACGAGCATTGCGCTGGCATTTCATTATCATTCGCCCGACGTAGAATCCGTTTAGCCCCCCGGCCCCAGTTCCACCCCACTTTTCGCCCCGGGAACCACAAAAATGGCAGCAGTTGGCTCCCGGACAGCCATGGGATGGCAATGCTCCTTTTGGCTCCGCTGCATCGGAATTTTAATTTGGTTTCATTTCGGTTTAGGGCAGCTGTTGCACCAGGACGAAGGACGGAGGACGGACGGCCAAGGACCAAGGACACGGAGGACCAACAAGTTGACCAAGATTTAATTGCATTTTGAGTGGCCAGCAATTAATAATTTATGAAAGCAAAAAGTGCAAGAGTGCAAGTAGAAGTTGGCAAAGTTTTTAATTATTTGCGCTTGATTTTGTTTGTGTGTGTAAGCGGGTAGCATAAAGCAAATAAAGTGTTAAGGGGTGTGTGTGTACTGCCAGGGGTTGGGTTGCCAGTTGCAAGTTGCAAGGTATTTTTTCCATTTTCGCTGGCAGAGAAGGCTGCAAGGAATTTCCTTTCGGGAGGGTTGCAATTGCTGACAAACCGCAGCGAATTGCTAAACACGTGCCCCTTTTTTCTGGTCGCACAAAGCACCCTGAATGGGGCAATGAAAAATTGTAAATTGAACAGGGTCCTTCGGGCAAGGAGGGGGATGAAGGATATAGGCAGGGTGTGGCAAGAAGCACGTGCAAAAATGCGTTAAAATTGCGCATTCAACATTTGAACGCAAACACAAACGCAATTAAGCGCGGCGTCAGTGTAATGAAAGTGTCTGCACCACCCAACTGTCCAACCACCACCCACTGCTTAAGCGCCCGCCAAGGCAACGGAAGCGGAAATAACGCAACAGCCTCAGGATGAGCAGAGCAGCCAGGACGAAGACGAGGTCTTTGGAGGATGGACATTGATGGTCAAGCCGAATGCATCGCTCGTGTTTAGCTTGTCAGGGGTTTGGGAACTAAAGGATCCTCTGGAAAAGGGTATATCCCTTAGATGTGCAGCTTTGCAGGGTGAACTTTGAAGAATTAATAGAGTAAATATTTTATTATACAATTTTTAGGAACCACTGGATATTTTTCATATCATCTTATCGTAATAAAAGTATCAAAGGAATATTAATAGAGTTTATGATGAAAACTAAATGCTATTAAATGCTGATTCTGATTTCGGATTTAAGTAATATTATTTAAATTTACAGGGTATCCACAGGGATAGGTTTCTTTCCAAGTGACTATGTTTTGTTTAGCTAACATTGGCCTACCAAATTGTGATGTGCTGTTGTGTTTTCACTCTTCCTGGGCAATGGATGTTGGGTGGTGGTGGTGGGAAGATGGTAGGTTGGTTGGTTGGCCAGACGAACCGGTAAGCGCGGTTTTGTAAAACGTTTAATTGCAATTTGAAAAGCAACCTTCAAGGCCTGGACTGGGGCATACAAGGGTTGCTGCCGTTGCTGTGTTCAGGATTTATTGCTTTTGGGTCTATTGCAGGTCCACGTCCCCCCCAAAGCACCCATAACACCCATAACACAGCCCATGAAAGCCCGAAAAGCCCCGTCAGCAGCCTCCACTCGGAGCGAGTGTCTGAGCATGGCGACTGCAATTGAGGAATTTCATTTTGAAACATTTAATTTCCAACGTGCAACCCTTTCCGGGGGACTGGGGATTGGATTAAGGGCCAGGGGGCTGTTGCTGATAGCCGGAAACGGATATGGGGTAGCCTCTGTCTCTTTCTCCTTCTCTCTCCCCATCTCGTTCTCGCTTGTTAAACATATGTTTTCATTTGCAATGCAAAGTTTAATAATTGACCATTCTTTGGGGTTGCTTTTTGCCAACGGTAGCTTTATGTGTGTGTGAGGTGTGTAATTGCCAGATCGCTGGAAATTCTCGATTTTTTCCATGTAAAATGCTTCTGGGCTCGTGACAAATGAGCCACCAGCCAGACACCTTCGAGGGGTAGGAAAGTGAACTGGAGATGGGCGAATTACTACCTCTGAACCTTTCATTAAGGTTACTATTTGGAAAATAATGAGATTTTCAGTGAGGTGGCTCTTCTTTGTTTAAAATTTGGGGGTGTTTCTGGTAAGAGTAAGGTGAAAATCCAATTTATTTTTAGGCATTTCATCAAAGAATTTCGTAAAACATTCGTGATTATTTTTCAAAATGTTTTCTTCTAAGAAACCATTTCAATCCACACCAAATTCACTTTTCTTTAAACTTATGTTCGAGATAAACCTCTTCAATGCTTTACTTTAGCAAGAAAAACAAAACCCAAAAGAGCCATAAACCTTCATTATTAATGCCCAGCGATATCAGTGCTTTCCTCCCATTTTGGTCATAAAAAATTTACAATATTTCTCGTGCCAATTTGATTACAAAGCAAGCGTTAATTTCCATTATTTCTTCGTTTGCTGATTGTCATTGTTGTCCTTTGCAATTTGTGACCGTTATTTCCCCGACTTCTTTCGGTCATTTTTAAACCTGATTACATGCTTACACAAAAAATATCCCTCGTCCTCGGGCGGCAGCTTTCACGCGGCTTTTTTTCAATTTGTAGCACGCAGAAAAATAAAATAAGAAAAACAAAGGCGGAAAAACTCATTCAACCGTGACATTTTGTGTTTTGTTTTGTCATGCCCCTTTTTTGGGTTTTTCCTCAGTATTTTTGCATAATTAATATATGTATATCTTTTGATGAAACATATTTGCCAGGAAGAGTGGGTAATGCAAATAAATGTTTTGGGGTGAGATAATGCCATGAGTTGGGAACGAAAATTATAAAAATGTTGGAGAGGGTCGACTTGTAACATTAGCTGCAAGAGATTGTTTATAAATAAATACATAAAAGAAATTCCGAAACATAAATTTAAAAGTCTTCATTGGTTTTTTCAACACAATCATAGACATTTTAGGATAAACGAAAATACAATAATGTTTTTGAATATAAAAAAAATTATTAATACAATTCGGAACATTTTTTGGTATCATTTGGTATACCAGCAGGTATTTTAAAAACAATTTAGAGCATTCTAAATTCCATTCGAAACTCGAATTTATGGAATAGCCCTAAAACTGTCAGAACCATCCAAGCCTGCTCCCGTCATTGTCATTGTCATTGTCCTCGTCCTTGTTGTCATTATAAATGTGCGCTCATTTGCCTTAAATATCCAGGACTTTTGTGCACCACTAAATTAGGCAGCGTGCTTCGGTCTTCCCTATTCCAAACCCTTAACCCTCGGAGCCCCGAACCACGGAACCCCCTCCACTGTCAACGTCGTTGACCTTTTGGCCATCAAGTGGAACCAGATGATGGACAAGCGTGAAAGGGTTTCGAGTCGAGGGGCAGGCGCCAGAAAATGTTGACAGCTGTTTGTTCGGAATTAGTCTGCGATGTCGGGTGGGAGATGAGATGACAACACACTCTGGACATAAGCCGGCGACATATCTTAGCCATGTTAACAGGCGCGAGGTCGAACCCTTTGACCTTTTTACCGCTGACACGGGGAGCTCTTCATTAGAGTGCCAAACCATTCGGTGCACGGTGGAAAATAGAGATGGTCTAGCTTTCTAAAAGATTAAAAGTTAACTTTCCTTATTAGTATAAAATACATTAATGTTTGTAATTACAAAGAAATACTTAAAAATCAATTTATATTCTACCGAATTTACCAGTATTCCAAAGAGATCTTAAGGGGGGACATCTAGGTAACTTGGAAAAAAAAAGCGGATTTTCTGGATTTTTTTTTGGCCAAATGAAGAAGCCAATCGAAAATTTGTAAACTACGTTTTATTATATTAGGTCCAAAGTACAAAATAAAATTTTTTTCGAATAAATCGAAAACAAAATGGCGGCTGTGCAGCCTTTCTTCGTAGGCCCTTTTTTGTTAAAGGGGGTCCATGGCCGGACACCTAACGTCCTTAATTTTTGATCTAAAAAAAAAAAAAAATTTGGATAGTTTCTATACCTCAACAGCTATCGACGGACGTAGGATTTTTTCGATATTTTGATTTTTTAAAAAATGGTGAGTGATTGAAAAAAAGTAGCATTTTTTCGAATAAAAAACGTCACAAAATTATTGATAAAAAAAAAAGTAAGCAAAATAAAAAAAAAATCCTACGTCCGTCGATAGACATAGGTATTCTGAATATACTGTCAAAAATTCAGATCGATCGGTTAAGATTTGTTCGAGTTATGTGTCCGGCCGCCTCAAAAAAAGTGGTTTCGAGAAAAACGCGTTTAAAGTTTTAAGGTGCCCGGGATATACATGTGAGGTATCGCCGCAGAATGGAAAATTTCGACACTTAGACACTTTTGCCGGACTCTATCTTTTGGTATGTTATTTTTAAGAACCTAAAGCATTTTTTTAACGAAAAAAAAAATTTTCGATTTTTTAAAAATTCTACCTAGATGTCCCCCCTTAAGGTAGATCATACAATATCGTTAAAAATAAAAGAAAATAAAGTAAAATTAATTGATTTATATTACTTTTTCAAGTGTGAATCGTCAGATCCTGGCCCCTGGCTGCATTATCGCTTTTATTGCGTTTTAATTTGGCTTGTCCTTGTCAGTGAGGCATGCAAGGACATGCATCCAGGATGTGGTCAATATGGGGGAGTCGGGGCCGAAATGTAGCATGTTGTCGGCCTGTCAAAGGCCACTCACTGTATCGCCCCCCACTTGAGGGAAAGTCAAACATGACGGTCCTGACGAGTGGACAAGGACACTGACACCGGCACAAGGACTTCCTCCCCCCCTGAAAGCCGTGCATCCATGCACAGGATGCAATGGCATATTGCAATTAGTCGGAGGTCCAGGCGGTTGGCGAGACTTGCGGCATGTGTGGCGGGCTAATAAGCTGGGTGGGAGTAGGATTTCCCCTTTAGCCCTTCGGCCTGTTATCCTTTCGCCTGGACACACACACACACATACACACACACACACCTAGCCAAATAGCCAGTAATAACCGTCTGCAGCTTAAAGTAATTAGAACGCCATTTTCATGGGCTCCTTTGCAGGACTCAGGACTCGCCTGCACTTCCCGCTGACCCTCCCATAAATTCATTGGCGCAACTTAAGCCGACTCCTTGCTGCTGCTACTGTCCCGAAATACATAAAAGGACACCCATAAATGCGCAGCTTAAAGCCAAGAGGATTCGAGGCCAGGACTCAGACTGCAGCCCGTAAGGGGGATTTTAAGGGGGGCCGGGAGTCCAGCCAGAACCCCGGCAGGACCCAGCTGCATTATTACGGTCAAAGTAAATTTATGTGCGCTGTTAATTGAATGCTGCGCTGCCTGCGCGGGGTCAGGACACCTCGAGTATCCTCCTGATCCTCATATCGCCGGGCCCTCCGCGCCCTTCAGCTCGCCTTACTTTGCATAAGTCCGAAATTTATTTACAAAAAATAACGAACGCATGGAGTGGTTTATTATCGAAACAGGAGTGCCCTACGAAGGGTTTATAAACCTTAACGAAACTATAAAATATTTAATACCCAGAAAATTAAAAATAATATTAACAAGATATAAGTTCTAAGAATAAACGTGTTAAAAAGATATTCCTATCGTCAAGTTGGGTAATTTATTTAACAATTCCCTTAATAAATTATTAAAAATTTTACTGATAATAAACTTTAAATAGCGAATAGGCTCTGCCAATATAAGAGTATTCCCCGTAAGGGGATATCGAAAATGCATGCAAATATGCATTGGCAATGGCCATTGTCATGGCTACGTCGGATATAAGGAGCCGGCAGCTCATTGTTGGCCATTTTTCATACATTATAATCAGAAAGGATAATGTTAACGCCGCCAGCAGCCGAGGAGACCGCAGTCGAGCAGATGCCAAGGCCCAATTATGGCAAACTTTATTACTTGCTGACCTTAAAGCATATTTAAAATAAAAAAATTAAAAAGTTGATGAATCTCTCTTTTTCGAATAACCACATAATGATGCCAACTCATTTTTCCTTCAGGCTCTATTGAAAACACTCCAAGCGTTGGCCATAAAGCAATTTTATAGCCGGACCCCGGAGCAGGAAATCCCACAACCAAAATGCGAGCGAAGAAAATCTCGAGCCGCAGCGAAGACAACAATTCCCCCAGAAACATTCCCCACATGCCAAACTATTTGATAATTAAGTAGATGCGCGACCTCGAGGAGTATAAATCACTTAATTAACTTGACGACACTTCCAGACATTCAGACAGACAGACAGCCAAGGGGAAACGCAATGAATGCATCCTTGAAAGTATTCCAAATATCTGAAAAGAAAATAAAAATACGAGCCAAGAAGAGTGGCTCTCGCATCGAAAGACTGGAGAGACCGAGAATCAATGCAAAAGTAGCGGCAGAAACTATCAAAACTGAAGACCCAGCCCACTGGGGAGCCATCAATTCATCAAAATGCTGGGCTCTATAAATACTTTGGGTGAACTTCAATAAAATGCCAAAAGTTTTCTACACTGCGGCACTTCAAAAGCTCAGAACAGCGATGCTAGGCGATCAGAAACCAAATCAACAGTGACAGCCGTCTGGCAAGGGAAGTCTTCTAGATATATAAATAGTTTATTTACAAATATATTTAAAGGTATGCTTAATTAAATAAAAATAAACTGAAAACATGGCGTAATAAATGATCTACGCTAGGGAATAAATAGCTATCCTAATATAAAGTAAATATAAATACTATTTTAATTTTATAAAATTTTTTAAACATTTAAAATTAAATTTAATTGGTTTCTAGTATTAAAACTCTATAATTGTATACGATTTTTAAGTTTTCTCAGTGCTGTCATCGGCATAGAAATGAGGGAAATATCTGCTGATCGCGGCACTCGCAAATGCCAACGACTGTCGGTCCCCATCGCGATCATCAATGGACCTCATTACCACGCCCATTTTGTGTTGCCACCAATGTACGGTAGCCGAAAAAGAAATTTAAAGTACAAAATACAGAAATACGCTACAAAATGCGAGGAAAGCGGCGGCATCCATCCGTGGCACCTTCACTTCTTCCCATGCCTTCACTTCTCGCCTGAACTCAACTCTTCCTGGGGGCAGGCACGCCCACTTTTCCAAGTGATCGCCACCGTTCCAGCCATATGTACATGTGTCTCTTTTGGCTGAGATATTTTTTGTGCCCGTACAGCGGCAAGTGGGCGTGGCCAAAGACGCCCCCATCCCCCCAGCATCCACACATAAATAACCAAAGTTGTTGACAGACTTTGGCACTGGAAAATATCATTAAAAGTGTATAAAATAAACGACTGCAATGATTTACTGGGCAACTAAATCTGAATAAAATGGTGAGTAATTTTATTTTATATGTGACTTTTTAGGGGTTATTTCAACATTTTATTATAAATATTATTATCTTGTGGAGCTTGATTTTACAAGTTTTTCAACTTTAATTGGAAGAAATAATTGTGAAAGTTCTTAATCTTTTTTAATTATTAATTGTATATTTCTAAAAAATGCTATTATAATTTAAATTTTAAATTATATTTATTTAAAGATTTCTTTAAAACTATATCTATAATCAATAAACGCCCATATTTTAAACATATCAATCTCATTCAAAACGGTATCTTACACTTTTTCAAACCCAATTACGTCACTTGCATCGCCGAAGATAAACACAATAAAATCCTTCGGAAACCTTCTGTGGATTTCGCAGCAATGACAATGAAATCACCTCCGATTCAGTGGGCCACGTGATAAGCTAATCCCGACCTGAATGTGACAAAGCCAACGCCTTCAGACAATGAAATTTGTGTGCCGGGCAAATTGAAATGAAAATAAAAATGAAAATTCAACAACTTATGAACATCTCGTGCGGTGCCCCTGTCAGTTTCGATTCCTTGCCGGGGATCCTTGTCCCAGTTTCGAGACGCACCACCAACTTTTCTCACACTTTCTCAGATACAAAGTCTGCGGCTGACACCCGAATAGAATCCCACCCACCCAAATCTGCTGCCTTTGCTGAATTTATCTACATATAAACAAATATTTTTCTTAAATATGACAACATTTTGGGGGCGTGTCAATGGAAATTCGGGGGCGTCGGAAAAAGTGTTTTTGAAATTGAGTTTTCTAAAGTTCTTTCTCTTCCCCATCTCCCTTGCTCACATGGGGTATATATTTTAGATTTGCCCACGTTGTTCTTGGCTGGGTGTTTTTTTGGGGGCGTGAGTGTGTGTTCCCTGGGAGGGGGCGTGGTCGTGAGTGTGTGCCCTGCTGTCATTGCTTGTTTTGCAGTTGACATTGAGTGGCGAACGGAGCCCGTCAATGATATGCAGGCTGATGAGTTGTCGTTGTTGCTGCCCATAATAATGATAAGGTTCTATTGTGTGTATGTGTGTATGATGAGTGCCTGTTTACACGATGCTTATGGCTGAGTGTTGTTTTTTTGGGGGTCCCCAGAAATGGAACCCAGGGGGTGGTTGCTTTGGAAAATATTTAATAAAATGCCGGTAGAATTTAATTAGATTTTAATTGCATTTGCCACCGGAGCAGAGTGACAACAGCAAAGCTGGGAAATTGCCGCTTCTATCAAGGAATCTGTTTTTGAGTGCTGATTGCCTGGGGAAGAACGGATGTTCTTATGAGGGTGGTATTATGATATATTGTGTTATTAATATGGTACACAAGTCAATGAGAATTAATTTCAATTTGAGCTCGCGTCAAAACACACGTCCTGGATTAAATCAAGTTGATTGAACTTTGTATAGGAAATATTTCAATTAACTGGGGATAAGCTAATAATTGAAATGACAAACAAAATTCACTTACATCTAGACCACCATACAAATTTACCAAAATATTCCTATAGGTGCTTGTAATGATGTTATAAACTGGATAAAATTCTTGTTTTTGCCAATTTGTATCCAAAAAATTCACCTTTTTCTCAGAATAAAGCAAAAGTAAAGTAAAATTCCAAAATGTCTGAATTTCAAATCTATTCGATTTTAACAGAATTATAACAATTTTCATTCTATGATATATTAATATTTACCGTATTTTGTTCCGAAAAGAACATCTTAAATACCTTCATTATAATTACTTATATTATAACCTTCTTTATTCAAATTAACACTCAAGAACTCTTTTATCTTTGCCTCTAAGATTCTGATTTATATGGATACCATCATTCAACTCCTTTTGATCTCATTACCACAAACCGAAACAAAAACGACTTTTCAAACATTTCTTCAGCCGAAATCTTTTCGAGCCAATTAGGGTTGCTTCGTTTCAAGGCGTTTCGAATCGGAAGTGATACAAACACGAGAAAAGAATTCCTCCCGATCGAAATCATCATTTGTGATCTTCTTTGAGTTACAAAAACCTTTTGCCGCACGACTTTAATCGCCTGCCGAGTCATCAAACGAGGTGCAACGGAGATGACACCTCCGAAAATTGGAATCAGAACCCGGAGAGGGGAACTCGGCGTTATGAAGGCATTGGTCAATTTAACACAATGATATAACGAGCTGAACTTGAAAACTTTAATGCGCTTACCCCTCCCCATTGAAGGTGCACGAAATAAATGCCGAGTTCAAATGCACAGTTCACTTATTAAGTCGTTACCTCAATTAGAGGAGGAAGTACTGCACATGTGGGTCCTTTATGATAAGATCGAGCACGCATGAGGGTATGGCTTACTAATTTCCTTTTAATTACTACTTTCCAACGAGTTGTTTTGAGCCGAGCAACCAAAACTCATCTGCAATTACTCGTCGACTGGGGGAAGGAGAAGGGGAAGGCGGAGTTGGGTCATCCACTGGCATGGAGATGTCTTTCCTCTGTCGACTTTGCCTTTATAAATATTCAGAAATTAGCGGCGAACAAATCTTGTGCAAGTTTTTGGCATTAACACCTTTCAATCTGCGCGAGTTGCAAACAACATTGCGAATATGACAAAACGGATTTGAAGAGGCAACAGGGAGAGCTAAATATAATGGATTTTTTATTACCATAAATTAAAATCGTTTAAAAATTTTAACAAAATCACAAATCTGACTTTAACCCATTTTTATAAATATTTAAAAATATTTATAAAAATTAAAAAAAATGTTTTAAATATTACTTATCTAAAACCAATAGAATTGCTATTTTTACAGTTCACTTTATCCAGCTAATACTGCACTTGGCTCCCTCGGCGAGCACGCAGGAAATGTAATGTCACGACATCCAGATGAATTGCAGGAGACTTCAGGTTTTTCGCCCGCAGATATTTCGCAGTTGGTCTTCGCACTGCACACTTTTGAATATGCATAAAAAATTGGTATTAAAACGTCGCATGTAAGACATTAATCAGCTGGCAAAGTGGCAGCAGACAGAAGCGAGTGCCGAGCTCAATGCGGTGGCTAGGTGAAGTCAGTGAGCAGCAAGTTGAGCGCTTGCATCATGCGCTTGATTAATCTGCATTTCCCCAATCCCCGCCAGCAAAAATCTGCGCATAAGCAGCTTGACTCTTGCCAGATTGGACTGCTGGAGGAGGTGGGCAACCCAACCCAAGCCCACTCCGCGGCATCCACATCCACATCCACATCCACCGCACTTCACTCAGCTCTTCTGGTTGTCGGGTTTTATTTTTGAGTGCCCACACAGCACGAAAAGCGACCACAACTCTTTGCCCGAACAATAAATTCACATTAAGGAAAACCAAACCAAACCGAAAAAAGAAAAAAATATACACGAAAAGTTTATTTCATTAAAAACATTAGAGGCAGGCCAGCAAGGACGAGACAGAGCCATCAGCCCTACAATAATTTTGCATGCCTGGTGGCTGAATAATACGAATGCGCCTGTTGATTGTTTTTAGCATCTGTAGCATTGAGTGATGAGAAATACTCCCCGCCCCACTTGCATCTCGAATCCCAATGGTAATACCCATCCCAGACTCTCACACACATGGCCCTGCAGTCGCGGGCCCTGCCACACAAATATTTCCCCCACAATCTCTAGCTGGATCTGTGCCATCGGCTTTTCATTTGCGTATGCGAGGAGATTTTCCAAAACATTTACAATCCTGAAGATCTCACTGAGGCCGAATGTTTATCAAAAACAAAGAATGGTGGGATTTTTGGGGGGAAAACTAAAGAATTTTGAACACACTTGGATAGTCGGTTAAAGATTAGAATCAGAAACTGAAGGGCTCTTAAAGTTTTGAAAACTAAGATTTACTTTTAAGGTATCAAAATATTTAATAGGTTTAAAATTGGAATTCTAACTATTAATTTTATGTGAATAAAAATAATTTAAATTTAATAATCTATAATAAAAAATTGTAGTAATTTAAAAAATTAAATAAAAGTATACACATTTGTTGTTATCTAATTGTTAGTTTAATTTAAATTTGTAGAAACCCCCCTTTAAAAAAAATGAAGAATTCAAATTTTAAGCTGGCTATAGCTAAATTTAAGTTCGCCTGTAAATTTTACATTATGGCCGAACATTTCATAATAATAATAATAATTTTAAAATATATTTAATTGAACAAACATGTACTTCTCATTATTTTTGTTTTTGGATACATAATATTTTATTTTTCTTCCAAGACTTTCACCAATCCGAAACTTCCCATAATACCCTTTATTCAAAAAGAAAAACTTTCAACACCGCAGACTTTTCCCTCGACTAGATTTCGATGCCGCAACTCAAGTGGCCATACTTTGACTACTCGGCGGGTAAATGCAGCGCATAATTCACAATGAGTGATTCTTAAATTGTCCATTAAGATAATTTTTATGGTAGAGCGAGTCCGAAAGGGGAATTCCTGCCCTGCCAGCAGGCAAGCCATTCGGTAGCAAGTTGCAAGTTGCAACATCCACATCCATATCCACATAAACATCCACATCCCCATCTGAAGTTGGCTCCTTCGTTTATCAATTAGGGCGGCAAACAAAACACTCGGCTGGGCCGCTCGCTAATTATCAGCAAAATGCCTACACATGGCAAACGTGGATTTTCCTCGGTCTTCGTTTGGTCCAAATTTAGCAATGTCTAAGTGCAGCCCATGGATGTGTGGATGTGGATGTGGTTGGGGATGTGGATGCGTTCCGAGACTGCGTCATGCTCGACAATTTTTCACGCTTTTCCTGCGTTTGTTTTTCCCCCGCTTTTCCACTCGCTCTCCCCAAAAAGACAAAGGCCCCAAGTTTGCCGGCCTATGATTGATGTGCAGTTGAAGACTATATAACTTTGTATGATTCCTCGGGACCAACTTCCCGGCGCAGGCTTGGGTTTTCGTAGGTGGACGCGTCTTTAATTAGTTCGGTTTCGTCTTCTGTGGAGAAGCGAGGAGGGCAGTCGAAAAGGCAAACTTCTGCTCATTTGCCTGGCGTTAAAAATGTTGAATAATTGAAATTTCTCGGAATTTTTCATTACTAGTCGAGCGGGCTGAAGCGTAAGTGCCAAGTAAAAGTTGTTTTTGTGGTCGCGTGGCTGTCTTTTGATTTTTTTTCTTTGGGGCTGCCTTTTCGGGAGACGATTTTCATTGGAAATTGAATTTTGTGAGGTTTTCCTTTTTAAAAATTAGTGATTGTGACTAATTATGCTGCCAGTGGCAAACTAAGACAATTAGTGAGATTTGCTTGGGGAGTAATTTGCTTTGATGTTAGGGAAGCTGGAGAGTACATTTTAAGGGAATTGTTTAATATTAACTATAATTTTGTGAAAAGTTCTTTGCCAAAGTGAGTAATAAACTTCCAGTCTCCATCAATATTTGTCTGCAATTGTCAATCCAAATCGAAACCCAAGCCAAATGACTTGACCGAAAAGTTTAAAGCTGATCAAAAGGCTTCCTGCACTTTGTCTCCGCTTGCATTTGACGAACAGGTCACGTACAGCGTGTCATCGCTGAGCGGCTGCCAGCCAAATTGGCTACAGTAAAGCATCCGCCGCATTATCTTCATCTTCATCACGGTCCAAAAAGTGGGCCCCTGAAGCCCCCGGGGCTGCCCTCGAAATCCAAAAGACGAACCCAAACGGGGGCGCCCACAATTACGTTTGAGAGAACTGCAAACTGCAAATGGTCGGAAAGGTTTGTGCAATTTTTCTATTGAATTCTCGCTGAGAGCTTTGCCGCTGGAGTGGTTTCTCCATGCCGTTTCTCCTTTTCTCCCTTTCTCAGTGCTGTCTCCACTTTTCTCCTGGCCGGCAGCGAGGCACGTGCTCGGAATCCCAAGGAACCCAGAAACGGCAACAATGTGGCAGATACTTCTGCTTCTACTCTTCGGTAGCCAGTTGGAGAGCTCAAGCATTATGATTGATAAGTTCGTTTTGTGAATTTTTCATAAATTAGGCAACAGCTGCGCCATCGGGCGACGACCCATCATCGAGTGCCCAATCGTGCGCCATTTGTCTATTTTAATTAAAGGAACTCGCCGCTGATCTCCTTCTCCTCCTCTTTTTCCTCGCAGGATCCCAGTTAATCCCGGCTCCATCATGGAGCGTCCTTTGTTTGGCATCACGCACGTCTGGCTTCCTTTCGGCTGTTAATCAGCTGTTAAGCGGTGTGGGAAGTGTGGAAAGCGAAATTTTAATAAAAGCTTTGGCATAAATCAAATCTGTTTCCCTGACCAGCAGATGCCGCCGACGATGCCATTGAGGAGGAGAGATTTCGCCGTGATTGGCAACCCATTTGCCAGTGCAATTACTTAATTATTCTTCGGAATGAATGGAATGCTAAGAGTGTATTGTTTTGCCTAGTAAGTAAAGTACCAAACATTTATTTAAGAATTACGTATACTTAATATTTCCAATATTTCATAGTTCATATATCCTCTAGGTTTTTAAATACTTTCCTATTAAATGATTTAAATCTTACCTATATTCTTCCCCACGTGTATTTCCCTTTAAATTTTCCCCAGCCTCTAGGACATCCTTTGAGCTTCACCGCTGTATCATTTTTCACCCCATTTCCCCCTGACCCCGCATTTAACCGCACTGCAAGGGCTTTGTAGGGATTCCCATTCTCACATTTGCAAATAATTAAGTGCCTTGCCGAGGCAATTTAAATCGCGTGCTGTCCGAATGCATTAAGGCACATCAAAACAGAGATGGCGACATCAGCCAGCCCCCAACTCCGGTTTCCTACCATATTCCCTATTCCATATTCCCTATTCCATATTCCCCCCCTCCTTATTAACAGCAACGTAATCTGAATGTGAAATCAAGTCGCAGTACACACAACCCACAATATCAGTTGACAACTGTCGACGGTCGTCTGGCAGGCATTTAAACGCTTGTCAAAATTATATAAACTGCTGTCAAGAGTGCCGACGGGAACTAGGGAACTTTTTCCACCATTCTGCACTTTAAAGTGCAGAAAGTGCACTCAGAAAAAATGTATTTAAAAGGAGTAACCAGCTAGAATTGAAAAATAAACTTAGATACAGAATATTATAATGAGTTATTTGAATAAATGGAATTATTAGTAGATATTCCTCTGACTCTGGCTAATTTTAAGATAAAGAAAGCGTTTCTTTTTATAGTATTATATTTTCCCAGTGCAAATAAAAAGTCCTGGCCCTGCAGTCGGAACTCGTCGTTTCTGTGGCAATTAATGCGAATTTCGACATCATAATTAAAGCGCTTGGTGACGACGACGCTGGGTCTCGTCTTGCGACCGGGTCCATTATATTTAATGAGTGAGCCAACGGAACTGGGAACTGAACTATATCATACCAGACCGGGCCAGGCCAGACAAGACAGACCCGACCAGTCCCAACCAGCAGAAGTAGAGCGGACCAGACCGGTCCCAGACCCATTCATTCACTTTTGATATTTGCATATTTTCACATGTCATTCGGCTTTTTGGCATTTCTTTTCCGTCTTTTGTGCAAATGAGAAATGCAATTGCAGCCGCTGTCTGAGGCGAGATCTTGATGCGGGAAGTAGGTCCAGGGGACCAGGGGAAGCCCCCACCCAACGCATCGCATAATTAGCCGCAGACTTTTGCCGCTTGACAAACTCTTTGAAGAGCTCCTGCTCCGCAGACACGTGTGCTCCTCCTTCTCTCGGGGATTTCACTGCTTGGCTTATTTATTGTGGGATGTCTTAATTTATGAACAGTTGTCAGGGCCCTGAGACTTGCCATCGGTTTGTTTGCGATGGCGAAAAGATCGCGAGAGACAAGCGGATCCATTCATTGTACCCAAATATGTGCGAATGACTCAACTCCTTGGAAAACCGTGATTCACTCGGATCATCCATCGTATCCCCAAGTATTGTTCCCCAATCGCGATAAGCTGCATAAGCTTTATCTCCGGCATTTGGCATTCAAAATTTATGACTCGCAAAATACTTTTGGCCTCGGCTAAGTTCGCCGCCCAGCTCTCAGCTCTCTCAGCCCTCAAGTGCAATCAAATAATTGTAATCTCTTTCAAATTGCAGTTAAGTTTTACTTGCACTTCGACTTCCCAGCCACCACCCACTTTCGCCCACTTGATTATGCTGATGAGCACGTAGCTGTAACCCAAAATGCACTTCTGGTTGCCCCGAAGAAGAGTGCTTGGCAAACTGAGTTTTTCGGCAATCTTAATTAGAGTAGATAATGCTGATGGCTTTGGGTGCTTTTCCGGTTTGGATTTATTTGCTCAATTCGATTATAAGTAAGTGTTGGTCAGCCGTCCGCGGGCCAAAAGTGTTGGTTAAAAGCAGCCAAGAATTGCTTAATTCGAAAAGTTTTCAAAGTTCGTTTTTAAGGAAAGTGCCGCTGGGAAGTTGACAGTTGCAACCCATTTAAAAGCATTTCCATGTATAATGTTCTTCTTATTCTATTAAATGTTTTAATACATTTTTATACCCGTTACTCGTAGAGTAAAAGGGTATATTGTATTCGTGCAAAAGTATGTAACAGCTAGAAGGAAGCGTTTCCGACCCCATAAAGTATATATATTCTTGATCAGGATCACTAGCCGAGTCGATATAGCCATGTCCGTCTGTCCGTCTGTCCGTCTGTCCGTCTGTCTGTCCGTATGAACGCTGAGATCTCGGAAACTATAAAAGCTAGGAGATTGACATTTTGCATGCAGATTCTAGGAGCTCCTACGCAGCGCAAGTTTGTTTCAAAATGGTGCCACGCCTCCTCTAACGCCCACAATACTTAATATACGATTTTAAAAATTTAAATATTTCGGAAAAGTAAAAATGCAGTTTTGTTGTGTTTATCAATACCTATCGAAATGTAGAAGAAATTTTTTAAATCGGACCATTCGTTTAAAACTTATGCCTGATCAAAGTTTTTTATATCCCTCGCACTCCCTTTAGCTGAGTTACGTTTATTAAATAGTCGGGACACCAACCCGACTACAGAGTTCGCACTCCCTTTATCTGAGTGACGGGTATTAGATAGTCGGGACACCAACCCGACTATAGCGTTCTCTCTTGTTACATTTAAATGTTGTTCAATTTACAATTTTACTCCCTTGCTTTGTATAGCATTTTGCAACACTAGACGTGGAAGTTGGAGCCACTTAAAAAGCATATTTAGCAATGCATATTTTGTATTTTTCTATTATTTTTCTTATTTGTTATTAAATTTTTCATTTTAATTTTTATTTTTTTTTTTCTAATTTTTTATTGTTGCTTTGTTTTGCCCTATCCAACACTAGATAATTTTCCTTTGGACTGATCGGGCCTGTTTTGTTCTGCCTACGGAATGCACTTGATAAATTGTTTACATTGAAATTAATTACGCCGCTCATTGTTTTCTTGGCCGACGGAAGTTGCAGACATTGTCCGCCAGGGGGCGCTGTGTTAGCCACGTTAGCCGAGCTCCTTTTGTGCTGCATAAATCAAGTTTGCAGCGCCGTTAGCAGTACTTTCAACACTTTTTGTGGCCCCCGCCCTTTATGGCCCACCTTTTTCCCTTCTTTTTTCATTGTATATCCCGCCGATCGTGGCAATAAAATTGCATTTAATTACACGAATGCAGTGGCTTAAGTGGGCGAAAAGGGGGGTGGGGCTGTGGGCTGTGGGATGTTGGCTGGCCATTGGGAAATTGCCCTTGGTTTGGAGCCCGGCCAGCTCTTCATTGTTGCGCGCATTTTTGAGCTCATTAAACCGGCTGCAATTGTTGCCATGCGTTGCGTGAGTGCTGCTGCAGTTGGTGCCCTTTTGTTGGCCGGCAATCAATTTGCAGTCAGCAGTCTGAGGTCTGCAGCTTGCTAAAGTTGCAGAAATGCAAAAATGAAATTATATTTGTGGGGCCCCGGCACATCATTAAAATGCATCGACCTGCAGAACAAACGAGTCGAACACCTCTTGGCACAAAGCTCTTCTCCTTCATTTGTGTGTGCAATTTCAGCAATCTCCCAGCATTTCCAGGGGAAAATTCCTGAGCCGGAGTCCATAATGTTTATAATCAGGCTACGGCATGCATGAGTTTCCTTCGTCCATTCTGCAAAAACAAACTCTAAACAAAGAAATGTGCAATTCCGGCCGAAACAAAAAAGTAACCGATGGGAAATTGCACATTCAAAGCAACCTGGAAAAGCATTTGCATTTCTATTGTTGGGAGGAAGCAATTCATATTTGCATTTTGCTTTTGTAAAACAAAAAAAAAATTCAGGCAAATTAAAATGTTTTTTTAGGCTAATTTATTACGATTTATTGGTTTTTAACTTCTTAAATGAAGTTAATTTTAAGTAAATGTATTTCCTTTTAAACTCTGTAATTCCCAGAGAATTTTGAATACTACCCCCTCCCTTTTGTCAACTTAGGGCCATGTTTTGTTTGGCTGATTGACTTTCGCATGCAATTTCCATGTTTTCCCTTAACGCCTCAATGATTGCCAACAATGGCGAAGTGGAGAAGTGCAGTCCGGAGTCGGAAGTTTCGCAAGATGGCGTGTGGCAGGGCCATAAAACAGCTAAAACGGCCCAAACAGCCCTGCCTATGGAGCTTATAAAACAGACCAGTCACACAGTCGCACACTCGCAGCGACTTTTGTTTGGGAATGCGCTAAATGAATGCAATAAACCAACTAGAAGGGTCCCCAGTCATTGTTTATGGCCACGCTTCGCTGAGTTTTAGGGGAAGCTTCGAGGCTCCGTCTCTTTCTCGTCAGCTCAGACTGTCTCTTTCCAACTTATCGGTCTCCGATCGCCGGCAAATGGCAACAATCAGCGTCTGGGAATTGCAACTGCAACAGCAACACATAAGCAACTTTAGCTGTCCGATTTTGTTGCCTTCGAGGAGCGGGAGCAATCAACGCATTGTCGACAGGTGGAAAACTTCATGGCCAATGAATTGCAGTTACCATGTTTTAACCCTTTCACATACTCTTTCTTATGGTGGGCATTTTAGGTGGGGACTTTCGATCTCATAAAGTAAATAACTATCAATTTAATAACTATAATAATAAATAAATAAATCTTATTAAAGGTTACATTTTAAAATTTACGAATATGTCCTTAAAAATATTTTTATTGGAACTTTTGCTAAGTTATGTTTATCATTTCCTTATTAATTAATTATTGAATTTTTTTAAATATTAGAACATTATCAGAAATATAAAGATCCTATAATAATCAAGTTCAGCCCAAGCTCTTTTTGTTAAAGTAAAACTGATTTTAATTTAATGGTTATATATAAAATATCCTAAAAAATAGAATTTTTGCTCTTTTAGGACTACAGAATATTTTGAATGACCAACAAGGGTATATGAACTTCCATTGTCCCGAAAAACTTTCCCGATTTATTCCGCTGCTGTTGTATTTTGCATGGCCTGAAGCTGATTTTGCTGCTGCCGCAGACTGACAGCAACAGTTTCATTTCGTCTCACTCTTTTTTTTCCGTGTGTTGACGTGGCCAGTAATTTGTGTTGTTGCTGTTTGTTGGTTGGCTGAAGGGAAACGCCAGCAGCAGCGGCAACAACAACAACAATGGCCGCAAACACACATGCAATTTTGTGCATTAAAATTTCACACTGAATTCGCATGTTTGTTCGTTTGTTTGTTTGTTTGTTTGTTGGCTTGGTTCGGTTGGGTTGGTCGAATGCTTTTTTGGCTTTTCGGGTTTTCGGTCCCTCACCTTTTTTGTTTTTGTTGCTTTTAGCGGGGAGGGAGAGCTCCTTTTGGCTTACTGCATTTACTGTTTAATTTGGCATGCATTTTGCTGCCGCCTTCCTGCTTTTCGAGCGTTTTCTGCTGATGTCGCCTGCCAGAAGCAGCTGATAACAAAATGGCGATAGTGTCCTGTCCCCCTTCCCCTCCCCCTTCACCCCCACTCATTACACCTGGCTGAAACCGAGGACATCATCGTCATCGTCGCCTGTCAACAGCCACGTTTTTGGCCTTCGTGGGCGTGGTCTTGAATGAGCGGGCAAAAAACGGGTTAAAGAGCCAAAAGGGCACATTTAATTTGCCGCAAATTTAATTAAGCCAACTCAACTGCAGTCAACTCGGATGTCGACGAATGCTGGCCAAGAGTAATCAGACAGATTTCAATTATCCAGGCTAAAAAGCGAAAGGTAAGTTAATGAAAATTATTAAATAATGTTATTTGGGTTAAGGGAATAAAATCAAAGGAGTGGCAAAAATGGAGGAAGGAAAAATTAAATTCTTTAAATATTAATAAACAAATAATAAATATTATTTAGTATTTATTAATGCAATTTTTCTGAGCAGCTGTGAATTCCATAAGCTTGATAAGCCTCTTTCTGATAAGCATTAATAAAGTCGTTCGCTTCAGTCGGTTCCATTTAATTCTCGACTCGCGATGAGATCAGCTGCTGTTATTGAAGTGATCGTTTTCTGCCTAACGCTTTGCCCTTTGGTTTTGGCCAGACTTCTGGAGCCAAATTGCGGAATTCGCGCTGATGTTGCCTATAGAACGAGAATTATCGGGGGAAGGAATGTTCAGATCTCCGACCATCCATGGATGGCCTATTTGCACTACGAATCGCAGTTCTACTGCGGCGGAACACTCATCAATCGCCGTTAGTATCGGTAGTATTATAATAATTATATTTATTCTAACATGTTTATTTGCAGAATTTGTCCTAACAGCCGCCCATTGCCTGGATGCGGCTAGAAAACTGTGAGTATTTCAAAAAAGAAAATATCATATTTGTTGAAAAGGGAAAGTTCTACTCCTTTAGGACTGTTCGCTTGGGAGGAAGGAGTCTACGCTCCAGCGACAACTCAATGTGCCAAATAGCAGCCGAGGACTACGAGGTTGACCGGGCCTTCAAGCATAAATACTTTACACCCACGATCTATTTGAACGACATTGCGATGCTCCGACTGGCCAGATCTGTTGAGTACAACGGTGGGTTTAAATGGGAATATACATTATAATTTAACTAATTTAATGAGTATTTAAAGTCCACATTAGGCCCATCTGCATTATCCTGGATCCGGCGATGCAGCGATTGGTGGAGAATGGCATGTCGCTAACGGCCACCGGTTGGGGACTAACAGGCGACGGATCCGAGGCCTCGGTTCTCCAGGAGGCCAGCATTGTTGTGATGAATAGGAACCTCTGCAGCGACCTCTACAGCGTTCCGGTGGGTCTCAATCAGATCTGTGCCGGAGATGGAGAGACCAACACTTGCATGGGCGATTCGGGTGGACCTCTCGGGGGTATTGTGAACTACTACGGGGAACCAAAGTTCGTCCAGTACGGGTTAACCAGCTTTGGAGACAAAGAATGCCGGGCTCCCAGTGTCTATACGGATTTGAACACCTATTCCGGCTGGATCGAGATGGTGGTGGATATATTTGGCAAATGAGGGCTTCTTTTTAAGTTTTAAGCCGATTTCTTCCTTGTTCCAATTTTTAGTTGACATTTTTGCATTAAAGAGCGACGTTTTCAAGTGAGGATAGATCAATTTATGTTTAAAATGTATTTTTTATTTATTCAGAAGAATTTCTTAGTAATTATATATGTTCGAACTTAAAGCTGTAATCAATTTCCGATAAGTCAGTAATAAAATGGAATTCTTGATAATTCAGAAAAGAATTTTACAAATAATAAATAAAGATTTCCTGGAATCAAGTGCCTGATAAGCTCGACTCTTGGCGGCTATTAATCCCAAAGAGGCTACGTTTCAATCATCAGTCGCAAAATGAATACCGTTGTGATCGGATTTACTTGCCTTCTTCTTCCCTTTCTGGGATCCGCACAGTTCATTGACATGGCCTGTGGTATTCGAGCTCCCAATCCTATTGGAGCTCGGGTCAAGAATGGAACGATCGCGGGCTTGACATCGAGTCCTTGGATGGCCTTTCTCCACTCGACGACAGGAAGGTTCATTTGCGGCGGAACTTTAATCACTCACCGTAAGTAACTATATATAAATTCCCTAGCAGTTCTTAAAATAATTTTATTTTATTGCAGGCCTGGTACTAACTGCAGCGCATTGCTTTCTTCCCAATATACAACTGTAAGTTATAATAAAGCTTAGATTATTAAGAATATTATTTCAAAATATATCCGTATTCTAGAATGGCTCGCTTGGGGGAGTACGATAGAGAAGAATTTGAGACATGTCATGGGAGCTACTGCACCTTTCGAACGGAGGCCCGCGTGGAGAGGGGCTTCCGGCACAGGCTTTACGATCCCGAGACGATGGCCAACGATATAGCCATTCTTCGGCTGGTCAGGAGAGTGGAGTACACAGGTGGGTTCTTCTGGGAAAAATCGGAGAATGGAGAGTTCTAAGGATCATTTATTCTTTACAGACAACATCAGGCCCATTTGCATTGTGTGGGACACTAGGTGGAGGCACTACATCAACTCCGTAGATCCGGTCACTGGCACTGGCTGGGGCAAAACGGAATCGGATAGTGATAGCGGCAAACTCATGACTGTGGACTTGGCACGCCAGCATCCGGAGATCTGCCAGCGATTCATCTATCGATCCCTCACGAGCACCATGTTCTGTGCCGGAAATTGGGATAGCAATTTGTGCAACGGCGATTCCGGCGGTCCAGTGGGCACATTGGTGCCGTTCCAGAACTCTCAGCGCTTCATCCAAATCGGAATCGCCAGCTTCACAAACGCCCAGTGCTCGAAGGCAAGCGCCTTCACGGATGTCCTCAGCTACATTGACTGGATTCTGGCGGTGATTAATTACCACCAATAGGGGAAACTAACAAATCTATTCCCATTTACTGATATTACACATACCGGGAAATAAAAATAATATATTTAATATAATATAAATATAACATTCGCAGCGGCTTTACAAATATTTAAGCTTTTAAACGCAAATCGCTGGCAACCCTGGCATTGTCATCATGCAAATGCTTGTCCTGCATATTTAATGCAAATTTTTTATCTTTTTTAGCCAAGGAAAAATGCGGAAAAACTCGAGCTGGCGGTAAACACTTTTCACGATCAGTGGGCCATATAAAAGAAGTCCTCCCCCTTTGAATGTCCGCCAGTGAATGCATTACGCTAATTAATTCTTGATATACGGCGGAGAAGCTGTGGCCAAAACGAGGCCACAAACCTGCAACTGGGCTGTAAAAAAAGGAGTCGCCAGCAATAAAAGGAAAAAACGGGGAAAAGGAAGGAAATAACTGTGAGTTAAAAAAGGAGTAACATCTACATTTGCTCCAGTTTTTTGTAGATGTACTGCGACTGTTGCTGCCGATGCTCCCCGTAAATTCGCGAGGGCAATTAAAATTTAGCTGGCTTTAAAGCCCTTTTCCTCTGGCAGTGACAGATGCCGCGGTAAAACTTTAATGACAAAAAGGAGAAATATGAAAAAAGGAAATGGCAGGGGAAGGGGAAGGGAAGCTGGGGAACAGCGAAAGTGAACAGTTGCCAGTGTCTGGGCGGTGTATCCTGGCAAGGATTCTGCATCTTCAGCCTTCCTTTTTTTTGCCATGCCACATGTGTCCCCATGCTCAGAAAGCAAAAGAATCTACTTAAATTTTTAAAAAATAGTATTTCATAAATAATAATAATACAAATCTTTTAAAATGAAATGAAACAAGAGACTGCAGGTTTTTTGAAGCATATTTCTAAATTATAATTTAGTATAATTCTTGCTCTTATTTTCCTTTGAGACATTTCTCGCAGTGCATTTATACACATGTGGCAACGCATCTCCGACAGGAAACCATTCGCAGCCACCGCCAAAATGTGGCAACAACGCCAGAGACAACGGAGGATGAAGGAAGCTTACTTCCTATTCCTATATGTAGACCCTCCGCCTGGTACTCCTCGTGTTCCTGATTCTCCGCTAACCAACTGCTAAACGCACTGAGAACTTTCCCACACACATACTACATGCTGCATGCTACATACTGTATGCCACATTCTGCTGAAGCGAAAGTGCGCGGAAGTAATAAAACATGCGGGAGGAGCGCGGGGGGCTGCAACTTTTGCGACGCTTGTTGCACTCGCTATTGCAATTGTCTGGAAAGTGTTGCGACATTGGTGGTGCAGCACCACCCCCTGGGGGCAGAAGGATGAGTATGAGGATGAGGAGCAGGAGGAGGTGGCCAGTGGGTGGCAGCAGTTGTGCTTAAGTGCCGCAATATTTGTAGAGCGGCAAATATTTTCCATGTAATTTATGTCTGCGGTTAGAAAAGCATATGGTAGCTGAATTATAAGTATATGTTTTAGAAAATAAAAGTCGGATAACTTTAAAGTCACCAACTATCTTAAAATGATTATCACATCATTAACTATAAATAAAAATTTAAATCTATTTTATAAATTAAATAATAGTAATTATGTACAATTTAAAAGGTGATCAGATCCAGTTTTATTTTTAAACAAATCTATAAAAAAAAGGTATTTAATAAAAATGACAAAATATTTTTAGTAATTTTGATTGTAAGGAAAATTTAAAAGTTATATAATAAAATATGCCATTTAATTTAACCAGTTCCTCTTTATTACAAAAATGGGTTGATCAAGTAGTTAATTTTTCTAAAACAAAATAAATCACACTGTATACCTGACAGTTCCCTTTAGGCCTCATAACTCAAACCGACTGAATTTGGCATCTTTCAGCCGATAATTGCCTAATGAGCCAGCAGCATCAGGTGCTATTCAGCATGATTTGTGTTGCCAAAAAAAAAAGTAAAAATGAAGTCATCGAAAGTGGCCAGTGGCCACAAGAGTCAGGATACACCTACTGGCTAAGGAGGAGTCGGAGAAGGAGGAGGATCCTGGACAACAGCTGCCACGCAGGCACCCCGAGCACCTCGATTCCAATGCCGATCTCGATCTAATTTAGGCGTATTAGTTGCCCCGCAACAAAGGGCGATTTCAGACAAAGACAAAGACAATACATAGACGGACCTTTTGTGCCTCTTCTCGTTTAGTCTCGTTTCGTTTCAAGGATCCTTGAGCACTCCGATAAGGCGCTGCTAATGGCTTCATTAGGCTGTGCTCTGCAGGTTCAACTGTTCGAGTGAAGGTTCATCTTGAGGTTCTCATCTGTTTGCCACATGCCGGGAGGCAAAAACACTGCGATCTCTGGATCTCTATGAGGGCTTTGAAGTAACCGCAACCGAAGATCCTTCGTCTTGCGTCTGTTTAGATACAATTCGATGATTACAATTCGTTTCGTGAAATTGCTCAAGAGGCAGCAACTAATATTTTGCCATCACTTGAGGAGCATATGAGAAAAAATGGGGATAAAGGAAAGAAAGAGATTTCCTTTTAGGAAAAAATTCCCATAAAAAACGTCTGACGATACAAATCAAATTGCCAACTCATAAAGTCCCTTGGATGAAACGAAACATTTCGTTTTAGGAACTTTTTATTACACTTTTCCCGTTTTCCTTTGCTCCTTCGGCCGGGTGAAATGCCCAGGAAATTCACACCTTTTGGCCACAACAAGTCACCGGGTCTGATCTTTCCACTTTATGGCCCCCACACTCGACACTTTTATGGGCAGTTTTCCTATGAAAAGAAATTAAAATTATATAACCACATATACGAAATATATAAATACATTATCCAATAAAGATATGACCCAGCAGCGAACGAAATCATTTAGGGAAAAATGCACAAATTGTGTTTTTGATTTGAGTGAAACGCATTCCTCGACAAGTGTCATTAAAAATGTTCTCCTCTAGAACGCACTACATATAAGAAGACGTATATCTTGATATTTAGAATCGTATTTGTATGCAAAAGCAGTGTCCGGGGCCTCGTAAAGCATCGGCTGAAGTGCACATAAAAATTGTAATCGCCTGAAGTACTTACATGCATAAGAAATGTTTCTGTTTCTGTTTGGGTTTCTGTTGTTTGAGACGATTCTCCAAACGAAATTTCCCTCTCCAGTTTTCTGGTCATGTTGCTTGATTAGACAGAAGACTCGTTAAAATTGCTCATGAACTTGAATCGTTAAGTCGTATATCGGAGCAGATATGTGCAGCTATTTCGATTCATAGAGTTATGATTGCTGGCTTATAAAAATGGAAATTGAAACTTGAGACGAAGTGAATGCACTTGTAAATTAATAGTGTTTTTTTTTTGGAACAGCAGATGTAAGAAAAATATTATAGAAAATATTTCTATGCTATTTTAAAGTTAATAAATTAATAACAAAGCAAATCGCATCTCAATCCACACTTGCAATCCTTAAAACATTCTCCGCTTGAAATCACATTGTTAACAAATGTTTTTTTACAAGTTCACACCAAATGTTCACACCAGTGAATTCCCAGCAACAAAAGAGGGAAAAGGTGTTAGAAATCAAAGAACTTGGCGCCGCCTCAAAGATTCAAGAACCAAGCGAACCGAGTGGCATGTGTTGGCCACATACTCCTTTTATGGCCTTTAATTGCATTTCGATGGCCAATAAAACGTTCAGATTCAGATTCAGCCAAGTTAACGACGGGAAGTGCCAACAAAGCATACAAAGCTAAAGCATAATTAGCGTCTTTCTGAAAAGTCGGGGCCTTTGAAATCCCAAAGGCCAGGTGGCGCCAAAAATTCCCCTCTTTAGGAAAAGGGTTCGAGGATTGTGGAATAAAACCGCTGTTGGTATTACCAATTCCACAATTTTTGCATTGCAAATCCCAGTCGATTAATTCGTAATTTCAATCTCTGCTGCATTTGTGTAATGTGTAATGCGTAAAATGCAAAATGCAGTTTAGTGGAAAATTATAAAAATGATATTTGCACATTTTGCATGGCACTCGGTCTATGCCTAATTGAATATTTATCAAAATGGTTAGTCTGGGGGCCTGTTTATGCAAATAATCGTGGCAAATGAGCAGCGAATGCCCGGAATTAAATGAATAAATTGTTGATTTCGATTGGGGAATCGAAACCGCCAAAGGGGATTCGGAGTATGTAAACTCTCGATGACAATTTGAGGCTTATATTGATTGGGGGTCGGCATATATCGTATATCGCATGCCCTATCAATTATCTCTTCCAGCTGCTGCACATGGATAAGCATCGCAATTAGCCTGTAAATGGTAATTGTTTTCTCGATAAGTTACCTTGCTTTCGATCTCCAACTCCCTCGATTACTGGAGTGCCTGGATTCAGCTCATTAAAGTGCCAGTCTATAATGGCTACCATCTCTCCTGGCCAGCGACTCCTTAAACGATTTTACATAAGTGGATGTCCCGACTCGTTGGCTAAGTGTCTGGCTTTGGTTACCTCGGCCACTTGAAAGTAATTAAGAATCCTTTAACATATTTTCTTATCGCGTTAAATGGCCTGATGATAGAATGGCATGACAACCATGGTTGGCGCTTAAGGGGGATTGCTTTGTTATAAAATATATATTATTGGATTACTTAGTATTTCATTTCGATCTCTAACTTTTTAAGATCTTTCTTTACCTTTCTTTCCAAACAACCTGCACCTGTCTGAGTTATCGCAACCTCTTAACTGCTGTGTTTACCTTGACCAACCCACACGCTTTGCTCTCTACCAGGAATCCCTTTTACAAACAACGCCCCTTGTCGCGGACGGACGTTCAAGTGCTCAATTGTGCAAACTCCTTGAATGGCCAGCAGGAGAAGGGGGCAGACCCGCCCCTGCTTGGCCAGCTGCTCCGCCACTGGCTCCCGTGGCAGAGTTTCCGATCCTAAGCTCGGCTTGAGACCAGGCCTGAAGATCATTCTGAAATGCACACAGGGAAAAAAATATTACCCATATACTATTTATTTTTTTTATTATTCTGAAGACTCGAAAGTAATACAAAATTCTTCTTCTTCATTAAAATAAAAATGATCTATTTGATCTATTTTAGTATAATAAGTTTAAAAATGTATCTTATTGGCAGATGTCCGTTAAAAAAATAATAAAATGCATATTATTTATTATTATTATCCTATTCAATAAAAGTATTATTCAATTGTGGAATAAGAAAGGGTTTAGAATTTTTTCCAGTTCATTTCCAAAGTCAGATGCAGAGGCAGAGGCGCAACCCAACGCATTGATGTCGTTTGTCGTCCGTCTGGCTTATCGCCACGCACTTATCTTCCTGGCTGACGACAGGCGGATAATAATGGAGGTGGAGGAGTCCAAGGGGGATGGGAACTGAGCCTTGAGGACCCAGGAACGAGGAACGCTTGAGCGATCTTCGGCTAGATGCGATCTTCCTGGCTCAGAGGCT
This sequence comes from Drosophila prostipennis, assembly GCA_037075205.1. NCBI lineage: Eukaryota > Metazoa > Arthropoda > Insecta > Diptera > Drosophilidae > Drosophila > Drosophila prostipennis. The sequence continues at coordinate 145,941 of JBAMCJ010002194.1, read as the reverse complement.
CCTTGGGCATGTTTGTATCTTAATTTTCAGGCGCGCATACGTGGAATTCTCGTGGGTTGTTGTCGTCCGGCGGCGTCTGAGTTACGGGTTGATGGCGCTGAAGGTGACACAAGTCATAAATTCCTTTTGTTGTCCCTTTCCTTTTGTGTTTTTCGGTTCGGTAATCGTCGTCCTACTTGAATATTTACCTCCGCACACATGCGATCGTTTATATCGTTGACAATTTCGCCTGAATGGAGGGCTGAATCAGTTTTGGTTTCGGGTTTTGGGAACCTCACTTATCTGCAATCCATTGCTCAGCGATCTCAGTTCTGGATTGGATTACCCGAGACGATCGATCGGTAGCAATGTCACTGGTTCCTCCTTTGTTTATTTTTTTCGTACGTTTATATTTTTTGTAATCCCTTTTCGAGGTTTTTTTGTGGTCAATATTTGAATTATTATTTGGCGCCCTGATCAGACAGGAAGTGAGGCTAATAAAATCATTTTCATGCCTTGAAATGGAGCTAGGTTCTTGGGTTTGATGAAATAGATTGCAGGAGAAGCGGGTTTACGGTTCAAACGTGAGGGTATCCGAAATTATCCCAGGAATTATTCAGCCTGATTTTCCCAAGAGAGATAGTTATAGTAATTTTTATTTTACCTCATAAACATTGATTGAATGTCATATCGTGCACATGTATATTCCATGGATACCCAACTCTTTTTTTCCTTTTCCCAGGTATCCAATTTCTAGCAGCCCCCTTTGGTTTCCTCGTTGATCTATTGCTTTGCCTTCGGGCATTATTCATATCTACACCCCAGCATCGCACTCATAAATAAGTATAAGCCGGGAAAATGCATCCCATTGGCACCGGCTACTACTACAACTTGTTTACAATATCCAATTACCCCCAGAAAGGCCCCCCGAAGTGACAGCCAAACAAAGCAAACAAACACGAACCGATCCGAGGAGATCCCGGCGAGATCCCAAAGAGATTCCAGAGAGAACCTCGCATGCAAGGAGTAGATGTCAACAAGTCGCCTGACTGGCAGCTCAAAAAGTAATTGTCAGGCGGGGGGAGGGGGGATCCCGATCCCCGACTTCACCTGACTACCTTCTATAAATTATGGAGAGCAAGTTGGGGGCCCCCAATCGCGTGTCTCTCTCGCCGACGATCACAGACTCCCTCTGGATGACCGGAGCATCCAGCCATCTCACTTATCTGATCATTGAGTGACTGCCTCCAAGTCCGCTGAGCTCTCTGTTATCAACTCGGAACCATCTGGGCATCAATAATGTCTTTGTTTAGGACGGCAGAGCCTCGTGACAGGTTACCTGTAGCCCATCCACCTCTAGCTCCCCGGATCAGGAAACTCCATCTGCGATATTCCAACTTCGGTCGGGGAATAAAAATGCAGTGTTGACATTGCGCCATAAAAATAAAAACAATAAGACAGACTTGAGAGTTCGGTGAGGCTTCCAGGAATTCTAAGGTCTGTGTAGCAATCTGCCCCATAATTAGCCACTGGGCCTCTTCGAACACTTGGAAAAAAAATCTAGTCGTAGATTATATAATATTAAATATTTTATATTATGTTTTGAGTTTGAGGATAACGATTATGATTAACGATAATATTTTATGACTTTTATTCTACAAAAGTTTGTATAAGGGGAAGTTTATTGATAGGGGAATTGGTTTCTGATTTCTGGAGTTCTATCAGTTTATTTTTCTCAGTGTTGAATTGGACAGGTGAGCTGAATTGAAGGCAGAGCCCTCGTTCTGTCGGTGATAAATGTGGATGTTGACATGTTTGTTTACACAAACTAATTTCTGGCTCTGTCTGCGGAACTCTCTCAACTCAACTGAACTCAACCCAACTGGCAGTATTACCTAGATGTATCTCTATCTAATAATCGGTTGCCTTTCTCCCTCTGAATATGCCTGTCTCTTTCGACATGTAAATTGCTTGGGCTGTCAAGTTTTTTCCTTGCTTATTTTCCATTCGCGTGTTGTCCTCCGGTTGTTGGTACTTTTATTTTTTTTTTTTTGCTCTGGATGTTGTTGGGGGACTCTGAGTACTCTGGTTTATTAATTCGGGGATTTGGGGAATTAGCTTGGAGAGCTTGCAGGCAGTTCTGTTTGTTATTTGTTTGCATTCGAAATGGACATAAAATAAATTTCGCCTCATAAATATGCATAAATTTATGTATCCGAAATAAATATATTTGTCCAAAAATGAAGCCTCATCTCGAGGGGATCAAATGAAGCGCATAAACAAAATTAATTGGCCCAGGGATTTCGGGTAAAAAAGAAATGGGGTTGAAGGCAAATGGAAAAGATTCTGATTCTCCAGGTTAAGGTTAATCAAGTGATCTGGTCATTAAATTAGGGCAGTCAAATGTAAAGTTTTCTTGGGCCTATGAATATAAAATAATAATTTTTATAACCAAATTATTTTACATTATATAATAATCACGTTAAATACAGCCACTTAAATCCGAAATTAGTTTGGGATTACAACCAACTTTTGCCGCAACCGAAATTAAATATTCATAAAATGATGCTGCTGTAACATATTTATTTATAACCATCAGTTATGAAAGGATACTCCATAATTGTTGGCCTGGCAAATTGAAAAATTGAATTCAATGTGGCTTAATTAAGTTTCGTGTATCCTGGTGGTCCTGGTTTTGGCTTTAGTTTGGTTTCACCGATTGCTTAATTCAATTCAAATTGCGGACTGCGGTCCACTCGAAAATGGTATGTGTGTGAAATGCAATATCTTTCTAATTTCCGCCACCGCCCGACCGCAAATGACACAATTACGGCGGCAACTTGTCAAACCATATGGGGCGTATATCAAATCAAATGGCAACTCATAACTGAATAATTGCCCAGGAGAAGCTGCCACTCAGCCAGTTGCGCCTAATTTGGCAAGTGCAATGCCTGAGGAAAGTCGGAGGACGCCACAAGTGCCGCATAAATGTCTTGTCATATGATGCGACTTTTTCAAGGAGCAGCCGAGAGCCCAGCAGCCCAACAGCAAATTGCATTATTAGCTGCAGCCATAAAATGCCAGGCCCAGGCCCCGAACGCTGCCATCATAATCATCATCATCATCGCCATCGCCATCTTCTGAGGAGTCTGACTTGGAGAACCGAAGAGGAGGAGGAGGAGTTCCCTCTCCCCAACGATTCCCATTCAGTTTGATGTCTGCCTTTTAACGCGAATGTCATGCAAAATACTTGCAGATACTTTGAATATTCGCTGCCTTCTTCCCTGCTTTCCCCACCACAACCCACTCCTCAATTTTTCTGATGCTTTGACAATTTGCCTCCATTGAGGCCAACAATGGATGCAGTTAGGATGCAGCACTAGAAGCGGCAGCTGCCATCCACCAAAACGCGTTCCAACTGAAGAGCAGCGGGGCACTGGCACTCTCAAATCACAATTGGTTTGCTCTGATCATAATGGGTTAATATCGGGGGACAGGCAGATGGAATTTCTTTAATAAAATTTTAAAATCTTGGAAAAATTAAAATAATAAAAATTAAAACTAAATAAAGGTGATTTTAAGATGCTTGCTTCTCAATTAACGTAGTCTTAAAAAAAAACAAAGTTAAGAACCTTTTACGCCTGATTTCAAGAACAACTTGTTCCTAAAAAGTGAGAAGAATAATACTAAATTCAAGAATATTTTCTCTTAATTCTTTTCTTTTTCTAGTTTTCATAGTTTCATTTTATCAAGATAATATTAAATGAATTATGTTTAAAAAGGGTTAGAAAGTCGATTAAGTTTTAAAACCAGCTGCTTATATTTTGCAGTATCATTTACAAGTTCCTCATTCATCATGCACCATTCATCAATCCTTTGCAGCCCAAAATTGCACGTGCACCAATAGAAAACTGAACGGTTTGGTCTCGAATTCCAACCGAATCCCAATGTAAGCCACCGATAACCGATGTATCCCGTTGTGCCCCTGTGGACTGCAGACTGCATCAAGTGCCTCCTGCAATGGCTCAATTTCAGTGCAAGTCAGCAGGGGAACCGAGGAAGGTGCTCCCTTTGCCCAAAAAGCCGCCCAGAGCTAATGACAGGTTATCCACAAGAGATGCAAAAAGGAGAAGGAGGAGGAGGAGGCAGCCGAGATCTGCAGCTCCTGGCTACCTGCTAACAGCAATTTTCGGACATTCGGAGGGGTCCTGCCCCTGTTGCCAATAAGTGGCAATGAGAGGGAAGCGTCTAATGTCTAAATTTCTGGAATGGAACCCTCGACTCGAGTTGGTATTTCGGTTTTCCTTCCTTGCATAACCCATAATTACCCGGGGCCTGGAAGTTGAAAAGAGTGAGTGATGCGATCCGACGCCTTTTGTTTTTCGTATCTTCCTTTTTGTTTCTCAACGGTTTTTTTGCCTGGTTTGTCTGGTTTTGGGCGCTGGGCTGGCTGCTTGTCTTGTTTTTCGGGTTTAACAACTAAATTTGAAAATTTGACACAAACAATGTCCGCAGTCCGAAGACCTGACAGCCTCTGAGGATCGAAACTCTGCCTCCGGGGAGCCGGAATCGGAGCGCAGGTCTGGGCATATTTAATTAATTTATTTCCATCCGAGAGTCTGGCTGGCGTCGTGCCTGCTTTGAAGTGTTTCCAAATTAATTCGGATCGTCAGATCGCCGAGGATGAGGCCCAAAAAGAGATGAGGATGCCCTAACCGCAGGGGTGCTAAGCACTCCACTCCAGTTTTTTGACTCTCGACCAAGAAGGCTTCCTGCGAGGCGCGTGATTTCTCGGTTCTCCGGCTCATCTGATGCCTATATGTTTTTCGATTGAATTTCTCGTGATTAGCACACGAATGAGATTCGGTTTTTGGTGGGGGCGTGTCCATGGTTCTTTTTTTTCTGTGGCTGCCTTGCAGCTGGGATCGCCACGATCACATGAATATGTATGCGATTGCCCGAGATTTATTTGGGGTTGCGGCAGGAGCATAAGTCAGGGTTTATTGGTGTTATTTTATATTATGCATGGTCCGAGAGGATGGGAGATAAATGTTTTCTTTATTTTACCCAATTTAAATCCAATTAGTAACAAATGTTTAAAAATTCTTCACCTGTTGCAATCGAATTAAAAATAATTGGATTTACTTTTAAAGTCTTCCAATTATATTTCGTTTTTAATTTTAAGACTTCTAAAATACTTCAAGCATTGTATGATTTTATGTTCTCTCATTCGATATTATTTTTAGTTATACCCCTCTTTTCCTCTCTCTTCAAGGGGATTATACATTTTTATCCTTTGATTTCCCTTGAAGTGACAATTTTTATTTCTCTCGACACAGAACACACCTCCCAATATTAATCCCTGTCAACTGGAATCCCCAAAACGATCCCCCTTTTTTCGTACATAAGCCCCAATTGTCAGCTTCCACATCTGCTACAGATTATATAATTATACAATTATATTTACATTAAAAATCTGTTGCTTTCGGTAATTTGTTACACAAATCGAGGGAAAACTCACAACATCCACAGTTCGTTGAGTTCGGGAGAAGAAAACACATGTTTCCAGGGAAGCAACCCCAACCGAAAAACTTGTGGTCTGTGCGATATGGACTCTAAAACGATTTTTATTTTGTATTTTCTGAAAATTTTCTCTTTTTGTTATTTAATTTTCGAGCACGTTGACAAAGAATTGTGGACACAAGAACAAACAGGAAACAAAAAAAAAGGAGCGGAGAGAACAGCTCGATCGCCCTGGGGTGACATTTGTTATGTCAATTCCCCGTGACAGCCATCAATCCCGTGTGCAATAGTCGACGGCTGTCAGCGCTTCTCCCCTCGGGGGACCTCCCTGAAAAGATCCCACCTTGTCTCCGGGAAATACCAAACCCATGGCATACCACATCTTAAGTGCTTCTCCCCGACTGCGCTGAAAATTGATTTCTGCGGTTGCGAAAATGCATTAGTTCCATGCGGCATGCCTAATTGCGTCCCTCAACGAGGCTCTACTGTATGCCGTAACTGTACTTCCTTCACGGGGCACTCACTCAATCATCTATCAAACCGTAGCCACTGCATATTTTTCTGCCAAAAATCGCCACAGGTAACCGGCCTCCGCTACCTGCAACACTTGCAACTGCGAAAATTGTGTGGATTTTAGTTGGGTTTTCCGTTCCTTTGTTGCGGTCTTCCCAATGCGGATATAAAAATAATATTATTCTTATTTAATTTTTAACAACTCGGAATTTTCATTCGTTTTAACAACTCATCAGGCCAACTGTTGTCCTTGGCCCCCCTTCTCTTTTTTGGGATCCTGGCAACACATGTTGTCCTTTTAATTTCTGTTTTGTTTTCTTCTTTGCTGATGACAATTTCTGTTCTAGTTTTCATTTCTCTGTCGTTCAGATTGTTATCTTAATGACTATATACCTTTTTGGCCGTGGCGAAGACCCACAGAATGTTTAGAGAAATATATTTCATTTCGTGTTTAATTTCAACAACTGTTCTAGTCCAAAAATCCTTTTGTTTGGTATACATTTTCCACTTGGCCAGCGTTCTTGAAAGGGAACATTTTCAAGTGCTTCAGTATCTCAGGGATATTTCTACCAAGCAACATGGGTTTTCTGGATTGATTTATCAATAGGCTTAATGCAATAATTTGTTTCTAATATGTGGTTTTTAACAGAAGGCAGGTAGTCCGAGTCGGGGATTTTTCGAGAGGTTCTGGCCACCAGATGGAAGAGATCACGAAACCAATGGGTTCTCTAGCTCATGGCTTAATTCTGCATGGATTAACTTTGAGGGGAATACGAGTACAAATTCCTGATTCCCGGTGACCTGTCTGACTTTTCAAGGCGCCTTCCATCCTGGTGGCAGCAATTAAACCCGACACCGAGATACATTTATGAGGAGCATTGTTTAGCCCTGGGGGCCACACACACGCAGTAAGAGGAACAGGAACAGGAACCCAGCCCATCCCATTTTATCCCCAAGGTGTCCAGCGTCAGTGGCGTCATCCATTGACACACACGTTCGGATCCAGTAAGCCCAAGTTCAGTTCCCAATGGGGAAACGCTCCCTTCGAAAGTTCCGAGGGGAAGGGAAACCCTCACTCACTCACGCTTTCATTCATTGCTTTTCATTTAGGTTTTATGCACGGTACTCAATGGAAATAAGGGTATATTCAATGTACTATATTGTAATGAATGTATCCTATTTACAGGAAAATTCCAAGCTAATTATTTTAAAAAGGTATGTGTGTTATTAATATTAACTAAATTGTAAAGTTAAACGCTTTAAAGGGTATCACTTGGTCGATATCCCCCAACATTTAGTTCTCACTTGTTGTTACTGTTTTCATTTCGCTTTCAAAACGTGCCCCCTTATTCCTTTTTCCCCCTGGAGCGGCAAAAACTCGACGCACTTTTCCAGTGCGTTTTGACAAACGACTGACATTCATCAGTGTCAGGGCAGTACCACCCCCCTCCACCTCCCCCCTTCCTCCCACCGCATTGCGGAGCCCCAACAAATCAAAGGCGCATTCCGGCCGCACTCCTCTCGTTTTTGTGCGAGTGTCTGTCAGAGCATCTGGAGCGCATTAATCGACACATTTTGTACGAGTTGATCAGGCGGCACACAAGGGCAGCGGCGGGTGAGGGGTGGTGGGGGGTTGGAGCTCGGGGAGACAGTAAAAAAACCAACGCACATCCTGTACAAACGCTTTGAAGCCGCCCCCCCGAAAAAAAACGGGAACAAAATGAAGCCGAAACAAAAATTATAAAACATTGCGGCATGAGCCGCACAAGCAACTTTTATTATAAACAAACGGGGGCAGTCCCTACAACCACCGCTCCCCCATCCCCCTTCGATCCCCACCCCCTTTGGCAAACGCGACTTGGAGCGGCAGTAAATTTTTGCATGACAAATTGCCGATAAGATCAGCGGCAAGCAGCCAGCGACAACGGCATCCCATCACTTCCACCAGCATCCAAAAAAGAGCAAAAAATTATGCAAAGGTTTCCTTAGCTTTGAATAGCATTGAATACCCTTTCCTTCATATCATATCATATCATATCATAATGAAGAAATAAAATAAAAAATCTACAAAATTCTGTTCCTTAAAATTATATCCAGAAGAATGTACTTACATACATGCGTTGAGTTTTTGGGCAATGAATATCTAAAAATATGATTTTACAAGGTAGAGTGTCAAAAACTTACATAAATGTACTAATTAAAATATCACAATCTCTTCTTATCTTTAGGAGTTTTTAAAAGATCACATATTATTTTAGAGACCAGGGGTTTTCTACTAGCAAAATATTTTTAATCAAAGTTTTGATACACTTCCTTTAATTTTTAATGGGTTATGATACCTTTATACCTTCATTTGGGAGGGTAATCCTAAACTAAAGGGCTAAAAAAAAACTCTCAGCGAGTGTGACGAACGATGAGTGCAAGTCGCTGCTGCCTTCAATTCTTGGGCCATCTATCTATCTCTCTCCCCTGTGCCTGTCTCTTTCTCTTTCTGCGAGTGCTTTGTCGTGACGTCGTGTGCTGTGTGGGGGCTTTTGATGCCGGTGTTTCTGCTGCGTGGTGCGGTTGTTGTTGCCCAATGCAAACAATTTTGCAGCAGCTTGTTGAAGTGCAGTGGTTGCAGTTGCATTAAAAAGTAGTTAAATTAAAATCTAAAATTTTTTGAGAACTGTTATAGGAATACCCAAGTTTTAAACAGATTTATTGTCAATTTATTTTCTCCAGAATTTCCAAAAATATTTGTAATTTTTATAACTTTTGAATTGTTGATCCAAGCTTAAAATAGTTTTTTTTTAATAATACTAGTTTATTAAATAAAATATTTTATTGTCAATTTATTTTCCCCAGATTTTGCAAAAATATATAACACTAGCAAGGTGGGCCGCAGCTTCGCCCGCGGAAAATAAGATTGAAAATATGTATGTATGTATGTATGTATGTAATACATACTATGTATGTATGTATGTATGTAGAATAGTTACATATATTGACATACCTTTACCTTTACTACTTATTTAAAATTTTAAAAATTCCCAAGATTAGCCTAAAAGCCGAGAAATCATTTTATAGAACTTTGTTTCTTAGTTTCCACAAAAACAACAGTATTATGTCCTACACTCAAAAAAAAACTTGGTAAAATTAAGCAATATAATTGTTAAACCGTTCTCAACCACAAAAATGTTCAATTCTACCAATTAAATAATTACTTTCACAACAACAAATACACACAATTCGCAAAAAAACGTAAATATTTTTTTATAGTTACGTAACTATCCGTAAACGTAAATTTTACCAATCAAATTTTTTTTGTGTGTATGCAAACTATTTAATAAAAAACAAAAACTTGCAAAAACAACCATTGTCCTTCCATCCAATCCATTCCATCGCATTCCTTTGGACTGTTTGCATAAGTTAAGTTTTAAAATTGTTATTTTGTTTTCAGTATTTTAGTTTTCATTAATTTTTCACCCCGATTAGAATTATATTATTAATAGCAGGAAGACAGGTGGAGGGGGACGCCGTGAATCAAATTGTTTAAACATTTGCATTTGTTTAAACAATATGAGGCACGTGTAATAAAGAGCGTGAGAATCAATTGGTTTGAATATTTAATGTTCTTTTAATATTATCAATGCGATTTGAATTTTAAATGACAAAAATCGGTTACAAAATGTCTTAAATCTGTTGTGGAAATGTAAATTAAATATTCTTTTAGCAAAAGGATATCAGTATTATCTTGATTTTTTGGATATACATATTTCGTGCGTGTGTGTGTACATAGCAGAGCGAATCATTGTTTATTTTTGTTTTTTACAAATCCAAAGTTTGTAGATAACTCAACATTTGAAAACAAATGAAAAGATTTGCGATATAATCGATTTTTTAACCGCGCATTTTAAATTTTTTGTGACTGGTATTTTCATTTTTTCCCTTGCGCGGTCACACTTAAAATGCTACATACACACATTTACGACTTAATGCAAAGTGCGCCAGCAGAACATACATACAAACATATGTGGAGGCCGTGACGTCACGCATAAGAGAATTGGAAAATATTGGGGACTTGGTTAAGGAGGCTGAATTTCCAAAAAATTTAAATGCAGTTAGTTGCGGCTATGCCATAAGATTATGATCATAATTTTTTTAAACCATTTTAACAACATTTATAACAGAAAAATGGCAAAAGAAAGAATTTAAAAAAAAAACGAATCGAATTTTGGGGCACTTTGGGGTCGTTTATTGTTTTAATTTGTACCTCACACACGTCTCCTAATTATTTCAGAATTATGCTGATTTTTCTAGATTTTTATGTCAATCCGCTCTGGTAGGAATTTACCACTGACCCATTTTTTATTCGAAGACTTATATTGATTTAGATAGCAGGAAGACAGGTGGAGGGGGACGCCGCGAATCAAATTGTTTAAACATTTGCATTTGTTTAAACAATATGAGGCACGTGTAATAAAGAGCGTGAGAATCAATTGGTTTGAATATTTAATGTACTTTTAATATTATCAATGCGATTTGAATTTTAAATGACAAAAATCGGTTACAAAATGTCTTAAATCTGTTGTGGAAATGTAAATTAAATATTCTTTTAGCAAAAGGATATCAGTATTATCTTGATTTTTTGGATATACATATTTCGTGCGTGTGTGTGTACATAGCAGAGCGAATCATTGTTTATTTTTGTTTTTTACAAATCCAAAGTTTGTAGATAACTCAACATTTGAAAACAAATGAAAAGATTTGCGATATAATCGATTTTTTAACCGCGCATTTTAAATTTTTTGTGACTGGTATTTTCATTTTTTCCCTGCGCGGTCACACTTAAAATGCTACATACACACATTTACGACTTAATGCAAAGTGCGCCAGCAGAAAATACATACAAACATATGTGGAGGCCGTGACGTCACGCATAAGAGAATTGGAAAATATTGGGGACTTGGTTAAGGAGGCTGAATTTCCAAAAAATTTAAATGCAGTTAGTTGCGGCTATGCCATAAGATTATGATCATAATTTTTTTAAACCATTTTAACAACATTTATAACAGAAAAATGGCAAAAGAAAGAATTTAAAAAAAAACGAATCGAATTTTGGGGCACTTTGGGGTCGTTTATTGTTTTAATTTGTACCTCACACACGTCTCCTAATTATTTCAGAATTATGCTGATTTTTCTAGATTTTTATGTCAATCCGCTCTGGTAGGAATTTACCACTGACCCATTTTTTATTCGAAGACTTATATTGATTTAGATTTTTTACAACTTTCCTTGGATGGAATAAATATTTTTAAAGAGTTTTTTCTCAAAAAGGTAGAAGTTTATTAACATTTCACACAACAATTAACCCACTGTGCTGCAAGTACCGCCTATCAGAGAGCTACGTAACCGTTTTATGCCCTGGGCAGGCGATGCAAAAGAAGGGAGCTCGACTCCGAAGACAAGACTCAACCCAAGCGAACCGCGATTCGCGATTCGCAATTCCTTTTAACGATCGCTCATTTAACGCGTTTTGCTGTGCATCGTGGTTTTTGATGAAGACATTGAGCCCCTCTTTTCCGCGCTTTGCCCGCTCCAACTTGTGCAGGCAAATTGAGACATTAAAAACGCCAGTTTCGCTCGTTTCTTCGGGCTGCGTGATGATCTTCGTGTGGCCAGGAAATTTCACGGTATCAAAGGAGGGGGAAAACCTGAGTGAACGGAAGAAGGAAAGCAGAAACGAAGGGAAATTTAATTAAGGGCGTTTGCATTTCATTTGTTTTCATCGACGCGAGATCCGCGCGGAGTGGATGCCACATCCAGCTGCATCTTATCAGTGGACAGTGCGGTTGCATCATCCAGGGCCATCCCGACATCCTCGGCCACGTCCACATCCACATCATAATCATCATCAGTTGGTCATCAATATGCTATCAATGTTTACGCATACATTTAAAATGTATATTAAGTTACGCCACCCTCGATTACACTGGGGGAAATTATATAGCTGATAATTAGTATGAAAACATATTTAAATTTTAGGTCTCAATTTTTCTTTCCAATAAATTTTTATTTATTTAAGTAGTGTTAAAATTATAATATATTTTATTATTTAATATTGATGGTATGGAAAAAATTGGTAACAATTGAAATATTTATGGAATTTATTTTCTTTTGGGATTATTATTCCCTTATATTTGTATGATATTTATTCCTGTGTATTTATAAAACAAACTCCCCTTCTTGTCAGCCGCCCGCAGATCTTTCGCAGACATTAACAAATGATATTTGATTATGAGACAAATTGTATGATGCGCCGACAATGTGTGGATCTGCCCTCTCTTTCGCTGCACATATCCCCGTCTCTATCGCTTATCACTGGCCTATCTGCTCATCCTCCGGCTGCCAGCCTCCTGGGGATCATCAGACACTAGATGTTTGCTTTTAATTAGGCAGCGTGAAGTGATAGACGGGGGATGGGAAGCCGCGTTAACGAGAATTTATGGGAAATTATTTTTTGTTGTTAATTTTTAATATTTCCCTGATACCAGCCAGCGCTTTTCCAAACCAAACACCCCTCGACCATCTTTTGTTTGTCGAAGTTTTTGTTTTGTTTGTTATCGCATTAGGAAGGCGACGGGGGCGTTTGCTTGGCTTTGCAATTAAGTCAATTAACGGTGGCCTGGGTCAAATGCTTGCAACTTGTTCTCGTTGTGGTTTCGAGTGGGTTTTGTGCAATTGAATTGATATTAATGCTGGATTAATATCGCAATAAATCACAAATAAAGTGCTATAAATGCGCAGATACAATAAAACAGTGGGTATCATTTGAAAATGATGATCAATAAATTGATGGCTTTAAAATTAAGAGTTCGGTTAATCATGTTTAATGTAAATTCTTTTATGTTTCTGTGAAACGATCTATAAAATCAGTCATTTCTAGGAAATTATTGGCTCTACCCTAAAAATTGCACTTAGTCAACCTTCCAGTGATAAACAACCCAATCGGTTCGGCATCAAATCCCAGAACTGTGTGACTAACGCGAATTTGGCTAACCGTAGAGCCATATGGAACAGGGATATCTCGACAGGGACTTGACCTTGTCACCTCTGGAGAGGTCGGTGGAAAACCGAAACCAAATCGGAAACCAACTACCCAGCTGACAGCCGCGCCATATGATATCATACTGTTCATACCGTCGATAATTTGTTTATGCTCGGTCATACCGGCAATAGATGGGTTCCAGAAACCAGAATTCCTTCAAGGCTGCAGTTTGGCAGTTTAGCAGCCTCCCAAGGTCGTAAATGTGCAAGGGCAATACGAATTGGCAACTAACTGGGCTCATAGAAACCGGGGACAAGCTCATACTGTGCCTAGGTTGGATGGATTTACGATCTTCGCCACGTCATAAACCATTTGGGTTCTTTTGCGACGAGGCCAAGCAGCAACGATGACAAAGACCATAAAAATCAATTACGACACGTTTGTCCCTCAACTTTGACATGACCAAAGAGTCTTGTATTTTCCACTCCGTTTCTTTTCTTTTGCTTTCCCTCGACTTCGACTTCATCTTCATTTTCATCTTTGACTGCGACTCTGACACTGAGGATTTTATGACAACTCATCATAGCGTGACATGCCTATAGCATATAGCGTATAGCCCGTCTATAATTAGCCATTAAAGCGTGCATTGTGATCGGGGATTCGGGGAGGAAGATCTCTTGCTTTCCGTTCTATCGAAGATCTTGTGTGATTAGAGCGGATTGTAAACCCAGAATTGAAATTGTGGCAGTCGGAAATTCTAAAGTCACTTTGGGCAGAGAGAAAAAAAAATATCACTAAACGATTGTTACTTAAATAGATTTTATAAGTATTAAGACATTTCTTATTATTTTGAGAGTTATATCCTAGAAAAGCTAGATCTAGAGAGGTAACCTTTCTAAAACTATTTTGTTTTTATTAAATTTTTTTCTCAGTGTTCTATATATTTTGCTCATGTCATGTGCTGCAATGAGGGCCAAGTTGGGGTTGGGTTGGGTCGACCGTCGACGTTAAGGTTGTGTTGCGTGCTGAAGATTGCCTTGGAAATTCTTCACGCCACCATTATCTTGGCATCGACAAGTTCACAACTCAATTGGCGATAGTTCCTTTCTCGGACAATTTAGCCATGCTGGATTAAGTTACCAAACTCCGTTTGAGTTCTGCTTCTCCACGGTTTCCTTTTTTGGCCAACATCCTGGTGAGCGGGTCAGCGACTCTAGTTTGCTGCTAATGACGTCGGTCGACCGTCGATAATTGAGTGTGAACATTTTCCCAGGTACCCGACGCGGTCAAGGACATTTTAAAATATATGTATTTCCGAGTTCCCGAAAATTTCCCGCTGTTTTAGGCCAGCCCTCAAAAACTCTCAGAAAAGTTGTTAAAAATCATTCTCGCCCATTAATTCGTTGCGGTAACAAGGTCAAAACGTATCCAACTCGCCCACAACTGCTGTTCTGCTGCACTCGAGGTCTTAATTTCATAAATCCTGCGCCATAAAGTTATATTTAAACATTTTCGAAAATCAAACTAAATCCCAGGGATTCCCAAGGCCCCTTTGGGAGCCAAATGTTTATGGCTAATGCCGCCTCCATTGGCAGGGGCTTCGGCCTCGGCAGCCCCCAAAGGGTTGTAATTACGAGCCATAAAAAGCGACCTGACCGAGAGTCGACTGAAGCATGCTTTTGGCATTTTGCGCCTCGACTGCGTCAAAAATTTCCAAATATTCTGACACGGTCATGGAGAGAACACGAGGAGTAAGTGTGGTGCACTGAACAATATTAGGGAGTTTAATTAATAGAAAATTGGTATGCTTAGAAGCTATTTGCATCTCATAATTTATAACGATTTACCAACAATTTATTTAACCTTAGGTTAAACCTTATACTTATAGGTTAGTAATATTTATGATTTCTAAAGCGTATTTTATTATCCATAGTAATTAAAGGGGCTTGATTAATAAAAAATTAGTATGTTTAGAAACCATTTTCATCTCATACTTACTAACGATTTATAAATAATTTTTATTTAACCTTTAGTTAAACCTCAGTTAGTTTAATCTTCTCTAATTTGAATTTTATAACACAAGCTACTATTACTATTTGAAATACTTCATAATACACCTGCTATAGGTTTTTATAAGAAATTTCTTTCACTCTGCCTCCCTTTTTTATGCCTTGATTAAACAGGAACTATTTTTCCCAGTGTACAGTACTAGTCCCTCTAGCTCACCTTGCAACTTCTCGTCAACGTTGCTGGTTAGCATTGGCCCCCTTTCCGCTCCAGGATGCTTTAATCAAATTATGCTACTGTAGTGAACAGCAGTGGCCTTGCAAGCGGCATTTTACGCTTTTCGCGGGCCAAACATTTTTGCCAGCGCGGACATCAATTTTAATTATTTGAAGGAGCGCAGGTTTTGCATTTCACACGGCCCGGGTTAAGGCTGTGGTTTCGGGGGTTTTGGAGCTTTTCGGTGGTTGTTCCACCCAAGCTCAGCAAAATCAGCTCAAGGGGATTCCCCCGGACTGCCGGCGATTTCCCAGGGAAACGAACCGGGCTTCTAAGGCTGCCGCCCTTCTTATAAATAGTTTTGAGGTAACAATTGTTTGTTTGTTTCGCAGTCAAGCATAAACATTTTGTGACAAACAATCAAACAAACGGGCTAGAGATTCGGCAACAATCCGGCCTTTGATGTTGGATCGGATCCTCTGCTGATTTCTGGCGAAAATCTTTGGCCTCAGAGGAGCCGCCGTTTGCCGGCGATGTGACTTGGTTTCATGTTTAATTGTGCCAATTGCACAATGAAGTTTTCGGCGACTTGTGTCCCTTTGTGCACTCGCCTGTGAAAGTGTCCTTTGAGGTTTGCTTTTGGTTTCATCCCTACCTGTTTGCCCACCTTTCTGGGCCTCAGATAAACGCCGCCTTTGGTCGAGATAGTAGGATGATGATGATGTCCCACAATGACATACAATGTCTCAATCGAATACCCGTCGGTCTCTGCTGTCTTTGACCCCAGAATTGAGTTGTCTGGCTGGCGGCAGGTTAAAACCTGCTTATGTGCGGACCGGCTCCCAAGTCAGCACTTTTTCTATCCGACTATCATTTGTCAGAGGCCCAAGCAGCCGATCGGCCAAGTCGCCTGTCACCTCCGCTGCTGTGGTGACACCATAATTTCTCGGCTAACTCTGAATTGTGGCCTTAATTGTTTGACTGAATCAATGCAAGTTGCCCGCCGATTGTCTACTGACCTTTGAGCCCAGCCGACAAAGCCGATCGATTGGCTGGTCGGACGGAATGGAACTGCCGTTTAATGGGCTACTTTAGGGGCCGCAAAGGATTAGAGATGGGGATGCGAAAGGAGCTGGAGGAGCATTACCGATAAGGTTGCCTAATGAGGAGCACAGGCAGAGACACCTTTGTTCTCGGTTCCTCCGACCAAAATCAGGTGATAATCAGACTAGAGCCGAGGACAATTAGGTGGCAAATCAGTCGCTTATAATTCAAGGATTATTTTGTTTGGCATTTAGTAGAGCCAATGGGGAGAAAGGTGATTGGATTAATGGGAATATTAAGATTTTGTCGGTGGATATTTCGGAGGAATTTGAGAATTACATAGGGTATTTTTGAAGGTAATATAAGAATTCAAATATAATTTTGGAAAAAAATGTGAAAATAATTTATTTTATTAATTATTTGATCTTAATTTCTTCTATAATATTTTAATCTCTAAGGAATATATATTACTGTCTAAATAAATTTCCAAGTATACAAAGAAGTGAGTTCCCAACGAGTAAATTGCATCAAAGCAATATCAATTACCAGCTTCAATTCCATTTCATTCAAAGCAATTAACCCACCAAGGAAAAGCGATTCCTTTTCCCCGAGAGACTTTCCCTTTCATATGTTTCTCGCCCCTTCTTTTCGGGGGGAAAAGGAAACTCTTTGTGCGATACTGTCTCAATTTGACACTTTGCAACTTTATTTCGCATTGCCAACTCAACTCAAACCAACTCCACCCCCCTTTTGGCCCACCTTGCACCCCTTTTTTTGGCGGTGCACACTCCATTTGCCGGTACAATGTAAAGTGCCGTTGGAAAAATGTTCGAAATTTAATTAAACTACGCTACTTGAAGAGTGTTTGCCTTGGCACTTGGAAAAGCCCGTTTTCCCCTACCCGCTTTTCCAGCTGTCAGTTTTCCGCCCGCTCCACCTCTCGGCAGCTGTTAAGTGAGCGTTGCCAATTTCTGCATGCGTCACTCAAAAAGCAGCAAAAGCAACACCAACAGCCAGACAACAACTCAACTCTTTTTTTCAACAGCCCCCGGATTTTTCCCTCTTTTAGCCAATTTGCCGCGCTTTTGTTGTCCAATGCGACAGAAGTGGCAATTTCTAATTAAATTATTCAGTTTTTTGGGCCCCGCCAGCGAAAAAGAGACGTTTGGAGGGGTGGGTCGAAGGGGGCGGGGATATCGCTGCGGGTGGTCCAACTTCAATAGCCGGTTTCTCACTTGCATTTGAGAGACAGTCCAGCTGTTTGCCAAGTTTCCTTATTTTTTAATTTGGCGCTCCTCAAATTTTTATGAAATTGCTTCGTGAATATTTTTGTCGATTGCCTTCTTCTGTTTGAAATTCTCAAGTTTTCTTTGTTGATTTTTTGTAGGAAATATTTTCCCTGGGTAAGTTTTTTTAAATTGAAACAATTCTTTAAAATTCTTTAAAAAAAATGTATTTAAGAAAATTTGATATGTACTCTCCCAATCCTGAAAAAGAACCCAAGCAAAGCCCACAGCGGAAACCATCATTATATCCTAATTAGATTGAAATATCTAACTATTTCCACCGCAAGCCGTTTACTGCACAAAAAAAAGGACCAAAGAAACTTCTCTTATCGCATTGCCAAATAAAAGGAAAGAAAAAAACTGGAAAAAAGTAAGAAAAATTAAATTCAAAGGAGGAGTAAAGTAGAGACTAAGGGTAGAAATGGCGAAATAAAATTGCAGACGCAGTTTGAAATTGAACAACAAAAATGCATTTAGAAAATATGAAAGGGGAAGAAGGGGAAAAGGGAGCCAAAAAATAAAAGGGAGGAATTCAAGGCAGAAATGGCAGATAGACAGGCGAACTCTGGGAGGAAAATCGAGAAGGGGCGATGGCAGCCCACTGCCAGTTGTCAGATGTTGGGCCCGAAAAGTGTTTTCCACTTCTACTGTTGCTGTTGTCTCGCCCTGGTGCGAATATTTCCGTTTCCGCATTTGCCAAATATGTTTGCCTTGCTCCCTGCCACGCCCCCTCCCCGTTTGCCGCCCCCCTTCTCATTCTGATGAGACAACAAACACTCGCACTTTCAAACTTGCTTCCCTGGATCTCTGGATTTGAGGCACAAACTTTTATGGCCATGCATCGCACATAAATGAAAGTTTTTTTTTTATTCCAGCCCGATCCTGGGTCCTTGTAAAATGTTGCCAAAGTGTCTTGCAAATGGTCATGTCGAAGTCCCAAGCTGAGGGGAGTTTTATGTTAGTTGCAGTTCAGCCCAAGGGTCAGCGGTCAATGGGAGTGAGTGAAATCAAAGCTTTTGTCAGGCAAAACAAGAAGACAGGGTTGCAGAAAATAAGCGAGTGGAGTGAAGAAAAGATTGGGTGGTGGGAAAGTGGTTTTTAATGCAGCTTAATGTGGCTTAGGATAAAATTAAATTGTTATCTCTTGATGAATCATGCAAGTTCTATCATTTTAAATATTTAGATTGCCTGAAAGCATAAAGAGAAAATATGAAAATATTTCATCTACACTAATAAAATTAGACCCAAAAAAAAAGAGAAGTAGCTACTGCAGCCAAAGGGGCTTGCTATAAAAATCTACAAAAAATCGAATCTAATTAAAAATGTACATAAGAGATGAATAAGAACTTATTATATATACTTCATCATATAATTTTATAGCCCCATACATTATAGGTAAGCCTAATTAAACCTGGCCAACTTCTAATGATTGCTTTTAATGGCAAAATGCACTTTTAAGTGCCCTCTAATCCATCCAATTGATTGGCAAACTTCGCTGACGTCGTCACATATATCTTTCTGGGCCATCTTCTGCTTCTCCCTCTTACTGGGTCATATTTCTTCGCACTTTCTTCTTTCCTCCCTCACCGATTGCACTTCAATTACACGGCTGCTCCACCTTATAAATTCTTAACACTTCCTCCTTCTGGCCAGGTCAAGTCAAGGTGGAGAGTCTTACCACACCCACTTCCACTACCACTTCCGACTCATCCTCCACTTACGCCCCCAACTTAACTGGTCGCTCCATTGAGGCTTAATCATTTAATTGCCTGGCATAATTACGAAATGCAGCTCATCATCAGATTTCAGCTTGATTTCTTTTCACTCCCTCTTTTCTCAGGCTTCCTTTTCCGGCTCTCTTTTTTCCTTTCCACGGCAAAGTGGCTCGGATTGCAAATTGACCCCACAACTCCCGGTTAAACTCCATCCACACCCCCCGAAAAAGTCATTGAGCTAAATTGTCCTGCCGCCTGGGGGCTTCTCTTTGTGATAGGAAAGGAGCTGCCGGAAAAGGAGCAGGGAAAGTCCGAGGTTCATAACTCACGTCGATCGGAAAAAAGGGGGGACAGCTTATCTAACTGCAACAACTATAATTTGCTTTCAATTGATTTTGCTGGCACTTTTTTCCCCCCTCAGCACATTTCTCTTCATTGATTTCCTTCGTTTTTCCTTCGGACATTTTCATAAATCGTTGTCATCCCCTCCTTGTGTTTTTTTTTCAGGGTGGGGCTTTGACACTTGTGACAGTGTGGCCAACCCACACCAGATTTTCTCTGGCCAGGACAAATGTGCATTAACGCCTTTGACCTGCATTTCCCGGCTTTCCGTTTCGGGGGTGGCTTTTCCTTTTCCTTCGCTGGGGGGAGTGATTGAATTTTGGTTGTTTTCGCAAATATCCTTCTGCCTTGTAATGCACAGCCGACAGCTGCTTTTTCTTCATTAGCCAAGTCAACCCTCGGCCTGGATTCTAGATTCCGTTTCCCCCCATTCAAATGGAACCCCCAGACCAACGTCTTTTGTTATTCCTTTCGGTGGTGATTTTGAGGCGACCTTTTAAATTAGTTTACATGGCTGCTTGTAATGGGTTTTATTTTGGGCCTGCTTCACTCGGTTGGTTGGGTGGCAACTCTGGGCGCCTTACTGTAATTTCATATGCTTCAGCCACAGGCGGTCTTTTTTCGAGGGGGTGGACGTGGACCAAGGGGCAATGAACTGTAACTAGTTTTGTGGGCAAGTGGCCAGTTGGTCTGGCATTAACTTACGGGTAGAGGTGAACAGGGGCTGCTTTTGTTATGGCTGTTCAATAATTTGTTGTGTCTCATATTCATTACATGCCCTGCAGCCCCAAACGGATGTTAATGAGGAATCAACTTTAACTGAAGATTAGATAGTATAACATTTCAATCGATCTATCTGATTATAACTGCTAATGAGGGGTTACCAGGTGATAACTCAAATCTAGAAATTGTATTTTAAATATAATTTATAAATAATTAAAACATCACCTCTAATTTCGCTCTTTAAATTCCCGATTCTTAACTGCAACTCCCAATAGATCAGGCTCTTAACACTTCCCCACCGGCCATAAACTGCTGCTTTCTGGATTTCTTTCCAGCCAAGTTCGCCATAAATACCAACTACTTACAGGACATAAAACACACCTCTGTGTGTGCCTGACCCCGAACAATTTATGGCCGCCACGATAGCAGAGGCGCAGCACAAAGGGGGCTTTTCGGGGGCCGAGTGGCGAGTGTAATTATCAACGGCATTAACACCTTTAATTACGGCCAACTGCAGTGTGGAATGTGGGCCAAAAAGCAGGCTGGGGAAATGGAAGTGGGAAAAGTGGGTGGACCAAAGGAGGTGGCCAAAAGCGAACCAGCTGAGTATGCAAATCACTACCCCACCCACACCCACTCGCATTAAGGTCGCAGATCGGACGAAACAATAAGGAAGCGCACTGCCCCACATGGATATTAGAATAATGCAACAAAAGCGTATCAAGGATATGCATGCAAATGCTGCCAGGGGCAAGGAAAAACCATTGGCAAATATGCTGAAAACTGGACACAGTTGGAGAGATTTCTGGCCCGACTGCGAAAATCCCCTCGACGGCTCCCACACAAAGGTGACACAGTTGGGCGCTGATTTATGAGCCCCATATATATCTGCAATATATAGGGAACACACAACTATATAGGTGAGTGTCTATCTATGCGAAGGAGCAGAGAGAAAAATAGTTCCTCAATGCGAACAAAAGATTTCGATTTCCAACAATATATTAGGAAAAATATGAACATAAATTATTTTATAAGAAAAACGTACCTACATTTTATGCTAAAGAAAAATAATATTTAGAAAACTTTATTAAACCTTTTTTTTAAGTATAGATAATTCTATTATAATAGATTGATAGGTTCAGAGTAAAAAAAATCCTGAAACTCCTATCCTATTTTATGTAACACTTTTATTTCTCTCCAGTTTGGTTATTTTGAGTCCTTTAAGTATTTTTGTTCAGTGTACTTATGCTGCGTGTGTTTTCCGCTTTTGGTGACTTTGCATATTCCACTTGGGCGGAAATTTATTAGAAGAGGTCGAAAAACTGTAAAGTCATGTGCCGAAGGACGTGCAGGACACACTTGCACACCTCCAGTCGGCAACCTGTCCACCTCCCCCTGCTGCCCCCCCTGGATTCCCTTTACCGATCCCGATCCTTGCCGCACCGCATATATATCTCACCGCTCTTTGTATCTTCCTGCCACTCATGCATATGCAAATTGCACTGGCTGGCCATGTGACCCAGTTTGATTGTGGGCGTTTGGCCTCCGCCCCCTGCCTAACCACCCCCTCGTCCTTGCCCCACAACACCCACAATTCGTGCCTCGTTTTGTTTGCGTATTTTTCCCCATTTTGTCGCTGGAGCCTGCCGTTTCCCATTGTCGATTGTTTTTGCCTGTTGATGTTTTTGCATGACAAACAAAAATTATAATTGCACTTGAAATTGGCACAATGGGCTGGGGGGTTAGGGGGGTGGTGTTGCCTTTGTGTTATCTCACACGGGAATTGTGCGAAATCATTGGAGAGATTATTTCAGAGTTTCATTTCCATACTTGCTATAAACAGAATATGTAGAACCTTGAACTACATAGATTGGGAAAACTCAGAACATGAAGGTCAGAATGTTTGTGAGTGGTAACGATAAGATACAAATATTCACATTATGTTTTCTTAAATTTAAGATTTGCTTGGTTATCTTAAGGTTAAATTTTAAAGCTTTTAAAAAATTCCTATTTGATAAATCTTCAAAACCCCAACTTATAAATTGGTAAAAAGAAATGTCAAATTAAATGTTTAAATTCCATGTATGGAATTTTAGGAATATTATTTCCCGAATTTTGTAGAAAAATAATATTTTCCCTAGACCTAATGAAGTTGTTGCAATAAATGTCCAATAAATTTCTGTCATGCCCTCCTTGAACAGCTGTAAAATAAACAAGATCTCAACTGAAGAGGAGAAGGGGATGGAATGCTGGATGTCCAGCCCAATCATTAACAGGACCTCCGTTCTATACCATGGAAACTCGGACCCAAACCCAATCTATAAGTATTTATGCAGATGGTTTTGGGCGCTCGGTAAAAATATTGGCTGGCCTGCTTTTTCCACACACAGATTTTAATATTCACATGCGTGTGTAGGTGTTTTTGTGTGTCGGTTTTTGTCGAACAGATTTTTTCCTTTTGCCGTTTTTGGACCGTATCACTTTGACAAACATGCAGATTATCCCGGAATTATTAATTATTGTATCTGCAAACACGAGCCCGGCCGTCAGCTGTCCTGTATCCTGAATATCCGTGTTTGAATTTTCGGGCGAGGGAGCTGCCATATAAAAGAGCATTTTGTATTATGAATTTTTGGCAACGGGCGAAACGGGATGACTAATTGGTAAACCACGTGAGATTTGTTAACTCGGTTTTAGAATTTAAATGGGAATTTAGACAAACTTCTGGGTGTTACGGTATATTTATTTTATATATTTACCTATATATATTTAATATTTAAGTCAACACATAGTTTATTTAGTTTATTTCTTAAATTTAACTTTTACCAAACGGAATAATAATAAACTTTCGCCACACAACGAAATATTTCCCAAGTTTTTGTGCATGAAATACTTTGAAAAACTATTGTACTCACGAGATACTTTTCAGCACTCGCATTTTCGTCCCAAAGATAAATCTAAGCTTATGAGATTTTGGGATCTTCTGCAAAATGTTTGTTTCGCTTGCAACTAAAGATATTTTTATGCATTTTGCATACACTTGCAAACCGCTCTACTTTTGTATCTTTGGTCTTGGCCATTTCTCAAGAATGCCGGCAGCCAAAAGATACTTTTCAGTTTGTATCTTTTTGCGGCTGCTGCTGGAAAAGTTCTACGGGTTTTCCGAATGTGCGTGTGGTCGCCATTTTGCAGTCCCCTTTCGTCGGTCAATCACTTAATGCGCCTTTAATTTGCGTGGCCCCCAAGTTGCAGGGAATGAGCCGCTAATGTGTTTCGGTTTGGTCCCCGGGAAAAAGGCAAAGGCAAACATATCACTTGACGCGCCTAATGAGTCTGGGAGGGGGTGGTGTTTCCAGTGTGGGGGGATTTCCAGGGGGGTTGGTTTTTCCGGGGGGCAGATATTACCGTTAGCGACTTTGACTAAGCTGCGGCCACCAACATTTGTTGCTGCTGCTGTCGACAACTAACTATTTATAAAGAATTTCCCTCCGCTCTGTAAACAACTTGTGGGTGCACAGGAAGAAAACGGATGTGGTTTAATTATAGAATTTAATTTACTAAAGAAAAATATCTGTTATAAAATTTACAGTTTAAATATGTAAATCTAATAATTTATTTTTGAATTAAAATTCCATATAAAAATGTTTTTAAAAAAAGTATAAATTTCCTAAAATATTACAAAAATATTCCTATCTCTGTAGGTGATCTTAAAGATGGGCCCGCACTTTTTCCACTCCCCACTTCATTTTTTCATCCTCTTTCAGCAACTGGCACAATGGAATTGCATTGAAAACAAACAGTTAAGAATGTTTATAAACAAAACATAGAAGGAATGCGGTGGGTGGGTGGTGGAAAAGAGGGGGTCGGGCTGGGGCCAAAGTGGCGCAGAAGGTGAAAGTATAGCGTTAAATGTAAACAGTAAGTGGAGGTGCGAAAAAAATGCGTAAACAAAAATTGCATTGCAACATTTAAATGACACGCTAGCAACATGTTGCTGAGCCACCCCACCCCCACCGGCAACATCAACAAAAGATGGGAGAGAGCAAGGGAGAGCACAGAGAGAGAGAGAGCAGGAGTTTATTTTCGAAATTCGAATTTCGAAGAGAGGCTTCTCGAGAGTGTGATATGAAAAATAACATTGAATTTTCATGCCGGCTGCTGTTGTTGTTTTTGCAATTTTACATGCAGCTGAAAAACAGCAACAAAGAAGAAAAAACCAGGGAAATGCTGAAAAGCGCTCCCTCCCCCCTTTTTCAACACCCACCCCACTCCCACCAGACATTGACCTTGATAGTGGTCGTTGTTGTTGCTCTTCTTCGGCTGATTGAATGGCACAAAAGTTGTTGTTGTTGTTCCTTTTGGCTACCGATAAATAATGATTATAATGGAACCCGATATGGCTTAACTTAATAGTACTAATGATACCAGAATGATGCACTTTTAAATGGGCAGGTATGGAAATTGATATTTCGAAAGGTAATTCAATTGTCCTATGAATCATGAGAAACCATTTGTAAAGTCTGTTTTAAAGCCATAGTCACTTTTAATTAAATATTATTATGTCTCAAAGTACAAGTAAAAAAGTTTAAAGTGATTATATTGATCGTACAAACATTACGTGTTACAATATTTTTATTATGGGCTGGGTTTTCCTGAGATACGATTATGGTGCTTATCATTTTATTGTTTGTCATTTTATCACAGCTAAGGAACTACCTATGTTGTTAATGGAATTTTCCATAATTATTGTAATGGGTTTTTTTTCTTTGGTTAAATAAAACGACTGTAAACAGTTTTTGAGAATTTACCAACCTATTTTTTTAAATCTGATTAATTTTTAATATTATATCTATGAGAAAGTTCAACGGCAGCAGCAATTAAATGCAATGTTATCAAAAATGAAACATTCTTTATGTAAAATTTATAGCTGAGCCATTGAAATTTAATATGAATATTTGTAAGCAATATTTTATAAATATTTTGTTAAATTCTTAATTTTTTTGTGAGTTGTCGGCAGCAACATCAACAATTTCCCAGCGCCAGCGAATGGCGACTGCAGCGAAAATCTGCGAAAATGCCGATTAGAACGAAGAGCCAGAGTGCGTTCATCCGCTCTCTTCTCTCTCGGCTTCTCTCGGGAAACCCGGGGAGAAGTTCATTTTCCCCGAACTCCCGAGCAACCGAAGTTGCTGGCGTGCTGTTGCTGCTGCCGCTGCAGATGTTGCTACTTGCTGCTGTTGCCGCCGACGAACTCAGTCGCTCGAAACGAATTTGGAATTCAGTTTTTGACTCGCCGTCGCTGAAAACGGACGTGAGCGTCTCGCGTGTTGTCCCAAAAATCGAACTGGAAATTCTGAACGGAATACGAGACCTTTTTTCAAGTTATGTGAATCGAAGAAACCAAAACAAAAAGAATACAAGTACCAACGAATATATTCACCACAAATCTCAAGCAATCGATTCGCGCGCCGTGCAAAGCAAACAAATGTTTTGAAATATAATACCACAAATATTCTGTGTTCAGTGATACACCAAAAAGTTATCAAAAAGCAAACCGAAATTTCAAAAGCAATACATTGGAATAATTGGCTCGAATTCGATTTGATTAGCTAGCAAAAGACAAGCAGAAACAGTTGAACAAATCACTTGACAAATATCCGTTGGAGTATTAAAACAGAAAAGCAGAAAAGCGGGTAAGTGGGCAGGGCAGCGGAAAATGGGAAATGGAAAATCAAACCTGGATATGCCGCAGAGAAATTGAAAACTTTTACGCAGCGGATTACTTGGAGATTTGGGTTGAGCTTCTCCGTAGGCGCTGGTAAATCTTCTTAGCGAAGATCAACGGAATTTCCCTTTGATTAGGGAATCACCGCATTAAAATATGTTTAGAGTTGCGTTTTCTAATCTTCAAAGTGCGGTGACTAATTGAAATGAAAAAAGACTAAATTCAAGAGGAAGTCGGGCAGTAAAAAAGAAGATTTATGGGAGGAAGTTGGGAGAACCGTGGACGTGGAGAATTATTCAAATAAGCAAGTGAAGGATTATATCTGATTCCAAACAAAATTCCCAGAAAGTTTGCGATGTGATGTGTCTCTATCAAGCAGATATGTTTATCCATATAGAGTTTCCAGTGATGAGTGATTTTTGTGGAACTATCCACCCAGATATCAGTTGTTGGCTTTGCTGGGTAGCCATTCGGCTCCAAGAGAATATGTAAACAAATCATCTCTGGGCTTCGCTGGGGCTGCGGCCTATCTTCGCGTCTTCAAAGCGAAGAAACCGCCAGAGACCCCAGAAAAATAAAGGGAAACCAGGGGACCGCGAGAGACCTTTAATTATAACCAAATACCAGTTGAGGCGACACCTTTGTTTGCCAGTGTTTTTCCATTCTGTAAATTTGTTTAAATTATTAGCAAACGCCGAGCAACAAGTGCACCAAAGCGAAGTTCATTATTTTTCCCCGATTCTCTGTCGCTGTGTAAATCCTTTGGTAAATAAGTATCCCCCGCCTGTCGGCGGCGTAACTCATAAATTCACGCAAAATAAAATTTATGTATGTTTTTCGACTGGAGGCGGGGTAAACCGATGCCGGACAAGAAGATGTACGAAAGATCGCGATAAGATCTGGTCTTAAATGAGTTGTTAAACGGGAATCGTGGCCGCCATGGATATAAATAATAATAACAACTCAATCTGGAGTGGCGTGGGTAGCTTGAAAAGTCCCCGAGCAAGTGAACTAACTTCCCAAATCGGAATCGGTATCGTGTGAATGGGAATGAAAACCTTTCTACCTGTTTGGCAAATTGAATTTTAATTCTGAATTGAGTTGTACACATGTCGGCCCTTTTTCACAGGATTTCCGCTTGCTGTTTAGCCTTTTTTCAAATGAAATCCCTCGGCTAATTAGTATGCCGAACGTGTGCCCATGAAATTTACAAGCCAACTGACTTTCCTACCTAGTTGAAACATAAATTTCACAAAAGTGTCGTCTGCTCTAAAGCACAGAGAGAAATGTGGTAGATAAAAGTGACAATATTATAGTTATTTTCTTTCTGTGTGTTGGTCTGCATCAAAGCAGCCAAGTTCATTGAATCGGGCAACTTATGGCCTGTGCCTAAGCTACTTACAAGGTAAACTCCAGAACCAGACTCAAACAGAAAGTATCTTATGCAAATAGGTCTTTATTCTTTATATGTGGGGGGACAGAAATAAAACATTGGCAGAAGAATATTAAGCAGTAAGAAATTGTAAACACAAAGCAAAATATTTGTTATACGCTTGTAAATTTATCGCGACCGAAGGAAAGCGTAGGGAAAAAGCGAAAGGAAAAGGAAAAAGCCGGCTGGCTGGGGGAAATTCGGGAGGCTGTTTTTCACGCTCAGCTGCCCGGCGGCCGAGGAAGAGGAGCTGGCAAAAAGGAGCCGAGCCGAGCCGAGAATAACAAAAAAAAACTTTATCGCAGTGCTCGCAGGACATGAATTCCACCCCTCGTCCTGCCTCGTCCTTAATGCTGAGTGACATTGATGTGACATGCCGTCATCTTGCCCTCCCCCTCCAACTTTGCTTTATTTAAAAGTTTTTCTTTCGCTTTTTTTCGCTTAACGCCTCGGGGGCGTGGCAAGTTTTGTTTGGTTAGTAGAGCACACACACCTTGTGGAAAACAACGCCCCCGGGGGATCGGGGATCGGGAACCCAGGGACCCTTGGCCGTGGCAAATAATAAATGATATGTAAACTAAGTCAAAAGTTGCCGTAGGTTGGGTAAATCACAAAGCCCACATCCCAGTAATTTGTGCGTGTGGCCAAAGCCCAAAGGCATTTTCCAGAGATTAAAGAAGAACAACTAGGAAAAGCCGACTTTAATGTAATTTAAAATATGTGCTGAAAAATCCCTGAAATTCTCATTAAATTTTTCTATCGGATAAAATAGGAGTAATAAAATGTAAGAAAGTTCTATGAACTACTTTTAGATAGGACTTATCTTGAGCACATAAAACCCTCAGATAGATTTGCTCTCACTGATTTTGCAAGCATTATTTCCGAGGATAATTCCAACTGTCTGCCACATTTGTTCCACTTACGAGTCCGACAATCCCCCGCTGCGATATCAATGCCCTAACTATAATGTCTCAATATGCGAGCCACAAAAAAAAGAACCAAGAGATACACATTCTTACCTGAGCCGAGTTTTTCCATCCAAGGCCCAGACAACTACGACGCACCCATATCAATTTCCTCTATGCGACCCAAAACGAATTAAAATTACACATTGACTGGCGGTCAAAAAAAAATAAAAAGAGAGAGAGACGGAGATATACCCTATAGACAGTAGGGATTTCGGAGATCCTTTGCCTGTCGCCAATGCCTCGAGAACATTTATCATTCCAGCTAATAAATGCGTTTCCCTTACCTGACCGACACGAACCCAATTCCAATTGAGTCATATACTATAGGTTAGCTACCCCCGATATGAGGCCTGACTTTTGGGCTGTGTCCATCTAATTTTACTGTTTCCTTTCTCTTTCTCTTCTTTTTTTACTACAACAATTTCCCAATCAAACAATTCAATTATGGAAATGTATGAATTTCAGCCAGCTGTTCCTGTTCTTGTACTTGAACCGCAATTGTCTTTTGTCAAGTACTGGAAGAAGTTCTCCCGAAATAAATCAACGAGGAGTTGAAAGTGCGGAAAGTGAAAGGAAGATGGGAGAAATGGCATTTTATATCTAGGGGGAGAAATGGAAAACCCTTTAATTGGGCTTGAAGTGTTTGAGTTATGATGAGGAGGGGCATTCGGAAATTCACAATCTCAGAATCCCAAAACCGAATCGATGGCCAGACAGCTGTCCTCTAAGTATGCCCAGGCTTTAAGGCAATTAAACCAAGTGTGCCCAGGCTTTAAGACAATTATCTAAGTGCTTTTAACCCCCAGCCTTTGATTCCGCTGGCGGATCCATCCGTTCTTATCGAAACGAGTTGCCCACGCTAATTGCCCCCCGCACCCGAGCACCTGATTCGGTTGGGACTTTGATTTCCATTACGCTTCCTTTTGAGCCTGTCCATAACATTTCCGTTTTACGCTTCAGTTAAGTCCGTTTCTTGGCTAAAAAGGAAGAAAGACAGGAGTAGGGATGGCATGGTATACCAGCAGTCGACTTAATCTCAAAACAAATCGATTCCGTTGACTGTCTGTCTTGCGTTTGGGTTTCCTCCCAAGGGTTCCCTTTTTTTCAACACGATTTATTTCATTATTCTCGGCCTTTGCTGCTTTTTTTAAGTTTTTGTCTGCTCAAGTTAATCACCCTGGCCAGACAATTCAATCGATTTTTGAAGAGAGCCAGCCCAAAACTAAAGCTTTAAGTTTTCTTGAAACCCAATCTTGTCTTTGGAGATTTCTTTTCCCGCTTTTATTTCGGTTTTTTCTCGGTTTTACTTTTATTTTCGTCCGATTTCTTTTGTTATTTATTAGTTTGGTCTGCGCTGAAGCTGGACTCTTGAATTCAATTCAATTTTCTTTACAACATTTCATCTTTGACATGTTTTGTGTGTCCGTCCAGCCGTCTGTTTGTCATTGTGTGTTTATATATCCCAGAGTTCCTCCGCTTCAGCCATTCTCCTCCCGTTTCCTTCTCCCGGCCGTTGTCGTCTTCGTTTTTAATATCTTTTAATCTCCAATGTCAACAGCGGCTTACATTTGATTGCAAGACAACACACACTCACACACACAGATACTGTTTGTATACTGTATATATTTTTTTCAAGATCTTATCAGGCTGCAGTGCCTCGAATCGAGACTCTCTTCGCCGTTTTCCTCTCGAGAACTGTCAGCTAATTAAACGAAACCAACTGGCAACATATGTTGGGGTTGGGAAAGGGAATTGGAATCCAGATTCGATTCAGAGTCGGGAATCAGAATCACAGAAGCAACCTTGGACTTGGACTACCCCACACAACAGCTGGGGAATTCTTGGGCAACTGTCAGTGCAACTGAGAGACAAGTCCCACAAACGGCAGCCATACTTATATCCACCGTATATCATCTACCTACTGCGCCTTATAATATATCCGATTGCCGCGCAGGACCATCAATCATCGGTCCTAACTCAATCGAAACCCCGAAACCTTAACGCCGAAAAAGGTTTCACCAAGTCAACCGTTTTTTCTCAATTATTTTGTCAGCATATGTGTGAAGAAAAAACACAACCGCAGCTAACAAAAAAGGATAATAATAATAAAAGTATTGAAAATAGAAAAAAACGAAGCACACACGCTGGAAAAACTCGGGGTAAAACAATTGCCAGTGAGTCGACGGAAATCGGGGTGCAAAGGGATAAAAATAGCAGCGCTGGCGAGCAAAGTAAATAAAAATAAATAGCAAAAAATCGAAACGCATTAGGGAAAATCAATAAAAATTAACATTTGGCCACAGCGAGGAGGTCGCTTTTCCGGGGGGTGGTTAGGTGGAGGATTTTATTTTATTTTTTTCGGGATTTGGCCGACAGTCGTGCAGGATCAGGACAATTGAAGATAGGGAAGGCAGAACCCAGAACCCAACGATTGTTACGTGCCCGAACATCCTTGTGTGAGATAATTAGCTCACAAAAGGAGACAGGGCCACATGCTGAGTACTTTTCAACTAACCAGAGTCCTTTTTTCTCTTCTCCTCTCTTCACAGCTACAAGGCCGCCAATGAAGGCTGTCCAGATGACAGCGATCGGGCAGCGAATTTGACACGCACCCAAAAACTTCAAAGCGATACGAAACCGAACAGGGGAAACCCTACATATAGATAATCCCCCAGCAAACCCCGAAGATCGAGGAGGTAACTCACCACTCACCCCGTCCCCTCCAGTCGAAATCACACGAATTCAATGTGGAAAATGCTGGATATGATGGAACTGTCCGAGGCCGAGCTCTTCATGTTCGACTGCGACGACTGCTCGGGCACGCCCCTTGCCCCGCCGCCCCAGTTCCTCATCCCGCCGCCCCCAAGGCCGCCGGCTTTGGCCGAATTCACGGTGGTGCCGCAGGATTGCAACGAGGAGCAGTTGGCCCAGCAACAATGGGAGAGCGATGTCTGCCAGGCAATGCCGGTGAGTTGAAAATTCTATCTAAAAATCGGAGTTTCTCAATTGGAAAATTTCAAATCCGTAAAAAATCGTATTTTTACATTTGAAAAATTAGCCTGGCATACTTTTAGGCACCTATTTAAAGGATTTAAAATCTCTCTATTATATTTTCCTGCAAGCTGAGATTTTATCCCCGACCTTAGGTGACGAATCTCTTCCCCCAGTGCAGCTTAGGCTGATTATAATTTTGAGGGCGTTGCAAATGGGATTTTCCCAACCCAACCCCCTATGGGTGGATGATTATGCAACCCAGCCCAACCCTCTCCGCACTTTGCCATAATGAGGCCTGCATTTTGGCACAGCTGTTGGGATTTTCCCCCGTACTGTTGATTTTCTACTTCCCGAAACGAGTTGCAAGTGATTTGGCTTTTTGTGAGAGGTGTCAGAATTGTATGTTGCCTTATTGAATTATGTGCTCTATGCATATTACAACAAACAAAAGCCTTCGTGTCGATTCTCAAGTGGTGGGTTTGTCCGGGGGGCGTTGATTATGAGCTGGTAGTACTGCGCATAAATGTTGACAGTTGAGTAGGCACTCGAAAAATCCAGCGAAGGATGCGAGTTGATTTATTGACATAGGAAAATTGCGACACCTGAGGGAAAATCTGTTCGATTTGTGGTCTGATACGATAATTGGTGGATTATTGTTATTATCACAAATCATTTCTTTTATTTAAAAACCTTTAAAGAACAGTATACTTTAAAAATGTGTGAAATACAAACCCACTCGAACTCTTCAACCTCTTTAAGGCCATTTAACTTGAAGTTAGCCACCCAAAAAAAAAACGAAAGGACTCGATGAAAAATTGCCAACATGCCACGCCCCCTTGAACACACAACGCCCACATTTTGGGTGCCGGCAGGAACCGCAAGGAATCACTTTAAAGCAAAGTGAAACAAATTTCTTTTCGTTTCAAGTCCTTTTGGCCTCCAGTTGCCGCAGCAACAGCTGTTGCTCCTTGCTGCTGTTGCCACTGCCCTCATCATTATAAGGACGACTAAGGACATCCCCTTGGACAGTTACAGCTACAGAAATTACAATAACAATGAAAAGTTAAGCGGCAAAAAGGACAACAAAAAGCATTTTTCGGCCGCCAGTCGTTCGTCGGCAACATATGGCCCAGAAATCAACCCTCAACTTTAAAAGGTTGTCAGCGGTTGCAAAGCAACAGCAACAGCAGAAAAAACAGAATCAGAAAAAATAGATATTTCTATATAATTTTTTGTGCTGCCAACAAAAACAGGCAAATAGATAATTTTCCATGTGGAAAAACTGTAACTCGGCACTCGTCTAATCTGGGGCAAGTGTTTGTTTAGGCGCTGAACTGAAAGCAGGGGGTTCGGTTCTCTGTGGTAAAACAAAGATCAAATTCCACATATCAACACCGCCAGCGGTCATTGATAAAATTTCACGTGCCCCAAAAGTAGAAAAAAAAACTCCAACCCCCGAATCTCTTTCCATCTCCAAGTCGAGTGTTTTCCACTTAATTTCCAACATGATAAATTTAAATAAATATAACCGAAAACGAAATGGGGAAATATGTATCCATATAAACCCGATCTGTGTGTGGTCCCCCGTCATCTTAGAGCGTTTTCTGTGTGGGCACTTGAGGCTGTCGCCCCGTTGATTTATGCTGACAAATCAAACGTTAATGTTAACATGCAGTTTATGTCAGAAATGGTATCTCACGGTCCTCTCTATAAGTATTCCAAAATCCTACTGACAGATTATTTTAGATATTAAATCGATCTATGGGGAAATTGCAATTCCACATAAATCGCAGGTAAACACATTAAAATCTCGGCGAAATCAGCTTAAAATCAATTTGGAGCAAGCGAATCAATTTAATGGATTAGCGTTGACGAATAAAATTCAATGGCGGAAAGCTCTCTCGCCCATCAAATTGATAAGTTTAACGGGAATTGTGCCAATTTGGGGGTGTGCGTGTGTCAACTGGCAGAAGGAAGAGCTTGAAAAAATTCGGAAAAGCAAGGAAAAACGAAGAAAAACGAGGGAAAACCTTTAAAAGGCAAGCGGAAGTGGCATCCTCGCCAGACATGCGAAATTAAATTTCCAGCGAGTGTGTGGAGTGAACCAAGGAGCAAAAATACTTGACAAGCAGCTTCTGATTTGCTCCAATGGGCGTGGCAGCAAATAATCCTTTTTCCAGCTTTCGCTTCCTTCTTCCTTGCGATGTATATGTATTTCGGGAGAAGCTCTCCTTTAAGCAGACGAGAAACTGTTGAAGACGATGACAAGGGGGGACGAAGGACATCCAGACTTGGGTGTGTAGCAAATAGCATGACATTGATATCAAATGTCGTGAGAATGCGAAATTCCTTAGCTGTTTTCCCTCCTCTCTCTCTAAATATATATGTAGCTACCTATATATAGCTAAATTTTGTTGCCTTTGGCCTTTGTTGTAGTCTGCTTTTGGGCGCTTTGGCTTTTGGTTTCCGAGGAATGGGATTTCGGGTGACTGGGCGACTTGGTGGGTGGTGTTGGCTTAGAATGACAAGGCCGTTGTTGCTGTTATTGTTGCTGCTGTTTAGTGTTGATGTTGTTTACAGTTGACATAGCCAGACACAGCTGCAGACAGTCGCAAAAATCGGGAAAGTCGGGTAAAGGGAGCCGAATGAAAAATATTTGTGTGCAGAAAAATTGAATTTTCATGCGAGTATAAATATCCTTTTGCTCGAATAAATAAGATATATTTTCTGGATGCCTAAGGAAAAGGTCTTTCCCCTTTTACTCAATCACTTGAACTGTAGATTAGCCAATTTAAATTCTAGAACATCCAAATTTATAGGAATTCTCAACCCTTTTCGATTTCGAAGAACCCCACTGCATTTTCCATTTTCTTTTGCACCTTTATCGGCGCCATCTTAGCCGCATCGGCCCAACAAGTTTCGCAACTCATTACACCCTCCGAACGTCTTAGGGGAATGGGGCTCAATCACGAGCTGTTTCCAAACAATTGCACTGCCAAGTGGTTACTGAGAATCACCAGGGGGAGAAAATGGAGGAGGAGGAGGCTATCCACCAGGTCGATTCTCGATATGCACGTGCAATGAAATCGAAGTTGGGGTGCTAAAAAAAAAGAGAAACAGAAAAATAAAGGAGCCAGCCACACATGCATCGCATGTTCGAAAAACTTTTGCCATGTTATCAAAGCAGCCAGCAGTTCGGGGAGCTGCCTTTGTTGCTGTTGCTGTTGCAAAATAGTTTTCATCCTGCAAGTGGCACGTGCTTGTTGCTGGCTTTTCCTTTTGTCGTGTTTTGATGGTGAAAACTTTTGTGTTTTTCTCATCAGGCACGAAAATGAAAACGCGCTAGTCGTTGACTTTGCGAGCGAGAAAAGTTGTTAACTTTAAAGTTTTCCCGTGAGCGGTGAGAACTTTTCTTCAGGTGCTTCTGCTGGTGGAATTCATTTTGACGACTGATTTTGATGACTTGCCAAACGGTCCCCCCATTTTCTACATTGTTGTTTGAGCTTTTTTATGCACTTTGGCCACACTTAAAAATTGGGTCAAAGGCAGGCGTTTCACTTTATGGCCTACTCAAGCCGCCTTCCGACTGCCAACTGCTGCCTGTTCGCCCTTGAGCCTGGTGATTTCTCATGATTAAAAAGTTGCCACAAGGCCGGAAAAACATTCGCACACTCCTCCCGCACAACGAACAAGGAAAACTCGCACGCATAAAAGTAAACAACATCTTGCAGCTTTGCGTTTGCTGCGTTAATCTCACTTTGCCTTATTCCCGCTTTTTATTATTATTATTTTTTCGGGAGGGTGTAAACTTTAAGCCATAATTTTATATTCCGCCCCACCCGAAAGCACCGAAACCCGCCGACTAATGGCTTTTGTTGTCTGCAACTTGAAGGAGGGCTTAATTATTTTATCGGCCAAGTTCTTCTCGATGCACCGAGAGAAAAACGACAATATTTTGACCTAAAATTCTTAAATAAATAAAATAGGGAGAAGCTACTTATCAATATTGATTTTGAATACTTATTTAAGTAACCCATTTTTTCGAAGTGCCTACTGTTTGCATTCCCTAGACATAAATCGTTCAAACTCTTATCGTTATCTTTTGTTTGCATTGCCTACTCCTTTTTTCCCTGCCTTTCTTTATTTAATTTAATTTATGGAATGCCCAGGGGCCAGGGAGAGAGTGTGTGCCGTTGAGTAGGAAGCGAGGGGTGAGCGGTTATTACAAACGGAAAACTAGATGGAAAGCCTTCAATCATACCGGTGGCACTGCTTATCTGGGCAAACAGCAACTCTACTTCTGTTGTTATCGATAATGCGACTCTGTTTGCCTTATTTCTGTGTATTTCTCTTTTTATCTCTGGGCTAATCCGTGGGGCAGCTGGAAGCGTTTCGGTGGCAATCGACAACTGTCGCAATGCGCACATTTATTGCCCCCGCCACCGCCACCCGTTTATTTGTTTGGCCCCAAAATGAGGTAAACGGTAAACGAGGTACCAAATAGGTAAACGCCTTTTGCTAGCTCCACACAGTAACACATGTATGTATTTTAGATTTATCGATTATCAACGCACAGGCACGCAGTCACACACAATGCAGTTCAAAGTTGACTGGAAAATGTGTGAAGCGTACGAAATGAAAGAGGGAAATGTGGCCGGGGCGAGACAAAAGGAAATTGTTACATTTTCTTTCTACCGACCACGAACAAAAATTGAATGACGCAAGTGTGATTTCTATTAATTCAATTGGGAATATGTGTAGAAAAAGAGGGGTGAACTTATATTATTGTAGGGTAACGGTTGGAGCATGTTCATGTTGATAGGGATTTTGTAACTAAAAATTAAAATAAAAAAAAATAATTATAATATTTTAAATAATTTATTAATATCATTTTTATTATTCAAAAATTTTTCTATATTTTTCCAAATACCTTAAATATTTGGTTTGCCTATACCGCCCTTGGCCATTCCCCCAGCACTCTAACAATGCTCCACATTCAACCGAAATGATATGATCGAAGCCCTAAAGAAAAAGACAGAGGGAAAATCTCGTGTCAGGTCTCATTAATCAATTTGATTACGAGCATTTCGGGCAGTTCCCCCGCCAGATTTCGAGCTTTTGGCGTTGCACTGCGCACACATGCCACGCATAATTGTTTAATTTATTATTATTTGTATTTGGCTTTTGGAGTCGCTCGGCGATTTGTCTCTGAATGGGTTTCAAAATACAAATTTCTTAATTTTTATTTGTGTGTGTTCGGCGATAAGCGATCCAAATGGGATTGTTCCCCTCTGCTCCCCCTTTTTTCGATAATTTAAACAATTTCGCCATGTGGAAGGCGGCTGTTGGATGTCAATATTTTAATGGCTTATCTCTGGGGGCTAGATGGAAATGCTCTCTTGTAACTTCTGTTTGTTTACGCTCTCAATCCGCGTGTATTTGTTGCTCTCAATGAAATATGAATAATATTTATATTTGCCCGAGCGCATGATTAATTACTCATTCGCTGATAAGCGTTTGAATCGCTTTGTGAGTGAATAGCAAGTGCTTCCGCGTTTTGCCGCAAACTGTGCCACTCGTATTTGTGTTTGATGTGCGCAAATAAATCAGAAAATCGGAAAGTTGGAAAAATGCTTTTAATAAATTAGTAAATGCACAAAATGCATTACGAATTAAAGAGTAACCTACATTCGAAAACAAAGAGAGCCAGTTAAACACAAACAAACAGCCGGCGAAATTATTTGCACAGCTGTCAAAGTTTGACCCCAATTTCCCTGTGTGTTTGGCGAAGCTGCAGTCTCTTCTCTCTCTCCCTCTATCTGTTCTGTCTCACTCTAATACCAAAAAATATTTTCCATGTTTTTGAGTGATTTATGCTGTGTGTGTGTGCCCTACGACAGGTGCATTTGTGGAAGACTTTTCCACACTTCTTCGTCTTTTGTTTGGCTTTTTCCAGTTTGACTCTCGGGTCAAACGCCCAACGAAACTGAAATAAAATGGGAAATAAATTAAAATACTTAATGCGAAATATTTTTGAAATTTAGGCTGGAAAAAGTCGGTTTATCTTCTTGTGACAGTGACAGGTGAGAGGCGGAAACCCGATAGGCAGAGTTGTCGGTCGAAAGAGATTAGAAAAATGTTGGGAAATCAAAGTGTTAGAGTGGAAGTTTGTTAAAAAATAAATGGCAATTCTAAAGAAGGATTTTCATAAAGAAGAAAAACCCTACAACTTATCAATCTTTATTCACTTTTCGTATCAACTGATTTCCCTTATTTATCCACGACTTCATCATTTATTTGGAAACTTTTTTGCATGCCCAAGCATAAATTCAAAGGCAAATTGCCCGCCTTATCCCCATTCAGCTGACCTTAATTTCCTGGGTCTGGTCAAAAAAAAAAATAAATAAATAGAGAGAGAAAAAGGTAAAACGCCCACACTTCGCAGACTGAATTTGAGGAAAAGCCAAAGAAACCGAAAGGTTAACAGCCCAAGTCGCGTGCGCTGCGCTTTTGTTTGCATTTCGTTAGGCATATTTACGAAAATATTTTCCTCTTGCCGATGGTTTTCCTTTTGGCCTCTTGTTTATATGCAAAATGGCTTTGTGTTTGAGTTGAGCGTTGATTTACTCACATTTAACTTTTACTTTTACTTTTACCCCCCCGACTAAGACCTCTGTTTTCCCCTCTCTATCTTTGCAGATCTTGGATGCCAGCCTGTACAGCAGTCAGTCGTTGGCCACATCGGCCATGATAGCCGTGTTCTCGCTGCTCTTGGTCTTGATTGTCCTCATCTCGTCGCTGTTCGTTTGGAAGTAAGTACACTTGAAAATATTCTTATTATTATTTAAAAGGGCGGGGGAACTGGAAAAACTGGTTTTAGTTTGTGATAAAATTAAATGTATATTTTTAATCACATGATATGTAAATTATTCAGGGGATATGGCTTTTAAATCTTTAAAAAATAGCAATTTTTTTTCGGTGTCCCAAGCAATGACTCAATTACTTGGCCTGGCCCACACACAAACCGCACTTTTCCCCCCCGACAAACGCCTTGTGTGGCTTTGTCTTGACTATTGCAGCGGCATTTCCCCTTCTGGCAACTATTTTTTCCTGCTTTTCTCCTCTTTACTTCACCGCAGTGGAAGCTGCAGACTTTTGAGGCTTTAAAGGAGGCGTTAACCATTGCCTGCTACATGTTGCTCTTTTGCCTTTATGATTTATGTGGCTCCGAACCGCAGGAAAAAAGTTTCCAGTGGTAGATAGCTGAGATGCGATAAAGAGGCGGAGTTCCTGCATTTCATAGAGAAGAGGCCAAAGAACGGGCTAAATTTTTTTAATTTTTTTAAATTTAATCCCAAAAAGAACTAAAATAATTAAATTTCAATGGTCAAAAAAAAAACAGGTAAATATTTTGGCAACCCCTAAAAAACTTAATCAACTCAGGCAGCAGCTCAGAGGATAATAAATTCTCTGCCAGCAGTGGCAAATAAAATTCAGTGCAGGTGAACGCAGGTAAAAACGCGTTGGCCAAAAGTGTTGGGCCGCAAAAATGTTCACGCCATATGAAAAATGCAAGCAATGCATAAACATTATAAAACCATATCAGAAATGTATGTAAACATGCGAGAAAAAATGTGGAAAAATAGAGGAAAATAAGCGGGAGAAAGAAAAACCCATTTGCCAAAGCTGTCGAAGGAGAAAGAGACGGGGAGAGGGTGAAAGAAAGAGAGGGGCGAAATCGCGTTGGCAAACGAAAATTAATGTAGTCTACTTTTGAGCCACACTGACCTATATGGCAATGCGAGTGTGTGCGTGCGTGTGCGAGTGTGTGCGGGTGCACTTAAAACCGAAACTAAATTAAATTGAAATTTTAAATAAATGTTGCTGCAGTCGCAGCGGCTACAAGAAAAAAGCACGTGAGAAATGGTTCTGGCACACACACAAATCAACTTTTAGTTGGTTTGGAAAAAAACACAACCCCAACACACACACACAGACAAGTAAAGATATAAAACAATTTACTTTTACAGTCTCCGCAAAAAAAAAACACTCGAAAAAACTCGGTGAGATTGCAAACGAAATGAAATCTGCTGCAGAAATAAACCACAAAAGGGGAGCTGAAAAAAAAGGGGGCGAATGAAACAAGCTCTGGACATTGTTTGCATGTAATGCAGTGTGGAAACACAGAGGCAGGAAAAGCAGGAAAAGCTGGGAAAGCTGCAAAAGATTTTTGCACGCACAGCAGAGTAGAAAAGAGAGGCAGCTAGATAATGGCTATGGGCAAGGCCACAGCTTTACACATATATATTCCCTTCTTTTTTTCTGGCCTCCCCCAGTCTTTAAAGGGTTAAAGCCGAACCAAAGGATGTGTGGGATCTCTAAAGGATATACAACGATATAAACGAAGCTCCCCTCATTAACATCAACAAGTGTTGAAGTAGCAGGCTACCCAAAAACCCAAGGCTGTTCCGAAAATCGATTTTCCTTTCAACAACAATACGCAACTTGTTCGGAAATATTCATGGGTCTACGGACTATGGGAAAAAAGAGGGGAGGGAGTTATGGCTACAAGCGATTTTCATACATATTCATTAAAGTTTGCTGACCGCACGCACGCACAGTGGGCGGAAAATGGTTGGGAAATCGGGGGGCGAATGTTGTTGTTGTGCTTCATCATTTTTGAGGTTGTTCCTGGCCATAACAAAGGCAGCAAACAAAAAAAACAGGACAAACGGGCATCTTTATTACATAGTTATCTATGCATGCGTGTGTGTGTGTGGGTGTAGCTGCTTTAAGTGACCTCCCCCCAAAACACCCAAAAGATGTGTCTGTGTGTTCGTGCCATTTTTGTGGCATTTATGATGTGGCACATTATTTTTGCTTTTATGTGCTGCGTGTCCTGGAACCCGAAAGGAAGAGCAAAAGAAGCACATAACTATGAAAAGCCATAAATAAAATAGCAACTAATTTTATTTATATTTCTGTTCGAGCCTCAAACAAATCAAATAATCACAAGGCAATCACTGCAAGAAAAAGTCTGCGGCTTTGTTATACGGAATTCTTGATCCGCCCGCTTTGTGGCCTTTAAATTCTTCATAAATAATTAATTAAAATGCCCCGACAGATTGCCTCCAACCGATTATCATATAAAATTCAAACCATAAATTGCATTTATTATGATGCATTCAGCCCTTTTTTCTCATTTCCACCCCGCTCCATTTCCGCTGGTAATTACCTTAATTATTTTAATAAACCGCCAGAGTGTTTTCAGCACTCTCCGATTGCCACACACTTTGCTGCAAATGTTTGCATATTGGAACTTTATTAATTACACGAGATGCAAGTTCCGTGCCACACCAAAAACCATATGCAACATGTGTGCGTGTGGCGGTAAAATGACAAAAAATAATGAAAAAAAAAAAATCTGAAGCCCTTGTTATTAAAATTGTTAACATTGTCGTCAGTTAATAATATTTCAATAAATGTATATGCTTAATTTGCAAGCAAATATTTCGCCCCTGCAAATGGTGGTAGAATATTTTACAAATTTAAGGCCGCTGCAAAGTCAAGGCCTCGGCAAAATGCTCATTCATATTAAATGAGCGGGGAAACCCTGGCAACCACGAGAAGTAAAAGTTATGGCAGCATTAACATTGTTGACTGTTAAATAAATAAAATCAATTTTACCTGACTGCCGTCTTTTTCTGAAGTTGTACACGTAAGCTTCTTGCCATCAAGTATGCAATAACAATCACAATTCCATCATATTAAAGACGAGAAGCGTAGGTTGTCTTGGCAATTTCCCTTTTAATCAAATGCAACCGGGCTCTTCCAGAGTTGCCACGTTACTGTGTGACTCATGCCACTTAAACAGCTGTTCCTTCCTCTTTTCCTGCCTCTGGCTGCTTTTGGTAATTTGATGCCCAGCCGAGTCTTGCCCTGCGGTTTTGTCTTTGCGGTCAGTTTGTTTGTTGGCTGGCTGGTCAACTGCAGTGAAATTATGCAATGGTCATTCCGAGTGGGGAGAAGGGGGTTTGAGACCACCAGAGTGGCGGTGTCGGTTTTGTGGCCGAAGTAAGCAGTCAAATAGCATTTACTTTGACTGCAGTTCAAACGAAATTATTGCCTGGGAAAATGCATTCATTAAGTGTGGTGAACAAAAAATGCAGGAAATTGTGGGCTAAGCTCATTTTTTCAAATATCTTTGTAAATATTTTTTTACATTTATTGATTTTTAAAAACAAGCCTATCTTATTTTCTTTCAGCAATTTGCATATGTGCTTTGCCATTTCTTTTACTGTTCCGCCTTCTAAGTTACCTGAAATCTCTTTTTCTGCAATTTCCATATCAAAGTCTTAACACGCCCGCTTCTTGCATTCAACTCCCCCATTTTCCAATACCTTGGGAATATTGGTAGTACTTCTCCTCATTCTTTTCCCCAGTTCTATACGGTTTGGTTCCCTTTGTAGTTTTACTTTTTTACGTGCGGGGCTTTAGTCTTTGCAACCCCCCAAAGTGCGAGTCTGCAGACCAGGAACTTTAGTTCAGAGTTCATAAATAAAAGATTCACTTCTTGCCAGGCAGTAACTCCCTCACACGCACACAATAAGAAATAACATTGTTGCCCCTTTGGTTGCTTTGGCTACTTTTTATTGTAAATTGCTTATGCCAGAAGGAGAAACCCGTGTCTGTGTTCCAGCCCCCCAAAGGTATTTCCCATTTGGCATTTCGCATTTGGCTTAAGCTCCGCTTCAGCTTCAACCCCTTTCGGTTTGCATATATCGGGCATACAAATGGTTTACTTTCTTGCCAAATTGTACGACACTCTGGGGGATGCCCCCGGGTCCTTTGGCCTCTCTTTATGGCCAGTTGGCCATAACGCTTAGAAATCAAACAAGCCTCTCAAAGGGTTAAGCCAACAGGGTTGCCACCCCTCCCGCTTTTCGCATTCATTCTTGATTTCGTTTTTACGCCTCGTAAGTGAAATGAAATGGAATGGAGTGGGATATCAAGGGGCAGGGACAGAAGTCGAGTGCGGAGTGCCTTGGCTTGTGGCATGCCACATTATTTAATTTACTTTTAAGAATATTCCAACAGGCAGACAGTTGGCAAGACGTTCTACATCCTCATCCCCAGCAAAACGCCTCCTTGTCTTACTCTCACCCGAAAGTCAACAAGCTAACATGAAATGTGAGAGGCGTGTGTGTGTGTGTGCTGTCTATTATATCCTGCAGGGAATCTGGGATATAGCACTTTCCAGCTACAGTTTGCCACTCAGCCAATAAAGACTTGAAGTATTTAAGCTGAAAATGCCTGAAAAGCTCTCATTTTAATTGGATCAATTCCAGTTTATAATACCTTTAAGACTTTAACGTAATAGTTTAAATCTCTGAAGGAATTTTCTTTTTCATCATATTAGGTAAATCAAAATTCGTATAGATTCTCGAATTTCCTCCAGGCGAAACCCCTAAAAGTAGGCAAGCATTTTTAATGTCCTCCCACAATCAGTTTCAGTTTCCACGTGTGCGTGGCGTCTGTGTTTGTGTTGGCTGGGAGTTTTTACGAGCGACTTCCGTTTTGACATCGCAACATGTTTACCTACAAGACATTACAAGGATGTCGGGCTCATCCTTCCCCCAGTTACCCACGTTACTTCGGCGTGGCGTCAATTTAATTTCACATTTTTCATTATGCTTATGGCTGCTCGGGCTGCTCAAGGCTGTCTGTTGTCTTTGCCAGGGGCAACACTTAATTATGTTCATTATTTTCATGGCACGCGGTTGTCGCTCCTTGGGAATCCCCCGGCTCATCATCATTCTGACATCCTCGACAAAGCATTGTGCTCATTTAAATTGAATTTTGGCTGTGTGTGTGTATGTTGGCTGGCTGCTTTGGCATTCTTTATTAATCGAATTGTTTTTTGGGAGAGCTTGGCCCTTGGCTTGTTTACCTGACATTTATCAAGACTGCTCCTACGCCCAGTTGGTCATTACAAATCGATTTATCTTGGCCTAAGGCCAGGAACTTATGGCTCTATTAGCCTGTGGGTGGGAAGGTGCAAAAGCAACATCATCATCATCATCATCATTCTTGTTTAGCTAGCTAACTTGAAGTACCTAGCCACCTACATATTTATTAATCTCCTCTCTTCTTCTATTTTCCTTGCAGAAACAAGCGAAAGGTGCAGAATCTGCTGCCCTGCAAGACGCCCACCCGCGGCCCCTTGAATGGAGCCATGCCTTTGGGCGGCGGAACTCTGGGATCGGCGCACCATCATCACCATCACGGGATGTACGAGGATCCCGATGCGCACTTGGGTCACCACAGACCCCTGGTAATGCATCGGCATCATCATCACCAGCAGCTGGCCCACCATCATCACTATCAGCAGCATCACTCCGAGGTTAGTAGAGACATCTTCACATCCTTTTCATGGCATCCATATCCTTTCCCACCCTCACTTCATTCAACTCAACCCAAAACATTACGACAATCGCTGTCAAAACATTGCGCAGTCATTGTCTCGAGTTCAGG
This sequence comes from Drosophila prostipennis, assembly GCA_037075205.1. Lineage (NCBI taxonomy): Eukaryota > Metazoa > Arthropoda > Insecta > Diptera > Drosophilidae > Drosophila > Drosophila prostipennis. The sequence continues at coordinate 101,910 of JBAMCJ010002194.1, read as the reverse complement.
TTACTGGTTACTCGACTGTTTTTGATCCTGTCACATGCAATTCAATTGTAAGACGAAACCACATTTCCTTCTCGCCAAGGATATCCCTTTCTGCATATTATTCATTTATGTCTATGGCTCTTTATGCCCATTGTACGCCTCAATTTACACTTGAACTTGACATGGCACATATATATAATATAATATACGAAGATATTCGACGTATCCTGTGTATCCTACCCCCAGTCAGCTTAATTTCAGATCCTTTGTGTGCCTAAATATTTTACGACTCTGACGCCTCGAAGGCTTTTTTTCTTTTTTTCTGACCCAAAACGTGTTTTCTTTATGTCCCTCGCTCACCCTCGGTTTTATTTCCATTTTTTCATATTCGAATTTTGCGCTTTTGTCAGGACAACTCGCCCCATGAAGTGTGTGTTTATTTTATTGTCCGATAAACAGCTCCTTTAGGGTGCTTAATACGAACTGGCGGCTTAAGTATATCCCAGTTCAATTAGTTTTTATATTTAATCCTTTTTTTCTGCTTAGTATTCATTTCCCGCCACAATTTCCATTTAGTTTTTAAAGCTCAATTGGTGGAAGAAGCGAAGAGCCCTTCAACTTTTACTCTTAATACTTTAACTGGGGCATTTCTGCTTCCTCGTTGTTTTTTTTTCTTACGCATTTATTATTCATTTTCTCGTGGCATTTTTAACTTCTTCTCTTTTTTTTTTTGCCTTTGTCAGCTTTGTTCTGTTTCAACAACTGCTTATGCTGCTCGGTTGCCTTCCCTTCCAACTTCTCACTGCTCGAACTTGCCCCTTTTTCTCCTGCCCTGTCACATTTCAAAGTGCTGCCCCAGGGTTCGTGGCTGTAAAGCGGCTTACCAGGAAAAGAAAAGCCTTTTCCCTTCCCGCAGGGGGTTGCAAATTGCACACGGCGCATAAAAACGGCATAGTAATGAGTTAAAAATGTAATAAAAATTTATTCCTGATTTTTAAAAACAGAACTCCTGGATTTTTCAAAATTATAATATTATATTTTCTTTTCTGTGTATTTCAAGAAAGCGAAAGTAGTTCCCCAACCCCTTATTTTTACTCCCCCTTTCCTTTTCTTTCCCTTAAAACAACTAACTAATTTGTTTTTCTTGTTTCTCTTACAGCTGCTCCAAGGCAAAAGCATCCACTACCCCAGCGGCTATCCCATGACGCGCTCGCCACCCTTTTTGGTCAGCTCCTCGCCGGGACCCGATCCCTATCGCTCCAACGACAATGTCTACGAGGAGCTGGGACCGGGACGCGTCGACTCCGATGGCGAGTCGGAGCCGCCACTCCACTCCGATGATGATTTCGCCGAGGACGAGCTGTCGCTGCCAGGCGAATGCAGTTTCCAGAAGGAGAACAATCTGCCAGCTGGCCCTGGTGCCACGCCCTATCACGAGAGGGCGGCCGGAAGCAGCAGCACGGGAGCAACAGGAGGAGCCATCGGAGGTGTGACAGCCACCACATCTTCCCAGCTGCCCACCCAAGAGCGACACAGTGTGCTGAGCAGTGGCTCCTCGTCGGGTCAGGATGCCTCCACGGCCACCGCCTCCTCGGCCAGCAATAATAACCATGAGCTGGCCTCATCGGGACCAAGCAGCAATCGTCGTTCTGCTCGCACGCGCCGCTCTCAGGATCACAATCAGGATCAGGATCTCAACAACAGCACCTCCACGGCGGACATAGCTGACCTGGCGCCCCTCTACGACAACCGCAGCAATCTCATGTCCCTGGGCTACATGGCTCGCTCCACAGCACCGCAGTTCTACAATACCCTGGAGCACGAGGTGGAGCGTAGGAACCGGATTAACGCCCAGCTGAGTAAGGGCCCGGCTCCTCCGCTCTCCACCATTTACCGGGAACGCATTCGCTATCCCACGAATGCCAGCCAGCAGTATCCTTCGAGTGCCGCCAGTGGTTTGATGGCCGCTACCATGAGGGCGAGGACTCAGCCCAGGGTATTGGATCGTCGATTGGCACCGCATCAGCATCAGCACCACCGCATCCACGCGGCACCCATGACCCAGGAGCCCTCCTATTGCTATGCGGAGCCCATGTACAATGCGAACTATTACTACGAAAGTGCTGGGGGAGCCCGGCCCTATGCCTCCACCCTGCTGCCCTCGGCCGCCGCCGCCGACTACCGTCACCCCTATGGGGACTCGAGCTTTGGTTCCGATTCGGGATACAGTCACCATACGCCGGCCAGCTCGATTGGTCGACAGGACTACGACCTGGCCGAGCCACAGGTGGTGAACCAACCCCCGAAGCCCAGCAAACTGAGTTCCGCCCTGAACTTCAGTTGGAATCGCAATTCGCGGGCTAAGGGAACCACTCCTGGTGGAGCTATTGCGAAAAGCTCCGGAAATAGCAGCAATAGCAGTGCCACCAGTCCCAACAACAACAGCAGTGCCTGCTCCACCGTCACCTCTCAGTTGGAGAACAACAATGCTGCCAGTCTCTCGCCGGCGTAGATAAACCAATAAAATAGATATCCTTATATCCTTGTAAATAGGGGTTAAAGAAACTCAATGAACCCTGTACAGTTAGTCATATCTCCTAAGCTAAGCATACTGAATATCAAAACTGTCCTGCGTGTACATCGTCAAAGCAATAGTTATTTATCCTATGAATACTATAAACTCGATGCAGAGAGCCCAAAGTTTCTTGGTAGGACTATCAAAATGGGATTGCCATACCAATACCACCAGGTTTTAGCTCTGTTTCAAAAGCAAAAACTTGTCGCAAAGCAAAGAACTTATAGGTCATAAGTGTTTTTCCAATGTGATTGCCAAATTCTACAATATAACGCTAAACTAAACTAAAAACTGCGAAACTAATTTATAATCTAGTTATATTAAACCTATGTCCATAATGTACTCTTAAGTTTAACTTTAGTTTTGTTTGTTATTTTAGTTTTTAAGTGAAGTATAAGAAGAGAGGGGAGCTGCTAAAGAAAAAAAACGTTGAACAGAAGGTCAACAAAAATATACCAAAACATTATAAAAAACAAATCGAAATTAATGAAGTGTTTTTTTTATTTTTCAAATTTTTTGGATTTCTGTGTTTTCAGTTCTTTTGGGTTCTGATTGATTTTCTTTTAAAGATAATTTCTGGACCATTGTTTTTCAACAGAACAGAATCTTTTCTATTATTAAAGGGGTGTCGCAGAAATCTTTTTCAACCAAAAAACGTTCTTACGTTCAAGAGATTTCTGTGATACCCCATATATTTCATTTTCAATTATGTAGCGCACTTTTAGGCGCCGCGGGAAATTCAAAGAGAACATTTCATTTTTCTGTGCAAACTTTTTGGAGCAACTGTAAATGTTACTTGCTTAACAGTTGTGTTTTCCTCTGTTAATTAACAGTCTAAAATCATTTATTCACATTTTTTAAGGAGTTAATAAATTTTCACAATTTTTTTGAGCAGCATTTATTTGTTAATGTTAATATTTATATTGCAGTGTTGATTAATCTACGTTTTTGTTTAGAATAAATTGCAGTATTGCATTTAACCGCAGCCTTTGATCAAACGACAACCAAAGGCTCTAAAAAGACTGTTTACATATAAAAGAACAACATATTTTACTTATTACCGAAACAATAATAAACTGTATAAACTAAATCCTAGTTGGTAGAGCTTTGTAAACTATATCTTGATGAAGAATCCAAGCAAGAAGCGAATGAGAAAATCAGATAAAACACCCATTAGGTATGTCGAGTGAACCATTTTAGCGGGTGCCCTTTGTCAATGAATCCCCGCGATATAGAGAACACTTCCTAGGTTGTATCAGAACTGTAAATAGCAGAAGGGGATCATAGCCTCCCCCTGCCAAGTAGCCGGTAAAAATCAAAAGATATCCACTAATAGTCGCCCCATCCGCCCTCCCATTTACCCCCAGCGATGTGTGAGAGGAAGCGAAATGTTAAATTTTCTTATATGAGCACAATGCAATGTATCCTATAAACCGTAGTCTATACATACATACATATTCGTACGTAGAGTACACATAGCTTAGAATTGGAAATGAAAACATGAACCCATGATGATATGCTTATATTGATAAGAGCCGATCCCTAGACCTCCCCTCCCTCGAGTAGCAACTTAAAAGGATTAAAACTTAGCCTAGATTAACTTCTTCAGCCATCAGCCATATGATATGCAATAATTGCTTTAGATCAAGTTCAAGTCGTTGTGATTTTTGGAAAACCGCCTATAAAATCGAGGTCTCTATAAACAATATAAGGCGTATATACATAGATATGAATATGAAACAGACCCAGATAAATAAAATGCAGTAGCACAATCATCGAGCGAGTGACAACAAAAACGAACAGCAGCTTACAAGGACTAATACTAACCCTAAAAATTAACTAGATATATGGTTCTCAACTTATAATTTCCGAAAACCAACTGACAAATTACAAAGTAGTGTTCCCATTTCCATTCAATATTCCTTGATTTTTTCGAATGGTTTCCATCGTTAACAGACTCAATTTCCTTAATATTTTTATTTGAATCTTACATATCAACGATCGTATTTATGTAATATAGCACACCTGGTTTCTAATACTATCAATATCAGTACAAACACTATATTAAAGACAACAAACTTTTATCCTAAACTTAAACCTTCCAAGCAAACCGAAACTCGATAAGAACTTATTCTCCATCGCAAGTTGTATATACGGACGTCAATAAGAAAATTTTGCTGTAGTTCTTCCAAAAAAAAGCAAACAATAAATGTAAAATGTTAAAAAAAGTCTATGAAAACAAATGTAAGGCATCAAATTAAATTGAATTAATTTGTATTGTATGTAAATAATTGTTTTCCTGTTAAGTTACTAAGAAATTTTGGATAGCATATCAAGCCAATGACTCCATTTAAAGATCTTTCGTATACCAACTAAATCATTTTCTACAACTGCTTAGATTTTATAAGGACTATGGAGAGGATCTTTTCATTTAAATGCAAAGAAAAACCCAAATAAGGAGCGATTTAATCGAATTTATAATGTTTAATAGCAGTTAGTCGAGGTAAACAGAAGTCCCAGTGGTAAAAACCCTAACATCAATATAAATATCAATTAAATTAACAAAATGATTAGCAATTAATTATGCCCCAACAGCTAGTTAGTTTATACATTTTTTGTAAAACCAATTAAACAATTAGTTTCACCTTTGTCTATAAGCAGATATGGATAATAATTAAAAGGACGAAAAAGAAAACCAAAAAACAAATCAAATTATGAAATATAAAAAAGGCCGTTTTATTTTCTGCATTTAAGCGGGGTGGGGATTTTAATTGAAATGACCACAAAATTTAGTATTTATGTAAGAATGGGAAAAAAACGTTGATCAGGTAAGAAAGGTTATAAAGGGTTGAAAAGGAATGGTGATGTCTAAAAAGAATGAATTATTTATTTATTGTCCTCCACATACCCTCTTTATTTTATAGGTTGTTAGCTTCATTTTCTCTCAGTGTACTAAAACACTTTCTCTGCTCCTTTCTCCGAAAGCGACACCATCTCAAGAGGAGGCGTAAATCTGCATCAAATTAAATATGCGCGCGTGTGTTTCGAGTAGGAAAAGGGGCACAAAATGCGGAAGAGGGGCTGAGTTTGTTTTAGCGCTTGTGCATGCAGTTAATGTGCTTATTTTAAAATTTAAATTGGCTTGCGCAGTGCGCACTTGAGTAGGAACTCCACAAAAGAGTGCGGGGGGGATGGGGATATGTGTGTAGCATGTGTGTGCGCACTCCTTACAGGATTCGCTTTAATAGAAAGTTTGCACTGCTCTTTCTTTTTCTTGGGGTTTTGCATAAAGCTCAGGGTGTAATTAACAGTCACTTGCAGTGGCAGCAATGGGGCGCCTGTGCCTGGGATATATATACATATATTCCCTCACATACGCCTGCAATAAGATAAACAACCTAATTATTTTCGCAGGGCGAACGAGCTGCACTTTTGCTGCGGTTCCAAAAAGCCGGAAAAGGGAAAGCAGCCACATCTCATCGTCAAGTGTGTTTGCTGTTGAAAGCTACAAGGCTTCAGCGAAAATGATGTAATTAAATGCATTGCTGTTTGCCTAAAGAGATTTATAACAAGCTCAACCAACGTAATCAGGTGAAGAAGGAAGTTAGTTAACCGCAAACCTAAAATAATGTCATGTTTATTTCGAGCTTTCTTCGGTTCTTTTGTCAGGCCCAAACACGTGTCGTCACTTAAATGAATCCACACAATAGATTTAAGTAGCTGAATTATTTTCAGCTGATCTGAAGCCACTTAATTGGAGGTGAGCCGAGATATCAACAAGACGAAAACGCAGGTTCAAGTTCACCTTCAAATTAGTGATGAGACCTAGCCAACACAGAAACCCCCGTGCTATTTTAAGAGCAATTAAACTGTAGAATGAACTAATATTCATACAAATAAAAATTATTATTTGCAGAAATTTATTTATTAGCAATGTCAAAAATGCAGAAATGCATAAATATATTTTTCTAATATTTGCTAATATACAATTAGAAAAGTTAAAAGTTGGAGTCAAAAAGTTAAACGAAAAATTAATAACAGCATGCGAATATTATTATTTGTCTTTCTAAAAAAACATTTAACTAGCACTGCACTATTGAGAGCAATGGCAATTAGCTCGGTCTCCTGGAAGCCTCAACTCCATTTTGCGTTAATCAAAAGTTTCAGTGTTCTCTCACCAGTATTCTATCCCCAGTACAGAACAGAACAGAACTGAACCCCTCACCTTTTAACAGCAAACTCCAAAAGTTATGCTGGCAGTTGTGCCGGAGAGCGTTTTGTCATTCATTACAAATTTTCACACATGGCCCAATTAAATTATTTAGCCCCATACACACACACACACACACGACCTCACCCCGAATAGTTTTAATTAAATAATAGATACAAGCTACCTTGGATACCAACTCTAGTTGTGGGCGTGGCACCATTCTGCCAGCTGCTATTGCTGCCGCTTTTTTCCTCATTTGGTAGTCAACTTTTGGCAGTTGGCAAAAGTTTGCCGGGATAAAACGACTCCCGAGACAAAAGCCTATGGCCGAGTTACGGCGAATGTGTGTCAACTGTACTCCAAAATGTTCGTTTTCGGCACACGCAGGCAAACTAGTGCTATCATCCTCCTTTCTCTCTCGCACAACTATCCCTCGCTCTTTCTTGGGGAGCTTGTAAGACATTTAAAATTAATGTGCTATGGAGGCGTTTGAGAGCTTACAAGACAAGTCGAAGACAACTCGAGGACATGCAGCCGTTAACATAATCGCTCGAGCTCAAAGCACACGTATGCCCACCCACTACATGGCGCTTTTCAACACTGTTCGAAGAAGTGGAAAGTTGACAGTATCAGCACAGAGTATAAATCATTCAAAAGCTGTAGAGATGCATAGCACATTTTAAGGTTCGTAAGCTTTAAAAATCACCCAGAAACAGTAAATGAAATTCTGACACTATGGGTCAGTGTTGAACAATGAATTAAAAAGCGAGCAATGAATAACCTCTGTACAAATACACTCTATCTTTAAGTTGAAGTGGTGAAAAGTGAAGAGTTCCCCGAACAAGGCAGTTTCATTCAAGAGATTTTCTTGCTAAAAACTGAACAATGACCTGAAATGGGAACAAGAAGCATTTGTTTGCTAAACACTCAAGGTGTTGTATGTCACAAAGGTCTTATCGCTTATCTATCTGACCGTAAGATATCGCAGGCACATGTTAGGCAATTATCATTTGCCGGGGGTTACTAGTAATTGCGTCCTACAGTAGCCATAAGTGTAATAGACTCCTAGCTGCTTTCACAAGTGCGACAGCGAGTCGCAAATCATGTGACTTACGAGATATAGAAAGAGGACTATTCATAAATTGTAAAAAGTAGGTATATTGGTTTAGGCATTTACATGTCATTGAACACAGATAATAATCAACAAAGGGATTAGAAAGTAAGTTGGTTCTGGACCAATACATCTGGATTTGCGAAACAATAAAGTAGGTATATTTTTTCCGATGAGTAAGACATGTAAATGCAGAAGTGCAGCCCTGGACATACATTCTTATCACTTATTTATCGTGATCACGCACTCATTAGATATCAATTGATTGATTACCGACTTAGGTCAGATAATTACCTGATGACCAAATGTAATATGTTCACGGCTTCAGTTCTTGATCTGCGGCCGAGTCACAAGCAACCCACTCATTCGCCATTATGTCAGCCAGGACTTATGCCTTGGGCCTCCTTGGCCTCTTAGTTTTCCTTCAAGGAAGTCTCACCACCCAAGCCCAAGCTGGCGATTATGTGGAACTGTGTAATGTAACCGAAAGCATCGCCGTGGACCTTAGTTTGGTAAGGAATTTATATTATAAAGGTTATTTGGAGGGTTAAAGTGAAGTTTTCTTAACAGATCTCTGGCATTTGGTGGGAGGTAGCTCGTCAGCCAGCTGGAGGCGACTTTTGCACTAAGGTCAACATAACAGTGGTGGCGAATCAAACTCAAACTGAAGATCACGAACCAGATCAAGATCCAGATCAAGACACTGTCTTGATCGACACCACCTACGCCGTATCGCCCGACTACCCATGGGTGAATCAAACCATGAATGCCACCATCAGCGTGCAGAATAATACCGCAGCACCGGATGGCTTCAACTTCACTTACTGGAGACCACCTGGTTACTCCCCCTATGCTGTTTATAAGGTTCTCTACACTGACTACACCGATGTGACCCTACTTTGTGGCTACACAAATCAGACCGATAACAGCACGTCCTTCGGCATTATCCTCACTAGGGATCGTACCCCCACCACCGAAGCTTTGAACAAACTCGAGAGCATGGCCTTTGGTCTGTCCTCGAACTTTTTGAATGGCACCATGTCGACGATAACTCAGGGAGAAACGTAAGTATCAATTGGAATCACTGTGAGATAAATAGCACAAAATATTTATTTATTATTTCATTCATAAATTTCATTCATATTTATTTCCAACTTATCTTATAGTTTTTTTCCTTCCAGATGCTATGCACCATCCGCAGCCAACCCGTCTGCCATTATCTCCATGATGTTGATTGCCATGGCCTTGATTCTAGCCATGTTTCCTGACCATCAAATAAATTAGTTAGCACTGAAAAAAGAAGATAACATGTAATCTAAAACTAAACTCTAATTTGCGTTGTATAAAATTTCAAACTTAAAGATCAATTAAATAAAAACCCATTCATGTTCATTATTATTGAGTTACAATATCTGTTTTAATGACTCATATAAAAAGCTAAGCTAAAATAAAACATGATTCCAAATCTGCCGAACCTTTCTTAACATTGAAATAATACATTTCTCCACCAGGTTCCTTATTAAAAATGTTTCTTTATCGCCATTCGGCCTTCTTTCGTCTCCTGTTCTGTTTTTTTTTTTTGCATTCTTGTTTTTGTTTTCATTAGTGACTCAGAGTCTGAGGGCGATAAAGAAATTTAATCCAGAAATACAGACGTTTCCTCTCTATATGTATATTTTTATTGGGGTGATAGATCACTAAAATGTTTAGATAAAACTCCGCGAGGAAGACTTCAATTAATTTAATACTTGTTTCTGGTATCTACGAGTAATGATAAGACTTCTTACCTTGTTTACGGCATGGCATTGCCGAGTGTAAGAAATGACTAATGGGAAATAGTACAACAGCTTTCAGACTGGAAGAAGAGTTCTATAAAACCACAGAAAAGTTTTAGATATCTATAAACCATAGAATTTCATAGTCTAAATATGAATAATGGATGAGTATGTAATCAAAATGAAACAGTAAACATAATTATAAAATTCGTAAAAATAAATAAAGTCATTCAAAACCGCAGCGTAATTAAAACGGATGTTTACATTCAGAACAATTAAATAGCGACTGATTTCTAGTTTTAAGGTTGCCAGCGATAGAATCTATTTATGGCCAGCAGAATCATTTCCCGGAAAATTATGTCAAAGAGCTTTGCAGGTAAGACAATGGGTTGATCAATGTGCAGGGGAGTTTTTCAAAGGTGCAAGAACCGGAGCGAAAAGCAATAACTATTCTGGGCCTAGCAATCAGAGTCCCGGGGGATTAGTCATTCCACGGGACGCGATAACAGACGTCAGATGTACGTAAATCGGTGACAGAGCCCGGGCGCCTCCACAAGTGCAGGCACATCGATAATGGGAAAAAGATACCCGCCTATAAAAGCCAGTTGCGGATGCGAAGCCAGTTCAGTTGAACGACGCACTCGCAGCGAACCGATCGCAGGACCGCAACGGAACAGCGGAAATATCTAAAGGAAGTTACAAAAAAAGGTTTCAAAAACCCCCCAGTGACATCATGTGCAAAAGTGTGATTATTTGTCTGGCCTTCGTGGCCTCCATTTCGATGGTGCTGGCCCAAACGACCGCCCCACAAACCTGTGCCTCAGCCACCAGCCTGAGCTTCAACAACACTGCAGTGAGTGATAAAACATCATTAGATTAATTTAAAAAATCACATTGGATATCGGCAATTAAAAATAAAAGAGAAATTACCTGCAAAATATTTTACTATATTATAGCCTTGGGATGACTGATTCGATACTCTGAAAAAATTATTTGCCCTAAATTTTAGAAATTTGCTTCACTAGCGATTTTTTTTCTCTAAAATAAAAAATTTTCACTTGTAAAGAAAATATTTTTCAAATTTATCAACATTTAATAAATGAAGCAAATTTCTAAAATTCAGGGCGAATAATTTATTGAGTGTAGCTGCTTATTCACAATGGATTTTATTTTGCAACGAAAACAAAACAGCTCAGCTTGTCTTGTTATTCACCAATTATGAGCCAGATCCCTTAATCATCAGTTTTATTTATTTTTGCTATTCTAAAAACATTTATGTGATATGTATGACTTGTTATTCAATGATTAAAATGACTAATATTAAATTTCGGATAGGAAATATTTAAGATTTTCTCAGTTTCAGTTCCTTTATAAAAGTATCCTTTTCTTTAACTTTCAGCTGACTGGCAACTGGATCGAGTTGGCCCGCAATCCCGCCTCGGATGTGTCCTGCACAAGCCTGAACGTGGCTATCTGGAACAATAGCAATGTGCTGGTCAATGTCAGCCATTCGAGCAACAACCTCTCCACCCTGATAGACGTCTATGAAACCGCGAATTTCACTCTATCTCAGAACAGCCCCCAGTCCGGCTACAATGTGACCTTTGTAGATGGCCAGAAGAACGAGACGGTCTTCATCAAGCTGCTGAGTTTTGTGAACTCCACGTATCTCGTGGGATGCAGCTACACGGATGCCGCCAACACATCGACCAGTGCTGGATTTATTCTGGGCAGATCGAATTACACATCCGAGGGCGTTAACAAAGCCAACAATGATGCTTCCACGAGCTTTACCAACTTCCAGAACAACACCTACGGCAATGTCACGCAGTTGAAGTGAGTTAACCCCTGAAAATCCAAAAAAGACCCTACTTATTCCGAAATCTATCCAAATCTTTCAGTTGTCGTGCCAGCTCTGCCGGACAGACTGTGCCCCTGACCCTGATTTCTGGCTTCCTCGCCTTCGCCCTGCTGCTGATCAAGGCTTAAGAAAGGAGAGATGTAACCTACTTACCATCCACCTTAGAAAGAAAAGAAGAAAAATAACTAAAACCAAAAACCCAAACACTTGCCTAAGTTATTGCGTCATTCTCTTTATTTAGTTTTTAGTTGACTTTAACGGCAAAACGATGTCAATAAAAGTAAACCGAAGTGGGTGAGGGCCCGTAAAAACCGAGAAAAAGAAGGCCCACTGAAAAGAACAAAACTCGATAAAGGCGTTGAGACAACAGACGAAATCAGGTGTCTCAATACTCCGCTGCAATCAGCGCTTTAATTTGCTGGCAACTTGTTCGAAGGTATGCGTGATAAGATAAACGTAAGCGATAGCAAAATATATGACTGTGCCACCATTTATTTTGGTTTCTTTTTGCCCCCTTTGCCTTGCCTCGCTAATATCTAACAAGCAGCTCATAAATCAATCAATGGCCGCGTGTTCACAGGCAAAAATATTCGATACGTTTTGCCACTGATTAATTGATTGACAAATCACTTCACTTCATTCTACCGTTTGCAGTTGGCTAATTACCCTGGTTTAGGGGCAGTTGTGTTCTTTTATCGCTTGTCGTTGGGATTTATCTATTTGCTTTCATGGCCCAATGAGGTTGATTTTGCGATACTGGAACTGCGGGCAGAACTGCGATTGGTTTGTAATAATGATGACTACTCGATTAGCATGTAGAACCGATAACCCATACAAACTTGCGTCTGATAAAGTCAAAGACGTAGTGACAATTATTTTGACACTCTTATGACTTTGCCCTTGGGAATAAGTTTAAACTTTTCAGGCGAAGAAAATTATCTTCAGTTATACTTATAAACAAACAAAAAGGACAGCGCATTTCAAATTGATAAGATGAAACATTAAGCAAAACAACAGTTTATAAAACCATCTTGGACCTGACGGGGGTACTTACCTATATTGATAAGAATGTTATAAGATAAAAATGTCTGGCCATTAAAGCGGGCTTACATAAATAATACCTATATTACACAATTTTTCTTTATCAACCAATATATCGAAAATTATTTACCTGTAGGTAGAAATATGAATAAATATTTATTTGCCCACGCAGAGATACCTTCGTCAAGGGGCCCTCAATCTATTCATATCCAAAACAATTTCCTCTCGAACTCACCACCCTTGCAAGGCACTTGGCCAGTTGTTGGGAAAGTTGTCAAACTACAATGAAAGAAAACACCGAAATCCAGCAGACACTTAATTGTCAAAAAGGGAAAAAGTAAGAAGAAAAGCCAGTTGGAACAGCAGGCGAAGACAACTCAGTTAACGCACATACTCGATTCAATGCGATTCTGTGATTTGTTTGCCACCCCGCTGCCGCCACCGAAAACGAAAAGAAAACACTTAGAGTCCTGGCCAAGTCTCAAATCAGATACAAAATCCCCGGGAGCTTCTGCCTCTTACACACTTATCGAGCTTCTGGCTGGCTGTTGCTGATTTCTTGTTTATTTATTCAGCTCCAACCCAATCAGTCCACCCACACACATCACCATCCTCATCCCTATCCACATCCCGATCCTGATGCAAACAAACCCACACGAATGTAAACACAAGGCCACTAAATCACTGAACACTCTCAGCTTTGGCATTTACACCACCACCGCCCAAGAATCACCCATCCGAAGGACTTTCTGCTCCTCATCCTGATGATCCTGCGACTTCTTTTGTTGCTGCGCTTGACCCGCGGCTCCTGTCCCTTTGGCCCCTCTCTCCCCCTCAAGGGTTTGTTTATGTTGATTTGTTGGCACAATTTGGTTACATTGTTTGCTTACAATCTACTCATTGTTTGCAGGGTTCGTTGTTGTTCTTGAAATCAAGTTTACATCGATTAAGTAGCAGTAAAATCTGTTGCCAAGAACAACACAAAAAGGGCTTACCCCGAACAGAGGACCAGGGAGTCTAGAATTTTGTATAAAAGGTTGGCCACGTTTTTCTAGATTTTAATAGAAATTGTAATATCATTTTTTCAAAATTGTTAGACAATGATAGCTCAGTTTTTCTAGATTTTAATGGGAAAAGTAATATTAAAAAGATATTAGACAAGGTTAGTCAAGTTTTTCTGGTTTTTAGTAGAAATTGTAATTTATTTTTTAAAAATAATTAGACAAGGTTAGCCAAGTATTTCTAGATATCAATAGAAATTGTAATAACATTTTTCAAAATTATTAGCCAAGTTTTTCTAGATTTTATTAAAAATTGTAATAAAATTTTTCAAAATAATTAGACAATGTTATCCAAGTTTTTCTAGATTTTAATAGAAATTTTAATAAAATTTTTTTTAAATTACAAGACATCTTAAAGAAGAAAAACAAATAGTACAAGAGAACTAAGACTTTACTTACCTCATATAAATATGAATATATTTACATATTTAACCAGCAAACCCTTGAAATATCTCTAAATAAAGCATGGCATTCTTGCACCTAGCCCAGCAGAGGTATTCATGACATTCATCCCCGGCCAACAGCCAGACAATAATTATACACTCTCAAGTGGCTAATCATCCAAGAAGCCGGACTCAGCTCAGCTCAGCTCAGAGCAACACAGCAGCAAACCCAGACCAAAGTCAACCGCAACAAAGTCCGGGGCCATAGAGCTCCTGGTCAAATGGCAGACAAACAAAGGACGCCTCCAATCAATGCTAATAGCAATCGTCCTGCAATATCCTCAAAGTGCTTAGAAAACCCAAAGCCAAGAACCACACACATTCGGAATGTGGGCGAAATGGGGGTTTGGCAGAGTGGGCGGAATGGGATGACCAAAAGGAGCTGGAGCAGACACAACTATTATTAAATTCCCAGTCACTGCAGGCCATCGACTTTGCGACCTACCGCATGCCGTTGACATTTCAGTCAATTCAGTTTTCGCAACTGATTCCGATCTCATAGCCAAGGTGTGCGGCAGGCTAACGAATTTGCCAAATGGCGTAAGACGTAAGAGGAGTTTTTATTTGGAGTTAAGGGATGGGGAAATTTGCTTAGACATTCATTCAACTTGTTCGTGTGTAATTGCTGAGGGGGGTGGCTGGGGATTTTGATGTTATCATATAAATTGAAATCTTAGCCAAGTTTGCGGCACTCAAGTCTCAAGTATTTCACAGTGGCAATCGTCACTCAAGTGTCGCTGCTCCTAAGCTACTCAGGCACACTGAGAGAAACATTGGTGAACCCTGGAACAACATATGACCGAATAGTATTATTTTTGAATAAATTCCCTAAAATATTTTGAATAATTTCCCATTTATATTTGTCTGTAAATAGTTCAGGAATAATTTTTTTATATTTTAAAACCCTACGAAAAGCAATTTTCTTTCACTGCATTTATTTATGCTAATTTACTGATCATATCATACGCATAAAAAACTAATTTTATTTTTGAATCATTCTTTTAGAGATTTCATTTTAATAACAAGCAAATTTCTTTCACTGCCTCATCTACCCGGCGAATCCCCAATTTATGCTGATCTCTGGCCTTTCGCCTAAGCGCTTTCACATTTGCATAGATTTCCCAAAACTCGGCAACAAAAACATGATTTGATTTCCAGCAGGCAGCTGATAATACTTCTCAATATACGTATATATGCAACTATGTGTTTATGCGGTGCCACAGGTGGGGGTAATTGAATGGAGGTCCTCCGTCATTTACATTCAATTAACAGTTGTAGGCCAGAGCGAATTGCCATCTATGAGATACTTGTATGTCTGGGCATTAATACTCGACCATCCATAAATATTCATGGACAACAGCAGAGTCGTAGAGTAAAAGGGGTTCAAGACAATAAAAGATGCCCGAGAACCTAAGAAAATAGGTTATCTATACCTTTATTATAGGCCGTGTGCTTAAAATAAAAATTATCTAATTTTAAATGAATGCCGTAAAGCCTGTCTGATAAGTTTGTGGTCATAATAAACTTCGAATGATAACAAATTTAACCCGAAATAATTATAAATATTTGTCAATAGTCTATACATTGATTCACTAAAAACCACCCATTAATCATAAATAATTATCGTGATAACATTATAAAATTCTCAATATCTCTGTCCCTTTTGGAATGCCGCCCCTGGGCAATTTACATTTGGGCCTAATTTATGCCACATGAACTTGGGCTTTTGTGTAATGGAACTGTGTTTTGTCTTTAGTTGACTTTGGGCTAATGCATAAGATAATTACTGTTCCAGAGAAAGTGTCGAACGGATTACATATTCATCAGCCTTTGATGACTGCTGATGGAGCTCGAGTTATGAGCAAGGAGAATTAAAGATGAGCCAGTGATATTTATAGTAATTAAATTCATATTATGGATGTTTGGGAACTAGTGCAAGTTATTTCTAGTTTTATATTTTATTTTAATCCTGAAAAATAAGTATAATTTATTATTTGTATGAGTAACCCACCTTAGCTGAGCTCTTGACAGACATTATCAACCCTCTCCCAAATCCTGCTATCACCCTTCGTTTTCTTAAACGGCGAACGTGTGAATCCCCTTTTGACAGCTCGTCACATCTGCAATTAAAGCAATTAATTAAGTTGGTCTACCTCAACCCACCTCAGCCGCAAAACTCGAACTGTAAAGGAAAACGATAGCCCGGCGAACAAGAGCATTCACCTTCATTCAACCCATCCCAGAGGCATTATTTTAAATGCCAATTACAGTTGGAGCAGGAGCAATGGGAATGGGATGGGTTTTGGGATATAGAAAGAGTGTGCTGGCGCAAATTGCTGCAAATCCATGCCGGATGGCCACCTTTCCATTCTCTCCAAACACTTTTGCTCTGTTCGCCGTCGATTTCCAGCCATTTCGTCTCTATGCGAGTGGGCCGGGGTGTTTGTTGGCACAGGCATTATTCGTAACGAGCG
This sequence comes from Drosophila prostipennis, assembly GCA_037075205.1. Classification (NCBI taxonomy): domain Eukaryota; kingdom Metazoa; phylum Arthropoda; class Insecta; order Diptera; family Drosophilidae; genus Drosophila; species Drosophila prostipennis. The sequence goes on along the minus strand of JBAMCJ010002194.1, from coordinate 85,380 downwards.
ACATGATCATAAAAATAAACGCAAAATATAACACAAAACGCAAACACAATAATGGCCTGGGAGTGCCTTAGTTTTTATTTTTACACCTGTTTACAAACAAAGCAACAAAGCAAAGGCGAACGGAGGACGCAGGACGAGCAAATTTGACTGCTCCAGCACGCACACAATTAAATTTCCGGTACAACACCTACATGGGAATCCCCCGAAAAACCCTCCAAAGCCCTCGAAACCCCCTTAAAATACACTTTGATTTCCGTGCCTCAACTTTCTGTCTGTATGTGTGTATGAATTAGTGTGTGTGCAGCGTGTTTGAGCCATTAAAATTACGCCTAACGGAGTTGCAAACGCACCCAAACTCACACTGGAAAATACACTGAAAAAAATTTGGAAACAAAAAATCTTCGAGTTTGTAAACAATAAAAAACTTTTATATAGTTCCTTACAATTTAAATTTCTTTTATAACGTTTCCTTGTTTTTAATTCTATATAATTTTAAACAATTTTTCTGGACATTTTAAAAACTGTATATTTTTATTCCGATTATAACAATTAAATTTTTCTTTAAAAAGAAACCAATAAATTCCGTCTTTTTATTTTCCAGTGCACAAATAGGAGACGTAAAAATGTGCTAGGCTCACGCGGCGTATGAGTATTTTTCTGACTCACTCTAACTGCTCCAACACGTTTCATTTGAAATCCATGGCACGTTTGCACCAACAACACCACCAGCACCCGGAGACACGGAGCAATTTTCAATATTCCCGACGCCCGGTGGGCGGTGGGCAGGTAGGTGGTAGGTGGGCGTGGCAGTTGGCGGATATAATGCGGCGACGACAATGCCTCAGTTGCTGTCAAAATTGGCAAAAATCGACGAGGCCTCGCGTTGCGCTAACTAAAAATCAAAGGCATCTCGGCCCAGCACTTCGATTCCTTGGAGGGCAGCTACGTGTGTGGGCCATAATATTTATGCTGCTGCACAAACACCCCAGCACTCCCCTGCAAACTTAGGAGGCACACACCCGTACGCACACGTTGCGTATACGTAATATTTGCTCGGGATTATTACAGGCTGGCACTTGAGACGCGCACACGTCGCAGCCCCAATAAAAATTTATATATGTTTATGTATGTGCCTGCACTTAATAATAAAATTTCGTTTAATTTCGAGTTTTGAATTTCATTTTTATGATTCCTTTCGCTTTTTTCGCATTTTGCCCCGCTTATTTATTTTCCCCGCCAGGTGTTCGCCGAAACGTGATAAAATTTTAATTATATTTGCTGCCAAGTAGATTGGATATTTATTTTCTTGCTACTCATTGTAATTTGATTTTTAAGGTTTTTACTTTGTTTATTTGGCTGCTGCTCATTGTAATTTGATTTTTAAAATGATTGTTCTTTGGTTTTTCTTTTGTTTTCAAAACAAACTGAAAGAGAGCTGATTTTAAATAATAAAATAATGAAATAAGTGGAAAGTGAAATAAGTATTAATTTAAAATAAATATTTTCTATTAACTGCCTGTCTACCGAAATTATCTTTAGCAATCATCACTCTCATTGTTGATTTTCCCAAACAAATAAATACAAAAATATTAAAATAAAAACTCCTCCGGTCCCCTTTAATTAGCAATAACTTGAGGCCAGCGCATATCTTTCCGGAAATGCATTTCGGGCTTATAAATTTCATTAGGGAAGAGCGAAAACCTTTTGACATTGATGTCGGCTTAGTCTGTCTAAGGACTCCGCCGGACAGACAGACTGACTACTGTCTTGTCTGCTCCTTTCTGTTTTCTGTCTGATGTTTGTTTATCTCCCTTTTGGCTTTGCCTAATGGACGCCTGCCAACAGCTGGCAGGACACTTTGAGCAACTCGACATCTCCTTTCTGCTGTGGAAACGAGTGGAAACATTGTATTCGAGTCAGGTGCGTTGTGAATTTTGCTGCAACAGTCATTATAATAATGCCACAACGAAGTGTGCTCGGAAATAATAATCAAGTTGGTCGGATGTTGGTCGGGGAGAGAGTAGGGATGCTGGATGGGTGGCTTGCGAGCACAGCTGCTGGCACTTGATGGTTTCGCGTAGGTTGTAGACCAGCCAAGGCACTTAAAATTTCATTTAAATATGGACTCCTCGTTGAATGTGCAATCGTGCATTGTTGCACTTCTACCGCTGCAAGTGCAATAATCGCCTCAAATAATAACTTTAAGTGCATAATTTTATAAAGTTCTCGCTGTTCCCGTAATGGCCATTCTTGCCGCTGAAAGTACGTGAGTACATTTACCGAGAACCATTTAACATTTGAGTCAAGGCTACGCAAATAAATAGTTTTTACGTTGGAAATTTTAGGAGTAGTTCTCCGCAGTTCAATTATCGGATAATGAATCTAATACCCCGAAATCATCGAAACCTAATCCATTTTGAACACAAATTTAGCGTCTGAAAATCCCTTGTGTCTGTCAGTTGCCATAACATTCGATTAGTTCAACTGCCTGTCTGTTTCGAGTTAGGGATTTCGGCTTTTCCTTACCCCACCGCATTTGGATTTAATTGATTTTGTGCTGCCATCGCTGCAATTCAACCAGCAAAAGTCGACCCTCTACATAAATTCCAAACTTTTTACGCAAAACGCATTTAGCGCTAATTGTTCGCCTGTATAAAGTATCCGTTTACAATCGTTTGCATAACAAATCGCGAACCAAAATGGCGAAAACAAAAATGTATTTAAATATTTCTGACACGCACTGCACAAATGGCGGGTTCTGATTAAAAACAGATTTGTACAGATTGGTTTTATAATAACCTTGCCATGCAGACAATTGACGTTGTCAGGCTGTAACAGTAAAAGTGGAGCTATGAATTGCAAATTAGTTCTGTAATCGCAAGCAGACTCTATTTTAAATGATTTTATTTTTACACAAACAGATGTATGGTTTTCCCCCTTTTTACAGGCATAAACTTCTTTGCAGCCGATGAAAACAGCTAAAGTAAACTAAATAAAGATGGAAATTAGTTTAACGTTTAACGTTCTAAATCAAAATGCAAAGGAAGATTCATTTAAAATATAATTTTCAATTTAATTTTCTTTTTTCTGTCATTGAAAACTTATAACACGCAACAAATGTGAACAAGTTTAAAGTCAATCAAACTTTTTAATTTTCATTTACATTAAAATTATGCTGGCATTTATTTTCCGTACCATTTTTGTTGGTGTCGCCCGACGCTTTGATAAAAAGAATTTGCATACAACAATTTTTCTCACTTCACTTTCCGGAAAAGTTTGCCTTTTTACATTTGCATAACTCAACATCTAGGCAAACAGAACTGGAAGGAGACTGAAACCTAAGTGATAGCATTAAAAGGGAAAGTCACGAAAAGCAAATATGAATCATTCGCCATGTGTGGCAAATGCGTTGAAACAAACATTTCGGGGCAAAGTAAAAATAATTTGCAAGAATAAATAATTATGCACGGAATTGAGGGGAAAGTTTGGTAGATAAAAATTAATGGGATCCTGAAGCAAAGTGGAAGAATTTCCCAGTCCAAAAAAATATATATTTAAATTTAGTAGCCGGAACTAAAGTTGATAACAAATCAAATTAAATTTAAAATATATTTTTATTAGTGTGAAATTAATTCGACATTTATTAACAATATATAAATTAACCTGGGCTTTATTAAATTTACTCATTATCGCTTTTGACTATAGCTACACGTTTATTTAACCTGATAAATGGAAGCTACATAACTCAATCGGCAAATAAATAATTCACGTGCTAACATCTTCGCGATATCGTCAATTGTTATACTTTTTAGCACTTTTTTCATAAGTAAATATTGGTTTATTGTGATTTGTTTAAAATACGTCTAGATGTGTTTTAAAGATCTGACAAGACTTGAATGGGCTATTAACCTCTTCGGTAAAGTGAGATTAAAATCTTAGAAAATAAATAATTCCGAGTATCCTTTGTTTTTGCCCAATACACCCCTTCTTGACCCACTGGGTTAATAAATTAACCAAGTGTTAACACCTTCGCGATATCGTCAATTGTTACACGTCGAACGAGCAGACTTTTTGGCACATTTTTCCAGCGTCTAATCAAGATATTATCCAATTAACAGGTCCGAGATAATTGAGATGGCGTCAAAATGAACAATCAAACAAGGGGGTTTGAACTAGATATATTTTATTACAGCCCCCCAAAAAAACACACCCATCCAGTGAGAGCGAGTAGTAAGTCGAGCGAGGCGCGAGAACCCAAGCAATCCGAGTCACAATGCCAATTGAGGCTCTGATGTGTAAGGCAAACACAGTCCACAATCTGCGATGCGATGCGATGCGATACGATCTCGAGATCATTATCAGTGGGATGATCTCGGCCGGTGCTATCATTCGACAGTTGCGATTTGTGGCGCACAGACGTGTGCGATTGACTAAAAAAGTAATCCTGACTATCTAACGATGTATCCGCAACTGGAAACGGAAGCCGAGGCTCTGGAAAATGCCACAGCGCGGGCTCTCTTACCAGGTGCCATTAGTAAACCCCCCAGTGAGGCGGGAAAAGCTCCAAGGACGAGCAAATGGAAACGCCGCCTGCATCGCCACATTCCGGTCTTCCAATGGCTGCCGCTCTACTCCACCGAATGGGGAATCGACGACTTTATCGCCGGCATTACTTTGGGCCTCACGATCATACCCGAGAGCATGGCCTGCGCTTTGTTGGCCGGTCTGCCGGCTCGCTATGGCCTGTGCTCGGCCTTCATTGGACCTCTGATCTATCTGATCTTTGGCTCCATCGACAAGGTCATCATCGGACCCACCAGCCTGGTGGCTCTGGTCAGTGTCCAGTTCACCGTGGGACGACCCATTGAATTCGCCTTCCTGCTCACCTTTCTCAGCGGAATTGTGCAGATCATTATGGGCACGATGCGAATGGGTGAGTCTCAGATGAAAATATATATCTATATGTAATGCAAAAAAATATATAGTAAAGCGATGTTTCCATTTTCTTCTACAACAAGCTATTAACATACCTAATCGATTTGATACAGAGTTTAAAAGTTAATTTTCCGGCTAATTTTTAATGATTTTTTTTCTAAACCAGGAAGTTCTAAAGAGAACTCTTAATTTACTTTATTTTCTAAAAGTTTCAACTATTTTGTTTTTTTTTTTCTAAGTGCATGGCGTCCAAGTATCAGCTGGATTACGTGTGATCTCACTGCTAAATTGACTTAAGTGCGACATGTGTTACTTCCCCCATGAACTTGGTCACAGTCGAAGCCAATTGAATTGAAATAGATCCGCTTTAAAGCTCGCTTTAAGCACCTAATTGAGTGTGCTGCACGATAACTGTTATGCGGTTTGGCCGTGATTAGCACTATTTGGCTCAATTAACACTTCTTCGGATGAGATTCAATGTGTGTGGACTTGTATACGGAACTAGAATGGATCCGAGAAAACATTGAGTGGGTTGTTTGATAGGGAAAATAAATACAGGTGATTGAGCATCTTTCATTTCCGGAATTTACAAATTTTAGTTGTGTTTGGAAACCAGTGAGAAACGGTATAAATTTGGAGCTACGATTGTGATTTAACTGTCCTTTATAATCCACTTATACTGATTTTGTTTCCAACTGATGGCATAAAAAATTGTATAAAAAATTACTTATGAATTTACAATTATATTAATTTTAAAAAATTTATTTTCCAGGCTTTATTTTCGAGTTTATCTCCATGCCGGTGATCAAAGCCTTCTCCTCGGCCACTGCCATCCTGGTAATAGAATCTCAGCTGAAAGTCCTGCTGGGCATCAAGTACTTAGTGGCGGGTCTTCTAAACTCTGTTGGAATGCTGAGTTCCCGCATCGAAGAATCCAATTTAGCTGATCTCACGGTTGGCATTTGTGCCATTGTTTTTCTGCTCTTATTGGAGGTAAGTGGTTCAAAGCAATCAGTTTTATTTATAATTTATTAATTTATTATTTCCCTGCAGCTATTGGATCGCGTAGCAAACAATGAAAAGCGAAGCAAAATTTTGAGGATTTGCTGTCGATACTTGTCCACCTCTAGAAATACTTTGATCGTACTGATTGCCGGCATTGTCTCCTATATTTGGATTCACAAAAGCGGCCAGGTTCCATATGCCCTCAGCAAGAATGCCCTGGCCACTCTGCCCAATTTCACAGTGCCCAGTTTGGATATCGTAACCCCCGAGCGTAGCTACAGTTTCTGGGAGGTGCTGAAGGAACTGAATATCGGCATTATAGTCATTCCAATTGTGGGCATACTGACGAACATATCGATTGGAAAATTAAGTGAGTATTAAAAGGGGAGTGTAGTATATTTTATTAAATATTTATTTTATTTACAGCCCCCAAGGGTTTGGTGGACACCAATCAGGAGCTCCTCACTGTGGGCCTGTGCAATATGTTCGGATCCTGTGTCCAGGCGATGCCTTCGTCAGGGGCCTTTACCCGGTATGCCATCAGCACAGCCTGTGGCCTCAGGACTCCAATGGCCAATCTGTATTTGGGTGAGTCCAGCGGAATGTAGAGGCACGAAGCCAAAACTCAATTTCATTACTGCCTTATAGACTGAGCGAAATACATACATATAAGGTTTTAAATGATTTTTTTAACATTATAAAGAAATTAAATTTGGTAGACGATCTTGAAAAATTATTTTAATTATATTTTTTAAGAAATACCAATTATTACCGGTGTTTCCTGAATTTTTTAATTTATATGTAGGAAAGTTAAATAAAGTTTAATTCGATCAGATACATGAACGATAGTTCTAGATTTTTCAGAGATATTTTTGGTATTTATACTTGCCTTCAGAATGTCTAAAAATGTATTCTACACAGAAAAAAAAATTCGACATAAAAAAAGGATCGATTCTACCATATTACATAACAATAAAAAGCCGATATGATATATTAACTTGATATTTTATCATATCATATCATAAATACCAAATTTAGTATTTTTGCAAAAATAATGTAAAATAAGGTGAATAACGCAATCTTTAATAAACACAAAAATGACAAACACATATCAATCTGATCTTTTGTCAATCTTTTTTCCGTGTAAATATTGTTTAAAAAGTTTATTATTAAATGGTTTAAGAACATAAAAGATAAGATTAAAGAAAATGAAAGCGTATATTTTGTATATGTTCTTTTTTCCTCGTGCTTAATTAAAACACCCTATTTTTCTCCCTGTGTAGGAATTATCGTGCTGCTGGCCCTGAGCTACCTCAGTCCGTACTTCAACTACATCCCGGAAGCGACGCTGGCGGCCATCCTGATATGCTCGATATTCACGCTGCTGGACTTCAGGCTGCCGATGCGATTGTGGCGCGACTCGAAGCGGGACTTTGCCACCTGGCTGCTCTGCTTCTGCGTGTGCGTGCTCTTCGGCGTGGAGGTGGGCCTGTTCGTGAGCATTGTGGTGACCGCCCTGCATCTGCTCTACCTGTGGGCACGTCCCGAGATCCGGGTGAAGATTGAGCAGCTGGAGGAGATGCAGTACATCCGGGTGACGCCGGGCAACGGTGTCTACTTCCCGGCCATCAATTATCTGCGGGAGCGCGTCCTGAAGGCCTGCACCCAGGCGGACTTCAAGATTACCGTGGTGATCGATGGGCAGCGCATCAACGGGATGGACTACACGGCCGCCCAGGGTATATCGAAGCTATCGAGTGATCTGTGCCGCCAGGCAGATGCCTCCAGCTCGACCCTGCTGATCCTCTTTCGGTTTCCGGAGCACCTGCAACGGCTCATCGACCACACGGACAACCTGGTCTTCTGCGATAGCGAGAGCAAGGTCAAGGAGTTCCTCACGCAGGAGTCGCTGCGCAATGGCTACATCAACCTGAAGGAGCACATCAGAGCCTCCATCGATTTGGGCTATAAAATCGACATCGATTAGGGATACACTCGTACCGCCCCCTAGTTAGCTGCTTGTGTTATTTATTTAAGTTTAGTTGGAGAAATTGTCGTCGTCGGTGGCTGCAAATGGAAATAAAAGTGAAGGAAAAGTGGAACAAATGCCTTGATGGCAGCAATTTATAAAATCCCCCCAAACCCAAGCTCAGCAAGCCCAGCAAACCCGACAACTGACCTCTGGAGGAGATGGGGATGGGGATGGGCAGAATAGATGCGGTGCCGCTGGCGACGCCGTCAATGATTGCCAAGCTAATGGATTTCTGTTTACTTTTTCACTTAGAGCGGGCGCCAAGGAGGAAAAGCAGCAGGAAAAGCAGCAGCAGCTGGAGCATAAGGAAAAAACAAGGTTTTGAAAAATAGCGCAAAAGAAATTAGAGAAAAGCGAAAGCGCACAGCTAACTTTTCTAACCAAAAAAAAAAAAGAAACGAAAAAGAAAAAAACAAGGTGCGCTGGAAAAAAAAGGAGGAAAAACACAGTTGAAAAGAAACTGCAAGAAATTAAACTAAAATCCTAGCGTAAAGTGGATCAAACGCAGTAAAAACAAGCCATGGCATAAATTAAATTATTCAAGACCGAAAACCAACTACACTTTTTTGGTTATAAAATGCGAATAAATAAAAACATTAAATAAGCATAAGAAAAAGCATAAAAAATAAGATTTCGTAATAGCAGAAAATTGTAAATTATGCTTAAGACAATGAATAATTTAAATGACACATTCTGGAAGACTCGTTCCCATTTATTAATAACACAGGAACCCAAAGTTGAACTTTGTAAAATGTTCCTTTATTGTGGAAAGTAAATTAAGTCAATTAAAATAAAAAGTTAATTTAAAATATAAATAATATTTCTTACCGATTTTTTTTTTAAAATGGTATTTCAAATAAAATAATCGTTATTATTTAAGATTATTCTATGAGTGATAGTTCTAAAATCAAACTTTTAAAATCATTTTAATATTTGCAAGTTTATGGTAAAAAGTTTCAAAAACTTTTAACTGTAAAGTTGATTTAATACAACTTATAGAGCATTAAGAACTAAGCAGTAAAAGCCTCGCCAAGGCGATTTAATTACGTAAGGTTAAGAGAACGAGAAAGAGAGGGTCTTCGGAGGTGAGAAAGAGAGAGCAGGCTAGTTAGGCAGGGCAACTACGAGCGGACCAAGTCGGGCTTCTGAGTAGATTTGCAGCACTTGAGGCGGTGTAAGTGAAAAGCGGGGCTTCCCCTTCTTAGCTGTTGTTGATTGCATTGGCAAACGAAGTGAGCAGATTTAATGAAATTTAAAACGCTGTCCGGAAGTTGTCCAATGGAAAAGGAGGTGGCACAGTGCGGTTGGCCGAATGCAGCTTTGCAGGATGGCCGCCAAGTCAGCAGCAGGCTTAAACCGAGGCCAATGCAAATTTCCGAGCCAAACTCGGACTCGGACTGTTAATTATTTCAATGGACTCTATTTGCCGAGCATTTCAGTTTGACTGGCGATTTTCCGCATTGTTGGGCTAATGAGAATTTTAGCTTTCGGCTTTCGGCAAGTAGAGCATAAGAAATTAGGGAGAATTATAATTAATATGCTAATCAGACCAATTGATGGAGAAATCACTTAATGGCCAAAAACCGAAAACCAATGACCATAACAGCGTCAATATCCTGGCAATATCCATGTCGACATACCGCAAAAACCAAATATCATTCAAATTGCGGTCCATGCAATCAAATTTTCACACACGACAAAAAAAAACCACCCATATACAAATTATCAAAAGCGTAACAATTTTTGAGTTGCATACTTTTGCGGCCGTGGGGATCAAACAGAACTTGTTGACACAACCCGCCCGATTTTGCCAATCCCCTGCGATAAACAAACACAGAGCCAAAACAAGCCAAACCGCATTTGTTCTGCGCCTGTTTATTGCTAAATGTGCAATAATTTTCTCTTTTTTTGCCATATTTTCAGATGCAAAATGCCAAACCAGATGGAAGTAGGCGTAGACTGGTCTAATAATATTTATTTTCACATGCGGTTAGCAGCATGAAAATCCTTTGCTTTGTGCTCAGTCAGGGAAAATGGTTTTTTGCAACAAAAAAATAGTAACAGTCTTTGTTCAATTTCAGTGCAGAATAGTTAGAAAAAACAACAGAGAGCGCTTCAGTCGAGCATCTCGACTATCCGATACCCGTTAGTAAGCTTGAAGTGCGAATTAGATGAAGCAATGCAAGCAATAAATCAACTGAAAAATTTCTATTACATTACGATAGGTATTAATAAGCACATTCCTTTTACTCTACGAGTCTCGGGTATAAAAAGTAACCTTTGTCTGAACTACTGCAAATGAATTAAGTAATCAATATTGTGTGTACATTATTTTTTTAGATGCCAATTCCGAAGAGGAAACAGACATCCATGCACCCCACGGCAACAAAAAATACAAATTAAATTTTCATATGAATTATTTTGCTGGTCACGTAACTTTTGGGGTTGGGGGTTGGCCTACGGATGGGACATGCGAAGTGGAGAAGGAGAACCAGTGGGGAATTGACCATTGATACGTATTATGTGACTGGCTGACCAAAGCACCGACCAAATTTCATTTCCTCTGACTCGGCCTCACATTTCTTGGGACAAACTCCCCCTCCTTTTTCCACCACCAGCAGCAACTTAATTGCTTCGCCTACGTCAATGCGACAAAACGGCAAAAGACATAATTAATAGCAGCGAGGGACGAGGAGGAGGAGGAGGAGGTGGGAAACTCAAGTCTCTCGTTTATCGATTTTCAGCCCAAAAAGGAACTCCGCCAAAGGCCAAAGAAACTCAGACTCACTCAACTCGCTGGCAATTGGCCTTTGGCCATAAAGCGTTTTAATATGCGCTAAAGTAGTCAAAGCTTAATGGTGGCAGCCCAGGGAAAGCGGAAAATCGAGGGGAAAATGCGGAGTAAACAACCTCGTGTTTGCCTGTTTAAATTGTTTAAAATGTCAACTTGATTGCGCCTAATTAAATGCCCGAAATCCTCAAGGACAACAGACTCGCAGCGCAAATTCAGAGGGCATAACGAGGCATGGCAAACAAAACAAAAACTTTCATAACAAGTGCTCGTACAATGGAAATAATTAACAATTTGTACAAAAACCCAATCGAGAGGGCACAAGGCCAATGAGACAGCAAAATTGCTGAGGCGATTTCAATTGTTAAGAGCAAAACATCGCTTGAAGGGGTTGTTTACTTAAGTGCCTTGGTTAGAAATTTAATTCCAATTACAAGGCGATTTGTTTGATTGATTTAAAGTAGCCAAGAGGGCGAATGTAATGAAAAATGTATAGGTCTTGGAGTAATTTCATTTATTTATTACGTTAGTACACAGAGAGAATTCTGACGTTCTGAAATTGAGTATTTGAATTCTCATTTTCAGGATGTACTGATTTTGAGTACAAATTTTGGGAAAAAACTTATATTGAGTACAAATTGAACTCACTTTAAGAAAAAAAACTTGAATTGATCACAAAAATCTTAATTTTAGGAAACAAGTTCTTCAATTTCCAACTTGAGTACAAATATTCTCATAATGAGTATGACATTACTCACAGGAACCTTCTAAAAGGCTGGCCTAGGGAGTAAAAGACTCTTGCCATCAAATATTTCATAGCTAATGTCGTCCGGGTCGTGAGTTCAATCCCCATTCCGGTAAACACAAATATTTTTGTTTTTGTTATACTGCTTTTTTTTTTTTTTAAATTATTTTATTATGGTATAATCAGCCCAATTCCATTTAATGTTTAAAATCCAATTGATTGCAAGCATTACAATTTAAATCTTATACGCGGTTCGGACATTGCTGAATGTGATGCTTGTTTGGCTCAGCCGGTTAGTGTGCGCGTGCATGAACACAAGGGTCGGGGGTTCGAGTGACGGAGAAGGCGACTTGGGTCGAACAAAAATGAAGTTTGTTTTATTTATAACAGTTTAGGATTCACATAATTATGAAACAATTAACATATACTGTAAAGCCCTTAAAATAATGTGTAAGTAGAAAGGAAGTTCTCCGGATTGAAAATTTTTTTCTCAATTTAATCATTTTTCAGTACTCAATTTGAGAAATGGCAATACTCATTTTTAAAATACTATCCAAGTAATTTCCAAAAATGAGTACAGTTTGTACTCATTTTGAGGAAAAATGTACTTAATAAATGTATTTTGTACTCAATTTGAGTAAAAAAAATTTGACAAATTTGTACTGATAGTTAGTATTTTGTACTCAGAATGAGTATTTGTGTTCATGCTTAATTTTTGAGTACAAAAATACTCAATTTGAGTACAAATTACTTAAATAATTCTCTCTGTGTATAAATTTTTTTGATTTTATTTGAAGAATACATTTTAGAAGTCATCTAAATTAAATTCTATGGATCTTTAAAGTGTAATAATGCAATAATGCAATGGCAGAGCAATAGCATTCAGTGTAAACATGATGTATTGTATTAATTTTCGATAACTCGATAAATATCTCTATGCAACACATCTTAACTCGATTATGAAGAAGTTTAGAGAGCAGTTAATAAAAATATTAAATCTATTAAAATAAAGAAAATCCTTTAGAAAATGTTTTTCTATTTAATTGAAGCCTAATAAAGTCAAAATATTAAAATCTCAAGCCAGCGCTCATTTCTTTACCTTCAACAAATGCCAGATCATTTTTACACTATTTTTTTCACAAAACAGACGCACAAAAAGAAAACACTCATTCATCAATCAGAGAGGCAATCAAAATGTTTGCTAAATGTGAACTAGCGGACACTTAAACTTGGCAAACATCTGCCACATTATGAGTGGAAAGCTTTCAGATACGAACTGCAACAGCTTGGGGCGATTGCACTTGAGTTTGAAGGCTCGCTCGGTTATTAGAATCGCTCGAAACAAAAGTGGGGCAATCAAAATGTGGCCTAAAATAAAAGTTAATGCCAGGCAACAGTTGCAGTAGCACTAACCGTAACCCACTCGAATGTACATATTTTATACATATATAGTACCTCTTAAAGATACCAACCGCACACAGCTGTGGATCGTCTTTACGACTGCAGCCACCCGCCATCTGCCGTAAATTCCCGCCTCTTTATTCTTTTTTTTCTTTATATGCCACTCCTGGCTTCTTTTTCTTTTGTGGTTCCGTCTTAAAGCAGCCAAAGTTAAACGAACATCAAAAGCCAACTAATTTGGCTGTAAAAATAACATTAAATCCCATTCAAGAGCAACGAATAAAGGAGGAAGGTTATATATATCCCAAAGCCGTCTATAGATAGAGGAAAATCGAACACACATGTTAGGGTTGTGCTGAGGTAACCACCATTAAGGTAAGAGAGGCACTCCCCTTTCGCTTTTTCGCCCCATCACGATTTGGTCTTTAAGCTTATGTTGCACTTGACTGAGTTTTATGCTTTGATGCTCAATGATTTTATTATTAAAAGCAACTTGTCCCGGTCCAAGGATTCCTTCCCCCGACTGTCTGCTTCCCTTTTGGGGGTTGTCTTTCTGAGAGCCACCCTCGATGGTGGCTAGACTCTAGACTCGGGAAATTGCCAACGGCTTTTCCGGCTGCAGCACCTTCACCTTGGGAGTCGCTTGGCTGTCTAAATATGTCACTTGAATTTGATGACGGCCACTTGCGTGGCAGCAGGAAAAACTGTTGCCTGTTTTCCAACCAACCGAACCATCCAACCCACCCACACATACGATTAAGTTTCTCCCCTCTTTTTCTGTTTTCTTAAAATATTAGTTCCCTTTTTTCTGTCGCTTTTCCTTTGTTTGGTTCGTGGCTATGGGGAAATTGTTTTGCTGCTTTTTATTGTCATCTTTGTTATTTGTTATGGGCATCCCTCCCCCACTTTTGCGCTCCCGTATCTCTATCTTTTATTTGCTCAGACTCCGTTACAGCCACCTCGGGCCAAACTCGCACATACTCGCATTTGAGGGCCAAGAGCCAGTTGTCATGAATAATGAAAAAGCAACGTGAATATATTTCCTTAGGTAGTTCGGCAGTGTCGAGGGATTGAGGGATCGGAGGAAGGGAAAAGCTAGTGGGAAAATGAGAGCACAATGGATTGTATTCCACACAGGGAAAGGTTCATATCGGGGAACTGTAACTATCCCATTTCTTACATAATTAAAAACTCCTTTTCCTCTTTCTATTTACTCTTCGAATTTTCCTTTTACAAAGAAGTTAGTCCCTGGGTTTGTGTAAATAGGAGAATTGTAATTCTATCTGTAATTAAAAAATATTTATCATAGTTATTTAAATGGTAAAAATTTTATCTTATCTTATCATATTGTAATTCTTTTGGTAATTAAACAATATTAATCTTATTTATTTAAATGAGATAAGAGTCTTTTTGATTTTTTTATATATTTCTTTTTCTTACAATTCTATAAATATCTATAGTTTCTAGATATTTCCCTTTGGTTATTTTCCAAAAAACTCAAACTGTTCTTAGAACTTAGAACTCACATCTACCACCAAAGGCATTCCTCAATGGATTTTTCCCTCTTGTTTTTTCCTTTTTTCTATTATTGTCCTTTCGATGGCTGCGTTGCTGTTTGCATTCCAAATTCCTTTGGCCACTCGTTGATAAAATCGAAATCAGCAAAGCAAATAAACCCTCAATAAAGGAGCCGAAAGTGTCAATCGATGGGGGGATTGTAGTGATACAACCAGGGGATTGGGAAGCGACTAGATAAATCTCGATGCTAATTAAAAGCGAGCTGCGTAAACTTTAAATGAACTGCCAGCCAGAAAGGCCAAATGACAGTCAATGTCAGATGAATGCAAAATAAACAAAAAGCAAGGAATATTTTGCGCTTAATGAAAAACTTGGCCCAACGCAACGAAAAGTTCAATTCAGGCAAATGTCAGCACAGACAGCAAGAACAACAACAACAACAACAGCAACAGCAGGGCCCCCAAAATGAAAAGTTTTCCCCACCCCAAGGAAAACGGCGTTGATATTCGAGGGGGAAAGGAAGTTCAAGGGAGGGGAAAAGAGGTCGAAGGACTGCAATTTTAGCCTCAAACCAAAGACAACCAAAATGAGTCCCGGATGTGGTGCAAACAAGAAAAACAAAAATGCTAAACCAACAGTAGAATATCACAACAAAAACAAGAGGAAACCGAGCGAAAGATGTTGCTGCTGTTGGCCCTCTGTTCAAACCGCAATACAGATAAAGGCCAAATTACTTTCTGGCCAAGAAGCTGCCGCCACGAACCGCAACTTGAAAACCATCGGACAAACAAGAGCCAAACAAGAACCAGGGTCATGTTGTACTTTTTCCGATGGGTTTATGGGCGGCGATCCTTCGGGGAAAACTTCTCAGCCAGCTGAAAAGCCCGCCCTGGGGATCGGGAAAGCGGAAAAGTCTGACGCAGATGGTCTTTCACCGAGTTGGTGAGTGTGATTCATAAAGATCCTCGTTGAAGTCGACTAGAGGACGTGAGGGAATCAAAGTGACTGACACACACGAGACACGAAAGTTGTTCAGAACTTAAAGGTAGGAAGAGATGATGAAGTTAATAATAAAGAAGGTACATATATTCTTTCATTTTTAGCTAAATAAAAATTGTTCTAGCTTTTTCGCACTCATTTAAAATATTTTAAAAATGAAGGAAATATATATGAATATATAAAAACCTACTGTAAGTATATTTTATATCCAACAAGAACACTAAAAATGGTTACATTATCCAAGACCACAACAAAAACATTGCAAAGCCCTATACTAATCACTTTAAGAATCCGAAACTTTCTTCATCTACTTCGATTAGGAAAGTTTTGCCTTCGAGCTTAACCCGAGTTAAAAACTTCACCTGCAATAATCATTTGCTGTTGGCCATATAAAGTAGACATTAAAGTCACCTTTACAGTGCTCGACCCGAGTGTAACCGCAAAAACTGGCACACAACCGAGCTCCGAGCTTAGAAAATCCGAAATCCAGCAGATTTCGATGGCAAAAACCCGCAACAAGACAATGTTCGTAGATGGGGACAAGAAAACTTTCCCATCTCTATCTGTTCGCCTCTGTTTCGGTCACAAATTGCAGTTGGAGCTCGGTGACAACCACAAAAATAAGTGTTTACAGCATTGATTACAAGAAATGGGCGGCCATTGAGGCAGTGCCACAAGCATCAAAAGCAGGAGTGCCACCGTTTGATGTTGATTAGAGCCGCACCAAGCCACAAACATTTTTGCATTTCTTAAGATAGTCTGCAGGGGAGTTTTACACTGAAAGAGTAAGTTAATCCCAATTCCCATAAAAAGAAGGGGTAAATCAACTACATATTGTCCAAAAATGCTTCAGTTCGCAATAAAATTCCAAATTGCGTTTAAAATTGGATAAAAGTAAATAAATAGAAAATAAACTGATGCTTTTTATGTACAAACTTAAAAAAATAAAGAAAAAATATTTTTTTCTTTATTGAATTTAGAAACTGTCCTTTAAACAATCACTAATTGGTATAGAGAAAAAAAGATTTTTTTTCAACCCAAAAGTGATGGAAATCGTTTGAAATTAATATTATTAATCCAAATTTTCCTAAAAAGAATTTTCCACAAAAAGGGTCAAGTTATTATTTAAACCTTCTACTTATAAAACCTAACTATAATATCATGGTTCCGAAACATAACATAATTGAAATAAGAAATTACATACATACCTTAAAATTACATATATTTAATCAACTAATATTTAAAATTGATCTATTTTATGGAACAAATTACTCCCTAACTTTACAGACTTTCGTAAATAGATTTTCTAAATATGTATATTATTTTTTGTTCCTTCCTTTTTCTTCAGTGCACTCCCGCAGTCAGTTAGCGTGTCAGTAGTGCCAGGGGATTGACCAAGTCTGGTGCTCGGGGCAGGAGCAACTGGGCCAACTGGGGATGCAGGATGCTGGGCTGCTGGGCTGCTTTGGCTGGTTTTGCGGGAATTGGTTTAGGTGTCAACTCTGCGGCCGCACACAATTGACAAACAGTGAAACCCTTTTTGTGGCACTTCCGTTGCGTTTGTTTGCTAGTTTACAACCCACCCGTGTCCCTCCCCCCTTGCAATTCGCTCGGCCACGTCCGTGCTCCTGCTTCTGCTGCCGGCTGCCTGTTGTGACAAAAGTTTATACCCCAAGCATTTGAACTGCATTTCATTACGGCAAGGACCCCAGCAACTGGAACTGCTTCTGGACTTGTTGGGGATGCGGAATGCAAATGGTGTTGGCGCCATATTGAAAGCCAGTCCTCCCCCTTTTCCACCACCGATTTCCATTGCCCGCATTTGCAGCCGCAGCGTCAGTCTTTTGTGGTTTTCCGCAGGGGCTGGAACACCCCCAACGAAGCGTATAAGTGGCCCTTATCCCAGCTTGAAGTTGGAGGGGGGGCGGCACAAACACAGCCCCCTCCCCCTCGGCTGTATATTGTATTGGCAAATATTCTCATGACAATAGGAATTTTTATTGAATTTATGCAAAAAATTGCAAATTTCATTTGCCGCCAACAAAAAGAGTTGTGTGTTAGCAGTTGTGTAGTGGATGTTACAAAAAATAAAAGAAAAAAAGGAAAACATTTTCCATATTTCTGCAGTATCCAGCATGTTGTTTTTGTGTGTGTGCGTGGCTAAATTTTGTGTTTATGAAAAGTGGGCGGAACTGCAGAGGAAAGTGACACCAAATGAAATGGCAGGAAATGCATTCGTTACTCGATTGAAATTTGAAATCAAATTTGTTTCTCCTTGATAAGCTTTTATTGGCTTCCACAAATGAATTACAACACAACTGATTTCCAATTTGCATTCACCATAAAACCCAATAATTGTCAGCTTTAGAATTCAGTTTTCAGTTTCTCCAAGAAATAGTCAATGTACTTTTGGTCCTTCTGCGATCTGTTGAATAGACGAGCATTGGCAATGGCAATATTGGACTCCGCCTCATTGTTAAGACGAGCCAGAGCTCCGGCTCTATAAAGCCAGGCCTTCAAATGCAATGGATCCAGCTTGAAGATCACATAGTCCAGATCAAAAAGCGCCAGCTTAAAGTCTCTTTTTCTGGGGGTAGTAAATGTAGGCCTTTTTTTTTATCCTTTTAAGGTAGGGTTGGTAAAAAGATCGATAGCACTATCGATACTCTAATTTTCGATAGTTTCGATATATTCGATAATATCGATATATTCTATTTTCACAACCCTAAAAAGATCGATAGCACTATCGATACTCTAACTTTCAATAGTTTTGATATATTCGATAATATCGATTTATTCGATAATATCGATATATTCGATAATATCGATATATTCGATAATATCGATATATTCGATAATATCGATATATTCGATAATATCGATATATTAAATTTTCACAACCCTACTTTAATACCACTTACTTGATTTTAGCCAGGGCTCTATTGCAATAAAGAACTGGCGAATCGGATACATACTGAATGGCCTTTGAATAATTATAAATGGCCTTTTCATAGTTGGTGCGACGGTATTCCTCGTTGCCCAGTCTGTAATTTATCGAAATAAAGTTTAATGGATTAATATAAATATTTTTTTAGTTTTCCCCACCTGCGAAAACTATCTGCTACTACTTCACGGTCTCGTCGAGCTTCTGCGCGATCCTTTGGCGAAGTGTCGATCTGCCGCATGCAGGTGATTTGATTGGTATTGGAGTTCTTCTGGATCCTTTTAAAGTGCCGCGAGGATTTCTTTCGAATATCCCGGAAGAACACCACAAAACTGGTGTCCGTCACACCCTCTGAAAGGTCAACCTCCGGCTTTTTCTCCTCCTTGCCTTTGGTGCCAGTGCTGGGGGATAATTTAGATGATCAGATCTATCAAGAATTTTTATAAAAATATATACTCCATTTTATTGGCATTCAGAATGTCATCCAGCTGTCTAATTACATCCATTATAAGCGAACGTTGATTCAAGAAGCTTTCATCGGCGTCCATTTTTTGTGGTTTTCTGTTACTTTCGAATGTTTGATCTGTTTGTAAATCAGTGTGTAAATTAACTGCCCTGCCAGACTATAGTTTTTTCAATGGCCAACTTGGCTAATCTTTTCGAGAAAGCAATTATCATTATGTTCAGTCTAATGCCTCTTGACTTCACTTCACTGGCTGCGCTTGCAACGTGCAACGTGCAACATGTGTTGGCTGGCAAATTAGACAGACAAGCCAACTGCCAGCTGACATCTGGCTCGTTAGCCAAGGCGAAGCCTGTGGTTTTTCAGATTAGCTCAATTAAAATTTTGTGGCATTAAAATTGTCTTGCCAGAGAGCGGCAGCAGCAGTTGCAGTGGCATATATGAAAGTCTACGAAAAACATCATGCAGCCCCCAACTAACACATTTTCATCTTTATTTGTGCCTGAAATTATTTAATTGAGTTTGTTTGAAAATTTCTTTTAAATTAACAAAGTTTTTGCACGTGACGTTTTTTTTACTCTCGTGCTGATTTACAACTTTATTTGTCCCTGTGCAGAAGGGTGAGTTCGGTGGAGGCAGGAGCAGGATGAGGTTTGGCTAAAGCAGCACGTGCAGTAAAGTTTGTGCCCTTTTGCTATTTTTTGGTTTTTTGTGTCACATCTAGGGTAATCCAAATAATAATCAGATTAAATCGCACATATGTCGGTCCATGTGAAAGTAAAGCTGGCCCAAAGTTAAAGCGACTTACTTATTTGTATACCCAAACAAACTTATTAAAACCATATTATACAATTTTGTGATTTTTTTGCAATTGGTTTTTCGTGTTTTAAACTACAATAAATAAAATAACCTGGAAATATAAACAATAAAACAATAGGAACTATTTTATTATTCAACTAAAATGAAAAGAATATTAGGTATTACTGAAAAGTTTATTAAACAATTTATCAATGACCTCTTCAAGTCCTTAATCTTTAATAACTTCATATTTAGTAATAACTGGGTAATTTTGTTTCATCATTTTTTATGAGCTCATCACTTCGACGCATATTATTTTCATTTTTCTATTAAATGTGGCGCACGTCTTGCTGAATTTGCTCATTAATATTGGTTAGGAGTCGCTGCAGCTTAGAGTCTCTCACCCTGAATGGTCAGTGGCACAGTAACCCACTGCGTGGCATGCAGCACAGCTTAGCCCACTGAAGACCATGATCCAAAGAGGCTGATAATAATTTCATAAAATTAAATATAATTGCTATTATTATTGTATTATTTCTGCACAAAAATTACCATCAAACTTTTGTTAAGATTGTTTTACAACAATAAAAAAAGAAAACTATGAAATATTTAAAGGCGCCTGATTTTTATTTTTTAAGACATTTCTTATTCGAAATTTACTATTTTGGAAATAAGATATTCGAGTTTTTTGAAGGTTCTATTTTTTTGGTCACTATTTTTGCAGTGGGTTAAACTGGGGGTGGACTCGTTGGACTAAATGTGCGAACATTGCAAAAGCTTGGCATAGTTACAGGCGATGCTGCGATGCTGTCACGCGGACATTGACGACTGCGTTGACAAGTTGCCCGGGCAGCAGGAGCACAACAACAACATCGGGAAAGGACGACAAGGACGAAGGACGTGTGAGCGTCCCAGGAGAAATGTGTCAAGCGCGGCGACTTGAGCTGCATAACCAAGCAGGAAGTGGCAAGTCGATGATGGCGGATGGCGGATGGCGAAGGGGCAAGTATTCCTGGCTCAACGTTAAGCTCGCCATTGTTTCGAACTTTAAACTTTGCTTGGCCCGCGCACCAAGATTCCTTTCCCCCTGCAAAACAGCAAAACTATTTTAAAGTCCAGTTTAAAGTTGGTTGGGCTTTGGGTTGCGCTATCAAAAACGCTGACCGCCTGCAGCAGTGCGACTTTTCAGCTCACCTTTTCACCTTTGAAGCGAGTGGAAAGATACAACAGAAGAAAAATTGTTGGTGAAAAGCCGACAAAGTACCGGTGAACGTGCTTTTTTAGATACTCTAAGAATTTAACTCTGTTGAAAAAAATTGAATATTTTAAATGATCAATTTTGTTGAAAGAATAACCGAATAAATTTTAAGTTTTGTAAATATTTTTATTTTTTGATTTTGAAAAATTAAAATAAAAAAATTATTTTCCTAATTTTTCCGGAAAATAATGGAAAATATAGATATATCGGAAAATTCTCAAATTACAACTTAAGAATGGTATGTACTAAAAACATGTAAAATCAACATCATCTAATTGAATACATATAAGACCTTCAAAATAAATCAAAATAAAATGTATTTTTAGAATCAACCGAATAAGTTTAGCTCAATTAAGTAACACAGATTTTAAACAATAACTTACATTTTCAGATTTTTTTTGTACACTCGAAATTCGATTACAAACGAGTTGAAGAGTGGCTTATACCCTTTAGCCTCTCCTGTTCCCGGGGTGTTTCCCAAAAAGGGCCTGTGCCAGTCAAGAGTTCAACTCCAGCGACAGGCGGTATGAAGCCAAAGACAAGCAAAGATTATACATTGCCCAGCCGGCGGGCATGCTTTGTAAGCGAGCTGGAAAACGCAAAAAAAAAAAAGAAAAGAAAAAAGGATGGGAAAAGAGCAGTAGGGCGCGAAGAACGTGCAGAAATAAATTGCATAAACGCTGGCGCGCGCGCGGCAAAAAAGCAAAAGGCAAACATGTTTAAAATGTTGTTATTCACACACACACACACACAGCGGGCAGGGGAATCTGTAGCTCCAACCGCCGAAAGGACCTCCAACTTCGTCCTTGCCCCCAACCAACAAAAAGGCCTCTCAGTGAACTGACACAAAGATTTGCCTGCGCCCCTTTTGCAACATTGTTTGTGGGCCCTGTTCCTTGATTTTTGCCCACTTTCCCTTTGTACTCGCTATCTACCTTTTGGCGTGTTTTATTTACCTTGTTAACCTTTTCATGTTGACAAACTGCGGAAATGTTGCTGTGTACGCTGGTAAGAGGGCGATATGAAAAGTGGAAATCTGTGGAAATTTGTTATAAGCGAAAAGCGACTTACTGGAGCTTCGGAAAGATATAAGAAAAAATATTGGAAAATATGTGGGGCACCATAAAACTTAAATCTTACACCCAGAGAAATGCGGGACTAATTTTTAGGTAATACATGACCTAAAAATTTTTAATAGACTACATTTTCAGATTTAGGTAATGGGTTACCTAAAAATATTGGCATGTGGACTATGTTCCTACTTTTTAGGTAAAGCTACAAAGATTTTTATAGGCCATCGTAACCTTAAAATTGGTCCATAAGACCTAAAATTTAGGAATAGTTTGCAATTGATTTTTACTCATGATTTAATACAAATAAAGGTCCTTAATATTAATAAACAAATTATTCGATTTTTAAGTTTAATATTTAAAAATATTTTTAGAATTAGCTTAATGCTAGTGATGGAAAACTTTCAATATAATAAATCAATACCAACGTGGACTATTTTCCTACTTTTAAGGTAATAGTGAACTATTCTAAAAATAGAATTCGCTTATGCCCCTAGAAGCAGCCTTTGGTTTTGCCGCAGGGCTCTTAAATAGTTCCGTAGGCCAGAGGCTAGCCTATTGGACTCTCGCGCAGAAGGCCGGGGATCGATTCCCACCGAGGACAAAATAAAATGTTTGTTTTTTCAGAACGGTAAAATATTTACTTATCAGAAAATAACAATATAAGCCATTAAAATTAACAAATATGTTAGTATCAATAGTAAAAATTTTAACTTTTTTAAAAATACCTAATATTTAGGTAATTCTGACCTAAAAATCTAGTCCACTAGCCATTTTTTTAGGTAACGATTACCAAAAATAAATCCAAGACTGCGTACAAAATATAGTCCATATGACCAACATTTTAGGTAATGATGGACTTGGCGCATTTTTCTGGCCATGTTTCCTAAAATTTTAGGTAATTAGGCCTCTTTTTAGTCCATTTTGTTTTCTGGGTGTACGTTGCGTATATTTTTTTCGTAACATTTTATTAAATTTCAAACCTAATCAAAGCCGCAAACATTTTTATTAAAATACAAACTGAAAAGCAATTTGAACATAAAAATTTAATATGCAACATAAACAACACAAAAACACAATTTGAATTCATTTTTGGTCCCGGCACTTTCCGTACATACATATTATATATATTTTTTAATAAGTTTATCAGGCAAAATTGAGCGAGTCAAAGGCAGGCTCATATTATACTTATCAAGTATACGCCATGTGTTACCCGCAGCAGCCGAAGCAGCAGCAGCGAGGAGAAACCAAATTAAATGCTAAATTAAAAAATAAGATCAAAAGGATTTCGGCCGAGGCTGTGGTGCGTAGGCAGTGGAAGAGAGAAATAAGCATTTTTCATTTTATTTTTATTTTTTCCTCTTTCGTAACTTTTAATATTGCGCCGTAGAATTTGCATTTGATATTTGCATGTTGAGTGTGCGATGGGTGTCCTTTATTGTGTGTGTTCCCCAGGACAGGATAAGCGTATTAACATGCAAGGCATATTAGGGATAACTGCAGCACACAGCAGACACACACACACACACACAGGGACAAAACAGGACAAAACCAATAATGCGCATATTAGACTTGATGATGATGACAATGATGATGCGCCCGTCCTTTTGGGCCCGACTACCTCAAAGCTCTTTCCATCTTATTATACCCTCTACTGGGATATTATAAATTTTTTTATATTTTTATAACATTTTAGAGTTATTTTTTCAGTAGGAGATCATTTTAGGATCGTGGAAAATATGAAATTTAAAAGTTTATTATTTATTCTTATAAAAAATAGCTCAATAAATATTTTATTTTATTCCTCTTTATAATATTTCCTATTGTTATAATCGATTGCTATACCGATGAAAGATTTTAGTTGTTACTATTTTTTCAAGAGTACTCCCCGCTTCGATCCCCAAAGTTGGATTTAAAATCAGCTCCTTCCTCTCCCTTTGAAAATGATGTTGTTGTGGCTATTGTTTCTTTCGAATTGACCGCAGTGAGCTCATGTCGGTTGCATTCTGTTTGTGTGCAAAGCTGGGCTGCATTCTGCAAGGAGGGGGGGGGGGGAAGGGGGAACAGATCCCCAGATGGTAGAGCAGGATGTGGTGGAGCGAGGGGATCCTTTTCCCGGACGAGGGCCGTCACTTCGTCTAAGCCAAAAACGTGCACAGTCTCTGGCAATCAACTTTAATAACATCACAGAATGTCAATAAATCCACAAAATGGTTGAGCCATCCTTGCAGTTAGTCCCGGCTACCCCGCCTCACCTCTCATCATCCTTCTCGTCCTGTTGGTCGGGCATCCTTTGCTACAGATGATGATGTTGATGATGATGAGGATGGTGCTGCTCCTGCCGGGACTTTTGCTGATGTCCAGCAAGAGTATCATTAACAAAAGGAACTGCGTGCTGCAGCTGACCGAAAAGAGATGCCACAATGCCGATCCATCTCCCTGCCCTGCCCCCTCCTCCTCCTATTTTTTCCCTCCCTATTGCAACCTCTTTTAACCGGATGAAAGCAACTCGAGCTGCTTATTGGATAGTCTTCTCCTGTGGCCTCTCGTATGGACCAAAAAGGTCTGCAGCAATTGATGGGCAAAGAAATCCTTAAAGTTCTCACACTCAAGTTATTGCTAAAACAGTGGCCTGAAATCCGGTTTTTGGCAGGCCAAACTCATTGAAAAGGAATTAGGCTTGGTGAAAGATTTTCATTGAATATGGGTTATTAGGAAAATCCTGAAGAGAAGCTTAAAGTTCAGAGAACAATTTGGGCTTAAGGAGGGAAAAAAGAAAGAACTTTCAAACTAGGTTGCAAAACTAATTAAAGTGATTTTAAAATCCTTTGCCTTTATCGAATCACAGGCAACAAATCAAAAGCTGGCGCATTGATTTGACCACTTCAATTTACAATTAAGTATTTAATGAATTATTTCAACTTATCACCGCTGCAACAGTGCAACCCCAACCCCCAACCCCCTCTGAATTCAAAGCTGTAAATGTGCGGATATTTGCAGAACGAACACACGCTTGACCATAATATATGGTTAAATCTGTGTTTTATTTATCCACACACAATTGACACTCGGCGCGACCCTAAGCACATTTATCATCCAACAATAATCCCCCAATGCACTATGGGGTAAAAGTCCACTTTTACTGGCATTTAGTCATTTTTTGAAAGTGTTCCAATTGGAAAAAAATGAATAAGAAAGTACTAACAAAACATCAAACTTTTATGCCATATACTTAAAATGTTAATATTTAACAGTGCACTGTTAAAATAACAGCTGCAAAGTCAGCTGCTGCTTACAAAGGCAAGTACGCTGGGTTTGCACATTTTTGGCCATGATCTTTGTAATTCATTTATTTATTTAAAATACAATATGTAAACAAAACAATGCCAGAACATGGTTATTACAGGTTTGGACTATGAGCTAAATGTAATAATTTGTTCAAATTGTGCGTGCTTATACGTACATTTTGTCATTTAACAAATGCATATTAGGCTGGTTTCTGGGAAATAATTTTCCACTTTGGACAGAGTTTTGAAACAGAGTTTTAGGTTATTTTAATGTGCGACCAAGTCTATGTTGTAGCCTTATCAATACAGAATCCATAGGTGTTAGTCGCATTCTGCACTTTTCCGCACTATTGGAGCAATTTGCATTTTTCTCAGATAACCTTACTTTTTTCATATGTGATTTGTATGCAGTAGCGAATAGTACAATTGTCGTATTTTTGTATGGAAAATGTTAGATACGATAAATATGTAAAAAAACACTATGCAATTATCTTTGTTATTAAATATTATTTAGTTTAAATGATTTTACAACATCATTTGACTACACTTACCTTGCTATAAATAGTTTTAGTATTTTTGTTAGGAATTATATGGGAAATATTTGAAAAAAACCGATTTCACTTTAAAAAAAATGTTTGAGATCTCAAATTTTTTTTCTGTATCAAATTTGTTCTTTTGTTTTAGAACGAACGAAAAAAAAAATTTTTTGTTGTGCAGATACTAAAAAAAAATTTTTTTTTCCCTGAAAAAAGGCGCGACCCATGCCCATTTTTTCAAAAAGAAATCCTTTAAATACTATAAACCATATTCCGAAAACAGAACTTTAATATGTTACGTCGTTTTTTAGTAATAATTAATGCCAGTAAAAGTGGACTTTTACCCCATAGTGCAATGGTGTGTATCAGTTCCGCATTCCGCCACCCCCTTCGCCACCCACCCCCCGAAACTTCTGTCATCCTCGATGGCATTGGCATTTCTCCTTGCCATCAGCTTAAAGCGACAAAATTGTTTATGATTATCATTTAGCGAATATTTATGGACAACAAAAGGCGGCGCCAGAAAAAAATACCGGAATAAATAAATAAATAAGTGCAATATTATTTTCGTATATATTACAGCATCGAGTATTTACTTTATCTGGCATTTATCGATAGCAAAACGAGGAAAAAATGCAATGAAGATGAATAGATGAGACTATTGTACACACTGCATTGTATAAACAATATAAATCAATAGAGCTAAAATATTCCTATTAACTCAATAGGGTAATATTCATTGGCTAGGTATTGAATTATGGAATTTATTTATGATGTCTCGTCCATTTGTGAAGGTCAGCTACTTAGGGGCACAGAAACACCTCCAATCACAGTGCCAGGCAATAAATTCTTCCCTGTCTTGGCATTCGTGTGAATCCACATCTCATCCTCCGAGAAACCTGGGCCGAAAATGCCTGAAATGTCTGGGAAATATTTGCGCAATGCATGAATGCAACAAATTGCTGAACAGACTACCTGAATCCCTTCCTCATCTTCGGCCTCTCACCTAATTGTCCGGTTGTAAGGTGTGTAATTTATCATTCTAGCAGGGCAATTTTGCATTGCAGATTCTCAGTTCGGTGGGATAGGCTATTCCAAAAGGGAAAAATATTGCATTTAAGGCCACAAGCAAGTTCAATCTTGGCGCAATCCAATCGAAATTTATCATACGCCCCGTATGCTTTTACCAATATGTATTTAAACTGTAAAACAAAAACCATATCCACTGTTTGTTCAACGAATGGTCAATGCAGTCGAACAGCCCTCCTGCAATTCTTGAAAACGTGGCGATAATAAATTTATGGAAATGGCACTAAATATTTTATTATTGCTAAATATGCAACAATGCAGTATCGCTTCGGTGTCTGTGCAAACGCATAAAACAATCGCCTGTAACAACTGAGTGCACTGCCAGCAAATGGAGAAGGCCGGAAAAAGGGGGTGGAAAGGGGGTGGAAAGGGGGTGGAAAGGGGGTGGAAAGGTGGGTGGAGCGGTAAGCCAAGTGCATGAGAGATGGCAACTGCCAACCTGCGCTCGCTGACAATGCATATAAATTATAAATACACAGATACACCTCAGATACGCAATACGCATGCCAACAGCGAAATGGTGCGAGTTCGGCGGAGGGAAGGGGGTGGATAAGGGGGTGGGGAAAATGGGGGATGGTTGAAACGTGGCCAGGCAAAATTTAATTTCTGCTTACTGGAAAAACTCGGTAAAAGCTCTTCACTCAATATGAAATTGATAAAATATTTGGAATATATATAAATGCTGTGTAAATAAAAATATAGCTGTAAATGCGTTCCATTAATGCTCGGGGATCACCATCACCGCATAATAACTTATTTATTGAAAGGAAATTAAAGAAAGTCTGCAGTGCTCTTGGATTTTTGTATTAAACTTGTATCGAAAATTCGTAAGCTACTCAATTTCAAGTTTAAATTTACATAAATTCAGGAATACAATTGATAAACATTAAATTACGAACTCATAACTAGGCATTTTTATTTTATATTTAAACAAAATATTTACATTTTTGAAGCAATAATTTCCTAAATATTTGTACACAGTTATTACATTTTAATTAGAATGCATATGAATACAAAATTCTGTTTTGCATTAGGCATCCGCTTCATTATAATATTTTCTATATTTTTATGCAAATGCTATATTTATTTATCTAAACCATGTAAAATAAACCTTTAAATTAATGAAAGAAATTGGTTTCTTGTTATATTTCAGTGATTAACCATATAAAATATTAAATGTGATATTTTTTAAAACCCCAAACGCTTTAAAATCCTGGAACCCCTGCTGGCCATTCTTTATCTTCTCACAATGGCCATTGCATATAGAAATCTGCATACAATTTCAATGCCATTGTTGTCGTTGTGTTTTGGCTGCGGTTGCGTTTTGAGTGCGTGCAGAGAAACGATTAAAATTTTAAATTTACACGCAATTGTGCAGCGGACTTTTGGGCTACCAGGGATATGGATGGGATGCCAGGGGCACCATGTTGGCCAGGCGGAAGTGGCGTTTATGATTTGGAACTAATTGCAGCATTGCACGACCAATAAACACAGAGAAGAGAGGAGTGGAGCAGAAAAATCGGATAAGGGGGCAGGGAAACCCAGTGATTTCGTGGGTGGAGGAGGAGGAGGACATTCTGGTGCGGAAGCCATTCGGGGTAATTACAATTGCATTGCGGTTAACGGGCAAGGCACACGCTAAATCACTCAGTGGGTGGAGTGAGTGGGAGTGGGGAGTTGGGAAATGGGAGGTATTTTTGAATAATGCAACTGCACAGCCCCGGGCTAAAGGCAAGCGAAGGGGTTTTCAGGGGTTTCCAGGGGGTTTCCAAGGGTGCCGGGGTTCCTCCTCTGCAGGTGGGCCCCAAGAAGCCCCGGTCGCTGCATAAATCAACAAATACGCAAATAGCCTGGCGGGCAAATTGGCGACTCGGAGACTTTGACCACAATATCCCCATCCCCAACCCCAAACATCCAAAGTCCTGTTCCCTGAATACCCCAAGCCAAAGTCCAAAAGGAATCGGCAGCTGCTTCCAAAAGCCATTTCCATTTCCACTCCCATTCCCTTTCCACAATCTCCCCGAGCATTATGGAAATCTCTTGTTGACTTCCACAAATGAGCAAATGCCGAAAACGTTGTTCTCTGAGTCTCAGACATATGCAATTTGCGCATAAATATTTACGCGGCTTTGGCGAAATTAATGGCCTCCCTCTCCATCGGCTCTTTAAGTGCGTGATCCATGCTCCATAAATATTGTTTTTGGCTCAATTTTCAAGCAGAATATGTTTCTCATTTAATGCACTGTTAAATAGCATTTGGATTGCAAACATAGTTTCTTGAGACAAGCCAATTAATGGATGTTAAATAAAGTAAGGATTTCTGAAGCAGGAATTTGATAAAAGATAAATCATTAATTATGGCAATAATTCAAGGCTGAAACCTTGTTCAACGTAACAATAACATTTCTTTACATGAAATAAATAGAAATTAAATATGAAAATGAAACAATGAATATATAAACATAAAAAACCAACAATGCATTATAATCTTTATACAAATTTACCCTAAAATAACAAAAATTTAATCGCAATAACATTGCATTGTTTAAAGCCGATTTGCTCTGTAATATTAGAGAGATATTTTTATCTCATTACAAATTAATGAACTCCACGCAAATATTTCATTATTATTCCGCACTGTCATCGTTATGTTCCAGATACACAAAAAGTCAGCATTGTAAACAACATGAAATATTTACAAATCAACAGAAGGGAAAATGAGAAAAATCGCTCGTTAAAGATTTAGTATAAATTATTCAAAATGCACAATGGATTTTCTATTAATTTATGCATGCCCGAAAATAATTAATAAATGCATGCGAACCCCTTACCAACTAACAAATTAAATAATTAAATGCGATTAAACATTTTTGCCTGCTTTAACAAATTGGCAAGGGCGGTTTTTCCTCAGAGTGAAAAGTGCAGATAGAATGAAAATCGAATTAACAAATTGTGCACTCAATCAAAGCGAGTGTGTGGCCTTCGACGGTGGAAAATTCAATCAAAAATCTGCAAATTGCGTTCGGTATGGAAATAACTTAATGAAAAGTGCACGTAGCTGCAGCTTTATTAAATTAATTTAAAACATGTGTATAGGGTGGGGTTAGAGGGGAGTTAATGCCGTCCACAGAGATAATTTCTTTAGCATTTCGAATATAATTTCTTTAAAATCCTACTGTAATAATCTTTATTCACCAGGAGTATTTAAAGTTTGGATTTATTTTTGTGCAGCCAAATTAACCCCAATTGTTTTGGAAATTTCCCACATCAAAGAGTTTATATCTGATTATCTCTTTTGTATTTCAATAAAAATTTGTCAGCCCAAAAGCAGCATTCGGAAAAAAAGTGAAGGCGATTTCAAGTTGACAGCAATTTGCTGCCGGTTAAGTTGAATTGAATTTTCTGCGGGTCTACTGATTCTGATTCGAACAATACAAAAGGATTTCACAGATTCACAGATTTGTTTTGCTGTTGTTTCAACGGATTTGCTCCTGTCTGTCTCCCCCTCACCACCCCACTATGTCCTTTATCAGCCTCATATGCATATATAGATTTTTCTTTAATTTTATTGTTGCTGCTGCCCAGACGGCCAAATCCAAACACAGACGGCCACAGACGGGCCATTCGCATAGACAAATAAACAAATCTCGTCAAGTGCCTGCAACGCACACAGTCGCACTCGCCCGTAGATATATACATATAGATACAGAGTATCTGGCGGATGTCGGATGGCCCGGCAAATGTGTTTGCGTTTGTCACTTTTGGGGCTCTGCGGTTCGAGATTCGTGGAGATGGGGCTGAAGGACCATGGGTTCTTTTGGGGGTGGCGGGGAATGTCTGGTAGCTGGCTTAGCGAGCGTCAACATTTTGGTAACACACACACGCTTACTCCCTCCATCTCAGTGGGCCACTCGATCCACGCAATTAATTTCTGTATCAGTGCGAGCGAGCGACCAGTTGAAGTGCTCCCCCCAAAAGGGGTAGGTTAGAATAGAAAAAAAAAGAAATAAGAGACGGGGGTGCTGACCAGGTGTGAGTTAAAAATTCCACACAAGGACTGCCGGCAGCACGGGTATTAAAAATGAAACCAAAACAAACAGCCAACATCAAAAGCTGCCGAGTGGCGCGACAAAAGGCAGCTGGGCAATATCCGTCCGCCGTGACCACCTTTTCCCCCCCGTTTCTCCTCATTTCCCATTTTCCCGGCCGCCATGGCTGGTCTCGGTTTCCGGTTAAGTATATGACAGTTGCAAGGTCCGTTTTGTAACCAAAGACCATGTCACGGGCAATAGGCGAGTTTGGGCTAGTCTATGAGTCTGAGTGGTCTGGCCACATTAGAGAGGCTTTAACAGGTGCGAGGGTGGTTGGATAATACGGACTATGTTAGAGGATTAAAGCCTAGAACACTTGCTACTCATACAGTTTAATTGCTAAAAGGGATTTTTTAATTATTGGCCCTCGCTTAGGAGAGTCAAAAGCTTAGTAAATGTGAAAATGCATCCAAGATTTTATTAAACATTTTTGTATGGGAAATTTTTAACAAAAATCCTAGTTTTTTAATTTTTATGGTTTGTAGAACACCCCCACAAGGGTGAAAAATCAAAGGAATTTTGGTATTCAAAAAGTATGCAACAAAAAAACAAAACATACTAAGGTATTATTCTAGTTAAATTTAAATATTAAAGAAGAACATTTGGTTTTCTTCCCCTACTTAATTTAAAATCTGGCCTGCGCCTAGATTTAACCAAGGATTTTAAAGCCCTATATATGCATTAGAGAGGCAGACACGCGACCGCGAAACGCAGACCGCCAACCAAACCCCTATTCTCCATTCCCCAGCAAAACCCCAAAAGCCGCGCCCCTTTCTCTGTAGAATTACCCCTTTTTGCCGGCAGCCTCAGACTTCTGGCCAACAGCGAAAACTGATGTTTTTCACGCGCGAGATTTACGAGCGACGTGCATTTTGGGCTACAACGTAAACGCACTTGACGCTTCACATCCCCTTTCCTTCTTCTCTCCACCAAACCACCTATGAGTGCTCAAAAAAAAGCAAACATTAAATAAATAAAATATTTCCCGAGTTAAAGAAGAATATATCTGAGATTTAAGATGTTTTAACTTAAAACTTAATTTATCACAAAAGTTTAAAACTGTAAAATATTTAAAAATATTTAACCCTGAATATATTTTGTATATAATATTTCGTTCTTGTAAAAAAATGTATTTTGATATCTGAAAATCAATTAATAAAATATTACAACATGGAATGGTATTTCTCCCAGTGTCCCAGTGCTGTTTGAGTGTGTTTATCTTGGACTGTGGCTCCTGCTCTGCGGATAGGCCTTTTACCATATGAGGGAACAACAAAAATGCGGGCAGCCGCATGTACAAAACTTTTGCACAAAAATAAACCAATGCAATGCGCTTTTGTTGGTTCACAGTGCCGTGCTTTTTGTTGGCCTTTAAAGCATTCATTCAAGTATCTGCGCAAAGGGGAAAACATTTAATTTTAAGCGAAAACAATGACGGCAATCGTTTGAGAACGATCCACGCGAACTTACGGCCAATGGGCAACATTAAAAACTTCCGTTTCCGCTGGCAAACAAGCACAAAAGAAATGCAACGGAAATGCCACAAAGTTCAAACAAGAAGACCGCCAACAAACAAGCAGGAAAACCGCCAGGCAAACACTAACAACCAACAGCTAACAGCATTAAGGAAGAAGCTAAGGTCCTGCCCTCAGGATTTTTTCCTCTCTATTTCGCTGCAACTCCAGCTCCTTTCTTGAACTCCACAACTGCACACTCATTACCAAAATTGCAATAAATTTTTGGTGCACTGAAATTATTTGAAGTGCCCAGCGCTGCCATACACACATAAAAACGTCCATTTCGAAATTTACGAGGGTGTCCAAGAAGAATGTGCTAAACTTTTATACGCGACCAGGAGACAGGAAAACGTAACTCGTAGTTGTAGTGTCAAGTGTTTTTCGGGGGTTTTGGCTGGTGCCGGGAATTCTCCAAAACAAACCACGATGAGGAAAACGTTTTAATTGCTTTTTGTTTCTGGGGGAAATACTCGTACACACGAAACTGCTTTCGAGGGTTAAGTCTATACAGAACGAGGGCCAACTGTCGTGATCGATGAGTTATGGGTTTTTAGGGGAAAATTGAAATATCGGCAGGCAATTGAAAAGAGCTGAAGATACAGTTTCTTGAAGTCAGACGGTAAAGACGGAGGTACAGCATGCAGAGTATTCTTAAACTTAGGATAAGGTATATCAAACAAAAACACCTCTTAACGAGGTAAAAAAATAGTGACGACCGCACCTTCAACATACAAAAGATCTGATATCATATTTTGTGACGAAAAATAATTTTACATTCGAAAATATAAAAACACTTTCTAAAATTTACTCATTCGGCCCGCTTCAGACAAATTTATAAGATTTTACCCACACGAACATTTTCTATTGAAGCGTGCCGAAAAAGTAAATTTTAGAAAGTGTTTTTATATTTTCGAATGTAAAATTATTTTTCGTCACAAAATATGATATCAGATCTTTTGTATGTTGAAGGTGCGGTCGTCACTATTTTTTTACCTCGTTAAGAGGTGTTTTTGTTTGATATCAGAAGTTTTTAAAGAGACAATTTATACCCTGGGTTTAATTTACATTTTAGTATACCTCATACCATGACCAAAAGTCATCCCCATATAACTTAGTTATTAAAAAACTAAAGCACATAGGATTGACCCCTGATCTTAGCTGAACGCCGCCTGATATATTGCAAGCACTGTTGCAAGCCCTACTTGCTGCAACGTGTTTTCATAAAAAAAAGCAGAGGCCATTTTAAAAAAAATTCGATATTTTAAAATCTAAAAATGGCTCCAACTGTTTACAAAAATCGATTGTAACTAACAATATGGCGCATATATTGATTTATAAAAAAAAATTTAAATACAAAATTTTTTAAATTCTTAATTTGTTTTTATTTTTAAGAAAATAAAAACTTATTTTTTTATACATTTTTTTTTAAAGAAGAGGTTTTAGAAGAATTAAATCAAAACACATGAAGTCACGCGGATTCATATAACCGGAGATAAAGATTTTCAATGAGAGGGTTCTTTTTCAAATTTGTCAATTTTTGGAAAACTTTAAAAAATTCTAACTAAAAAAATAATTTTTTTTCGGACAAATCCTGATACACGTGATTGCTCATTTTCCGAATAGAACATGTAAAAAAAATTTTCAGGCAAATCAAAAATGTAAAAAATTTTTTTACCCCAAATCTGTTTGGCTCGTAAATGAACGGCCCTTAGGCAGCATTAATTGTTATGAGCTGGCAAAAGTGGCTATTTTCGTTTCTTAATAACTTTTAAACTCGATTTTTTACAGTAATGTGTTATATACCAAAATTTAAGGAATCTCAAGGGCTATAAAGTTTAAAGTTGTAAGGAAAATCGTTAGAGCCGTTTTTGAGAAAATTAAAAAAAAGTTAAAAAAAAAGTTTAAAAAAATGTTATTTTGTTTATATCTTTTTAACTATTACATTTACACAAATTGCATATAGAAGGCGTTTATAGCATTTAAAAATACCTTTCAAACGAGATGCAGCACAAGTCTGTAGCTTTAGTAGTATAGAAGTTACGGCTTTCCGAATTTTAGCTATTTATAGCTGTTTTCCCGCTAAACTAGCGGGTTTTTCCAAAAGTGGTAGAACAAAAGTTTTTTATATCGATGTGATGAACGTCATATCAAATTTTCAGAACTTAAAAAACATATTTTGGACAAGTGGACAAGTGGACAAACTGACAAACAGAATTAAATTTTCATTTTGGGAAGAAGAAGAAAATCTTATTTTGGCTATAACTTTTGAACGGAGCGTCCGATCTTCTGATATGACCCCTCATATTAAGCGCATTTTCAGTAGCAATACAACTAACGTAGTCCGGGGGGCCAATTATCCCCACCGGCCCCAACAGATCCAAATTTCTAAATTTTCACTTTTACACTTTCACCGCTCTCCCTCCCAAACCAATTGATTTTCTTGAGGTCTTGGTATGCAATCCTTTAAGTTTTAGCAATACCTTTAATTTGGTGTATTACTCATTACGATCGGACTATCACAGCAGATTTTCATTTCTTCGTGTATATATAGTAGTCGCCTTCGCACACTCTCCTGGTGCGCTTCGTCACTATTCTTAAACTTAGGATAAGGTATATAGAAGCTAATAGTATTTTTGGGCTTTAAAAATATTTTTTTAAATATTGGAAAGTACCCCAGAAACAGCTGAACTTTTGAAATCACTTTTCTAAAAGTATGCAGTGAATAAAGGACACTCGTCTCACTGTATGAATTTATAATACTTGTGGATTAAAAATATATTGTTGCATACTTTTGGAACCCTTCTTAATTAAATTAAATTCTAAAACCGCTCATTTGTCATCTAACTTTATGCATATTGTAGCCATTTAAAATATATTTATAATTTTAATTCCAAAGGCATTTAAAAGAGAGCTTAAACTATAGATGCAAAGATATAATTGCAAACGTTCTGTTAATTGCACTTCTCAGTGGCGGAGTACAAAAGAAAGGGTCTCACACATGAGTACACCACCAACTGTCAATGGTTCTCAATGGATCTCTCTGGCCACTTTAATACTCTTTGTGGGCTGACCGTGCCATTCAATTTATTCATATATTTCACTCTTTTTTCCCTGCTTGTTGCTGTTGCGCTCGCAATGATTTATTAATGATGCTTATTATTATTGCTTAATTGCGGATATTTGCATTTCCACACACACGGACACCAGGGGATGTGTGGTGTGCCCTTCTGTGCGTTACAGCGGCGAATTTAATTGGTGCCAAGCGAAAACATTCAACCAGTTTTCTGGCTGCGATTACCAAAACGATTTCAGAGCCGCTCGCCGATTATATTCAATAATGAAATTTAAATAAATTTTCATTTAATGACATCCCACATGCAGACTCACACACATGCAGGCCCACCTAGACGCATATTTGATATGCGGTCGGCTTTTGTGCGCTCAACTTGAAATTGTTTCGGTCTTTTTGTAGACTTTCACGATTTGGGCTTTCAGCGTGATATGAAATTTTAATTAATTCGATTAAGTAGCGGATTTTTCACTAACAAATTGCACGCGAAATGCCATAATGGATTAATCAGTGTATAAATAAACGAACAAAAAAGAAAGTGAACACAATGATTTTTTAATGCAATCAGAAGAATTTATTTTTAATTGTCAGAAAGAAGTTTGGTCTTGATGACTTTCAAACAAACCAATTTTAATTTAAGTTAATTCAATTTGAAAAACAAGAGAGAACGCTATAGTCGGGTTGGTGTCCCGACTATCTAATACCCGTCACTCGGCTAAAGGGAGTGCTCTGTAGTCGGGTTGGTGTCCCGACTAAAGGTTGTAACTCAGCTAAAGGGAGTGCGAGGGAGATGGAGATATATGTAAACTTTGATCAGGCTTAACTTTTTAACGAATGGTCCGATTTAAAAAATTTCTTCTACATTTCGATAGGTATAACTAAACGCAACAAAATTGCATTTATACTT
This sequence comes from Drosophila prostipennis, assembly GCA_037075205.1. NCBI lineage: Eukaryota > Metazoa > Arthropoda > Insecta > Diptera > Drosophilidae > Drosophila > Drosophila prostipennis. The sequence goes on along the minus strand of JBAMCJ010002194.1, from coordinate 48,924 downwards.
ATCAGAAATATTTGAAAATGTGGGCGCCAGGCATATTTTAGTATGGTTTGTGGGCGACTATGGGCGATTGTGGGCGTTAGAGGGGGCGTGGCGGTCGCCTGAAATAAACTTGCGCTGCGTAGGAAGCCCAAGAATATGTGTTGGTAATCCCAATATTCTAGCTATTGTAGTTTCCGAGATCTCAGCGTTCATCCGGACGGACAGACGGACAGACGGACAGACGGACATGGCTAGATCGACTCGGCTAGTGATCCTGATCAAGAATATATATACTTTATAGGGTCGGAAAAGCTTCCTTCTAGCTGTTACATACTTTTGCACGAATACAATATACCCTTTTACTCTACGAGTAACGGGTATAATTATTTAAATAAAGCTGAAGAATAAATTTAAAAACTGCGGTTATAAATGAAAGTTTAGTCCAGATATCACTTGAGTTTTATATTTTATATCTATAATTTTTGCAGGCAACAGAAATAAAGGTTTTTTTGTTTATTTTTGTATGTGTTAAAAAATTATTAAAGGCCACCAATATCTTTTACTTTAAACTTCACTTCTGAACATTACGCCTGCCTATTAAAAATCAATCTATCAATTTTTCTGCTGGACTCACATACATACATTATAATGTATGCTGTCATCATGAATCGCACATTTCGAGCGATTTTTAAGTGATTTTCCGTTAAAGCGCATTTAATTAGTGCATTCAAATGAGGTAGACTTAAAACATCATGCTCTGCACAGATATGGTTTTCCTCTTTCATTTGCATAGGCCGATAAATACCATAATCTGATGTGTGGATCAAGCTGAAAATGCCAGTATTCAATTTACACCAAAAAAAAATTTTAAATTATTAAGAAAAACCTTATTTTTCAATTTTTAAAAGTTAAAGATTTAATAAGTGGATTAAATGGGGTTTTTAAATTTTCGTTTCTGCATTCGGGGGAGGATAACTGGACAGTTAGTCGTTAATCAACGCACTCAGACCTCCAAAGAGTTGAGCAGACTTTATGTGCATTGTCTCGCTTGATTATACGTCCCACCCCCGAACCCATTGAGTTCGCAGTGAATCTGATTCTTATGCAGGTTTTTTACGCGTCCGCGACATGCAGACACATAAATTTAACAGGCTCCAACATCCAACACCTCCAGCCGGCAATGCACTGCGAACAATGCCTGTGATATTGTTGGTGGGAAAACCAAAAAGAATAAAAATATTTTCATATGGTAATTTGCGTCTCGAAAGGCGACCTTAAAGGTGGATAGACAATGGGTGCTAAAGCAAAAACAAATGAAGAGCATAAAAGTAAATGCGAATCCGAAAACGAAAACGAAAATGGAGCGTGTTAACCAACCCCAATAATTTAAGCAGAATTTATGGCATTAAGCGTAGCGAGCGAGAGATACGCATAATAGTCGAGGAGGCAGGACTAAGGACCAAGGACCTTGGTCAATGGCCCATTGGTGGGCCAGGCAAATGTTTTTTCGGTCCTTTGCCGCCCTGTTATTCTTTTCCTGCTCCTCCTGCTGCTGCTGCTGCCCCGTCTAATCCTTACAGGACACACACAGGACACACGCACAAAGGACGAGCGATGCTCCCCACATAAATCAAATGCCAACGCACTGGGTGCGCTTGTGTGGTTGGGTGTTAATTAGTATTTAATCTATGAACCATAAATAAATCCCTTCTGCAAGGACACTCAATTTCCGTTTGCTTGAGCACAGAAGTGAGACAGTCCGTGGAGGGGGGGATGGGTCGGGGAAAAATGCCTTTTGTGCTGCTTAATAAATTGCCAATTCGATGTCATAGAAGTTAAGTCAACTAATTGCACAGTTTACTTTTTTCTACGAGACGTTCAAGTGTTTACAGGGTAGACGGAGTGTTTGGGGTTGGTTGAGGTGTTTTGGTGTGAGAAAAATGAGGAAGAGTAGGCTAGGATAACAATATTAATTTTGGTAATTTTATATTTTTGATAGCTTTGAACTCACATATGTATTAAAAAATAGTAGTATTTATTAAATAGTTAGTATTAATTTTTTCCCGAATTTCGGTATTTTTTTAGGTTTAAAAGTCAAGCCGTTTTGGCTGCCGGACGCATTTCCCCTTTTTTAAGCCCCTATTATATACAATTAGATTCCCCCTAAAATCTAAAGAAATGTAGTATACTTTTAAGGGCTTCTTTTCTTGATATCAGAGTATTTACAAGTCTCCCTTAACTTTTCTTTATTCCCTCCCATACGATTTCCACTGTGATGTGTGTTGGTGTCAAGTGTGTGTTTGTCTGTGTCAGAGGAAAAGTGTCAATAAACCAGTTTAATTGATTGTGCGCTAAGCTGTTGCCAAACATTGCCAGCTTGATCTGCCCCCTTGATCTCACACCCTCCGCAATCGCAATCCGCGCACTGTACATACACTGCGGGCCATAAAAGTATTTTCATTTTCATTCCGCGGTGGCGCCATCTGTCGACAACTGCTAAACTAATGCTTGACATTTGCATTGCAAATTGAGCATTTTGAAAAGCGCGACAATTACAGCTCACCCCCGGACTTTTCGCATTTTCCCCAGTCTGTCTTTAAAAGCAATTAGCGATTAGCAGGCGAAACTTTTCAGCTTTTCCTCGGGAAAATCGACGGGTGGGGGGGGTGGTGCAAATGTGCGTATGTTGTCAACTCTACATTAGTTTGATTTGCATTCAGTTCATTTAATTTCAACGCGCTCGACTTTTTTTTGTATCTGCCTTCTTGTTTTTGTCTCGTTTCAACTCCCTCGATTCGAATTTTTCCAATTTGCATTCACAATTGCTCATTGATTTTCGCATTTGGATTTTCTCTTGGCTTTTAAATGCATTTGGCAATTTCCTGACTTGCCGTTTTAATTGTGTGTGCATTAAAATCAACGCAATGATGCATTTTTAATTCAAATTAAAAATCGCTCGCAGCACAGAGGATTTTATGCAAAAATATCCAACGGCAATGGGATGAAGAAGCACAATCACAATCACAGAAGAAAACTTGCCGATGGGCGGGGAATCTGAATCTGGTTTGAGTTAAATCGGGTTTTTAGCTGGGTTGGTTTCGGTTTTTGTGGTGGAGCGTAAAAGATTCTGGGTCGCGACAATTTAATTTGCTGATGCAAAAGTCAATTAATTTGAGAGGAATATATAATCAGATGATGGCAGGAAATGGGGTTTGAGGGCCAGGAAAAGGCCAGAGATAACGAAGACAAAAGGAAATAAGCAAGCAGCTCAAATTGAAATTAAAATATATATTACCGTAAGAATATTTAATGTTGTAAGAAAATCCCAATAGTAAAGTTTTTCAAAAAATAGTAGAAATTATTGAAATGTTTTTAATGTCAAATATTAATGTTGTAACTTCACACATCAACACGTTTAACTAAAATACACAATCACACATTAATAAAAATATACAAAAAAATGTCCTTGACCACCAAAACACTGGACAAAAAAGAAGACAATGAAAAACGTATTAGCTTGGAGGTACCCAAACAAGAAATTTTAATGTATCAACATCCCGAAACCGATGATTCGTTCCTCGAAGAACATCCTTCCAAGGTCGCAGATGTGATCGAGTGCCTGGAGGCGATTGAAAACGCCAACAAAACGGAGTGAGTAGAGCAGGGTAGTTAATAAATAATATCCGCTATAAAGATTTGTATCCCTAGTTTGTCCAAAAACAGGCAAAAGTCGACACTTACCATTGACGATTTTTCTTTCCTGGTAACACAGCCAAATGAACGGAGAACCACCAGTTTTCGACGACCTAAAACAAAGAAAGTTGTAACGAACACACTCGATGAGCGTTGTCCACCCTAACACCTCTGTCTACGTTTCGACCGGCCTACTCAGGGAGCTGGGTGTGGGTTTGTGTTAAGATAGAACAAGAGTGTCACAGAACTAACAGTAGTAGACAGAGAAACGATAACGATAAGAATTTTAACCCAACGGCTAAGATTCGGACGAGAGAGTGTACCTATCGAAGATGGAGGCCCAGATGGTAATGGCCTCGATCTATACCCACCCTACCTGTAAAGCCTCATCAGACTCTACCCTTTACAACCGCTGCGCTACATTCTCTTAGGGGCCCTCAAAAGATAACAGCTTAATTCATCTTAAACTTCATCTTTAATCCAGCAAATACGATAATATGGTTCATTCTTAATGCTACAAATACTAATACTAAGTCCTTAAGACTAAACGTTGTTTACGTTAAGCGACTCTCTATACGGTCGTGTTTGAATACAAGATTGTCAAAAGAAAAGGGAAGGATATGTTTTGTATTACGTTAACAAATTACGTTTACATCATGTTATCGATATACGATATTCTTATTAAAAGACAAAGGCACTTAGGCTGGTTACGTTAAGTTATTTAAAGGCAAACGATTCTTATTTAATTCTCCAATATATGATAAAGATTATATGATTGTGTATATATGTATCAAAAGTGTGTGGGCTTAGACAAGAATGAATATATATGTATGTAGGAAGTTAAATGTTTTGACGGCTATGCCGTACTTACGAACTCTCCAACGAAGTCAGCAGGCCTGATGACGATCGATGTGCGCTGTAGAAGTGTTTATGTAATGGTTATATATGTCAATCTATATCATAAGCACACACGAAATAATGTTGGCTAAATAGGAATCGTAAAGTGAATTAGAAACTTGTCTTTAATGTGTTGGGAATATAGAAAACTAAGCTACTTTTACTTAATGCGATACAAAAAAAGAGAGTTGGCAGTCCTGGCCAACGTTGAACTGGAACAATCGAGAACCAGAATTGGAACTAGAATTCCAATTGGGAAGCGTGTTTGCGCGTGCTTCTGCGAATTCCGGCCAATCGTCCGAATTCCGATGAAAACCTCACGCGGGCTTGGTGAGGTAAAGACTGCGATCCTTGATGCCGCTTGCGGTTGGACGCTGATGAAATATGTCCGGTACGATGAAAAGTATGGGAATCCAGGCGTGGCAAGGAGAAAAGATCCACTTCACGCAGTATGTGGTGATGATAAAATGAATCCCAGGTGTAGGCTCTGTTGCGGATTGGTGTGCCGCTGTTGCGGATTGGCGCACCGCTGTTGCAGATTGGCGTGCCGCTGTTGCGGATTGGCGCGCCGCTGTTGCGGATTGGCGCGCCGCTGACCCGATGTGGCACTGATGCAAATGTACGCGCTTCAGCGGCACCTGCTCATTGCTGTGCGCAGAGGGAGGACTCGCAATTCTTAGAAATCGCACGTGGTCGGTGGTTTCTATGTTCTGGGGAATTCCAGTCAGAAAACGACAATATTTCGGAGAAATCAACTCACCAACAAGACTGGGAATAATATTGGGATGGAATATGCACAGATTCGCAGGAAATTCACTCGCGTATGACTGGATGCGATCAAATTACACAATTTCCGGAGCGAACAAATTGGTCAGGAGAGACGCTGATATAAAAGTGGCGGAAATCATGGCTTCTAGAGTGGACGTCGTATGCATGAAATCCCAAAATCCCTAAGTATGGTATTTTCTGGTATTTTGTGCGAGGATCGGATCCTTGCTAATAGCAAGGTTGCATTTGGGGGTGAATGACTTAACTAATGCTTAGGCAAAAATAAACTGACTCTCACAACCACAGTTTTGATTTTTAGTCCCTGTGACTAACAATAAAAGCTGAAAAAGGAGTCAGGAGGAATTACCAAATGTCCTTGGCATGGAATTTACCAAGTTCTTTGCCGTTCATGTCTTCCAGGACATATATTGATTGGCCAAGTTTCTCCTTAACTCGCGCTTTTGCACCGACAGGGGCTAGTTTTGCGTTGAAATTGTTGGCTGCATTGCTCAGCACAAAGTTCCGTTTTGTCACTTCTTGACCTACTTCGAACGTTCGGGGTCTAGTACGTAGGTTATATGTACGCTGGTTCGTCTCATAAGCTTTGCTTAGATGTTTGTGGATGCTAGAGCGAATTTTCTGACACTCGTCAGTCCTTGGGAGGTCGACATCTCCTTCGGCGAGTAAGCCTAACTTGCGCAACAATTTGTAGTCTTGGCCATGAGAGATCATATGTTGGCCAAATACAACCTGGTAAGGTGATACACCGATGGACTGATGGATGAAGTTACGAAGTGAGCAATTGATGCTGCTGAGGAAAACATCCCATTCGCGCTGGTCCGAGCGGATGTAAGCTCTCAAGGCCGCGTTAATTGAGCGGTTGACTCTCTCCGCTGCGTTGGACTGCGGAGCATAGGCACCAGTGAACATGTGGCGAACGCCATATTTCGAAAGGAAGTCGGAGAAATCACGGCTTTTAAACTGAGTGCCGTTGTCACTCACGACTGTTTCAGGCACACCAAAGCAAGGGAAAATTTCATCGCGTAGTATATTGACAATCACTTTTGTGGTGAACTTTTTCACTGGCTTCAGAAAAGTGAATTTCGAAAAGTGATCCAGGATAATCAATATGCCAATGTTGCCAGATTTGGAACGCGGAAACGGTCCAATAAAGTCCAGATAGAGACGCTGGAATATCCTTTCGCTGTGTACTTGTGCGCCCATGGGTGGTTTTAGGGAACGTGTAGGATACTTTGTGGTCTGACACGTTTCGCAGTTGCGTATATAGTCCCTCACGTTAACTACCATGTTTGGCCAGTAAAAACGACGGCGAATGCGCTCAAGGCATTTAGCCATTCCACAATGCGCAGATGTTGGTTGGTCATGGGCAGCACTGATGACGCTTTGGCGCAACGACTCGGGTACAAACAATTTCCAACAATCGTCTGGTGAAGTGTCGATCGAATTGGGAAATGCCGCACGGTGATAGATGAAATCATCGACTACTTGAAAGTCAGGCAGTGCTGCGGATGAGAACTTTTGCCGGAGTGTGGAATATTCTTCCGATTGGAAAGCATCTGATGCGAGATCGATTTCAGGATGAACTTCCAGAGTTATCGCCGCCAATTCGTCAGCATCCTCGAAGGCACGGGATAGGGCATCCGCTACGACATTTTCACTTCCTTTACGATGCTCGATTTCGAAACAGAAACCCTGCAGCTTGATAGCCCATCTGGCCAGTCTACCGCTTAGATCGGATTGGTTCATAAGCCAACGCAAACTGGAGTGGTCAGTGACTACTTTGAAGGAATGTCCATCGATATACATCCTGAACTTTTTAATTGCCAAGACTACAGCCATGCATTCGAGCTCAGTAACTGTATAGTTACGTTGGGCTTTGTTGAGCTTCTTGGACATGAACGCTATTGGTCGTTCGCAACCAGACTCGTCACATTGGGCTAGCACTGCACCAACACCATGTAGTGAGGCATCGCATTGCAGAATGAATGGTTTCTCGTAGTTCGGATGAACGAGACAGGGAGCAGAGCATAACTTGGCCTTGATGTTCTCGAAGGCCTCTTGGGCAAGTTCGTTCCATTGAAAGGCTTTGCCACGTAGTAACTCTGTGAGGTGGAATATGACTGAGGAATAGTTGGAGATGAAGCGCTGGTACCACCCAGTCATACCAAGAAATCTTCTCAGCTGTTTCTGAGTTTTGGGAATTGGGAATTCACTAACAGCGCTAATCTTGCTGGGATTCACTTTGAGTGTTCCATCGCCTACCAGATAACCCAAGTAATCGACCTGTTTCAAACAGAACTGACTCTTCTGGACGTTTATTGTCAAGCCTGCCTTTCTCAGTTGTGTGGCTACCTCAGACAGATGTAGGAGATGATCTTCAAAACTGTTGGACAGCACTAGAAGGTCATCAAGGTAGACTAGAACGTGCGATTTCAGCTGATAAGGAATTACAAAGTCCATTAAACGGCACATGGTTTGCGGAGCGTTGGTCAAACCGAACGGCATCCTTTTGAATTGGTACAGCGGACGATTCGGTACCGTAAACGCTGTCTTCGCACGGGATTCTTGATCCAAGCAGATTTGCCAAAATGCATCCTTGAGATCTATTTTGGAAATGCAATACACTGGCGGGAGACGACTAAGCAGACCATCCATTATAGGAATTGGATAAGCATCCTTGACGGTAACTGCATTGAGTTTCCTCGCGTCGAGACAAAACCGTACCTTGCCAGGTTTGACATGCAAGGTAACTGGAGAAGACCAAGGAGATGAAGGTGCCTCTTCTATAACGTCCATTTCAATCATGCGATCGATTTCGACACACAAAAGCTTTTCCTTAGCTGGTGATAAAGGATAAAACCTTTGCTTAATTGGTTTTGCGGTAGACGTGTCTATGTTGTGCTCTATCAATCTGGTCAAACCTAAGCCCTCACTCTCGAATGATGGAAAGAAGTCGATCACCTTTTGCAACTTGGATTTCTGTGTGTTGGATAAACAGATGTGAGAGGAGTCTTCCTTGGGTTGGCAATCGATTTCATTTACTGAAAACGAATGTTGGATTGTAAGGCCAAAGGTTTCCCAGAAATCCATACCGCAAATCACGCTCTGTTGTATGGAAGGTACTATTAAGAATTCGAAGTTTGAATCGATAGATTTGTACGTCAAGGGAATAGAAATTGTGCCAGCCACAGATTGTATTTGACCGTCTGCGGTACGCACAACACTTTTGAATTTATTATAGGGCTTGTCTGATATTATTTGTTGGGCAAGCTGTCCACCAATGACGCTTCTGTTGGCTCCGCTGTCTAGAAGAGCTGAATATTCGAAACCGAATATCTCTACAATAGTGAAAGGCCGAATGTCATTCTTTTTATGAATGATAGATGATACAATGCAACGGTTAAAAGCTCTTTTGCGCATCCAGAATTTGCGGATACGCATGGCAGAACGACGTTTGTAAGCGACAATGGAATTGACTTGAAAAAGTTTGAGCCTTCGTTTTAGATAATCCTGCAAACGGATATGATATGGCTTGAAGGTAAGAGTAGTTAATACGTCAGGTTTGGAAATAGACAAATCAGGTAAATTTTCCGTTGCTGCAGCATCCGGAATACTTTGCTTATCCGAGGCTAACGGCGGACATCCACTTTCTGGAACTTGCGAATGTCCTGCTTGGAGTTTTCCGATACCGGATTACATTTTGCACAATTAGGCTTATATACCTCGGGTGTGCCACAACCGTAACAGAAAATACGGGGAGGTTTAAGGCAATCGTGGTACCTGTGACCTTTTTCATCACAGTTCCAACATACGAATTTGTCTGCGGACCTAACTGCGCAGACTTCGTCCTCGACATCGGCTTCTTCTTCGGACTGATCTTCCGAATCGTATTCATGAAGAATTGTGTTAACAAACCGTTTGGCTGTATTCGGGCGTTGAACTGGCTTCGAACGAGTGCTACGATAAAATTCCTCGTGGCGGTGACACGCCTTGCGCAAAGCTTCCAAAGAAGGGGTGTCAACATGTAATAGCTCAAGTTTCAGGTCTGGCTTCAGATTGTGACGGACTTCGCTGGCTAACTCGCTATCGTGCATAGGCTCGCGAAGAGAATTGGCTATGATAAGCATTGCGTCGAGGAATTCGTCAAAACTCTCGTTTGAACCCTGTTTACGACGACGCATAACGCTTTTAATCTCGCGGTCTGATCTCTGATCCGAGTATCTTTCCCTTAAACGCCTACACAATACACGCCAACTCATCTCATCTACCGACCTATGAACACGCCAGTAAAAAGATAAGGCAGGACCATCAAATAACAAATTTGCAAACTGTGACAGCAAATCGAAATTTCCGTTAAGGCTTTGTGTTGTGAGACAGTTTACACGGTAAATAAAATCCTCAACTGCAATGTCGTTAGCTGAACCACTGAACTTGATTCGCCAATTTGAAATCACGTTTGAAATCCTGTCAGGACGATCCAAAGAAAGATCGCTGCGATCGCTTCGCACATCTGGAGAGTTCCTGACTCGCTGACTGTTTTGACCCTGACTGTTCTGGAAATCGACTTGTCCTGGATTGTTGCGGAATTCTTGCTGTGGTTGAGTTGTATTGTTATCAACAAATGTAGACCTATTCAATTGGCTAAACATCTGAGTGATGTTGTCTGTCATGTTTACTTGAAATTCTCTCTGGCTTTCGACCATGCTTGCTTGGAATGCCCTCTGGTTCTCTGACAATGCTCGTAGTTGATTCGCGAGACTTTGTTCTTCTGGATTTTCAGTTGTATTTAGGTTACTGGCTTGACCATTGTCTTGCTGAGAATTGAGGTTAGAATTCTGAGTGATGATAACATTGCCCTGATTATCTGCGTTACGAGACATAGATCTGGTCATCATTCGATTTTCCATACCGGAATCGGGATTAGGTCCTGACTGGGACTGAGAATATGGTTGAGAGCAAGTCGGACAAGTGTTGTTGTCCTGCAACCAGTTTTGTAGGCAAGCCTTGTGAAAACAATGTTTACAAGGAGTTTCAATTAAATCCAGATCGAAAATGACTCCATTGCAGAGGGTGCACGTCACTGAATTATCATCCCCTAGAGAAACTAGGTTCTCGTTGCTACGCCTAACCGGCATCTTAAAACGATTATTGACTAAACGAAACAACAAACTAAACTTAAAGATGAATACCTTGGAGCGGATGGATTCAAAGGGATTCAAAATAAGGAAAGACTATATCTAACTATTATATGTAAATATAAAAAGCGAAAAGGTAATGGTATGCGATAGAAATATACGAAAATCATTCAACAATGACAAAACGAGAGAAATCTTTGAGAAATACGGAATGCGATAATTTCATAAAAATATGAGGGGCTTATCCAGAGGAGTAATGCAGCAGCAGGTTGTTTTTTTGTTCGATAGGTACGAAATATTAACTGAAAATGTTTGCGGAATTAATTATAAAAAATTATGTTTTGAAGCCTATCCAATTAAAAGAGGAACTAGCCGAATCTATCCAGCTAGAGCAAATCTCGATTTTATTTTGGAAAAGGATGTATTGTTTGAAAACTGAAAACCTGGTATAGAACCGACTTTAAATCAGAACTATAAATCCTAAGTATCAAATAATCAAATTGGAATGTTTTGAACTATAATGTTCGAGTATGACCGAACTGATAGAAAAACATATTACAAAAGTATAACATTTTTGCTGGTATGGCTCCGAATCTATCAAGAGTACCATCAAATCCGAGTCAAAAATGAAATACCGACTGAAACTACAATTTTACAAAAATGGATGGATTGGATTATGTTCGGGAAGCTCGGCTGTCAAACGACAGATGCCTGATCAGGCATCGGGCTTGCTCCATTGTTGGGCGCCATTTATTTCTGTAACGAACACACTCGATGAGCGTTGTCCACCCTAACACCTCTGTCTACGTTTCGACCGGCCTACTCAGGGAGCTGGGTGTGGGTTTGTGTTAAGATAGAACAAGAGTGTCACAGAACTAACAGTAGTAGACAGAGAAACGATAACGATAAGAATTTTAACCCAACGGCTAAGATTCGGACGAGAGAGTGTACCTATCGAAGATGGAGGCCCAGATGGTAATGGCCTCGATCTATACCCACCCTACCTGTAAAGCCTCATCAGACTCTACCCTTTACAACCGCTGCGCTACATTCTCTTAGGGGCCCTCAAAAGATAACAGCTTAATTCATCTTAAACTTCATCTTTAATCCAGCAAATACGATAATATGGTTCATTCTTAATGCTACAAATACTAATACTAAGTCCTTAAGACTAAACGTTGTTTACGTTAAGCGACTCTCTATACGGTCGTGTTTGAATACAAGATTGTCAAAAGAAAAGGGAAGGATATGTTTTGTATTACGTTAACAAATTACGTTTACATCATGTTATCGATATACGATATTCTTATTAAAAGACAAAGGCACTTAGGCTGGTTACGTTAAGTTATTTAAAGGCAAACGATTCTTATTTAATTCTCCAATATATGATAAAGATTATATGATTGTGTATATATGTATCAAAAGTGTGTGGGCTTAGACAAGAATGAATATATATGTATGTAGGAAGTTAAATGTTTTGACGGCTATGCCGTACTTACGAACTCTCCAACGAAGTCAGCAGGCCTGATGACGATCGATGTGCGCTGTAGAAGTGTTTATGTAATGGTTATATATGTCAATCTATATCATAAGCACACACGAAATAATGTTGGCTAAATAGGAATCGTAAAGTGAATTAGAAACTTGTCTTTAATGTGTTGGGAATATAGAAAACTAAGCTACTTTTACTTAATGCGATACAAAAAAAGAGAGTTGGCAGTCCTGGCCAACGTTGAACTGGAACAATCGAGAACCAGAATTGGAACTAGAATTCCAATTGGGAAGCGTGTTTGCGCGTGCTTCTGCGAATTCCGGCCAATCGTCCGAATTCCGATGAAAACCTCACGCGGGCTTGGTGAGGTAAAGACTGCGATCCTTGATGCCGCTTGCGGTTGGACGCTGATGAAATATGTCCGGTACGATGAAAAGTATGGGAATCCAGGCGTGGCAAGGAGAAAAGATCCACTTCACGCAGTATGTGGTGATGATAAAATGAATCCCAGGTGTAGGCTCTGTTGCGGATTGGTGTGCCGCTGTTGCGGATTGGCGCACCGCTGTTGCAGATTGGCGTGCCGCTGTTGCGGATTGGCGCGCCGCTGTTGCGGATTGGCGCGCCGCTGACCCGATGTGGCACTGATGCAAATGTACGCGCTTCAGCGGCACCTGCTCATTGCTGTGCGCAGAGGGAGGACTCGCAATTCTTAGAAATCGCACGTGGTCGGTGGTTTCTATGTTCTGGGGAATTCCAGTCAGAAAACGACAATATTTCGGAGAAATCAACTCACCAACAAGACTGGGAATAATATTGGGATGGAATATGCACAGATTCGCAGGAAATTCACTCGCGTATGACTGGATGCGATCAAATTACACAATTTCCGGAGCGAACAAATTGGTCAGGAGAGACGCTGATATAAAAGTGGCGGAAATCATGGCTTCTAGAGTGGACGTCGTATGCATGAAATCCCAAAATCCCTAAGTATGGTATTTTCTGGTATTTTGTGCGAGGATCGGATCCTTGCTAATAGCAAGGTTGCATTTGGGGGTGAATGACTTAACTAATGCTTAGGCAAAAATAAACTGACTCTCACAAAGTCCCGATCAACACAAATCAGTTCACTTTTATGCGTCAAATCAATCCAGATCCCGAGGATCGAATTTTGGCCCGGAAACAGCGAGAAGATGTGGCCGAAACATTTCGACGGATGGGAAATTACGAGTATCGCAAGTCAAACTTTGCCTTGGCCAAAAACTACTATTCAAAGGGTCTGGAATATATCAAAGACACACCAGTTTTGTATGTAAACAGAGCCATGTGCTCCATCAAGTGAGTTAATATTGTATCTTAGGGTCTAGTATTTCCACATAATTAAACTTTTCAGGATGCGCGAATTCAAGCATAGTATCATGGATTGTGACTATGTACTAACAGAACTGGATGAAAGATATCTGCGTGCTTGGCTTTATCGGGCTGCGGCCTATAAACGCCTGAACGATGAGGCTAACTACGAAAATAGTGTTGATCGGGCCAGGCGGTTAAACAGATCCCAAGCCGAATTCATCGCTGACTTTTTGGAAAAAATGCATTCGCTTCTTTAAGCGAATGTTAGTAAAATTGTAAGGTAATAAAATCTGAAAATTTAAAATATTATTTGGCGAAACATGAATAAAAAATAAAAGGCTAAAATTATTTATTAAATTTTTCAAGATATTATAATAAGCATAATTTTTTCCAGCTTTAAATTAAAAACCGCCTAAGAACCATTTTTAAATTTAAGATGGTGAGTTCAATCATTTCGCTCAATCCTCATTTCATTCCGAAGCCAATTAAGGTGCAAATCACTTAGTATTTTCCAACCTGACTTCAGCTCCTTTCCTGGATTACCTCATTTCCGCTTCGAACACCTTTGAGTTGGCTGTTTCCACAACATTCAGCTGATTAGCCGCCCAGATTTTTCTCCCTTTCGCTCTCTCTTATTTCCTAATTAACTGGCAGCTCATAAAAGAAAAACTCCAACAAATTGATAAAGGATGAAGAGGCAGGACAGCTAAGGGAAAGCCATTGGGAAAATAAATTGAAAAAATAAACTTTTGTCTAACTTTCTCTCGCTTAACTTTCGACTTCCTCAAGGTGAGAGAGCGCTGGAGACATTTATTTTGCGCTTAATTTTTTTCCTTCTGCCATTCATTTTGCCCCTAGGCTTTCCATAAAATGCACTTCAGATGTCCGAAAGCAATTTTGCGAAGTCTGATAATTCCATCTGACAGGATGGGCTGGCTGGTCCTTGTTCTGCAGGCCATTAAGGCGAATGTCGACCGGCAGAAGTTGACCCAAATATTACTCAGCACATTCGTAGGCAACAAATTGCGACTCGGACTCGAACTGCGTTTCTGGGGCTAATGTTCAAGTGGCTGCTGGTGAACTGGGGCTCCGACTTTGCTCTCTCTCAGTCAATTTGATTTTTTAATTAAATTTATTATGGCAAACAGCATAAAATTTTATGTGGTTAGTCCATTTCTGGGTCACATTGCTAATGACTCTTTGGGCCGGAGTCCGATTCCGAGATGCAAGCTGCAAGTCCTCCTCCTCCCAACACTAATCTGCTGCTAATGCCTTTTGGTTTCTGGTCTCTCTGGATCCTAGCTTTTCTTTCTTTCTTTCTGTCTGTGTGCTCTCTTGTTTATTTAATTATTTTTTATGAAAATCGTATTTGCCGTTCGGCTGCCTTTTTGGATTTATGGAATTTATTTGCTCACAAAAAAGCTGCAATATGTTTGTCGAGCACATGGAAAGTGGAAATTTATATGTCCGGCTTTGGCTTAAGTGAAATCTGAATTGTAAGGTAAGCCATATTTCAATTAAACATTTTTGTCAACTTCAAAAGTATTTTTAATATATTTCTTTGTTGAACTCTCTAAATTATTTAGAAAATGTTTATGGACTGTGAATAAAAGTAACGGAAGAGCTGCTTTTCAATCAGCAATAAAGCTTTAATAAATCTAATATATATCCAAATTATAATTTTATCCTTAAATTTGTTTCCTTAGCTGAAAATTGAAGAATTTTCCCAAAACTTGTCTGCCAAATTTGCGCAAATTAATTTGTCTTTTAATAAATTTCCCAATATTGGCCGCGCACCTGAGACCGGGCTTTTACTGGACATAAAATAAAACGAAATTTAATTGAGGGCCGGGGCGAAAGCCAAAGGCAAAGCCAAGGCTAAACGTTTGTGCTGTGGTCGTATCTTTAAAAAGAAATATATGTACGCTCGAATGGGCCACGCACCGTTTACGAGTCTGTGGTGGCTGGACGGGCGAACACTGCGTATACGCAACATGCAAGCAGCAGCGCAAACACATTGCGTATACGCATCATGCAGGGACCATAAACATTCGCAAATAAAATGTGTTTAATTGTAGCAAACAGAGCACAAAAAAGGAAAAAAGAGAGATGAAAAAACGAGAATAAATAAAAGAAAGCGAGACACAGGCTAAACAAAGTGGAAAGTCCAGGGACCAAAGGTAATTAAAGCTGCCAGTGAAAGTTTTCACAGTCCTACATTGTTAGTTCAATCGCTCGGAATAATTTATTAATTAACTACAATTCGAAATGAATGAATGAACGATTACAGGCAGTGGGATGGGGAGAAAGTGGAGCCAGAAGCGACAATTCTCCAACGATTCTCCGGCGATTCTCCAGTGCACGTAACAGGAAAATCAATTAAAAGCGCTTTATGTGCGCGACAGTCTTGACTGTCGCCGTCGATTCGATTCGGTTTCGGTTCGCTTGGGTGTCCCCCGAGTTCTGGGACAAGTTTAGCGCCTGCCAAGTGGAACTTTGTTAGTTTCTAATTAATTGTAACAGTTACAGACGAACGCTGAAATTGACTGCAGCAGCAGTAGCAGCTGCTTAACGAAAACCAACTCCCAACTGTGTGTCCTCCTGCCAATTTTAGCAGCCCCGGTTATTTATGTCGGATGCTCGGCATTATTTATGTTGCATATTGGGCGCATTGTAGTAAATTAACCAACGAACACCGGCAGACAGGAGTTTTGCCCTTCCTCCTCCTCCTCCCAAAGCGGAGACACAGCTGGCGTTTTCCCTCTTTTCCGTTTATTGGAAATGTCACAATAACTTTACAGTTATGACAATTTTATGGCCAAGATTTGTGCTCGAGCACGCGGATTCCCCACCGAGATATTGGTAGGTAATCAAAATGCTCGCCGGTAATTGAATTTCTGACTTGGATATAAATTTGGCTAATGAAAGTTGAAGCATAAAATGGATTTTGATTAAAGCTTATATTATAAGGAAAAAATGTTTCACATTTATGCCTTTAACTTAAAATTTCAATCAATTAAAAGCACCGAAAATTTAATATTCATAAACGAATTCTCCAAATGTTTATTTTTCATTTTCAGCAATTCATTCGATGACTTTCCTTGACCCCGATAATCTTCAAAGGAATTGCACATACATTCAACATAATCTTTTTTCACTTCTTTATTTCTCATATATCGAGTGCTTAACCCTCGGGCCTAATCTTTAATCTTCCATTCACTTTACTGGCACTCTCCTTTTTCCCCAATGGATATTCAATCATCGGCCATCTCCCTGACCGGGATAACATTTTCGATAATTACCCGTAAAATGTCTAGCTAGCAACAATTGCCAACACTTTTTACATCCCACATACACAGCATACGTACATGGACTTGGCATCCTCGAAAAGCCAATTGAATGGAAGCCCCATCTTCATTTCCGTTTTGATGGCCATAACCAGGAAGCCTCGGCTCTCAGCCCCCGCAATCCGCTGTCGATGGTATCCAATACTATCAATACTTAGCTAGGCGCCAAAGTCAAGTCGTGAACTAGAGAGAAAAAAGAAGCAGCCAGAAAATAAACGACATCGGAAACGGAAAAGGCTTAACAGCTGCGCTCACCCGGACACTCAGAGATATAGAGATGATGATGATGATGGTGATGGGGAAGTGGAAGTCGAACTGGAAGGAAGGGAACTGGACACTCTCAAAATCCGTAAGCGCATAATCATGAAAATTGTCAGTACATAATGCCTCAAAAGGGCCGATAGCAAAGCTGAAAAGGCGGAAAAGGTTTTTACTCGCATCTTTACTTACTTTACACGCTTGACTTTGTGGATGGCCTCGATTGCTGGCATCGATGTGGCACAGTGGCACAAAAACAATTGTAAAATGGTTTCCTTATAATATCAAACGAAAAAAATATATATATATTTTAATGTTTTATTTTTTATAGAGATTTACAAAAACTATATCCAGGACTTTTGTAAGATATAATATTCTGAAAATGCTTTAAAAGTGTGTCTCCTTTCCCCCTGCGAAAAATTTCATTATTATTAAATATATATTATTAAATATATATAAATATATATATTTTAATGTTTTATTTATATTTAGAGATATAATACATTTTTATTTACAGGACTTTTGTAAGACAAAACATTATGAAAATGCTTTGAAAGTTAATAACGATACTTAAAAACCATTTTAGTTGCTGAATTATTTTTAGTTTAATCAAAGTTCTCTTTCTCCAATCACATTGGTATCACTGTTTGTGTGTCTTTTTTCCCCCTGCGAAAATTTGTAGAGCGGAAAGTAATTTTCTTGCGCTTTTTATTCGCTCTCGTTTTTTATGGGTCGATTCGGAATGTCCTCTTCAGTCCGCTCTGCTCCGGTGTCCACTTTCGACTGCCCCCTTGCCTTCCTGGGCCTCCTGTGTCCTTTGCTGTCCTCGTATTAGCTTCCCATCCTTTGCAGAAAAGCAGCAAAGGCAGCCCAAGGAATACAAAAAAACAGGATGATAGTTACGACTAAAGGTTACTCATTGTTTTGTTAAAATCCATATTGCTAAATAACAATATTTCTATATTTGTTGCTACATTTTGAATTTTGTATTTATTATTTTTATTGATATTTTATTTTATTAATTTTTTCTCATAGAAAATATACCTACCCTTCACACCATAGGTATAAAAAAGTAAGTTTACTTTCACATGCCGGCCGCACTTTGATTTTGTTGTCTGACTTTTTATTTTCGCCTCGATTCCATTTGTTGTTGCCATCGATGGGTGGTGGATTCTTTGGCTTTGGCTGCTGGCGTTGGCAAAAATCAACTTTTGCACGTTTCGATTGTGTAAAGTTTTTATGGCTTTTTGATTTTTTTCACTTATTGCCTGCGCCGCCTCGGGCGAGGATGTGGATGTGAAAGTGGAGTGACTGAGGGCCGGCAACCCCGCTGTCATCATCAATAAGGTGCCTCATTGAAGGCACTCAAATAATTACAAAATAATGGATGCCAATGGCAAAATGTCGAAGACACTTTTTAGCCACTTCGATGGGGAGGCCAGTGCTTAATGCAAATCGTGCCCAAGTGCCACCGAGTCGGTTTGAGAACTCTTTCACTTCACGTCAAGTCAAAGGGATATAGACGTCGCTCTCTGGAGGAAAAGCGAGCGAGGTATGCAAATATTTGGTGAAGCGAAAATCAGTAAAAGTACTGAGGGGCGAAAGGCCTCTGTTTGTTGTCACTTTGATTTGTTTGCCTCATTGTAAATATTTAATGGAGCTGAAATAAGTGTGAAGAGGCTGAGAGCTCTCAGGAGATAGGGTTATTCGATTCACTTTTTATTCTCCTCAAGTACTTTCATTTTCTGCCTGAAGTAAGAAAAAGTTAACAGTTTCGTTGTTCAGATATTTTATTCCAATGTTATGTATATTTATTTTTCATCAAAAATTGGATTAAATATTCAAATGTACTGCTAAATTTATAACTAACTTGTTCTACTATTAGTTCATAATATTTTGTTTGCATTTTGTTCGGGTATTTTTGTAAATTTAGATAGATTTCAAATATTTGTTTAAAAAATGTTCCGCTCGACAACAACAACGACTATCTACTCTACTTTTAGCCTTGTTGTTGCAATTGTTAAAATCCCATTTCAATTTCCCTGAGGTGGCGAACGCACACAAAAGTTTAAATGAACACAAATAACATTTATTGATAACGAATTTACAGAAGTGCCGCACTCCACATCAACTTCCTCCTCCGAAAATTGAAATTGCTTAAAATATTAAAAATTTATTGCCCACTGCAACTCCTCTTTTTTTCTGTTTTTTGTATATTTTTTTTGCTTTTGTTTTTTGAGGCGTAATAAATAAAATAAAATTATATGCAAAATGTATAAAAACCATGAGCAATTAAAAAAATAAACACGATAGTAGGAATTTTACACACACGTAAACAAAAAGAACGAAATAAAAAAACTGTACAACACGAGATAAATAAATAAATTGTGCATCGAAATGCGATTGAATTGTTTTTTTTTGTTTTCGTCCTTCGATGTTTTACAATTTCACAATGGTGGATAGTAAATATTTTAAATGTTGGCGTAATTTTTTTGCTTTTTCACTTACTTTGTCCACAGTGTTTTTCATTTGTTGCGTATCATTTATATTTCAATTTTAATTTATATTCATTTGAATATTTGCTTGGGGGGTGGTCACGTATTTTTTGCCTACTTTTTCGGGCACTTTATCGGGGAAAAGCTCATAAGTTAATAGAGGCCAAGGAAGAGATGAGGGAACTGGACGAGTATTGTAAATTCAATTGCTCTTAACAGCGAATTTCTCTGGAAACAACACTTTATTTGTTTATTTTCCTGCACTGGAAATCCGCTTGCTGTTGCAACTTTAAATCTTTTCCGCAATTGGGTCAATTCTGTTTACCTTTTTGAAAAAAGGTAAGTGTGTACTTGTGGCAGCGCAACAGCTTGTTTTTGCTGACGAAAAAATGTCGACATAAATATTAATTGATTTTACAACATTTATTCAAAGTGGGTTAAAGTTGAAGGCATTTAAAGTTGATAGGCTGACTGTTGAGAAATTATTTAAAATTTGGAATTGTTGCTAAATATTAAAAGGGAAAAAATGCCATTCTTTAGGTACAATGAAATAAGATCAAGTTTTATTCCGAGTAATATCTAAATTCACTTATAAATAATAGTTAAAATTTAGGTTGCCATGATTTTGAACCCCGCCCACCAATTAGGCTTCAACAAGTTCTTTTAGTGGCACTTGTGCTATTTACTTATGATTACCATGTTGAATCTCCCATTCCAAATAGACCTTTTCCCTTTGAGCATTTGCGGTTTTCCGGCAAAAGTTCTGCGGCCGCGTTGAGCTTTGATTTGCAAACTAGGAATGCGGGTGGCTCCCCTTATATTTTAGCATATTAAATTAAAGCAAATGGCTGAGCTGAACCAGCCAGACGGCCCGCCAGCTGCTGGCTGAGTGATAAATTTAAGTGCTGGCGTCTAAATAAGTGATGTCTTCACCACCGCGTGGAAGGCGAGGGCTTAGCTTATGAAGCTGGAAATGGGAAAGCGGGAAAAGTGGGGAAAGTACAAAAGCCCGAGCCGCGACTGAGCTGCTGAATAAACAACTTTTGCATTTGCTTTCATGAACTCCGACTGGAAATCGGCTTAGACAACGACATCTGGCAAACGTCATTGCCATTGTCATTTATTCTCTTTCGTATAGCAGCGTATTAGCTTCCAAAGCTCAAAACATTTGATTACATTTCCAAAAAATCTTGAACATTTTCAGAAGTTTTCCAAATCTGGTATTTAATTTAAATATATAACATAAAGAGTTAATTTTTAATGCAACAACAAAATTGCTCATGACTTTTTATAAATATGGAACCACCCAAAGAGACTTTAATAATTTTTCCAAGAGATTCCGCATTTTTACATATTTTATAAAACTATTCGTTTTCCGTAATAAGCATAATCTTGTAAAGTTCTGTAAACTTCTACTATATTTAGGTATAAGCAACTTTAACTTATATGTTCACTCATTTGCTTCCTCGCAACCTTCGAATTTAATCAGGAAATCAGGAAACTGAGTTCAATGATTTGTCGCCCGAGATTATCCCATCCATAATTCCACCCAGTGAGTCAGACGGCAGACCAATAGCCGAAAACAGCCATGGGGACCATAATTCTGGACAGACACACGCGAATCGCGCCTCCATACATCATCATCGTCATCCGCATCTTCGTCGCTCCGTTATCCTTTAAAAGCTGGCTTGGACTCGATGTTTAAATATTTCATGTCCTGCCGAATGGGCAATGAAGAGAAGTAGAGGGATAAGAAGGCGTTGGAGACAGGGACAGACGAAGAGGAGAATAAAAACCAAAAGGCAGAAGACGATGGCATATAAATAATGTAAAAAGTGTGAAATGCGCCTAATGGTGTGCCAAGCCCAAGAAGTAAAAGCGGAAAGCGATAGGCGAAAAGAAGCCCATGAAATGGCGCATAAAATGACAATTGACAGCTGATGATATTTTTGCTTGAATGCGCTGTACGAAGCGTCTGTAAAGAAACCATCCCATGTATATATATTTATAAATATTTGATCGAACATCAGGTCTATGTAACATTTTCGTTTCTTGTTGCCAGGTAAGGGCTGAGCGAAAAATAAAAAGCACAACAATTCCAGTTAAACTCGCCGACAAACTCAGACATATTCATTCGGTGCCGCGAAGGATCAATACCGAATTCCACATTACACACTGTTTGCATTTTATACCACGTTGTCGTTCCATTAAAAGTAAAAAAAAAAACAATATGTCATGCAAGAACTGTCCACCCTACAAGAACTCGGAGCTGGGCGTCTTCTTTCCCGACTGCTTCGAACGCGTCAGCGGCCATTGCAACAAGAAGAATCCCGGCAATGTCCAGAATCTGCACTTCCTGGCCCACCGGGTCATGCCCAAGTTCTTCGATGGCATCGAGCTGGACTACCTGCACCGGTTGGCGCCCAACAAGTACATCACGGCCGCCTGGGTTCTCAGCCACATCAGGGCCTCGGGCTTTCGCTTCGGCGGGCTCTACACATTCCGCGTCCAAGACGACACTATGGTGAGTTTGGATCATCAATCATTCGATCGTCTTATATTTATACCCGTTACACGTGGAGTAAAAGGGTATATTGTATTCGTGCAAAAGTATAGAACACGGAGAAGATTTTTTAAAAGTGTTTGTTAAATTTGTTGTGTTTCTTAATACCTAACGAAATGTAGAAGAAATTTTTAAAATCGGACTATCCATTAAAAAGTTATGAGCAAAAAATTAAACAGCCACTAGATGGCGCTAGTAGCTTCGACGAGTGCTTATATCCATCTCACTCGCACTCCCTTAAGCTGAGTAACGGGTATCTTAATCGAAGTACTTAACTATAACGTTCTCTCTTGTTTTTTTTTATACTAGCTAGCAGTAAAAATGTAAAGGATATTAAATAATTAATATGCAATAATCCATAAATGGTATATTGGCATCTGAGGATTGATTGCATTTAAATCTTTAATTATTTGAAATAGACTAAAAGTATTAGGTATTAATATTTTAAATATTTTCTATATATTGATTAATTTATTTTAATATTTTTAAAACCCCTATCTTTTCAGTACACCCCAACCATAATGGGCGACATACATCCCACGTCACTGGCGGCCAACCTGAATATCCTCTACTATCCGTTCCAGTGCCTTCGCATGGAGGCCATTATGCAGAAGGCCAGGGAGGCTGCTCCGGTGGAGAGCCAGTATACGATCGAGTGGACGAGACAGTGCGACACTTGGACCGCCAATTTCTACAATGTTCGCAATGAAAATGGACGCTGTACGCTGTCCGTGATGAGATCGGTGTCCGCCCACTGGGCCCTTGGGGGAGAACTTCTCCTGGAGTGGAACGAACCCCAGAAACTGACGCCGGATCTGGCACTTGCAGCGCGGTAATGTAATATAATTGTTAAAATTATATATTCGTCAGAAATCCTTTCAGAAACCATAAGTTCCAAGATATTTTTATTATATTACAATATCTTTTTATCTTTCAGTTACTCGCACTATAACTATTCCTTGGCTGCCACTGCCTCAAGACAGGGTCTGGATGTTAGCTATTGGCAGCGCATTCATCCCCAAATCCAGATGGCCAATCTCCTGGCCTGGAATCGTAATACCCGCAAGACCATAGCCACCATATGCTATCAATGGAACTTCTGGAACTCGGCCGTCCATGGGATGTTCGACTCGGATGCCTCGGTGGGCTTCATGTGGACCAAGTGGGTAGTGCTGCGATTTCGAGAGTCTTATCTGAAATTATTGTTTTATTTCCTTAGATACCTAAGGCATTTGCCACTGCAAATGGGTTTCAGTGTGGTGATGAACCTGCCCACAGATCGATTTGCCTTCGGCATGCGTTTCGTTTTGGATCCGAGTGGCTTGAGACGTGGCGAATAATTGTGTGTGTCATTGTATTTCTTTTATTATATGTACTACTAAATTATCCATTGCAAGTCTTAGTCCAGAGTTCAGAGAATTACAAATTTGCCGTTTTGGAAAACTTTTATTTAATCAAATATTCCAAAAAGTTTTCTCCTACTAATTTTAATTTTTCCTTTGACTTTCAAATACATTTGCGGTGGAACTTTGGCTCACAAATATTTTTTTAAGCACTTTTTAGCCACACGTTGCACATTAGAAGCCACAGACTGAAAGTTTTTCCTCCTTGCAGCAAAAGAAGAAAACTCGCATGCATTTGATTTATGCGCTGGCAAGTCTAGACACTGTAAATATTTTTTAATGCCAGCACGAAAGACCAGAAATCTCGGCTCAAGAGGGAGCTAAGAAATTTATATGTACTTATACAAGGACATGTGTATCTATAAATCTAAAATAAATACAATTTACACAATAAATTTCCCGACCACTCCCAGCTGAGGAGTTGGGCATAATTTAGACCGAAAAAAGATAATGGCTCTTAATCCGATATAGAGCTCAGAAATATCCCCAGATGGTTCACTGCTTGACCCACAAACCGGAAAAAGGACAGAAAAAAAGGAGTAGCCAAGGCCTAAAGCAAAACGTTGAATTGATTTTTGGTTCAGAAAAACTTTTTAGCCAACAGAGTTTTCTTGGGAAAACATTGGTTGGCTTTAATTTCCAGGGTTTCGTATTTGTGTGAGTGCTATGAAAACTTTTTTGCACGCAGCCACACGGACATTCACTTATATGAGCAAATATTAATATTTCAATAAATGCCGAAAATCCTTTCGCCAGCCTACCCACAATCCCACCAACATCAAGGGGGTAAGCCAGGGTAAACTTTTCCCAAAAGACCCCGGGGCCAGTCTGCTATCCCTTTACACTTTTCCCGCTTATCGACGACTTTACAAATCATTAGATTTTCATATCCGATGAATTTTACAACGATTTAAACAACAAAAACCGAACCGAGACCGAAACACAAATTTTTCTGTCTCCTGCTTTTGCTGTTTTTCAGCCTCGATATGTCAATTTGTTGTTTTTCCACGCTCATATGTGGGCAAAAGGAAAATGAGGGGGGGGGCACATTTCCACGGTAGTGTCGCCCATTTTATGTTTATTTAAACTTCCCTCGTAGGCGGTAAATGAAGAGAAATGTATAAAAAGAAACCCAGAAATCAGAAATCAGCCATAACAATGGCTGCCTTTCCTGCAGAACAAAGGCAGCGATGGAAAAATAAAATGCAAAAATTCATTACAAGTAAATATTCCGAGAATGCGCTGAGTGGCGCTTTTCTTTCCATAATGAAATTATTGAATAAAGATTTAAGGCATCTGATATATTGTCTGATTCACAGAAGGCAGTATTTTTCTGCTTGAGAAAGGAAAATGTATTGAATCGCATAAATATTCCCAGTATCTCTTCATTAAACGAGTAAATATATTAATTAATTCAATTAAAACTTAACTAAATGACTACATAAAACCGAAACTAAGTCAGCCAAAATTTATAACCCACTAGCATAAAATATCAGCGTAAACAGAGGCAAAAGTGCATACAAATTTTTCATGGACCAGAAGTTTTTTCGCTTAAATAGCAAGCACAAAAAGGGAAAAAATAGAAAAACAAGCAAAGAAAAGTGAAGGGAAATGCTTGTTTGCCTGCCACACCGACCAACATTTATGTTTATGTTTCGAGTGAGGAAAAAACACCAAAAAACAAACACACACACATTATGTTCTGCTTGTTTTTGTTTTCCTTGGCGTTTTGGGTTCGCCGAGTGGAAAACATATTTAATTAAAGCTATCCGCATATTAAAAACTTTTTCTCCGCCATCTTTCCCTTCTCGGTGCTTATATTTTACACTCGGCTTGAGTTTTTCCGCTGCATACTTTTCGACTAGCAAACTTAAGCTTGCCACATTACGAAGCATAAACAAGAAAATTCCGAAAGGGAGACGCTTTAAAAGCTACAAAACAACAACAAAAAGCCCCAAGGCTCCAGCGCGGGGGTCACTCTCCAGTTTTATAAATATGGAAAATTTTAATGAATTTTTGTTTGCCGCCCGCCCGCAAATTGCCTCCCATTTGGCCCCCAAAAATAACCCGCACAACCCCCGCAGCACAATATCCATTCATTTCAATGGGGGTCTGCCAAACATTTAAGCAGCTTTAAAATGCGGGTCAACTCGGTGAACCTGAAGCTTTGCGTTCTCGATAAGAAGGCCAAAAGTGGAAATTTAAGCAAACAAAGGCAAGGGTAAGGTAAAAACCAAGAAATTGGAAAGCGAAAGGAGAAAATTCAAGTGTTGGCCAACACGAATAGTCAATGCTCTTTAAATAAAATTAAATAATATTGGGTTTTATTGATCAATAATGAAATTGCTTAGGAATTAAAAAAATTAAAAAAAAGTTACTTACTATTTTTTTTTTATTCGTTGTTTTTAAAACTATAATTTAAACCTATTATTTGGTATGATTTTAAAATTGTATTTTCTGAATAACTAAAACTTTTAAATTGTATTAAATTAAATTTAAGGTTTAATACTAAAAAATTCAATTGTATTTTCTCCTATAAAAGTTTAAAAATGTACAGAATAATTTCCATATTTTATTCTTATAGATCTAAAATATGTTTAAATAATTAAAATTTTAAAGATGTTAAATAAAACATAAAATCTTGTATACTTACCAAAATTATAGCGTACCGAGGCCAGAACTTCCTTTTTGTAATAACCCAGCTTTTTACACCGCATCCACAAAGACAAAGGGGCATTTTGAGTACTGAAGAGCAGGCTTTCTTTCAACCTTATTAACGGTAAAAGCTTAAAAGGAAAGTGCCGTAAAACGAGTTCATACACTCACACACATTTCCCGCTTGACCTGTTGGTAATTTCACCTCTCGAGTGAAAGTCATAAAATCGTAATAAAATTGGCGAACTTTTAATTTAATTGCTAGCGCGCACTTTTAACTCCGGAACTTTGAGTTTTTATATACATTTTCGCTGTTGTTCCTTAATTCAATTCGCAGGCACCGCAAATGCTGTTTGACTTGGCATCGGATTAAACGGGTCCGCGCATTAACATAATCAGCTCACATGTGGGCGGCCCTCAAGGCGCTTGGTGGGCGGGCGGTTGCTGCCTTCAAGGCCAGCAACAAGTGGGTGGCAATGGGCAAAGGGCGATGGGCGATGGAGGGCGGGGGCAAGGCCACAAGGCATTCAGCTGAATGCCAAGTGAGTAGCTCTTGTGCAGGGCAAAGTAAATGCGCTTAAACGCATTAAAAGGCAGCAAAGCGTTTGAGCAGCAGACTATGTATACTGGCAAAGGGCTGGCTGAGCAGACTAATGTCCTTGCTAAGTGGCCAGGCTAATGTCCTGCTTAGCTCCGACTTTGCCCCCTGATATGTGCTTAGGCAAAGAAGGTGAGTCAGTCGGGGAGTTACAATCTAGTAAGTACTTACAGATGATGGGCCACGATTACATTTGCTTCTTTCAAAGAATTTAGAAAAGGTATGGAAACCAATAAAGTATTAGGGGTATAATAGAATCCCAATTTTATGAAAAAAAGCTCACAATATATTAAAAGCTTTAAGATGATATGATTCATAACTCAGTGGTTTGTTATCAAACATTCATGAAAACTACCAATTTTTTTTCAATTTATTTACCAATACCAATACGGTTCGATTTTTTCCGTTTTATTTAGTTTTAAAGTTAAGATTTAGATTAAAATAAATAAAATTATCACCCATAATACCAAGTTCAAGTTCTACAACTACTGAATACACTAATTAGATCTTAGGAAAGGCGTTTTCCCAACCCTTTTTTTCGCTTAAATAAAGAACCAATTTTACACTCAACATCGAGTATTTCAAGAAGTCGGCACTTTCACCGCAATTGGCGGCCATTTTTATTGGCTCTATTACCCCGGCATCTTCGTAAGAATAAAAGCGGTGGTAAGAATAGGAAATGGCGGCAAAATAGGGAGAGGAATCGCTATTGGGGCAGCTGTTCATCTTAAAACAGGAAACGGAAATTGTCTATGGGTCCGCCCGCCTTTGGTTTCCTGCCTATGTGTGTGTGTGTGTTTAGGTGTGCAAAGGCGGCTGCTCGCCAAAGTTTTCCTTTCACTGGGTGGACTTCAATTCTTTTCCTTCCTTTGTTTTCCAATACAAGTATCGATGCTGTTCGGAGCCAAAGCAACACTTGAGGGAACTGAAATGGTGGACCCTAAGCGCCTCGCAGTTGGACAGTTAAAGTGGCGTCTATAAAGGTTGTTACCACTCGTTATTGGTTATGTCTGTAGGGTAAACCGATATTAAAGAACATTAGAGGAGGTTCTTATACCACAGAATAAACTAGGTATTTGAAATCACTTTTAAATGTCAAAATTTGTGTCTAAAAGTATGCTGTGAATAAAGGATAGTCGTCTTTCTGTGTGAATTCACATCACTTTTGGGGTAAAATTAAATTGTTGCATACTTTTAGGCACTTATTTTGACATTTAAAAGTGATTTCAAAAATGCAGCAATTTCTGTTTATTTCATTTCTCATTTCTTTTTATGGTAAACTATATTAAGGTATTTCTTACAATTTTAAAAGCGTCATATTTGAATTGCTTATAAAATCAAAACTGATTAAAAGCTAAGATAAACTTTCAAATTTCCACAAATGTTAGTATTATAAATTTCACCAGAAAAAGTGAATTTCAATTAAGTTTTTGAGTAACCGCAGGAAAGTGGTGAACAAAAAAGGAATAATTAAACTGTCAGAGGTCTTGGCGCTGTCAATTACAAGCAGCGTTTCCCCTGCGATTTCCAGCCGAAAGGCGCAGCGGGAAAAAAATTGTTCATATAAACTTGGCTTGGCAAATGCCAACTGCAGTCGAATGCAAATTTTTTCCTCATATTTAAATGGAAAATCAAACAGCGCGCTTCAGCTGTCGAATTTGTTGGATGTTCGATTCGAAAGGGGAAATGAGAAGCAGTCTGTCTGCTGTGTGGTGCAATTGAAGTGCTAGCTGCATAGAACTCGGTGTACATAAAAATAGAATTTCAATTAAATTCTATCAACTCTACCGTATGTCTGCCTGCCAAATGCATTAACCGAAAAGCCTGATGTGCAAAAATTGCGTATACATCATACAAAAAAAAAACATCTTCAAGTATCACGGCAAACTTTTCAATTGCCAAATTAAAATGCTGATGAAAGGATTCGTTGAGGGATCTCCTGTTCTCGAGAGGTGGCAAACTGATACGCCCAGTCGACTTTTTGCGCACTTTGCCACTTGTTTATTTACCGCTCCGCCTCGTTGCCGCCCCAAAACTACAGCAACAACAACTCATCAGCTGCGGTTGCAGCTCATAAACGTTTCGCACTACATTAAATTTTATTTAGCACTCTCCCAGTTCTTCTGCCCTCCATCGCATCGCCCATCTCCCATCTCCCTGGCCCGCATTCATATTCATTTGTGTTAAACGCAGCGTGGCACAGACTCACATTCCGAACCAAAGGATGCTCCCGGGGATACCGGCAGATCCTGCAGCTCCTCCAGCTCCATCCATAGTTTTCCTCCACTTTTTTAAGAGCCTTTCAAAGTTTGTTTGGGATTTAGAAAGCAAAGAAGCAAAGAACTTTAAATTGCAACTTATTTTCAAGTTGCGTAGTCATCAAATTTGACTTTGATTGCAGTTCCATTTTCAAGCTTAAATATTTATTTTATTTTACTGACTAACCCTACTTATTTAATTGAAGAACTAAGATGTTCGTTTATTTGTTTGAGAAAATATTCCCAATTTGTAAGCTAAGCATATAAAATATTCAACTGCTCGTGGCCAGTGTAACCGCAATAAACGCCTCATCAGTTTGCCTTCAGCTCGTAGCACGCACATCAAATGAACATTACGCATACGCCATGCTGTCATGCCCGTGGACAATACAGGCGCACAACAAAGGCTGTCATTTAAGTCAATTGCCAGAAGTCAACAAACCCGAACGGCAGGCACATGTCCATGTCATACACACATACATCTGTATACACCCAGTTGGGGGGTATACTTATTTGGCCAGGTCCCACCGTTCCACTCGTCCTATAGATATGGTCAACAACTCATGCAATTGCGTGCAAATTACCGAATTAGCCAGCGTTCACCTCAACGCTTTTCCCCGTGATGTTTTCCTTTCAATTAAATCGAGCCAAATGGATCGCAGGGGCAATTCGAGCGGCGGAACGGAGTCGAATGTCCAATAAAAGCGCTGAATGACAACAACGTGCTATAGAAAATTAACTTGGCTAGACCAAACCAAACCGGACCGGAAACGGAACCTGCATCGGGCTTCACTTTTTTGCCAGCACGTTTATGCCAACTGTTTTATGGCCATATTCGGGGTGTTCTGGTACTAAAAATAAGTTTTATAACTCTGAAATGCAATAAGAAATAAGATTAAGAACCATTAAAGTTTGGAAGCTCGTAAATAAAGTATTTACGTTATTTAACTTTACTATTTTTAGAAATAAGATAGAACCAAGCTTTAGGAACTCATAAATTAACGGTTTTTAACTAAAACAATTATTTCCTACTCCAAGAATCATAAAACATTTTTCTTTAATATTTAATTTGATAAATAAATAAATATTTCGGGTTGTTCTGATATAAAAAATAAGTTTTAAAAACTCTGAAGTTGCATTTACCATTTTTCTGTAATATTTAAATTTAAAAAAATTGTCTATGCCCAAATGTATAAAACTGTAAAATAAATACAAGAACATACAAATGGATAAATATAAAAATAATAATATAATAATCAGAAATCGCTATATAAATTTAAGAAAAATGTTATTATAAATCAGTAAAATATATATAAAAAGTTTATTAATTAATTTCAAGTTTTGGTTTTTCTATAACAAATCTGAGAACATACTTTTTGATCCTATACAATTTTCCACATAAAAAATCCACCAAGCAGCTCGCCTTTCACCTGCCATCAAGCGTTTGCAACACGCGTGCGTGACACTCACGTAAGCAATGAAAAAAGCAAAAAAAAATTAAGAAAAACTTAAAATAAAAGGAATACACGCTGATGCTTCTATTAAAATCGTCTGGCACGTTTCGGAGTCAAAATGTCATTAAACTGAGTTTTTACCGGCGTTTCCCAGGCTGGCATTAAGTTGTCCGGTTTCGGTTTCTGCCTCGGTTTGGCCGCTTTTAAGAGAAAATCAATTTTCATAAATTTTACAACCGTGCGGCAGTTGCATATGGCACGCCTGTGAAACACGCTGCTCTTTTCACCTTTGTCACGAACTTCGCTGGCGGCTTTCGGCCTTTCCCCATTTTTGGTGGCAAAGTTCGAGGCATTGGCAAAGTTTTTCCAGTTACCGCTTTATTTTCTTCTTTTTTTTGTTTGGCAAACGTGGCGCATTTTTAAATGGTCACGTTTTACAGTTTAAGCGCCACGGTGAGGCAACGAAAATACATCAAAGCGGCGAGAAAAGTGTAAACAGGCGCGTGTTTCGGAATGGGCGTGGCAACGTGCCCAGCCCCCCTCCTTCAATCGACTTCACGTTTGGCCACAAAGTTGCAGGCGGCGTGAAAATGAAAAAAATGAATTTGCTGCAGTCTGGGCGAAAAGGAAAAGACGGGAAAAGTACGCTGAGAACTTGGCGAAAGTTTGTAAACTTTTTAAACGCGCATTACACGGGCTGAGCATGTTCGAGACCTGCGATTTGGCCATGGAATGCGGCGATGCTGGAGATGTTGAGAAATTGTAACTGAAATTTGGCAGAATACGTTTCCAAATACGACGCTTCGGTATGTTTGATGTATTGGACTGCACAACAACATACAGCGAACCCTTTTCGATTAAGCCAACAATAAACATTCGATTTTGATTGGATCTCCAGCTCGACGAGAGCGAACTACTCGTGAGCTCCTTTTGGGCTGTGCCAGCAAACGAGTTTCTGGTAATTGAACTTGCACGAAAATTCGTGAAATCCCAAGAAAGTATCGCAGCCACTTCAAAGCCAAAGAAAGTGAACAAAATGTTTCTCTGACAAAATAATGTAATCCACTGACACATTTTTAAAAAAGGTACACAATTTTCTACAATTTTATTTAAAGAGAATGAACACAAATCCCCCATTTAAAAACGTTATGATATTTTTCTAAAGATATAGGTATCACTTCATATTTAAATTTAAAATAATTTATACATCAGTTTAATATCCCAAATCATTGTAAAAAAAAAGAATAAATAAAACCCCGAAATGTAAACGTATATCTGCATTACGATGGTGGCCCAAAAAAATCATTTCTATTGCGGTAAAATGACGTAGCCCAGCTCAAAAATATCCAGCTGATATAACAAGGTGTCATCCAATTTTAAGCCAACTCAAACACCCAGTTAACAGCACCGCCACGGAAGTTGGCCAACCTTCACCTTTTTCAACAATTTTCCCACCTGAAATGCCACCAACCACCTCTCAAAAAAGAAGCGAAAAAAATAATATGCCGCCATTTTGGTGCAACCACTTAAATGGCAACTGTAATTAGCATCATGGCCGCATGGCAGCTGCTATTAAATAGTCCACGCTCAAACGGGGGAAGGGGGAGGTTGCGAGGTGGGGGGTTTTGGCCAACATAAACTGAGCTGAGGCCGACGTGGCGTATACGCAACGTTGGGCGACAAGCGCGAAGAGCAGGCTCTGTGTTGTCGTAAACTCTGCTAAACTGTTTGCCACTTTGTCGCGCAAAATGCTAAACTTTGTCGGCGGCAACGGCGTTGATGGCGATGAACTCGACGAAGGGGTTTGGGTTTGGGTTTGGGCTTGGGGTTACAAGGAGGACCCATCATCAAAAGGCTTAAGCAGCATCAGTCGCAGTCGCAGTTTGCCATCAGAAAAATGGGCGATGGCGCAGCGCAAACTTTACGAAATAATTTTGCATAAATTTTCGGGGCGAAATTTGCTTTTGGCTTTGCTGTGTGCTGGTTTTTCGCCAGCCATCCAAAGTCCGTGGCCTGACCTGCTCGTTGCTTCCCAGCTTCCCAGCTACCCAGCTCCCCAGCCAGCTGCGGCTTATTTACAAGTTGCCATAATATTTTGCGTGCCGAGACGAGGTCCGCTTCGCCACTGAACGCTTTTCCCTCCGCCTTTCCCAGCACTTTTCCCAACCATGCTGTCTGTTGTCGACAGCCATTTTCACGCTTGAACAAATCACAAGCTGCTTAGTTTCATAATTAGAAGCGTCACATTTTCGGGGCGCGCGCACTCTCGCACTCTTGTGCTAAAACTCGCTGTGCATTATGGCCCGAAATGGCAGCAGCCGGGCCCAGATGAACCTGGCCAAGTTGCTTCAGCAACAGCGTTGTTTGGCCAACAGCACCGCCCGGTTAAAGTTGAGTCGTTGGGGTGCCCTTCATATAGAGTGCATCAACTTGGGCTGGAAAACTTTGGGCAGTGGTGTAGGAATTTACATTCTTAAAAGGGGCAATATTAGAATACAAATTTATTTAATTATTAAAAAAATTACTGGTGTTTTTTTGAATTACTTTTAATGGTGGCCAAAAGTATGCAACAAAATAGATCAAATACCTTTTAAATTGTTTTGCATACTTTTTGACACCTTTATAATGGTTAAATTAATTTTTCATTTATCAAAATTTTCGTATTTATTTTTATTTTTTTTTGTATTTTTTTATTTAATTTTTATTGAAATTTTTATTACATTTTTTTTTAATTTTTATACAAATGACTAATATTTTCAAATGATGTCTAGTGGTACCTTGAAGGATGCAACAAAATAAAGAGATCACTTTTAATCATTTTATTTGTACCATTAAAATTTTTTTTTTGATTTATGTTTACTTGTCTTTTTTTGTTACAATTTTTTTTTAAATTATTAAAAAATTACTTGTGTGTTTAAATGATGTCTAGTGGTAGTAGTATCCTTGTCATTATTTTAATAAAGTTATTTACCTGAAAGTATGCAGCAACATTTGTTTGCCAGCCAAAGTACGGCATGAAATTAGGCGCAATTGTAACAGAGTTGCCAACTTGCCATAAACACAACGGCAATGACTCACAAATACACATGCCGGGGCCGAAATACAGTGACAAAAAAGGCAAACTTGGTCCTTAAAGTGGGTTGAGTTGGCTGAAAGAGGCGGATGACGGGGGGTTTGGGGGAATTGAGAGGCTCGGCAGGACCTGAACAACTTTTGCTTATTTATGTTGATTTTGCAGCCAGACTTGGACCTGGACTTCGGTCGGAAATGGCAAGCATAAATTAAAAGAGTTTTTTGACAACCCTTGGAAAATTATGATACTTATTATTTTGAGCAAAAGTTTTCATTACAACTTCGTCTCGAGAGCAGGTGCGACGATGGCAGAAGAAAGCCAACCGAAGCCAGCCAGGCAGAGGCAGCCAGCAAAGTTGGCCAAACATTTTTGGCAATTGAGTGGGGAGTGGTGAAGGGGGGTTCAGTTCAGTTACAGTGCATAAATTGCAAAAGTCCCTTGGCCCACTTTTGGCCCGGCTTTAGGCCGCACTGATAGCTAGGAGCACCGCCCCGTTTGCAACTCAATTCCAACATACATTTGCATGTCAGGACACCTAATCACAAACGGATAATGTCCCATTCAACCAACCAGCCCCCAAAATGCATTCTCCTCGGAGTCCAAGGACTCGGAATTGCCCTCGCCTCGGGAGGACAACCAGAAATCTTAAAGGAAAATTAGCTTTTGGCTTTAAGGCTTAAGCTTTTTGGCAACGCCAAGCGAAAATCCTTTTTGGCTGTCAGCACGCCACTTGGCAAACAAGGAGGAGCCAGAAGATCCTTGCCAGGCGGACGGTGGTCGGAGGACACTGGTAAGTAAAAGTGGTTCTGCTGGGCTGCCTGACTGGCTGGCTGGTTGGTTGGTGTGAATCCCAGCATCTAAGTCAGCATAATGCGCTAACAAACACTTTACTTGCCAGTCTCTCACTGAGTTTGAGACACGACACTGGGCGAAAAATGTCCGGGGGTTAGCAGGGAATGGCCAGAGATGATTTAAAGGCGAATCCCTTACCGAGATGGGGTCTTAACGGATTCAGTTGTTTTCTATTCCGCCGCCACCCCCTCTCTCATCCATCCCCCAGGAAAATATCAAGTTAAATGGCCATAAAAGACAAGCAAAAGTGAGCTATGATAATATATTTCTGAATAATATCAAAAGGATTAGGGGATACAAAGTAAATATGAAGGTTAAATGGGTTAAAAAAGATGATTTGTGTTCTATACAATTTTAAATAAATTAAATTAGGGAATTCCAATAACAGGTAATTTTATTTAATTTTCTTTGGAGATGAAAAGCTTAAATTTAAACATTTAAAATCAAATTGATTAAATTTGCTAGTATAAACCTAAAGTTTCTTGAACTAATCCATTTAATCTAAAATCTCTCATATTCCTTATATTTAACTTGTATCTTTCCCTTTTTGGTTTCGCCCATCTACAAAAACGTAGAAATTCCTATTCGGTTGGCCTCCAGCCAAAGGTGTCGCGAATTTCGTGTGCCAGGCAAATTGCCATCTGTTAAGCCCAAATTGTAATTGGGTCAATTCTATTTTGCCCACGTTTATTTAAATATTTGCCAAGAATGTATGTATGTTTTTGCCTGACGACCGCAAGGCGTACACAATTATTTTGCCAACAATTTGGCAAGATGGGAAATTGCCAAGTGCCACATATACGCGAACGAGACTAACAACGAAATTCTTCGTTTGCTTTCGTGGGCTGAGAAGTTTTGCATCAGTTTGCATTTCGGAAGTTTTTGTGGAAAGGACTTTCGGCAGCTGAGTCCTGCACCCAAACATACACTTACTCACACGAACACATATCGATAAGGCATTAGAGATCTGTAGAAAGTTTATTTTGCCTGGCGGGGATAGTAGAAGCTTGGGTGATGAGGAACTAGCAAAGCTAAACAAACCAGACTATCTTCTCCTCTGTCTCATCAGAGATGCGAACTAGGCAAAATAGATAAACGAAATCCTGTAAGGTATGTGAAAATATTTAAAACAAAAATAATAATAATAAAAAATTAATTACTACATACTATCTTAATTATTTTTATTAATATTTTTAAAATATATTAAGAACCTAAATTTTATTTCTGAGTGCAGTTTTAAATATTTTAATATTGAGTTAAAATAATAGGTATACAAATAAATATTTTTCTGATTAATAGAGTTTTGAAATTAAATTTCACAAAAGGTGTCCAAAAGTATGCAATAATATTTTTTAAGCTCAAAAATAGGAGAAATCCATAAATTTTCTTTTGCAGATCGGCCAACCATATGTTCATCTCTGCCTCTCAATATCTATATCTTGTTGGCGAAACTTTGACTGGCGTTGACACTGACTGAGAGACACAGAGCGAGTTGCAGATGGAGTTGCCCCAAGTGGCAAGTGCTTGTTGCACGCCGAGAGCCCAGTTGCTTGGCGCTTCGGCTTGCTGATTAGTTTCGGGCTTATGGCTATTTGAGTTTGGCATTTATTGATAGTTGCCGACTGCTGGCAGCTCCGTAATTAAATAATTGATTGGCATCGGGCATTGGTTTATCAATAAATTAGGTGCTAAGTGATGACTAGACAACTCTTTCGGGCTTCAGCAGGAGTTGGCTTAAACTTTAAGCAAGTGGCAATACAATGGGATTTCCTCGTAGTTCTTTATTTTTGTAGTCAGGCAATTTGATTAGTCCAGCTAAAAATGTTGCCAACAAACAAATCTCACACATGAGTACGTACTGCAGAAAAAATATTTGATAAATTCCATAAAATCGTTTGGGATGCAACATTTTAGCTATGCGGTTAAAAAACGAAATGAAAAATGCAGCTTTCAAAAGGCCCAGAAATCAGGAATGAATGTTTAAAAATGTATAACTCAATGAACATGCAATGCAATAAACACAAAAAAGAGAAAATGTTTCCACGCAGTCAAAAATCGCCTCTGAATACTTTTATTTGAATCTCCTCTGCTGTTAAGTCGCTGGCAGAAAACAACAAACGGAAACGAAAATGTGTTCAAGTGAAATAAATTACTTTATGTGCTGCCAACACAACGGAGAAAAAAGCAGGAAAACAGCAGCAGCTGAAAAATAAACATAAAAAGTAAAAATCGAGGCCCACAAAGCGATTTTCACAAACAAAATGAAATAAGAAACAATAAGGGAAAATAAGATAGAGGCAAAGTGAGAAGCAGCCCACGAATGGCAAATGAAAAGCGCGTAAAATAAATAAATAAAATTCAAACTGATTATGCATGGCGGAAAAATCGGATTCTTGTATTAAAAAAGCAAAAAAAAGAAGGTTGCAACGGGCGGCAGCACTCAACCCCCCATTTTCCGGCCACGCCCACAACTAAACTGTGAAACGGCAGACAGCAATCCACACAAATCACAACAGAAAAACAGAGAAAGAAAAAGGAACGAAAGGCAAAATTTGCATTTTAATGCGCTTCACTTGTTTTGGCAACGCCAACAAGCAACAACAAAGAAAAGAAAGGCAGACTTTTCTTTTCGGGAAAAAGGGTGATGAAAAGAATCCACCAATTGCAGAGACATTTCTCCACTTCTCCATTTTAAACAAAAGTTTTGACTCGCTTTTGATGGAATATTAAAAACTGGCAAGTAAACATAATTATCTAATTTATTTTTGTAACCAAAATTGAATTAAAATGATTAAAATGAAAAAATAGATAACACTTCCAAGCAAAGCAAAGATATTTCGCTATTAATTTCCCACATATTCTAAATTCAACCTTCTTATTCACCAAATTTTAGAAATAACCAGGTGAATAAAAAGTTTTACCTACAACTTTCCATACCAAATAATATTTTGTGCAATGCCCAGCCTTTTTTATGTAAATTACCACCAATTTGTGTAATATTATGTTCAAAGTTGGTACTCGAAAATAAAAAGCTTTCATATAATATCCAAAAAAATAAATGGCAAAGGGTGATGAAAAGAATCCACCAATTGCAGAGACATTTCTCCACTTCTCCATTTTAAACAAAAGTTTTGACTCGCTTTTGATGGAATATTAAAAACTGGCAAGTAAACATAATTATCTAATTTATTTTTGTAACCAAAATTGAATTAAAATGATTAAAATGAAAAAATAGATAACACTTCCAAGCAAAGCAAAGATATTTCGCTATTAATTTCCCACATATTCTAAATTCAACCTTCTTATTCACCAAATTTTAGAAATAACCAGGTGAATAAAAAGTTTTACCTACAACTTTCCATACCAAATAATATTTTGTGCAATGCCCAGCCTTTTTTATGTAAATTACCACCAATTTGTGTAATATTATGTTCAAAGTTGGTACTCGAAAATAAAAAGCTTTCATATAATATCCAAAAAAATAAATGGCAGCCAAAAAAACAAGAATGAAAGAAAACTTTTTGTATAAGCTTCAGAATTTATCTGCCGGATAGCTAAAAGTGCCCTTACCGAATTTCTCTAGCTTATTTTCGTGTTGACCACTGCAAGAGTCTCTTCTGATAAAAATACGAACACAATAATCAAAAATCATGGCAACAGACAGTGAAATGACACCTGTCTGTCAGTTGTATAGTGTTGTGCTCGGTGCCTTGCTTCGCTTGATTTGGCCTGAAAACTTTTGAATTTGCATATTTTAGTAGCCGGCAAAGTTGCTTTCATATTTTTTAACCCTCTCCAGTAGTTGGTTTCCCATTGTTCGGGAACTGACTTTTCCGATTCCTTATTGGTGGTGGTGAAGGTGTTGTCGTTGCACCACCTCAGTTATGCATCTAAATGTATTTTACAATATTCTTTTCATTCCCCCGTTGTTCGAAAACTCCCCGAGTTACTGAGTGTCTATAGAATTATTTTGCAGCATTTCTATGCATTTATTGATTGAGGTTGGCAGAGTGAAAATAAGCAAAAGAGCAGAACATCGAGTATGATAACTGAAAACATGACAAAATCATAAATATTGAATACAGAGTGCACTGGAAAAAATATGTAAATAAAAAAAATTATAGAAACTCCAATAATAATTCGAAAAAAAATGTCTAAAAAACTTTAACTTTAAAAACTTATCGTATGGAAGTATATTTCCTGTATAAAAAAAATCATAGAAAATCCAAAAATAATTCTAAAAAAAATGTTTAAAAAACTTTAACTTTTAAAACTTTTTACTGCAATCGTTGCTCATTTTTTTCACCTGTTCTAAGACCCTTGCTATTGGACAACAAAAACCACAATTGTTTGGCAAGTTCCAAATGCCAGTGGGTAAAGCTTATTGAATCATTTCACAGCAAAGTACAGCAAAAACGAGAACTACAACAATGGCAATAATAATCAGCATATGCAGATCCGAACAGCAATTGACGTTTGACAGAGGAACATAAATGGGGAATGGAGAAGCTCCCAGGTTGTGAATAAAACAAAGCTATGCGAATGCGAATGCATTGGTGAAAAAGTTGAACATCTCTCTTTCGGGTCCGTACGCCCCATCACTTCCGAGTTTTCCCTTTCCCTCTACTCTACCCACTTCTTATCGGTGGCTGTCATAAAAGTGTGGAGCATTTTCAGCTACGTCATCATCAGCAACAATGATGTGGAAAAGGCCAAGGGGGGGGGATTCCCCCGACATCCCTGCACATGCTCACCCTCATATCTTGTCAAGTTCTTCGAAAGGGAGCGTGGGGGTGGAGAATGTTTAGAGTCTATAATCTTCAAATAATGGAAAAACTTTTGCTGTTAAGCAAGAGGAATGCCAAAGCTTAGATTTGTCTTTTATTTTGGGTTCTTCACTTCTTTTTTTCCTTTGTTTCTTCTTTTCAAACCCAAACCTCAACCAACCGCATTGCCAAGAGTTTTGATATTTTTGTTATTTTCATTTTCCCCCCATGCAGTTGACAACCCTGGAAAGTGTTTTTGTTGTTGCCTCTGCTCGCTGCGGCTGCTGCTGCTCACTCGATTTTCAATTTATTTCGTTTGCTGGCTTGCGTGTGGTAGTTTCAATTTTTTCTCTGAATTTCCTTTCGTTCAGTTCTATTTTTTTGCTGCTGCTTCTTTGAGCGAAAACTTCATCAACTGTTTTGCTTCTACCTGTGGCTTAAAGTCTCCAAGCCAACACCACAATCGGTATATTCCCAACCATTCTCTCCCCTCCCCTTTTCTCCGCCCCCTTGAGCAATCAGCCAACATTTTTTTCTCCTTCGAATTCTTTTCCATCTTTTTTCGTATTTTTGCTGCAAATTAAGTTTGTGTCAAACGAGGGGGTTGGGTGGGTGAAAACGGGAGCAAAAGCATTTATGCCTTTGTGGCAAGTTAATTTCAATTTTATTGCCAATTGATTGAGATTTGAATGGAATGGCATTGGAAACACCCGCTTTTGGCAACGTGTCGCCATTAAGCCATTGGCAAATGGCAAGTGGCAAGTGGCAAGTGGCATTGGCCCTAAGCCATGGCTGATTAATTTCTCACATTTCGCCGAATGAATCAATTGAAAATTCGACCATTCAAATGTCAGCAGCAAAATGCGAATTACAAATGTTCGCGCTTTTTATATTTTACACTCTTCTGATTCGGAATAAAAGTCAAGCTGAATTTGGAATTGGCGATGACAGGCCGAAAACCAAAGTTTAGTTGGCCAGTATAAAATGGTAGCTAAAGAAATTGATGAAAAATATTAATTTAAGTTTTAAAGAAACAAAATGTAGAAATATAAGAAAATATAATATAATAAAAGTAATGATTATCATTTAGTTTTTGTAGCTTACTATTTTTTGCTGTTTCTATGATGATTTTAGTTTATGGAAATTAAGGAATTATGGAATTTAATTTAATATTTTGTGAAATTTAAATATTTTAGCTATTACAACCGAAAGAATTTTTCCATCTCTAAAATCCATAAAAAGCTAGAAATAAAAAAGTGCAGGCACTCAATTTTGTGCCACACAATAAAATGCCCCGAAGCTTAGTTCGCTCTCTTTAGCATTGAAAAATCAACCTTTATTCACGGCATAATAAAAATCAAGAATTTCTTTTTGGATTTCCAAAAATAAAATGTTAACGAACCAAGCTCCCAAGCGGGGGTCAATTACACCAAAGAAAAATAAGCCAAAAGAAATGAAGATGGAGGATTTAAGGTCATGGAACAGAGAACAGAAATTACTCCATAGGTCGAAGGTCAACGAGCAGAGCCACTTAACACTTGAGCTTACAGTTAATTTGGGGAAAGTGAAAGCATTTAAAGACGACAAGGCAAACCAATTTTCCACAAGACTGTCGACCTTGCCAAGTGCAATTTGTAATTAAATTGTTCTCGAAGTGCGGCAAACAAAAGCCCCAAAAATCCGGTGAAAGCAATTTCGAGCTTGGCTTATCCCGTCAGCCGCAAAAATGACAAAAGGCAAACAAACAAACAATTTGGCAAATTTCGCACAATTCTGCTGGCGCATTAATTTCGCATTGCGCGTGTCAATAAGCCAACAATCAATGCACTCGACGGCATTTTCACATTCCGCGTGGATCGCGGCGAAAAACCAAATTAAATTTCCCCTCGAAATGGTCTCAGCTGAGATAAAAAACTGAAAATGCAATTTGTGTTGTTGGCGTGGGTGCATCAGCTGCACTTGGCTGCAGTTTTATTGGCCCTTGCCATCCGTTTTCTGTTTCTGGTTACGTTGACATGTCTTCTCGCCCAAAACTCGAACCCAAACCCCTGTTTTCTGTGGTAAGTTCTGTTTGAGATTGCACCTGCATGGATATCCGTTGCAGGCACCCCCGGAACATTTTCCATTTCCCATTTCCCCGCCGCCACCATTCGTGGTCATCATCGGCGGCATCGTTGCATATTCATACGGCCCATTGTTGCCATGCAGTTGATGCGGGCGAGCTGATTTTTATGTGGCTGACCAGGCAGCAGGTTTGGTCCGTTTGGCCATTTTCTGTTTGGTTTTTATGGTCTCAGCGAGCGAAACGCAAAAAAGGGAATTCAAGCCGGTCAATTATGGCGGAGATTGGCAGACAAATGGATGCCCTTTTGGATTTTGGCAGCCAGTTTGAAAATATGGAATACCAATGCAATTTAATTCGTTTATTCAGGCTGCCTGAAAATGCGTTCTTTTAAGCGCAAGATTAGGGTATTTTACCAATCCTTGAACAAAATGTTTATAATTTAAATTTAAACTTTATATTAATAGTCATAAAATAATCCATTTTATTAATTTATTATTTACTATTTACTGTCTAGCATAAATAAAAATTTTATTATTAATCAATAGGATATTCGAAATTATGTAAAGAAATTAGATGAAAAATTGTTTTAAGAGTAGTGTAAACGTTGCAAATTTTTTATAATAATTAGATTAGAAGGAGGATTTTTTAAAAATATTTAAAGATATTTGACTAAGGTATAAAAATGATTAAAGATGAAACGTTTCGCTTTTTTAGATGTCTCTTCTGGTATAGAATTTTTATCTATTTTACAAAATTTAAGAACCCCCAATCTACATCAATCATACGCGTACCTGCGCCAAATAGAGCATTCGAATGGCTCTCGCTCCGTTAGCGAGATATCATGGCTTGTCTGAATGGGATGATGGCTTGGATTGCTGGATGGTTGGCTGGCTGGCTGATGTGGTGGTGGCCAAAAGGAGAGCGCCTGCGTGTGTCACGTTTAAAATATGCGCATTTTTGCAAATGACATTTCAGTCGCACCGCACTATCACTAATTGATATCATATGATGGAATTTATGCACAGACACCAACCGACCGATGGCAAAGGACTTTCAACCTCCTCCGGTCCTCCCGATCGGTAATCGGTGCTTGGTGCTCGGTGCTTGGTGCTTTTCATGATTGTTGGAATGGCGGTTACTGGTGGCGGGAGAAATTGTCGGGTTAATTTTTGCCCTTTAGTGTTGCTGTTGTTGGTCGATTGCCATTTCGCTTTTTGCGGTTTGTCGTCGCGTCAGGACCGTCATGTGCCCCTGTCCGTTGTCCGCTGTCCGTTGTCCGTTGTGTCCGTTGTGTCCGTTGTCTGCTGCCTGAGGTTGGCCGCTCTGCGGTGTCGAGACTGCGGCCCGATCATTCATTTGTCAAGTTGTCAGGATATGGTTCGGCAGTCGGCAGTTGGCAAGATATGCTGCCGTTGACATAAAGTGCGCCATTTAGATTTCACGGCTGCCCAAAGTGCCCTCTAAAGATAAATTACCAGTCAAAGTTTAAGTTTTAAGGGTAAAAAAGAAACTGTTGTTACAATTTATTAAAAATATATTTTAAAGAAATTATAAAAATCATAAATATCAAGTAGACATTCGTATTCATACATCACACTACCAGTTCAAAAGTAGTTCTCAAACATTTCAGGCAATAAGTTAGTATAGTTCTGAAAAATTTTTGGTTTGAGGTACACTAAAAGCTGAGAAACGGAAAGCTACAAAAATGGAATTCGGTGATAGAGTCTTCGACCGTTTGAATGAGTGGACAAAGTCGACTGAAGCCAAACCCGGTGAAATGGGACGCCTCTTGGCCATTCTGCTGACCATAATAGTCATCTGCTATGCCGTTGTCGTGGTCTCTCGCATTGTGGTGTCCCTGGCCGTGCCAACCCTGGTTATTGTGGCCCTTCTGCTGGCCTACCGCTTTGTCAGCCCCGCGGAAATGGAAGATGGTCTCAAGGAGGTGCCCAATATGCTGACATCGTTTACGAACTTCTTCACTGGGATATTTTACAAGGCGATTACGAACTAGATGACCTTGGAACCTGTGGTGTTCGTAAATTGTTGGTGTATTGAACTATATTCAGAGGAAAATGAGGCTAATATTTGTAATTTGATAATTTTGAAAAGATTTCGAAATAAAAATCATTCTAAATTTAATTTGTTTTTTAGTATTTTATAGTAACATTTTACATTTTATAACTAAACTTTTACACACACAGTTCTAAAAATACAGAAACCTTTTGACATAACTTTTCCATTTCCAAAAGCAACTTCAAAATGTTGTAAATGCAGGCTGACAGGCATTCTTATGCGAACTCTCAAATATCCCGAACATCATTTCAGTCCTTAGCACTGGGCCATTATTTATTTATGGCCCCAACGTTGTTCACATATCGATAACCAAGTTTGCCATCAACATTCCTGTCAGGACATTTAAAGGCCTAACAACCAGACAATGAGTGAGAGGGAGGC
This sequence comes from Drosophila prostipennis, assembly GCA_037075205.1. Taxonomy (NCBI): domain Eukaryota; kingdom Metazoa; phylum Arthropoda; class Insecta; order Diptera; family Drosophilidae; genus Drosophila; species Drosophila prostipennis. The sequence goes on along the minus strand of JBAMCJ010002194.1, from coordinate 5,345 downwards.
GACAGTCACAGGACAGAAGTTGCAGCACAGACACAGGATCCATGTTTATGTCCTGGCAGGGCAACAAAAATACGGGCGAAATGCAGCCCGACTTTTGTATCCCTTTCCCGAATTTCCCGATTTTCACACCCCCCAACGCCCCATTTGGAATAGTTTGCTTTCCGTTTTTGTCTGAGTGTGCGAAGTTTTGTCTCGTTGTTTTCACCATTGACCGTGACGCTCGTTTCGCCGGCGCGGATGCGAACTTTGTTGCTATTTCACCAACTAACCCCCCCGTTAACCCCCCTGCATTGCCGGTCTTCCGTCTATGAGAACGTGCGTTGTCTGCTACCTGACGGTTGACTTTCTTCCTCTAATGAAATGCGGTTACAAATGCAATTTTACATTTTTCACAAAAAAGCATTTTATCTGTCGACGCCAGGCCCGGCCCGAAAACGCAGACTCCAAACTCCGGGATACGACTCTGGAGTTTTGTACACTCGAAACAAAATGTGATTATCTATGTTAAAATTAAAGTTTTTGAATTAAAGTTGCTACAGAAGTAAAAATAATTTAAAACGAGTACTTCGACTATGAGATACTCGTTACTCAGCCAAATGGAGTGCGAGGAAGATGGAGATATGCAGTCATGAAAGCTACTGTCTCCATCTAGCGTCTATTTTATTTTTTGCTCATAACTTTTTAATAGATTGTCCGATTTGAAAGTTTTCTTTTACATTTCGATAGGTATTAATAAACACAACAAAATGGCATTTCAACTTTTACAAAGTCTGTAAGGATGTGGGCGCCAGGTTTTTTTAAAGAAATTATAGAAATTTTTAAAAATCCTAATGATACCTTTATCACTTTGGTCAGAAAAACTACACCTTACTTACAATGGATATACAAATTTTTTGTGTTAGATAATGTTTTTTTCGATTTATTTTCCTCCCTCTATACCATTTAGTGATTGTCCAAAGGACAGATTCTAAATTCAATAAAAGAAAAATGTTCTCCCTGAAACTTCTGCCATCGTAAAACACCAATAGTTCATTTATAATGTCCCAAAATAACCATTAATCTGCAACGGGCCTGTATTTTCTACTTTAAATATACAAAAAAAACTAAACTTAGGATAGGACAACTTGTTTAAACCGAAGGTATATTTTAGGTATATTTTTTCAAATGTACTTCTTGCAAAAGCATACGAAAACCAGGCAGTAGTCAGTGCACGTGACATCCATGTGTCGCTGCCCCTTTTTCGGGGGGTGGGCGATTTCCTCCATTGTGCTTGTGTTTCGAGCGTGTTCCTGTTCGGGCCGCTGTCCCAAAGCTCGGCCCTTGACTGCCACCTCCACCTCCAAAATCCACACCTCCACAATGCCATTTCCCAACTCTCCTCCTGCCGACCAGTCGTCAGCTTGTTTGCACCTTGTCGAAATTAGTGTTTGTACCGAAATGAACACGATTTGTTTGACCAGCAGGTGTTGAAAATACACTGTGCTACATGGTCGAGTTGTTGGCTGTCGGCTGTCCCCCTGTAGGTTCTCCTCCTCCACCTCCTCCTCCCTTTTTATCACCCATCTGCTCCGCTCTGCCGTGTCATACGCGGCGTATGGGTAATGTTTTTCAAATTGTTGCGGTCAGTTTGAGAGACATTTGGTCGGAATTGCTCTGTTTTGTTTCGGTTTCTATGCTGGCAGCGGTTTCGGATGGTTGTTGTGTTCTGTGCCATTTTATAAACATCACGAACACTTTGTTATTTCGGTTGTACAATTTGTGTATCCCATGTAGCCACAAGGATTCTACCCGCAGCTATTTAAACATCATTTGTAGCACCATTAAATAAATCAAAGTAATTTGGCAGTTGCTTGGAACCAAAATGCTTGGTTTTTATTAGGAAATTTTTAATTTATGAAGTTTATCAGATTCAATATAATCATTAGCTTTTATTAACATGGCATATTTGCTTTTCCCAGCAGCTGAAATAAATGAAGGCAACATCCTGAAGGTAAAATATTAATATGCAACATGGTATTGCCATTACTATTTTTCATTGCCAACGACTATCAAAATGCTGAAGTGCGGCCAAAATATGTCAGACTGCAAATCAAAATGGCAGACAGCGCCGACAAATAAACATTCAGCCAGACGAGTGCAGCAGATGGAGAGACATTCCAGACAGACAGACAGTCAGTGGGACATTTAGACTTTCAGACAGATGGAGATACAGCTACAGATGCCGTTGATTGCAGCGTTTCAATGCCAAAAATTCGGAAGGTAAGTAAGTGCAGCATAGGCCGCCTGTCATGAATGAATGGATGGTTTTGGGATGGTATATAGATGGGCAACCCTCGCATTCCGGCAAACTCATTAACAAGTTGGCACATAAAGGCCCAACAACTACTACTCACTCGGCGGTAAGCGAAAGAAGAAGTCAATGCCTTGGCGACAAGCTGCCGCATCAGCAGCCGCAACTAATGGTTGCCAGACTTGTGTCGGTTTAGGAGTTCAGTCCCCAGTCCTCAGTCCTTAGTCCTCCGACTTCCCGGCTTCCACAACTTCTCAAACTTCTTTTTCGGCAAAGGCAAAGGCAAGGCCAAGGCAAATACTTGGCGGCTGTGTGCAAGTTTTATTAAAAGCCAACAGTCGGCGACATCCTGCTAGCGGTTGGCCAAAGTTGAAGGTTTGGGCGGAGGGACACGGTTTGATAAATACAGCCAAAAATAATTTCGGCTCAAGGTACAGCAAAGATTCGCTCTATACATTAAAATTAAATTAGCGACATTTGAAACGTTAAATTTTTCTAGTGAACTGCTTGCACTGCTTGCAGCCGCCATTCCATTATTTGCTCATAACTTTTTAATGAATGATCCGATTTTAAAGATTTATTTACATGCTGAAAGGTATTAATATGTAATACAAAATCGCATTTACACTTTATTAATTTTAAATGGTGATACTTGTGTATTTCGATGTAATGTAATGTAGTAAAAAATTGATTCCCTTATAGCCAATAAGCACTTTACCAGCAATCCAAGAGGCAAGTACCGCGAAAATTATGGCTCACATGTGTTGCCAGTCGCAAACTACTCATTGGAACTGCGGATTTCTGGAGCGACGCAGCGGCAGTCGCAGAACAGACGGAGGAAGTTCTGATTTCCTTTGCCAAGATGGAGTTCCAAGTCTGGGTCTGGGATTGCCTAAGTGTGCAAATGGTCTTCACAGCAGGCCGAGTGGGTGGCATAGCAGCGACAATGGCCGGTGGGACAGCAGCACTGCCTCAGGATGGAGGAGCTATAGGGAAACACGATGATCTTCCACTGATGGTCCAGTTCGAGGGTCTCGTAGTGATAGCCTCGCCTGAAGAGCACCATGGGCGTGTGCTCCATGTAGAAGGGCATGATCTCCAGCAGACAGGCGTCCATGCAGTTCACGAAGAACTGCACGCACTTGATCAGCTTGGCCAGGGTGTAGACACCCGTAATGCCCTCGTCAAAGTAATAGACGGCATCGAATTTCGGCGTCTCCCCGCCGAAGATCTCCGCCACTTGCTGCATCGATTGGAAGGAGTGCAGGGTGGTGCATCCCGAGGGACCGCTGGGAAAGAACAAATGGGTAACGGCGTCGGTTACCAAAATCGGACTGGCACAGGCCGGAGCATCGGCCACATCGGCCAGCACGTATTTCACAGGTCGCAGCCCATGTTTCAGCTCCTCGACGGCCCGCACGAAATTCGGATGGTTGGCCACATGCGGCTTCAGCTGCCGGAAGCGACTCCTCAGCATCGCGATGAACTCATCCCGGATCGACCGATGCACTGCCACCGTGGCCATGGGAAACGGCTGGAAGGGCTCGTGCATCAACTCGGCCAAACAGTAGGCAGCCGTATTCAAATCTCCGTTCTTGCAAACGCACATAAATCGGGCCCCCGGCCAAGTCCTCGTCTTTTTCATGTCGTGCCTCTAAATGCGATTATCAGGATTAGAAAATGGTAAATCCGATTTGGTTTGCATTTCTTTCAGTGCTTACTATCCTCGGACCGCGTCTGTTGCACCGCAGATTGTGCACCAGATCGTGCGACACGAAATTCGTCTTTATTTCACACATTTTCAGAAATCTTAACTTATGTATTTTCACGAAAAATTTATTTTGCAATAAGTATTAAAGTTGACTGTTAAATACAAGGAAACTTAATAATTTTTAAGTTTATTAGAACTATACAAACTATTGTAAAAACCAATTAAATAACTGTAACCAATTAAAATAAATATTAACTTGGTTTAAAAATTTGAAAAAACTAACAATTTTCAAATCTTCTAAAAATATTTAATTTGCTTTTTATTAATAAATAAAACACTTGAAAATTTCAAGTTGAAATAGGTATCTCTTAAATATACAAATGGATATTATAGACTCTTATTTTCTAATCTTATGTACAGTAAATATTTTTGCAAAATATATATTACATTAGTTTAAAAAATATTTGAAAAAACTAAAAATTTTCAAATTTATTGAAAATATTTAATTTGTTTTGTAAATAAATAAAACACAAGGAATATGTATATCTTAAATATATATTAGTTTATATTAAAGACTCTTCTTTTCTGAGCTGCAATCAGAGACAGCTAAAATAGTAATCAAACTCGTGTTTAAGCCCGGAATTTAATATGCAAAATCTTTGAAGCCTCCCAAATTGAGCAATCAAAAGTTCTGGGAAATTAACTCCCAAAGCTGGGAGCTTCCACACTTTGGGCGAAGTCAAGTCCCTTTCCTCATATGTATACATATATCGCATCACTATGGACGGCAGTCCATGTAGTGACGAAGCGCACCAGGAGAGTGTGCGAAGGCGACTACTATATATACACGAAGAAATGAAAATCTGCTGTGATGGTCCGATCGTAATGAGTAATACACCAATCGAAAGGTATTGCAAAAACTTAAAGGATTGCATACCAAGACTTTAAGAAAATCAATTGGCTTGGGAGAGAGAGCGGTGAAAGTGAAAAAGTGCAAATTTCGAAATTTGGAGCTGTTGGGGCCGGTGGGGATAAATGCCCCCTCGCAATGTTTTAGTTGTGTTCTTATTGAAAATACCCGTCGAATGAGGGGTCATACGATAAAATCCGACGCTCCGTTCAAAAGTTATAGCCAAAATAAGATTTTCTTCTTCTTCCCAAAATGAAAATTTAATTCTGTTTGTCCACTTGTCCACTTGTCCAAAATATGTTTTTTAAGTTCTGAAAATTTGATATGACGTTCATCACATCGATATAAAAAACTTTTGTTCTACCACTTTTGGAAAAACTCGCTAGTTTAGCGGGAAAACAGCTATAAATAGCTAAAAATCGGAAAGCCGTAAC